>BSBN01000394.1:0-625000 GCA_027924645.1 Cunninghamia lanceolata
CCAACCTATGTATATTTTTAATGTAATTTGCAAATTTTTTAGGCTTTCTGATTCAACAAACTTGTCAGATCCATCGAAAGGAAATGGAGAAGTTATTGTAGTTGGGGATTATATGTTGATTGAAAAGTAACACCATGAGGTTGGGGATTATGTTGGTTTTGTTTTCCGTAAGTTCCTTTTTTTGGAGCCATCCTCTCCAAAGTTAAAGATCTTCACTTTATGTATGCAAAAATATATATTGAGATCTATATTGCCATAATTATAATTTTCATTTGGCACCATGAATAGCTTAATAATAATTTATCAAAACTACTTTTTGAGACATGACAATTACTTCCATTTATAGTTTGAAGAGTATATACCTTGCTTAATGTCGAGGACATGGTATCATGGTATTAGTTAAATCTCCTAGAATGCATAAGATTAATGGGAATGAAGCCCACAGAATGCTTCAAAAATCATAAATCCATTAGGCGTAGATGGACGATGTAACACTTGCCACTACATACCATGTTATTTAAACTCGAGCATCATGATATCACATGTAAAGGACTTAGATTTAGAAAAGGATTACTATGAAACCCATCACAAGAAACCATTTTAGAAGATAAAGCTCAAAGAAAGTATGTCTTCCAAAGGTTTGTTTGTAGAAAATAAAGATATAAATATTTGTTTACCATGTGCCATGTTAAAGGATTGGTTGGATTTGGAGTTCTAGATCTCCTTATGGGTTGATAGTGGAAGATTAGAGAGTATTAGCAAGGACCACCATAGTTTTACTTTTAATATGTGTATAATATATCAAAGGGTGTATGGACAAACCATATCCTTATTTACGTATGATGTTGAACTAAAATTTGTAGATTCAAAGTACCTTTCAATTTCAAGTAGAGAACATGGATACATACATAACCTTCCTATGAATAATTATTTTGAAAATTTACCTTTACCACTCTTGCAATTAAAGAGACATTTCTTAAAACAAAAAATCATCGACCATTGTGGGATTACAAAACTAAGCTTAACTGCATAATGATAGTGGCAAATAGTGTTTCATTATGTGATAGACTTGGGGCTATAGTGAAGCATTCTAATGGAAAACCCTACATTAAAGATCAGGTGATGGTACTTTTACAATGTAAAAAGTGGAGCTTGGTATGGGTTGCTCTAGATTATCTAGCTCCATTGGAGCCTCATGAAATGGTACTTTTCATGCCAATGATCCAATGGTAAAGAAAAGAGTCTCTCTCTCTCTCTCTCTCTCTCTCTCTCTCTCTCTCTCTCTCTCTCTCTCTCTCTATATATATATATATATATATATATATATATATATATATATATATATCTTTTTCACTCTCCCTCTCCCTCTGTGTGTGTGTGTGTGTGTGTTCCAATTTATGGCTACGTAAAGCTTATTCATTTGATAGAGAGATATGAGGAAATCAAATTTAAGATCTACCCTCCCCTCTCATTCCTAGTTAGCCTCATTCACCAAGAGCTAAGTGAAACCAAAGTAATCTTGAGCGTAGAAGTCAATTCTTGGGCTAGAGCGGAAGCATTCCTCTATTTTCTAGGAATTTCCGTGGATTGTAAATTATGTAAGGCATGTAATGCATTCAAGTGTAACTTGATAGAATAACGAAACCTTCATTTTGTACTAATTTGTACTTCAATAAATTATAAATTCCTTATTTTTCATAGCCAAGTTCTCTCCCAAATTGAAGAGGCTACCAAAAAAGTTTGAAAATCTCTCTCTCTCTCTCTCTCTCTCTCTCTCTCTCTCTCTCTCTCTCTCTCTCTCTCTCGTTGGGATAAGGTTGCCATTAACCTTGTAAATCCCAATATTATATTTATTTCATTTATTATATGTAATTTATAATAATCCATAAGGATGTGTACTAGTTTCACTAATAGGGGGTAATTTCAAAGTCATCGGAGGTAGTTACAGAGTGACTTTTGTTGTTGGCAAATGTAAAAACTCAAAGTAAAGAGGGTAGGCATGCTCCCTTGGAGAATATACTATTTTTGGCATATATGACAACTGTCATAATGTTTGGTAAGTGAATCTATTACAGCTACAAGTTGTCATAAGATTTTGAGATTATATGACGCATATGATAGATATTAATGAGTTGTAACTTACTATTTTTAGCCCAAGGTTCATATCTTGGAAAGATACTCTTTTGTGGATCTATGACGGTTATGACATGTCGTAAGATGTTGTAAGAGGCCAGATTTAGTCTTGGGCACTCAACCTTTGCATGACTATTTTTGGATAAGTGTAAGATCCTTGTAAGATGGTAATTAATGTTTTACAGGTTGGAGAATCTTAAGAGAGAGAAGGTGAACACCTAGGATGAGTTAGAAAATGTTTCAATAAGTATTTGCCATGTATTTGTTTCTGAAATATAGATTTTAGGTACTCAGGTGCTGTTAGAATGTTGTCGGATTAAAGAAGTTTGTGGAAAGAGTTGTGTAGCTGATGTATTGTACAATCTTGTTGAGATTAATACAAACTTGTGCCTCTTTCCTGGCAGAGTTTTCTTACCCACAAGGGTTTTCTCCACGTAAAAATTGTGTCACTGTGTTAAGTTCTTCATGTTTGACATCTTTTTTGTAGTGGGTTTTATGTTCTGATTAGAATCTCCATTGTTAATGCACACTTAAGACTATTGAAATTTATCTTGAATTAGATTTCCATTGAAGTACTCTCTCTCTCTCTCATAACATTACCTTGAAGTAGGTGCATGTGGATTTGAATAATAGTTTACAAGTTAAAAAAAGATTCAAAACACACGCATCTAGATTTTGTATGGATGGGCATTGGGTACAATTGAGAAGTATATATTGTTAGGTACCTAAGATGTGTAACGTATTAAAGCCACAAGTCAAGGGGCGAGTGTCTTGCATGGATTGAGAGATTGATTTGTTATAAAAGAATTCCTGTGCAAGCAACTCAGCCCCCAAAAATCTTGTCTACATAGTAAATATGACTTAATATTCTAATCATGGCCAAGTTAGAGTTGGGTTACTGTAATTCAAATTTATTTTATATTATTGTGGACATGAAAATGACCTATTTATGTATATCTAGGGTTTAATAGAACAATAAATGAGATAATGAAATTAAATCTTAAGGATATAAAAGGTGAGATTGAGGAGTGATATAGTAAAGGAGAGGTTACAATAGTTTTTTTTTGGAATTGGAATAATGTAGAAGATATGATTGTGTAAAGTGTTTAATGATTGGATTTGCAATTTTTGAATTGGATTTATAAAGACTAACAAGTCTTTTTCTATCCACTACTGTAAACAAATTAACCCTCATCACTAATCAGATTCATTGGGTGTTAATGCTATTCGACTATGTGAAGGGGTAGTCATGGCCAATGACTTCAAAAGCTGACGGCTCTTTCACTACCACATTGGTATTCAATCCATGAGGGACTAACACCCTCGAATCCCTGTGCTACACAAAGTAATGTAAGGTGTAAATGTGTTGCTAAAAAGTTTATGCCTATGTTATTAGAAACAAAAAGTGTGAAATGTGTTTGTAATGACAACATGACGAGAAACAAAATTTATAAAGATTATGCATAAAAAACGCTATATATATTACATATATTTCAAAATACATAACATAATTTTTATATCTAATTAGTTACTTTAATTTTATTTATTATTAATATTATAAAGATTATATCGTTATTTTAATTATAACAAAATTAATTAATTAAAAAAAATTCAAACGTACAATAAAAAAATAAGTTATTAAATTAATTTTCAAAAGAAAAATTGTATTTTTTTTATTTTTTAAATTTAATTTGAAAAAAAAATTGACATAAAATTTGGACACCTTAAAATATTAAACATTTATTAAAACATTTATTAGTGATATAAAATTTGGAATTTAAACAGGCCATCATTTAGTTTTGGTTAATTGACATCATCATATTCATAATTGATTTTACTACACTATACAAGCATGAAATATAGGTTAATTTTTTCCCGCATAAGACACGGCCGGATGGAAACCCTAATAATAATGACTAAATCGTATTAAAGCTCTTTCCAGACAGTAAAATGAAAACGGTGAAATTAACCTGGCAAAAATGGCAAACCAAAAATGAACTTGACACGCGAACCAATGATAGTTTGCACAGACGGATGAATGGGATGCATTCAATCGTCTTGCACGTCTGTAAGGGAACAGAGACCGTCGATCAGCATCCCCAGGTCGTTTGTTTCAAATAAGGAAACGCCTTCGGCTTAATAAGTATCTGGCACAGACTAAAAGTTGTTTGTGAATTTCTTAGCAATGATGTGGGAATCAACACAATCAATCAACTAACATTGGCCTTCTTGTGAATTTAATTATATATTTTGAAAAGTTATATTGGGAATCTAGGCTGTAGTAGTTATGTACTCTAATTTTGTATACTTTAAGTTCTTAAATGATACATTGAATTTTTAAGAAATTTTTAATATATCTTCATATTTGAGTTAAAATCCTAAAGTGATTGTTTGGGTTCTTCGTATTAACAATTTACTTTAATCAAATACGTCTTTGTTGATTTGTCCAAAAACACTCCAAAAAAAAGTTAGACCAACATTTGTACAGAGACATGTATTATTGATCACCTTATGTGTCACCATATGATTGGTTGTTTCTTCAATATAGCTTGTGAAAGATGTAGTTACACACACATAACAACAAGAATAAAATAGAGTTCATTGCAGATTATGAAGTTTTTCTTTTTAATTATATAGTAAAAATTTAACTAATATTGTAAAGGTGTGTATAATTTTAATGGAATATAATATTTTTATATTTCTACAGGTGAAAAGAAATGATGACATCAATGCAGGGATTACATTTACTTTCTTTCATTATTGTAATATGTTTCTCCTCGGCAAAGGTCTCTTTCGCATCTTCGAATAGTAACTCAAAAGTTTCAATCGGTGGTTACAACTATTCAAAACTAATTGTAAATGGTGAGTGAACATGACTTACCAAGTTACTTTTCTAATTAAAATTAATGTGACTTAGAATCTATATTGTTAAGTTATAAAAACATTTCGCAAGAGTGGCATTTTTATTTTTCCTAAATAAAAAATTTAAGGGATATTCCATGTGCACTTTCTATCTATCAATAATAATCTTACCTCATTCCATCTAATGCGGATTCTATCATATCCATATTCTCACTATACAAATAAATTGAATCTGAACTGTTCCTATTGTTGTCTACATTCATGAAGTAGATTTTCATATAAAGCATTAGATTAATACTCTCACCAATTTTTAAATAATACAATACAAGCCACAGGGTTGTAGTTTACTAGATTGCATGCAAGGAAACAACATAGTTCAATTTTGTTTTTGTATTTGATTGAATTTATGAAATAGATATCTGTCTACAAAAGTAGATATTATTAGCAATGTGAAAGGTCTAAGTGTAATACAATTGATGTCGAATGAATAAAATGACAACATGTCAAGAATTTATTCTTTAGATAGATGCCCAATAGTCTGAGGTGATAGGATATTTGTTCTTTACCATTACATTATTAAGCATATGATATTCTTTACCAAGTCATCTGTTAAGGAGTTGTTTCTCAAGTTTTAACAAATTTTAATGGATTTGTCTATTAATATATCAACATAATGATGCATGTTGAGGTCATCCGTCATACTCCTTGAGGCTCAAAATTAAACAATCCTAATCACCTGATATTTGATTGGAAATTGACCAATACTAACCAGTTGCCATTTGACTTGGACTTGTTAAAAATTAAGATATAAAAAATACTTATAATAGCTTGTTTTTAATATGTACCCATTTCTATTAGCAGTAATAGATTTCTTTCCCTACAATAGTAGTGTCACCAAAAGAAAATCTATTTTTTCTTTCACCTGGTATTGAAGAAAGTTTTAAGATCTATAGGTTATTTCATTTGTTGCAGGATTTCAATTTAAAGTTAAAGAGAAAGAATTAATGGAAGATTTTATCTTCTAAATACAAGACAATGTTAATGAGTTGCACAACAATATAGAGACCATTATATGGAAAAAAATATTTATACCTTTACAATCAAAACTTATTTCACAAGTTATTGCAACAGATCAAAGAAAGGATTTATCAATAATGAAGTGAAACCATATGATGATATTGTTGTCATATCATAAAAAAAGATTGGATAGAACTCAATTTTTTTTAATAAAAAGAACCTATACCAAATATCAAGATTAGAGAAAAAGGCAACAACAGTGTCATTCCTAATGATATAAACATAGTCATATTCAAATTACTCATGAGGAAGAGTAAGAGGTCATGGAGATAAAGTTCATATAAAATTCTATTATTTTGATAGGAATTATAGGCTCAACTAGATTTACATGTAAGTAAAATTTGCCACAAAAAACATGTAAGTAAAATTATTTTAATGTTTAAAAGAATTGGTCAATTAATTTGAATATTCAAAATAAAAATGTTCACTTAACAATAGAAATCATTTAGTTCCTTTTGCAATGAATATTTGCATGCAAAACAAGAGTTCTCCTTATGTTTTTTTTCTATTCTAACCATGATGTTAATATTCTTAGGCTAATTTTCATTCAATTTTGTGTTTATTTTGAGGAATTGTATTAATACATATATAAAGTGACAAATGATATAATCTTGTGCAAATTTAGATTTATTTATCTAATTCTCATCTCCACATCTCTCTATGTTTATAGTCTTATCTTATCCTTATGTGTGCATATTTCAATACATTCAGCCTATTTGTTTGATTATCACATCCTTACATGCACTTATATCTAGCTAGCTATTATGCACTCTGATCTAGCCTCTCATCTGATCAAGAAGGGGTTCCAATCACGAGGACACCCACATGGGTGTGAACACAACTTGCCCAAAATCAAAATCAAAGTTTAAATTATGGTTATGTAACCCCCTTTACCTTTCCCACCCAGGCCATCTAAACATAGGCTTTAAAGACATTTATTGTATTCATTCTAATTATCTAAGGAAATAATCATACGATCATTCTAGAGGATTGGAAAAGCAATCAATAGCAAAACACTTCCAAAGATTTGGTACATTAAATTGAATAACAACTCTACATCTAGGCATTTGTTTGATGTCTTCAATCTCGTCTACTATCAAAGGTTTTATCAAGGTGAAGGGTCCTTGCAAATTAGCCACAAAATGACAAATGCCTTCTACAGAGTTGATCATGATTTTTTATTTAGGGTACTTTAGAGGTTTAGTTTCCCAAAATGATTGTATTTAGAGTGCTTCACAAGTTTATCTTCCAAAATGATTTTGTTCAATGGATAAGAGCTTGTATTTCCTCTCCTTAGATAGCCCTCAAATGTTAATGGCTCCTCAGGACCCCGACATGCTTCTTCATGGCTTCTAGGGGATTGAGACAAGACTGCCTTCATTCCCCCTACCACTACATCCTGCTAGATAAGACTCTTGGCAGATATATATCAGCACAAAAGAAGGAATATGAGGATCACATGCATGCTCATTATAAGAGGAATTAAAGTGCCGACCCCATTCTCAGTCTGTTGATGATCTAATTCTTTTGGGTGAAGCTCTAGTTTAAAAGTAAGAAGAATAGAAGACTTGCCCCGACCTTTTCTTGAGAACACCTAGGACGATCAAAAAATCTAGACTAACTTGTTAGTGTAATAACTCATAGCTAAATTGTAGTGATGTGCCCAGTTTGATCAAGGTGGGTCATTAGCTCTTGTAGAGGTGTCGTTGAAGTCTCCAGTTTGTGTCAAACAACTCTGGAGTGTTGTCAATTCTTTTTGCAAGTTTACAGGAGTTAGATAAGTTTGTTTACAGTTATAAATTGTAATCTCTTGTTCAATATTAGATATAGTTATGAGTTTCCTTTTTGTGCTATTTCTTATTGCTATCTTCTTTATTCTGCTTTCTATAATGGTATTAGAGCCAGATAGGGCATGACTCCCTCATAGCAAGTGCCTAGGTAAATGAGAGGGTTGTGAGTGGGGTATGGATGCTTGGATTTTTAAAGATTTTCTTTAGGAAGAGTTGGTTGGGTGATGATTATTGGAGCTGCAGAGTTTATTTGAGTGAGTGAAGGCAACGTAGCTCCTCTTTGATGACTAGTTTTCATACAACCATGACTTGTTATGTTGGTTGGTCCATTGTGAGCAATTTTTATTTTATTTTTTATTTAATGGAGATCTGCAGTTGTTTGAATGCTGAGAAGAAGTTGCTATAGAGGAGGAACAAGCCTGAGATAAGAATATGGATGTATTTGTTTAAATAATTCTTTGCTTATTTGGTGTGAGTTGGATGTGATACACAGCTGATGTTATTCTTTAGATAGATGCCCAATAGTCTGAGGTGCTTGTGGATCAGAGAAACTATACCTCATTGGGGTTACGAGACATGCATGTGAGGATTGATGTCCAATAGTTCAGGGCAGAACCAAAATCTGGAAGTTTGGCATCCTACCTTTACGAGGGTAATGAGACACTTCATGTGCAAATGGTGTCCAATAATGTTGGGAACTTTGGATTATAGCTAGGTGACTATACCTGGGAGCAGCTTGAAGAAGTCTTACTGGTCGAAGAACTGTTTTTCAAAGAACAACTTTTTGAATAATGTATTTTCTGTTGTTTTTATGTATTTTCAGTTTAGCGTTGTAGTGTTAAGAAGGGGGTGTTGGAATATACACTCCAACATAAATAAATGTAACAACAAACTATTCTACTATAGACATCTCACAGTTTTGCTATAGTCAGCTCAGAGATATGTTAGGAGATCATGAAAATTTAGTTATTCATTAAGGGGGAGTGTTAGCGTAATAACTCATAACTGAATTGCAGTGATGTATCCAGTTTAATCAATGTGGGTCATTAGCTCTTGTAGAGGTGTCGTTGAAGTCTCCAGTTTCTTGTCAAACAACTCTGCAGTGTTGTCAATTCTTTTTGCAAGTTTATAGGAGGTAGTTAAATTTTTTTATTGTTATAAAATTGTAATCTCTTGTTCAATAATATATATAGTTCTGAGTTTCCTTTTTGTGCTATCTGTTACTGCTATTTTCTTCATTCTGCTTTCTATTATAACTTATACATGACAAACAATCTCCCAAGCAAGGATATATGATTTTCCATGACCATTAGATTTAGAAGGGAAATTTGAAAAGGTATCTTCAAATATTTGGGCATACCAATGCGATATAACATCAAACCTGAGGACTTCTAGGCACAAATTATCAAAAATATTCAAAAATAGATGCAACCCTGTCTATCAATTCATTGTTATCTGTAGGCAGAATAATGGTACTCCTAAATGCAATGTTAAGCTCAATGTTAAATCTCTACATTATTCTCCTCAGTAAATATATACAGCAAATGGAAAAAAATGTTCGTACACTTTATGGCGAGCAAAACAATCATATATACAAGTTTCACTTGGTATCTTGGCATATGGTCACCAAAGAGAAGCCCAATCGAGGTTTGGGAGGTTTGCCCCCTTCTCATATGTCTTTGTACCTCCTGGGAAAAACTAGTCAATCAGTTCATCAACCCTCCACACTAGCCCTAAAAAGATATCATAGAAAGCCAAATATATTAGACTAGACCAAATTGATCTTCTAGCTGTAGAAACAGGATATAACTTTACACTAAAAGTATGCTGATAGCTTTAAACATCCAAGTACATAAATAGTGATAAATCATAGATGGAAAATGGAAAATGATTACAAAAAGATGCAAACCATAACACATGATATATGTCAAGAAACCTTTTCTAGAAAAAAGTTCCACACCCAAAGAGATCCAAAGCTTGTATTAATCCTTTAAATGAATTAAACCAATACAACTTCTCTCTCTAAATTCCTGTAACATTTCATTACTTTAACAACGTGAAAAACAACTTATTTTTCCTTCAACTCAAGCACTTAATAGATAGGCCCTACACAAGGAAAACAACAACTCATTAATAGTTTCTAAAACCATGTGTTGGAAACCACTAGCTAATTTCGGCATTCTTCTCCATGCACAAATCACAACATGCTAACCAATAGGAGTTAAATTGGAAACTTCCTCTTTCAACTAAAGCTCTCCACTTGTGATCTTATCCGCCCTTTTAACATGTTGATGCAAGGGCATCGTCCAAGCTACCAGTGGTATGGATATTTTTCTCCTTGTCACAAGTTTTTAAATTCAAACCTATCTTGTGACTGTTAGTTGGAGACAATGAAGGAGCCATTCAACCCAATGTCAACTAACATTTATGACTAGATAGAAAAAATCATGTGAGGTAGGTGATTTCAAATGTTTGCTTGGGCTTCTCCCACCATTACTACAATTAGTTTTGAATTTGAACACCATATTTTGAGAGGGAAAACTGATAATGATAGTTGTAACATTCAAGAGGCCCCAATTTGAGCACTAAAATTAGTTTGGGCAAGATTTTTGAATAGTTTTTGAGGAGTGAAAGGTCTAGAACATTCAAGAATGGTAGGATTGAAGAAGTTTTAAGCAGTTGTAGAAGATGAAGGTGAAGGAACAATGAGAAGAGCTGCATGTGGAATAGGCAGTAGAGTGCAGAGAGGAAAAAAGTATAAAAAGAATTTAGAATAATCATATGAAGAAGCTACGTGTGGAAGGCATAGAAAGGAGATACAAGAGGAAGAGCACCATGAAATCAAAATGTGGGAGTTTTCTTCATGTTGTTGACATACAACCAGGTGAGTATGACATCTGAATAGAGATGGAGACATGAGAATAGAGTGAAGAGGAGCAGTAAGAGAGAGAAGAAGAAAGTTGTGAACTAGAGAAGATAAAGAGGAGATGTAAAAGCACAATAGGGAAGAAAGGACCACAAGGAGGGGCATGAGACAGTGCAGCAAGACAAGTGGATTTTTTCTTGAGATTGGGACATAAGGTCCCCAAGCCTATGTAAGACAATCAAAATAATGATGAAAGTACAGATTTATCCCAATATTAATGAATTAATCTAAGTCTTTATTTATGATTTTCTATTTGATTTGCAATTGTATGCATGTGATTTGGCTTTTGCAATTTGATTTGATATGTGTAATCACGCCAACCTTGACCCATATTGGCACTATATTTTTTTGCTGCATTGTTTAAATGAATTGGTAACCATAGGAGTGTATGTGTATTTTGTTACATGCAATAATAGGAGTAAGCATGGTGCTAGATTAAGGCTGCCTACAACAATCAAAGTGTGAGGTGTAGGTTAAGAAGAGTGTGCTAGGTGATGGTAGGACTACATGTAGCCTATCTTTTAACCTGTAGAAAAAAAACAAAGTGTGTGTGGATTAGTTTAATCCACCTATAGTAATAGGAAGAGAAGCTTGGGAGTAGAAATAACTTATAGTAATTGTTGTATATTGGGTGTAGGCCATAGAAATAGTGTTTAGATGCTGCAGAACTACATGCAACAAGAGAGAAACATGGTGTGATTGGGGTGTGGCACCATTAGCATGGTATTAGAGCACATCTACAACTCTAGGAAAAGGTGTATTGTGAGGTTTAGAGTTGGTTGGAGTTTAGAAAGGTGGTGGTTCATGTAGAGAACCAAGAGTGTATGTCCCTATAGTAAATAAGGTTGTAGCTAGGAGAGTTATAAAAATGAGTGAGTTAGGCTAACAAAATGTCACTGAGAAGAAGAGTAGTAGAGTCCACTATAGAAACAGGGGATGTAGATAAGATTGATGAAGTGATGAAATCTATAAGAGAAGTACAAAAGAGAATGGACATCATTGGAGGTGGAAAAAGAGAAGGTCCTGCTCATAAAAGGGTAGACAATGACAGTAAGGATGGAAAAAGAGTTGGAGTAATAGTTAGTATAAAGGAGAAGTTCAATGCTATGATAAAGGCCTTGAGGGAGATCAAGGAAAGATTGGAATCCTTGGAGAATGAAGAGAGAAGAATCCATGGATGTGCATGAGTTGTCCCACCAAAGAGGACAAAGAGGAAGACTAAAAAACAACAAAAGAGGATGGAGGAGATTGCCTTGAGAGGAAATGAGTGAGTAGGAATGCCATGTGAGTAGCCCATGAAAGAAAACATGGATCATGAGTAGCTAAAGGAAAACCTCATAGAAAGTGGGGTAAAGGAGAAGAAAGTCCTTATGGATGTGGAAAAGGAAGATGATGCAACCTACATGCTACAAAAAGTTGGTACAAAAGCTATGAAGGAGGAGAATGCAAGGTCCATAAGTTGCAAACAACTAAGAGGATACTCATAATGGAGATAAGTAGAAAGGGAAAGAACAATCCCTATGTGTTAACAAATTTATGTTTGCAGATTTAGAGGACAATAGTGATGTATAAGGGGATGAATATATCCTCATGATAGAATATGAGGTTGTAAGAGAGACATGCCAAGAAAACCAAGGCATGGAGCTGCTAGTGTGTGCATCTACGGTTGGAGAGATGCTCGATGATGAAGGGTGGGGTAGTATAGCCATGGAAGAATGTGAAGAGGAGGTAGCAGCCAAAGAAATGCTGCAAAAGGATAGTCATAATGAAGGAAGCTTGCCACTTGAGGATAAAGGTGAACAAAGGTGCCATGAGAAAGGCATGAAGAAAGAATATAGCCAAGAGGTTGCAAGTGGGAATGAGAGGGTTCCCAAGGTACTGCAAGTAAGTGTAGCAAAGGAGTAGTCTATGTGTAAGGATACAAGGGTGAAAGAAGAGGCCACCAAGGAGCTACAAGTAGAGGTAGTTCAGGTGCTACAAGTTGGTAAAACAAGAGTGTAGAAAGGGTACTACATGTAAGTCACTGCAAGTTAGTGCAATAGGAGAGCATAAAGAGGATGATGTGTGGAAGAAGCTGCAAGTAAGTGTGGCAAGAGAAAGGTGTAGGAATGAAGTTACATGTGAAGTTGAGATAGTTTTAGAAATGTCGCAAGTACTTGTGGTAAAGGGAGCTAACTATGCAGGTACATATGCTAATAGTGGAGTCTCCATAGTGCTACAAGTTGGAGTAGTGAGTGATGGTAAAATGATGCTGACAAGGGATGCAACCAAGGAAAGTGAACATAACACTATAGAAGAGATGTTGCAAGTAGAGATAACAATAAATGAGACCCTCTAGGTGTGGAGGCAAAGGAGGAGAGAATGCATGATGTTGTGTGTGAGATTCTACAGGTGGAAAAAGACCATAAGGAGAACCATGGAGATTTAGTAATTTCAGAATAGGCATAGATTGAACAATGGGTACTCAACTTCGAGTACACTAATGGGTGTAGTGATGAAGTGAAGATTGGTGGTGAGAAGGGAGAGCTAATGGATAGGTTGTTTGAGTTTATAATACATCTAGAGTTGAGTCCATGGATTGACTTTATAGCCAAGGGCCAAGAGAGCTGGTATGGAATATTGAATGGATATGTGGAGGAGAAATACATTCAAGCAAAGGTGGTGAACAAAAGTGCGAATAAAAATGTGTCCCTTGAAATCCACCATGAGCTAGAGATTCATGCTAAAAGTACCATTATAGTGGCAATGGATGAGTTATTAGATGATGATGAGGAAAGGATCAATGTATATTTACAAGAAATGGAGATTTTTAAAGCACTACAACAAAAGGAGGAAGGATTTAGGAGTGAAGAACTTGTTGGGTAGCTACACAATAGTTATATATTAGGGAAAAAGTGTGTTATATATAGAGGTAGAGGAAAGAAGTTTGATCTTTAGACTAAAGGTGAATCTATTTATGATGAGGTGTTTATCTTGTACATACAAAAGGGGAGAACAAGGTATTTCATGATCATGTAGGATAACAAGTTTGTTGGATATATGAAGGAGATTTAGCTACATATTAGGTAGGAGGATGAGGAGAAGAAATGGTTTGTACTGAAGGCATAGAGTTGGAAGAAAGATATGGGAGTTTTGTTGCAAGTTTACTTGTCGAAATAGGATTGTTGACCTACAACAATAGGATTGCTAACCTGCAGCAATAGGGATGTTGACCTGCATCAACATATAGTTTTTGTAGTGAGCAGGGGCTCACAAATTTTGTAACCCTAGGAGTATGATGCAACATTATCGTCCAAGATACCAGTTCTATGGGTATTTTTCTCCTTGCCAACTAGTTTTTAAATTCAAATCTATCTTGTGACCATTATCTAGAGATAATGAAGGAGCCATTTAGCCCAGCATCAACTTGCATTTAGGCCAAGACAAAAGGAGTATGTGAGGTAGGTGATTTCAAATGTTTACTTGGGCCACTCCCACCATTGTTTTGATTATTTTTGGCACCCAAATTGAAGATTTGAGTGCCATATTTTGAGACAGAAAACTGACGGTGGTAGGTGCAACATTCAAGAGGCCTAGTTTGAGTGCAAAAATTAGTTTGGGCAAGATTTTTGAATCTTTTTCGAGTGAAAGATATGGAACATTCCAGAATGGAAAGATTGAAGCTTTAAGTGTATGTAGAATATGGGAGTGAAGGAAGAGAGAGAGGAGCTACATGAGGAACAGGAAGTAGTATTGCATATAGGTTGTCATTGATGTCAACAATGGTATGGAGTGCTGCAGTGTGGAAGAGTGTAAGTCATGTCAAAGGGAGATTGCAACAATATGGTGATCAATGAAGACACTATAGAATAAGTGATCAAAAGTAGTGTGAAGCAAAGAGAAAAGGGATGAATATATGCTTTACATCCAAAGGAGTAGATCAAGAAACAAGGCAAAAGGATATGGATTAGTATCATTTATAAAGAAGGAGATGGATCAGTATCATCTATACACGATCATACCATATCTTTTGAAATTCATGTGTAAGTTCACAAGCCTTGATATATTTATATTTGAAGTTTATGTTGAGAAGATTTGGGGTCTTGCTAAATGATAATGATATGAACTCATGACACTTACTACATGATAAAGAAAGTTGTGAAAGATTGAAGGAAATTGTCTAAGTATAGCACAAGTCAGGGAAGCAGTCACAAACTTACAAGACATAAATGAAGGTAAGGATTTGCAGATTGGACTAATGGTTGGATATTACACTCAGGTACTTATGTTTCAGGGTTGAGGTCATGAAGACAGTGTTGAAACAGAAGTGTGAAGACAGTGTTGAAACAGGGTAAGTGCAGTCACAGGGGGACAGAACAATGCTTTGCATTTCTCCATAAATGAAGATATGATGTTGCATCTTGGAGGATAGGTAGATATGAGTTAAAGGTATGTGTGCCTAAATTTTCAAGTGATAATATGTACCGCCCGCAACTGCTTCTCTGGAGTCAAATGTGTGGAGACATGCCTTGGTGCAAATTAAAGTAAGCAGAAGAAGTTCGCTGAGGCCACTACAATTCACCGCACAATGGTAATTGGTCTTGCTGATTGAGTGATAAGCTCATAACACTAGTTGGTATATGTTGTTCAAGTTTCAAATGATTGTGTTCACCACAAGTAAGGTTTTCATTGTTGTATCTTAAAACTATGTAAGCAGATGTTGTTAAGGATACCAACATTAGAGATCAAGTGTTTGAGCCATCATGAAATATCTAGAAATGATAAAAGAAGTATACAGGAATGATTCACAAGACATATAATGTTCATTATGTGGTCTACTTAATATAGTTTGTTCCCTCTGGTACCAGTTTTGGGTCTAGAGCCAAATACAAGGAAGGATAAGTGTTTGTGGAGCCAACTTAGTGCATAATGAAGATCTTGTTGTGTATGTGGTGTATGTGCTAGATTGAAAGAGTGTACTAAGGTAAATTAGGACTTGACTATGCTTTGTTTTTTAACCATACTTGATCTCCGCTTACTGCAAATGTATTAGAGCTGAATGTTGTGGCCACTGCATGTTTCATGTTACTAGTTTCATCTTGGTCAACCAAGGAGAAATTTTTTGAAGCTTGCGGATGATATATATATGAAGAATAAAAGTTGTTGAGGAATGTATGAGTTGAAAATTATGTGAGTGAATTGATATTATGCAAATATACTTATCACAGAAGCAGATTTCATAATGAAATGTGGAAAGGACTAGTGATATTGATGTAGAGGCAGGTGTTGGTGATGTGATGATGGAAAAGAGTTTTTGAATTTGTTTTATGTGGTGGAGGTTGATATTGTAGTTGTGGGGAGGCTGAAGTGATCAACAATCAGTTTTGTTGAGTCAGATAGGTTTTCTATTGTGAAGATTATAATTGTTAAGGAAGTTGCAGCTTCCTTTGGGTTGTAGCCCATAAATAATATTGTAACCTAGTTTTATTTGTGAGGTTGGATTTGGATAGTAGATCCATGCAACTTGCTCACCATGGTTTTTCCCTTCTAGGGTTTTTCACATATATCTAGTGTTATGGATGTGTGCTTTTGTGTTTTTATATTTTTCATGTTTTACATGCTTATGTTAGTTTGAATGTTGTTGGAAGAAAGGAATTTGAATAATTACTAATTCACCCCCCTCTCAATATTTATGTGTGTTCAACAAGTAGAGTGCAAAGAGGAGAAAGAAGGAATAATCATACGAAGATCAAAATGTGGGAGTTTTCTTCATGATATTGGCATACAACTAGGTGAGTATGGAATGTGAATATAAATGGAGGCATGAGAATAGAGATAAGAAGAGTAGTAAATGGGTGAAATGATGATGGTATGAGATAGAAGAAGAAGACTATGAACCAAAGAAGCAAAAGAGGAGGTGTAAAGGCATGGTAGGGAAGAAATGACCACAAGGAGAGGTGTGAGATAGTGTAGTAAGACAAGGGGAGCTTTGTTCAAGATTGGGCCATAAGACCCAAGCCTATGTAAACCAATAAAAAGAATGATGAATGTATAGATTTATCCCAATATTAATGAAATAAGAAGCCTTTATTTTTTAGCTTTTCCCTAATTTATCATTGTATGCATGTGATTTGGATTTTTCAATCTAATTTGATATGTGTAATCAGACCCACCTTGACCCATATGGGGATTGTGTTTGTGTGTTGCATTGTCTACATGAATTGGAAACCATAGGTATGTGTGTGTATGTGTATGCATGTGTATATTTTGTTGCTTACAATAATAGGAGTGAGCATGGTGTTGGATTGAGGCTAATCAAAGTGTGACATGCAGGTCAAGGAGAGTGTGTTGGGTGACATCAGGACTACATGTAGCTTTGCATTTTAAACTATAACAACATGGTAGATTGTGTGTTTAGTTTAAGGTACCTACAACAATAGTAAGAGGAGAATCTTGTGAGTAGAAATAGCCTGCAATAGGGTAGTGATTGCCTGCAACAATTGTTGTGTTGGGTGTGGGCCATAGAAATAGTGTTCAACTATGCAAGATTGCCTCCAACAAGGGAGAAACAAGGTGTGACTAGGGTGTGCCACCATCACATGAACATGTGAACTAAATATCTTTTGTATCTTCTTCAAGTCCACATTTAACTCCCTCTTAGCATGCTCTTTCTATTTCAACAACTCTTACATACTTTTTAAGTTATCATGGTTGCATTTAGTAACTTCCATGGAAACTAATTACAAATTTCCAAATTACATTGAACTACATGTGACAACTAATGCCACTCTAGGTGGGTGCAAACAATAAATAATTAAATAAATACTTCTAATATTGTAATATTGCAAAGTGTATGACACATATCCCAACATTGTCCCACTTATCATATACCTTGCAAAAGAAAAAGGGAAACTAAAAGTATAAATCAAACCCTAGAAGAGGCAATGCTGATGGCCTATATGTACCAACTGAGCTTCTCTATGCTCACTAGCTTAGTGAAAGAATCTACAACATTCTCTAAAGTGTCCACTTTCTATAGCATGACTCTACCACCCTCAACCATCTCTCAAACAATATAATACTATACATCAATATGCATTGTATGAACATGACACATTGAGTTTTTCTCCAAATAGATAGCATGTTGAGTATCCCATCTAATTCTAATCTATTTACACTCAATGTCTATATATGAACACAACCTTTGAAACCACATTGCCTCTCTACATGCATGTGTTGCAACTTTATACTCTACTTTTGTAGTAGACAACATGAATGTAGGTTGTTGTTTTTTGATCCAACTAATTGCATCTCTAAATAAATTAAAGACATATTCATTCATGGACCTCTTGCAATCTAGATCACCAATCTAATCTAAATCAATAGAGCCTTGGAAATCACTCATCCTACCCACATCATTAGATCCATGATAAAATAAAATGGTTAGAAGTCACACATAGATAATTGAAAACCCTTTTCACATAAGTCTAATGTTCTTTACTAGACATTTCCATAAATCTACTAAAAACTCCCACTGCTCTGACAATATTAGGTCTTGTATAGACCATGGCATACATAAGACTTCCTACATCACTAGCATATGGAATTTTATTCATCTCTTCAAGTTAATCATCTATTTTAGTACAATGTTCTAGAGATATCCTAGTACCATCTGGAAAGGGAATAGTAACTATTTTATAATCATGCATGGAAAAATGCTAGAAAATAGTGTCAACATGTACTTCTTTTGATTTAACCATATTTTTTTGTTAACCGAATCCATATAGAATTCCATATTCAAAATTTATTTTGTTGCTCCTAAATATTTCATATCAAATGTATAAGATAATTGACCCTTAAGTCGATAACCATCCCTTTATCATTTCCTCATCAACATATAGGACAATGATTAGTAGCTAATCATCAATAAACAAATTGATCTGCCTCGCTCCTTATAAAGTCATGATCCAATGAGAAATAATCAAATTTCTAATACCACATTCTTAATGATTTCTTCAAACCATACAAAGATCTCTTTAACATGCAAACCAAGTGTTCTTGTCCCTTCACCATAAAATTATCCAACTGTTTCATAAATATTTTTTCATCTTGATCCCCATGTAAAAAAGTTGTTTTAATGCCCATTTTCTCTACTTCTAAATTGAAAGAAACAATAATAGATAAGAATAATCTAATAGATGTAATTTTAACCATGACAGAAAAATATAACCAAAATCCACTCCCTCAACCTAGGAGCAACTTTATCACTAATCAAGCCTTGTACCACTTCAACTTACCATCTTCTTTGAATTTCTTTTTAAATACCCATTTGCATCGAATGGATTTCCTCCTCTTAGGTAGCTCAAGTAGATCCCATGTGTCACATTTTTCCAATGCCTTTATTTCATCATCCATGGCCTCTAACTAGGAGTCATGCTCATTTGAAGACAAAGCCTCCTTCAAAGATCTAGGTTCATTGTCAGTACACGATAAATCAAAGACAAAAAAAATAGATGGACTATATCCATACCTATCAATAGGTTTCCATTGCCTAGTAGATCTTCTTAGAGGTGTAATGAGATTTTGTGATTGTTCCTCCTCAAAACTCTCTTCTGAGCGTACTTTCTCTTTTTGTCCATCATGTTGTTGTTCTACATTTGCATCTTTTTGTGCTTGTTACATGTGCATATTTTTGTGGTTTGACCTTAATATCAAAATGCACTATTTTTTTAGGCTTCACATGAGGTTGTTCATCATTTTTTAATTTCCTAAGCTCCTTGAAAATGACATCTTTAGAATATAACATTTTCATTGCTACAAGGTCCCAAACATTATAACCTTTAATGTTCTTGCCATAACCTATAAAAAACACACTTGTTATCCCTAAAATCAAGCTTAGAACATTTTTATTTAGGAACATGAACATATGCCCTATTGCCAAAAACTCTAAAATGAGAAATTGATGGTCATTTACCTATCCATACCACATAGGGAGTTTTATCAATATGACTAGAAGTAGGTGACTTGTTAACAAGATAACAAGTAGTGTGACCTACTTTAGCCCAAAAATATTATTCAAGCTTTGCACTACTCAACATGCTTTTGTTTGTATCCATTAAAATTCATATTCAGCCTCTCTACCACTCCATTTGTTTGTGGGGTATATGGAGTTGTTTCCTATCAACAATTCTTGCATACTTCTAATAGTCATCAAAATCCCTATAACAAAACTTAGAACTATTATCTATTCTTAAAAACTGAACACTTTTCTATCTATCTATTTCTCAACAAGTGTTTTAAACTCTTTAAATGTAGAAAAAATAACATTTTTTTTCTTTAGAAGTAAACCTATGAATATTTAAAAGAATCATCAATAAACTAAACATAGTAGTGAGACTTTCCAATAGAAGACACATCCATAGGACCAAAGACATCACTATGAATAACCTCAAAAATTTGTTTAGCCCTAGTACATCTTTATTTAAAAGATTATTTATGTTATTTGATAAACACATAGTGTTCTTAAAAATCAAAATTAGCAAAGTAATTGGACAAACTATCAACCTTCTTATTTATTAGAGTTTTGAGACCCTTCTCACCTATGTGACCCATCCTATGGTGCCACAACATACAAGATACAGAGTCATTAGTTACATTAATAGAGTTACAAAATGTGCATGCATCAAGCCTAAAGAGGGTGCCACAGCTAGTGCCTCTAGATGAAACTAAATTTCCTCTGCTTATACTACAACCACTCTTCTCAAAAGTAACATGAACCCATGAATCATTCATTTTTTATATAGAAATTAAATTCCTACATAAACTAAGGATATGCAATACATCTTTGAGGGTTTTAACCCTCCCATTATTGGAAATTAGTTTTATCTCTTCTCGGCCAACAAGTTTTTGTGAGCTATTATCCCTAAGGAAAGCTTTCCCACCATCATAAGTTGAATGTGTTGAAAACCACTCCTTGTAAGGAGTCATGTGGTAGGATGCACCTAAATCTATCAACCAAGAGTCATCATAAGTTATGTTAGTATAAATAATAAAATAATCAATAGCTTAATCATTAGAGGATTTATCCATAGAGGAATCGTCATTATTTATCTTCTTATTCTTACATTCCTTTTTGACATGCCCATGTTTGCCACAATTCAAAAACCTTGAAGTCTACTCTTACGATGTGTTTTAGACCTTCCCTTAGACTTATAATGGTCCTTCTACTTGTCCTTATCACCCTTCTTCTTGTCCTTACCTTTCTCCTTAGATCTACCTTGCATACGTAATGAATCCTTAGACCTCTTCGAAGTCTTTCTCTTCATTTCCTCTAAAAGCGAGGTTGCAATGAGGGCATCCAACTTCTGATAATTTGTAAGAGAACCATTCAATGCAAGGATCATATTATCCCAAGATAGGAAATGAACATAATAATAGAGTGTACATTTATCCTCATTTATTTTTACATCAACACACTATAACTAACTCAATATTACATTAAATGAATTCAAGTATTCTACAACCAAGTCCCTACCCTTAATTTTAAGAGAATATAACTTTCCTTTAAGACATAACTTATAGAGATTCCTAGTGTAACATCCACATTCTAAAAACATAGTAAAACTAGAAATTTACCATAGAGTAAATCAACAAGGTAAAAATGAGATAGAGAAAAAAAAAATTTATTCAACATATAATCAAGTAACTACAATTACAAGATTTCTTTTTAAAAAATACAATAAACCATATTGTCTTTCTCAATTACAATGTTTACAATAGAAAATCAAATATATATATAAATTTTAGAATAAATACTACTTCTGAATATCTGACATCTTTATCACAAGTCTTGGCATGTTTCCTACTTGGAGAGAGAGTATCTTTCCAGTGATTTGCCTTCATCCACAGACCGGCGGTCTCCCACACATCTCCCACATAGGAAGTGGCCCTACCCTTCATGAGGAATATTGACCTTAGGTGACCAGTGGTAATTTTCCTTTCCCGAGTACATAGTGTTGTATTCTACTCAACTCTATCAACCATACAACACTAGATACAGTCTACCTAAGTATGATTTCTGATAGGATGAGCAATCCGAATATAGTGAACCAACAATGCATGCAGAAAATAAATGCATTACTTTGACCAAAGTTTTTAATATTAATATTGTCCATAACGAACGTAGTCATTGTGTTCACCCACCCCTACTTGACATGGATATTGTCATATTCTCGTAGTTTGTTTACTCCTATTATGACTATGTAAAAAGTTTAATCATTGCATCATGATATTAGTATCTTTTGACTTAAATAAGTCTATATGACATAACCATTTAATTGGTTTGTAATTGACTCTAGGGTTTTCCTAATATCCTTTGTTAATATGATATAACATTATAACCATATCTTAAATCTAGCAGTCTTAGATTCACAAATAACCCTTGATTAACTCAACCAAGGTTAAGAATAATATAGTTCTTAAATAGATAATATCTGCTATACAAAGGAACGTAGAATAACTTTGATAATGTGTTATAAACAAAACATACCATGAATATATATCCCTACAAGGTCATTCTCTAGTAGACTTAGCCTACTCCATTGTATTAGATCTCTTCAAGGATAATATTAACAAAAAGATAAATAAATCTATAAGGGTTCTCCCATAAACCTTATTTCCATCTACCATAATATCTCTAAGTTGCTTCATTCGAAGAGAACAATAATTGTCTAAAAATCCCTATGAATCTAAGTTCTCATGGATAGAAAACAATTTCCGTTATACATATACATAATCTAAACAAGAAAATACTTTAAATTATTATCACCTCAATAATATACTATTCAAGTCTAAGAGTATATTAATCAAAGTTCATTCAACTCTATAAAATCTGAGAGTCTATTGTTTGGTTAACTCACAATCATTCCATTGACTTGCTACAAACTTATTCGATAAGGGAACTATTTCAAGGCTAATAATAGCTATGACAATCTCTTACTATGATGGTCTTTTATCCTCCATTCTATGCATTGATAGCATTATTGATTTATAAACAAATAAGCAAATGGTCAATGTAGTATACTATCACAAACTACTCACTTGAAATACCAAGTATCAACCATATGATTTGCATTCGTTGTCTCATCGATTACAGAGATAGATCAACATAGTTTACTTAGATAGTTATCTGCATTTTCCTACGTCGATTCTTAATAGTTTTTTACTATAACTCAATAAAAATAGGAGGTTTAACCTCTCTTGAGAACTCATACAATCACCATGAGACTACAATGTACTCGCTAAAAGATATTAATCAATTTCCTCATAGTTATCAAACACATGACTAAGGAATGTCTGTTAATGGAGGTTTTAAGAGCTATCAAAAATGTGCAAATAGGACACTAGGTCGATGCCTCTTGACTATGTATTCCCTTTCTATTCCAGCCACTAAACTTCTCTCTGCATACTTTTGATCCTCCCTGCCTATGTTCTCTCCTCTCAAGTTTTAACCTTTTTAATATATTGATACCACGGCTCAACTGAGTCGTTCATAATTATGACTGAGGCACAACTCCTAAAGAGTTGCCTTATTTCACACCTCAACAATGATTCAGTTGCAAACTTAATAAAATCTTAATAGTCCTTAGCGACTTAGTCTTTAACTGAAATCAATTTTTAAGCAAAAGTCCACATGTCGATTGTGGAAGGCCGCCATATGGTTCATTGGGTTGGGCAGTTTGTAAACACAGTCATCCCCGTAAGGATGAGGCCGACACTTATTAAAATATAACTGATCTTTTAATGATCAAAACATGTGGTTTGATCCACCACTTATCACTAATGAAGACTCTACTATAATTTAGCCTACAACTCCTACAATATCATCGACTCATTAAGAGCTATTATCCTCTTATGATGCTAAGGCATTTATATATTTGATTACATGAAATATACTTCTTATAACATCGCCAATATATTAGATAATCACAGTTTAATCAATAAAATGATAATGTTTAAACAAGGAATTATGGATAATGTGGTTGGGTTGAGCTTGTCTCCTCATCACAATCTGTTGGCAATAATCACGTATTCTTAACTCGATGAAAACATCTTAACATTAAGAATGGTTTATATCATCCCAAGGGACTGAATAATAATATGACAACCATTTTATGAAAATAACATCATAATATTTATGTTAAACATAAATAGTCACAAATCAAACTCAAACGATGTCATTAACATTATTAACGACAAAGACAACTTACTACGACTTAGAAAGATTTGAAAACAATATCGACTACCTGACGATTAGGTTCAGAAGTAAACTGACAAGACAAGACTTACCTCTTATGACACATTGGTTCACATTTTTGTTAAACACTTATACGCGATTTGGAAAATAAACCACTCATAACCCGAGGTCTATATCTCTCTCCCGGAAAGATACTCTCTCTCTCTTTTCTCTGAGAGTCATCTGAAAACCTGTAATCCTATATCAAACTTGTTACCAAAGAAATTATGATCAGTGCATCATTATTCAAATAATAGATCAAATCTCATAATGTGAATATTAAATCGATAATAACATAATCATTCCCATAATTTCATAAATGGCATTCAATATAATCCA
The DNA here is from genome assembly GCA_027924645.1 of Cunninghamia lanceolata. Classification (NCBI taxonomy): domain Eukaryota; kingdom Viridiplantae; phylum Streptophyta; class Pinopsida; order Cupressales; family Cupressaceae; genus Cunninghamia; species Cunninghamia lanceolata. Next base: position 24,401 of record BSBN01000394.1, read on the forward strand.
TGTTTTTCCTTGTCATTAATCTAAACATCATAATAAATTTACTTATGTCCAAGTAAAAAGTGAAAGTATAGCAAGACAAAAATTGGGGATGTAACATATCCTTCCCCTAAAGATTCATCATCCTCGATGATATAAAGTATGAAAAAGTAACTAATAAGCAAGTTCATTGTTTTCAACTGGTAACATTATTAAATAAATGAGTAAACTTTTGATAAAATTCATGGTAATCCTCCCATGTAGCATTTTCCTCAGCATATTGGTCCCATTGGACCTCGCATTGCAAGACCTCTCTGTTACGCAAGGGGAGCTTGCGCTTTTCTAATACCTTGAGTGGCTCGATCGAGACCACCCTGGGTCTTGCATCTGTAAAGAATTCCAAGTCAAAATATGATTATTACCTGCAATATATTTCTTCAAGTAAGACACATGAAAAACATTGTGCATTCTAGATAAGGTTGGTGGTAGAGCAATTCTGCAGGCAACCGGATTGACTACATCAAGCACTTCAAAGGGTCCCACATATCGAGGGGCTAGCTTAGAAGACTTCCCAAACTTAATAGAACTTTTATGAGGTTTAACCCTCAAAAGAACTTTTTGTCCAATGGAGAATTGCCTCAGAACACGTTTTGCATCAACATAGCTCTTTTGCCTATCATTGGCTTCTAACAATCTTTTTCTGATCAGCTTAACTTTCTCTTCCATTTCAGCTAGCATTTCTGGTCTGATGCTAATCCTATCCTCTAGCTTATCCCAGCTTATAGGAGTTTGAAATCTTCTTCCATACAATGCTTAAAATGGCACCATCTTAATAGCGGAATGATAGGAATTGTTGTAAGAAAATTCCACAAGTGGTAAGTATTCTTCAAACTTATATTGCTGATCCATGCAATACATTCGCAACAAGTCTTTCAAGACTTGGTTAACTCTCTCAGTTTGCCCATCAGTTTCAAGATGGTAAGTTGTACTCACATTGAGTTTAGTCCCTAGAGCAGAAAACAAAGTTTGCCAAAACCTTGACGTTACACGTGTATCTCTATCCGAGATAATCTTTTCAGGGAAACCATGCAATCTAAACACCTCTTGCACAAATTTACGAGCTAACACAGGTGGTCCATCAGTCAAATTCCCTGGTATGAAATGTACTACCTTAGTGAGTTTATCAACCACCACTAAAATGGCATCAATATTCCTTGACATAGGAAGACCTTGAACAAAATCCATGCTAATAACTTGTCATTTCCACTCTAGCACATCATGTGGGTTCAACAATCCTGCGGGGTGTTGATGCTCTTCTTTTACCCTTTGACATTCTAAACAGCTTGCTACAAATCTTGCAGCATCATTCTTCTTTCCTTTCAAGAAATAAAGAGGTTTAACATCCGCTAGGAGTTTGGTCACTCCTGGATGTCCCAAATACGGTGTAGTATGAACTTATTTCCATACTAGATCCCTTAATCGAGCTGAATCAGAAACATAAATTCTATCTTTATACATCAATAGTACATCTGACTCAAACAGAAAACCATCATACCTTGGATCTCTAGGATTATCTTTTAGAGCTTGCTTAGCCTACTCATAAAACTCATCACTAGACAAATTTTGCAACACCAAATTCTTGAAATTTCCACAAATAGAAACAATGGAAACTATATGTCTTCTACTACTCAAAGCATCAGCTACTCTATTCTCTTTTCCTTTGATGTAATTTATCTCAAATTCATAGTCAGATATCAATTCTAACCATCTCCTTTGTCAAGAATTCAAATGTGGTTGAGAGAAAATATACTTAAGACTTTGATGGTCTAATTTAAATACAAAAGTCTTCCCAAACAGATAATGTCTCCACATCTATAAGGCATGAGTTACTGCTGCCAATTCTAGATCATGTGGTGCATAATTTTTCTCATAGGATTTCAATTTCCTTGACTCATATGCTATAACTCTTCCATCTTCCACAAGTACTCCTCCTAATCCTTCTCCTGAGGCATCTGTAATCACCTCAAATTGTCCTTCGGGGTCAGGAACTTTCAAGATTAGAGTTGTAGTTAACTTTTCCTTTAAGAGATCAAATGCTTCCTAACATTTGTCTGTCCATTCAAATCTTTTTCCTTTCATCTACAGGGAAGTGATTGGACTAGCAATACTGGAGAAATTTAGAACAAATTTTCTATAATAGCCTACCATGCCCATGAAACTATGCACCTCATGCACATTTGTTGGTACAAGCCAATCCAGAATAGCTGTGATTTTTGTAGGATCAACAAATATTCCATTAGCTGAAATAATATGCCCTAGGTATTGAATCTCTTTCTGGAAGAATGTACACTTTGATAGTTTCCTATATAACTTATGTTCTCTTAACCTTTGCAAAACTATTTGTAGGTGATGTTGATGTTCTTTTTCATTCTTAGAATAAATGAGTATATCATCCAGAAATCTTAAAACAAACTTGTCCAAACAATCTCTGAATATACTATTCATGAGATTCATGAATGCAGTAGGTGCATTCATCAAACCAAATGGCAACACTGTGAACTCATAGTGTCCATATCTGGATCTAAAAGCTATCTTATGAATATCTTCATCCTTCAGTCTTAACTGATGATATCCCGATCGTAAATCAATCTTTGAAAACACAACAGCTTCACACATCTGATCAAAAAGATCATCAATACGTGGCAAAGGATATTTGTTCTTTACCATTACATTATTAAGCATATGATAATCTATACACAATCGAAGGGTTCTATCCTTCTTCTTAACAAAAATAACCAAAGCACCCAAAGGTGAAACACTGGGTCTAATTAAACCTTTTGCCAACAATTCTTGTAATTGTGCATTCAATTCCATTAACTCCGTTGTTGTCATACAATAGGGTGCTTTTGATATAGGCTTAGATCCTAGTTTAATGTCAATACCAAAATCAAAAACCCTCTTGGGAGGCAATCCTAGAAGTTCTTCAGGAAACACATCCTGAAATTCCTCAAGAAAAGGATACTTTTCTCCAAAAGGTGAACTAGGGTTTTCTACCCCTTCCTCCATTTGTTCCATTTTGACTACAAACAACTAACAACCTTTCCTTCTAGCCCTTTTTAATTGCTTGGTAGAGATAGGTCTGATTTTAACTTCTCTTTGAATCCCTTGGAATTGGGTCAGATTTCCCAAATCATCTAAGCATTCAACTATTTTTGAAAAATAGTCAACCTTAGCTCTATGTTTCCATAACCAACTCATTCCTAGGATTACATCATAGGAAACTAGGGGAGCTACATATAGATTTACTTCAGTTGATAAACTAGGGAGGTCAATTTTGGCTTCAAATAAACATTGCTCTACCTAAGCCTTAGATTGGTTAGCATATTCTACTGACCAATGTTTGGACATGTAACCATCTTTTCTAGAAAATTTATTCAAAATTCTAGGAGAAACAAAGTTTTCAGTGGCTCCTATATCAATCAAAATAGATATAGGGACTCCAAATAAAGTACATGTCATCTCAATGGGTGTGATTTGATACTCTGCTTGACGATTGCCGAGAGATGCATGAATCCTTTGTTGGAATGCTTCTTGCTGATTTGGTAGTGCAGTACCTCTTTGTTGACCATTTTGATTCTTGTTAGGGAAATAATTTACATAATGGTTGCCCCCACAAGTAAAGCATCCTCCAATGGATCCTTTCTTATCTAAAGTCTTCCCATTGTTATCCTCATTTCTTTTGTAGTTACCAATCTTCTTCTCATTACCAGATCCACCTTTGTTCTTCTGAGGTCCTTTATCTTTTCTTTTGTTATTATAGCTCTTTTCATATCTTTTCTTGTAGGGTTGATTTTTAGGAGTTCCATTAAACCTCTTGCAGCTTCTATCATGATAAACCAAGATGGATTTCAGTTTTTACTCTTGCTTGATCGCCTTCTCATATACTTGATCCATTGTTATGGGACCATGCACATCCACTTCACCACCAATTTGAGCATTTAAGCCCATGATGAATTTTTTGATCCTAAATCTCTCATCCTTTTGATACTGTGGAACATATTTCAGGAGTCGAGTGAATTTTTCTCCATATTCCACCACTGTCATATCTCCTTGTTGAAGATTCTAAAAATCAGTCATTTTTTTATCAAAATAGAGTTGTGGTAACCATCTCTTGAGAAAGAGTTCAACGAACTCTTCCCAAATTACCCTTAGAGAGCTTAAATTCAATTCCATCTTCTTATTCATCCACCAAGTGGATGCTTCTCCTGCCAATTGGAATGCTCCCCATACTGCCTTGGTCACCTCTGAGTAATTTCTTATCTTGAAATATTTTTCCATCTCTGCTAACCAAGCTTCTGCAGCATCTCTAGTCTCTGTCCCATCAAATTTTAGTGGAATAACCTTCTTCATATCCTTTGAGAGCTCCGAGGTCAATTTATCCCTTGCCTCTTTATGAGGTTCAGTACTCTTACTTTGATCTTCATGATTTTCTCTTCTTTCACCATGAGAGTTTTCACCTCCTCCCTCAGTATTCCCTTTATCATCCACCTTTTCCAAATCACCAAATCTTTTCTTTGTTTCCTCAAGCATGGTTATGATTTGGTCCATCTTATTATTTGGTGGGTGGTTTTCCTCTTCACTTTCTCCTTGGTTAGTTCTTGTTCGCACCATGTTTAACGATTTCTCACACTTGAGAATATTGAGGTTTCCATTAGTTCAAGATTATAATCTATCCCATTAAATCTAAACATAATAATCAATTTAAACAATAGTTTGGCACAAAAACAACTCTTTTTATTTATTATTTATTTCATTTCAAAAGTAAAGAGTATTCTTCTTTTATACAAGAAATGACTTCAAAAGTCGTGCTCAAGAGGAGTATATCCTTCAGACTCATTTTCAGATACATAATCTCGAGGTATATAACCCTCTGACTCACTATTGGACCTAACTTCTATGATCTCAACAGTTGGGGGTATGAGGGGATCTCGCCTAATCATAGTTGTTTCCTCATCTGACATATACTCTATGATTTTGGCAGTGATCTTAACTCTTTCCTTGTTTTCCCTTCTCACTCACTTGATTCGAGTTAAGGCAGTTGCCAGAGTTTTAGTATCACTTAACCAAATGCCACTCTCATCATTGGCTCCCTCAAAGGTTTTGATAATGGCCTCACGTTCTCTTTTTTCTTTAAGGAAACGTTGACTCGAATTAACAGACTTTCTTGCTGTCTTCTTAAAACATACCATCCTGGCATAAAAAATTTCAAACATTAGCTAACCACATAATGTTGACTACAGGCAAGCATAGTGGTCTCATAAGCCCTAGTGCTAAACCTGGTAGCTCTGATACCATATGTAACATCCACGTTCTAAAAACATAGTAAAACCAAAAATTTACCATAGAGTAAATCAATAAGGTAAAAATGAGATAGAGAAAAAATTTATTTTATTCAACATATAATCAAGTAACTACAATTACAAGATTTCTTTTTACAAAATACAATAAACCATATTGTCTTTCTCAATTACAATGTTTACAATAGTAAATCAAATACATATACAAATTTTGGAATAAAGACCGCTTCTGAATATCTGACATCTTTATCACAAGTCCTGGTATGTTTCATTCTTGGAGAGAGAGTATCTTTCCAGTGATTAACCTCCATCCACAAACTAATGGTCTCCCACACATCTCTCACATAGGAAGTGACCCTACCCTTCACGAGGGATATAGACCTTAGGTAACCAGTGGTAATTTGCCTTTCTCGAGTACATAGTGTTGTATTCTACTCAACTCCATTAACCATACAACCCTAGATACCCTCTAGCTAAGTATGATTTCCGATAGGATGAGCAATCCGAATACAGTGAACCGATAATGCATGCAGAAAAAAAATGCATTACTTTGGCCAATGTTTTTAATATTAATATTGTCCATAATGAAAGTAGTTGTTGTGTTCACCCACCCCTACTCGATTTGGATACTGTCATATTCTCACAGTTTGTTTACTCCTATTATGACTATGTAAATAGTTTAATCATTGCGTCATGATATTAGTATCTTTTGACTTAAATAAGTCTGTATGACAACCATTTAATGGGTTTGTAATCGACTCTAGGGTTTTCCTAATATCCTTTGTTAATATGATATAACATTATAACCATATCTTAAATCTAGGAGTCCTAGATTCACAAATAACCCTTGATTAACTCAACCAAGGTTAAGAATACTATAGTTCTCAAATAGATAATATCTCCTATACAAAGGAATGTAGAATAACTTTGATAATGTGTTACAAACAAAACATACCCTGAATATATATCCCTACAAGGTCATTCTCTAGTAGACTTAACCTACTCCATTGTATTAGATCTCTTCAAGGATAATATTAACAAAAAGATAAATAAATCTATAAGGGTTCTCCCATAAACCTTATGTCCATCTACCATAATATCTCTAAGTTGCTTCATTCGAAGAGAACAATAATTGTCTAAAAATCCCTATGAATCTAAGTTCTCATGGATCTAGAAAACAATTTCTGTTATACATATACATAATCAAAACAAGAAAATACTTTAAATTATTATTACCTCAATAATATACTATTCAAGTCTAAGAGTATATTAATCAAAGTTCATTCAACTCTATAAAATCTAAGAGTCTATTGTTTGGTTAACTTGCAATCATTCCATTGACTTGCTACAAACTTATTCGATAAGGGAACTATTTCAAGGCTAATAACATCTATGACAATCTCTTACTATGATGGTCTTTTATCCTCCATTCTATGCATTGATATGATTATCAATTTATAAACAAATAAGCAAATGGTCGATGTAGTATACTATAACAAACTACTCACTTGAAATACCAAGTATCAACCATATGATTTGCATTCGTTGTCTCATCGATTACAAAAATAGATCAACATAGTTTACTTAGATAGTTATCTGCATTTTCCTACATCGATTCTTAATAGTTTTCAACTATAACTCAATAAAAATATGAGATTTAACCTCTCTAGAGAACTCATACAATCACCATAAGACTACAATGTACTCACTAAAAGATATTAATCGATTTCCTCACAGTTATCAAACACATGACTAAGAAATACCTATTAATGGATGTTTTAAGAGCTGGCAAAAATGTGCAAATATGACACTAGGTCAACGCCTCTTGACTGCATACTCCCTCTCTATTCCAGCCACTAAACTTCTCTCTGCATACTTTCGATCCTCCCTGCCTATGTTCTCTCCTCTCAAGTTTTAACCTTGTTAATATATCGATACCATGGCTCAACTGAGTCATTCATAATTATGACCGAGTCACGACTCCTAAAGAGTTGCCTTATTTTGCACCTCAATAGTGATTCAGTTGAAAACTTAATGAAATCTTAAAAGTCCTTAGCGACTTAGTCTTTAACTGAAATCAATTTTTAAGCAGAAGTCCACATGTAAATTGTGGAAGGCTGCCATATGGTTCATTCGGTTGGGCAATTTGTAAATATAACTGATCTTTTGATGATTAAAACATGTGGTTCGATCCCACTTATCACTAATGAAGACTATACTATAATTTCGCCTATGGCTCCTACAATACCATCGACTCATTAAGAGGTATTATCCTCTTACAATGCTAAGGCATTTATATATTTGATTACATCAAATATACTTCTTATAACATCACCACTATATTAGATAATCACAATTTAATCAATAAAATGATAATGTTTAAACAAGGAATTACGAATAATGTGGTTGGGTTGAGCTTGTCTCCCCATCACAATCCATCAGCAATAATCACGTATTCTTAACTCAATGAAAACATCTTAACGTTAAGAATGGTTTATATCATCTCAAGGGACTTAATAATAATATGACAACCATTTTACGACAATAACGTCATAATATTTATGTTAAACATAAATAGTCACAAATCAAACTCAAATGACGTCGTTAACATTATTAACAACTAAGATGACTTACTATGACTTAGAAAGATTTGAAAACAATATTGACTACCTGTCGATTAGGTTCAGAAGTAAACTAACAAGACAAGACTTACCTCTTATGACACATTGGTTCACATTTTCGTTAAACACTTATACCTGATTTGGCAAATAAACCACTCGTAACCCAAGGTCTATATCTCTCTCCTGGAAAGATACTCTCTCTCTCTTTTCTCTGAGAGTCATTTGAAAACCTGTAATCCTATATCAAACTTGTTACCAAAGAAATTATGATTAGTGCATCATTATTCAAATAATAGATCAAATATCATAATGCAATTATTAAATCGATAATAACATAATCATTCCCATAATTTCATAAATGAAATTCAATATAATCCTTATTTTTCCTTTTCATTAATCTAAACATCATAATAAATTTACTTGTGTCCAAGTAAAAAGTAAAAGTATAGTAAGACAAAAATTGGGGATGTAACACCTAGATTGATATCTCTCTCCTATTCTCTTCCACAATTCATAAGAAGTAGCTTCATTAGAAATATTCAATAAAATGAAATCAGATAAACACAAAAAATAGTGCAATGTGCTTTGTTATCTATTTTAACTCATTCTTCATTTGATATGCTATCTAGTTTCTTCTCCTTTTGCACAACAACCCATTGATCTATTTCTTCCAAGAGATCCTCCACTTTTAGCTTCCAAATCTCATAACCTATACCATTGAATTTTTTAATCTCCAAACGAGATGAACTAGCAATGATCTCTTATCACCCTAAACCTAAAACTACAAGAAAACACTTGACTAACTCCCATTGTAGTAATAAAAACCAATCACACACTTAAAGAAAGTCATCCCTCTCTCTAATCAAGACCATAGCTCTAATACCAAATGTAGAAACATGATATAAATTTATGTAATGAAAGTACGTTGAAAACATTAAGCATCCAAGTATATAAATAGTAATAAGTCATAGATGGAAAATGAAAATGATCACAAAAGAGATTCAAACCATAACACAAGATATATGTGGAGAAACCCTTTCAAAATAAAACCCCACACCGAAAGTTATCCAAATCTTTTATTAATGGACTACAAATGAATTACACCAAAACAACTTCTCCCTTAATTCTTGCAACACTTTGTTACTTTACCAACCTACAAAACAACTTATTTTTTATTCAACTCAAGCACTTAATATATAGGCACGAGGAAAATGACAAATCATGAATAGTTTCTAAAATGATGTGCTAGAAAACACTAGCTAATCTAGGCATTCTTATCCACACATAAATCATAGCAACCAAATCAAGAGGATTTAAATTAGAAACTTCCTCTTTCAAATAAATTTCTTCACTTGTGATGCTAACTAAATATCTTCCTTATCTTCTTCTAGTCCGTATTTAACTCCCTCTCATCATGCTCTTTCTACTTTAGCAACTCTTAAATAATTTTTAATTTATCATAGTTGCATTTAGCAACTCCCATGACAATTAAGAGATAATTACAAATTGCCAAATTACAAAATACAAGTGACAACTAATGTCACTCCAATTGGATGTAAACAATAAATAATTAAATAAATACTTTTAATATTACAATATTGCAAGGAGTATGAAACATATCCAAGCACTAGCAAGTATAGCTTTAAAAGCAAGGTCCTCCAAAATTTAGCATTTGATGGAAAAATCTACATGTTTAATTACAAGCTACATCTCATCGCTACCATTGAATGGAAATAGGATCAACTTCTAGGATGGCCCAATTATGAAAAAGGATCCTCGTTCACACCATTTGGATGGAGATTTTGTGAACGAGATAAAAGTGAAGGGGTGGGATTGAGTTGGGAATCAACTAGAATAATTTTGGACATCTTCCTCAAAATTTGTTGATCATTTGGAACTCCATCACAGATGTCTTGAGTATTACCTACCTAAATAAATCAATGTCAAATGCACTAAAATCTAGGCTTTAGGGACCGGTAACCAAATTGAGAGAATTCACAATTAAAGAAGGGGCCAATTTCTTAAAAGTGCGGGAAACGAAAGAAATTAACCTTGCCTAATGAGTCATATGGAATAATGTCACTGCCCCTATCTTAGAGATTCTCAACTGGATGATCTAGCACTTCAATTTACTCATAGGAGACAATCTAATTAGAATGGGCATCCATGGTGATAGACCCATAAAATAGAGGGGGTTGTTGATCATCTTTTTTGGTTTGACAGCCTTTGATGTTTGGGAGTTCACTTTGGTAAAGTTTGAAATTAGTTTACATGAGATATTGTTTAATGAAAGTATATCTAAATCTTGGAATAGTATTTACCCACTATCTTTTTAGATAAAAAAATCACTCATGAAGGCCCTATGGAATTCACTGCTAATGTACACCATGTGGTGTATATGGAAAGATAGGAATGTAAATATTTTTGTGACAAAGTGAAGGCTCCTAAACTCTCATAAATAAAATCCATTATACCATCATTGAAATTATTCATACTACTTTTACCTATTTATGGTCTACTAGTTACTAAAAAAATGAGGAATCCTACCTTTAAAAAACTACCACCTTGAGAATAAATTATCATCCTCTAGTTCTATTCATACTTATATTTAATACCTAACCAAGACCACTGAAATCTTCCTAGGGTGAGAGTGGCCAATCCAAGTACTCTGATTCAGATAAGCACTGAACTTATTGTTAATTAAAGATATTGGAATTATTATATATATATGGGTTTTCAGTGTTAATTTGATTATGTGATTATGTTATTCAGTTGGCTTTGTTAATGATTTACTTTAGAGTTCTTATTAAATAATCACATATTGTAATTTATCTTTGTTATTTACACATCATTTAATATTCTAAATTATCTTAACTCTAGTAATAAGTATATTTAAATCTGTTGCAATCCAGTTAATAACTATGGGAGAAAAGTAGCGTTACATTCTGATTTAGATTGTGCAAGTTGTGCAGATGACAAAAAGTCTACCACGGGTTATGTTTTCTCCCTTGGTTCTAGACCAATTTCATGGTGTCGTAAGAAGCAATCTACTATTGCTTATCAACTATAGAGGTAGAATATACCACAACAAATGAGGTAGCTAAAGAAATAACTTGGTTACAGGCTATTCTTTCAGTACTTGAAAACAATATCAAGCAGGGCCTTCTTTACTTCGTGCTATGATAGTCAAAGTGTCATTTTGTTGTCCAAGAATCCTATGTTTCATGCTAGAACAAAGCATACAGAGGTCTATCACCATTACATCAGACATCTCATTCAGCAACAAGTGATTCATCTTCAATATTGTAGAATAAAGGATCAAATAACTAATATTTTAACCAAGGCTTTAAGTAAGCCTAAGTTTGTTTTTCTTAGATGACTTTTAGGACTGAGAGATGTCACATGAATATTTGATGATGTTATTCAGGGGGGATTGTTGTGAATGTTTACCATCATATGAATGAATAAGTGTTTTATATGAGTCATCTTATGTAACCCCTAACATTAAAGGGGGATGCCAACATATAGTTAGTGCTAGTGGTTGATAGGCAAAATAAGTAGTTAATGTTAGTGTCTCATAGTCAACGTAATTAATGTAAGCGGTTGATAGGTTAGGCAATTAGATAGAAGAAAAAAATGAGAGTGGTTGGGTACAATAATTTAGAAATGCTATTTATATGTATCAAATCAGGAATGAAATCAATTCAGTTTGCTTTAGTTTGTTTCTATGATAAAAGGGTGTAGAGATCTTTTTAGACCCCGTCCCATTTTTTTCAATATGTTTTTTTTTTAATTTTTTAAAAGGTGTCTTTTATGTTGACGAGCGTAGGGGATGGTAGGCTTGCCATTCCCTGCCATTTCTTGAAAAAATTGACGTTGCAGAAATGTTTATAGGGGAAAAGACCCAATAGGTGAGATAGTTCCAATGGCTGAGATAGTATTTGTGCATTTAAGGCCCAATATTTTTAAAAGTTTAGTACCACTTTAATGTTGTTAGTGTTACTATAAGTACTAATAATTGAATTAAATGTGCCCTTTAGATTTAAAAAGCAACCAATCATGTGATGCCACATCAGCCCACCAACAAATCATGACTTAAAGCACACCTATTGGTCCACCCTTTTTTGGGGGGAACTATTTGACACCTCAACAAAAGGTATGCTGATGTGGCATCATGTTTGATGATGTGACCTTCAAACCTTAATTATAAGCAAGGGCCTTGCCAAGTAAACTACTGTCAAAATTTTGAAGCGATTCAAGATTGCCACCTATGATTTTGAGAGGCATGAAGTTAGGGTGCTCAACTACCCCTAAATTCTTTTGAGAATTATGGATGGGTGGGAAACATTTATGACCACATCCCCAAAACATCCCCATAAAGTAGGGCCAAAAAAATATATGCATAGATAAAATACGATCTCAACAACAAATGGTTATTACAGACTAAATTCAAACAAATTTAGATAATTAATTTTTTATATAATACGTGAAGGTCCGTATTATTTTGACATATTGCAACACAATTTTATTTTTGCAGGTAAACGGTGAATATCTGAAGCTGTAACATTTGGGGTTCTGTTGGAATCTAAGCCTGTGTTTGGAAATGCAACAGTTTCGATAGTACCGGAATCTGTGCCTAAGCCTGAGTCTGGAAGTGCAACTTCGGAAGTACCGGAATCTGCGCCTAGTGGGGTTGTGGTGATATCTGCGCCTGAGACTGCACTTGTGCCTTAAGCTGTAACGAGTGGGGTTGGGGGGTATCTCCGCCTGCGCCTGTGACTGTTCCTAGGAAGGGTAAAATCTTACAGTTCTCAAGAAAATATTGGCATACAGAAACATCCAAGAAAACAACATTAATGAAAGGCAGTCATCAAAGAGAAGAAAAGAAAAGACATTACATGATGGGCAGTAAGCCATGAAATCTACCGCAGGCACAGCCAAGAGACTTCCCAAAGTGGCTTACGTAGCCACACATGCTTTTAATGTATAAACATTAACAAGGCACAATGGCCAAACTGGACAAAACATGTTGGCATATGGAAACGTCCAATAAAACAACATTAATGAAAGGCAGCCATCAAAGAGAAGAAAAGAAAAGACATTACATGATGGGCAGTAAGCCATGAAATCTATCGCAGGCACAGCCAAGAAACTCCCCAAAGTGGCTTACTACTAACTCTACCGCACCACCACCCGTCCCTCGAACCACTCTAAAACCACCGCCAAGCTTGCTGACGCCACCCAACTCCTCCACCAAGGACACTTCCAACTCCTACCAGATTCTAATGTCACCACTGGAATCACCCACAGCTCCATCACCAAGAGCATCAACAACACCTTCGCCCAGCAACCCGGCCATCTACACCTTAAACAGCCGGCTATCACCACCAAAGTCACCGCAGAAAACTGGGGAGAGAGCGAACATACATTCCTTGCCTCCGCCAAAATGGGCCCAACGAGGGGATATACACCATCCATGGAGTAAAAATACGCGATATCGGGGCCTCAAGCTCCTTTGTATCCACTCTACTTAAATATCATCCACTTCAATGATCAAACAACCTATAGCAATTTTACACATCATTCACAACAAAAAGTGGTAAATATTTGTCCTATTTTTATTGGCCAAAATTGACCTTTGACTGTTGAAGTGGATGATATTTAAGAACAACCCTCTGTATCAGGTGCCTATCAATGGGCCAAAACCCCACCAACTCCATCAATCACACCATCTCCTTCTACAAGTCCGACACCATCCTCCTCTCCAACCTTTCCTCCAATGCCAACTCTAATACACTGCCAGGACCACTTCCCGATCTTGCTCCTCCAGCAGATCCTCTTTCCCTCCATCCGCTTTCTCTCCATTCACGAAAGAAGGCTCAACGAGAGCAGAAACTTCATCCAAGTACTCTGATTTAGATAAGCACTGAACTTATTGTTAATAAAAGATATTGGAATTATTATGTATATGTGTTTTCAATGTTAATCTGATTATGTGATTATGTTATGCAGTTGGCTTTATTGATGATTTACTTTAGAGTTCTTATTAAATCATCACATGTTGTAATTTATCTTTGTTATTTACACATTATTATATATTCTAAATTATCTTAACCCTAGTAATAAGTATATTTAAATCCGTTGCAATCCAGTTAATAACTATGGGAGAAAAGTAGTGTTACATTCTGATTTAGATTGGGTAGGTTGTGCAGATGATAGAAAGTCTAGCACAGGTTATGTTTTCTCCCTTGGTTCTAGACCAATTTCATGGTGTAGTAAGAAGCAATCTACTATTGCTTATCAACTATAGAGGTAGAATATACCACAACAAATGAGGCAGCTAAAGAAATAACTTGGTTACATGCTATTATTTCAATACTCAAACAACATCAAGCAGGGCCTTCTTTACTTCACTATGACAATCAAAGTGTCATTTTGTTGTCCAAGAATCCTATGTTTCATGCTAGAACAAAGCATATATAGGTCTATCACCATTACATTAGGCATCTCATTCAGCAGCAGGTGATACATCTTCAATATTGTAGAATAGAGGATCAAATAACTGATATTTTCACCAAGGCTTTATGTGAGCCTAAGTTTGTTTTTCTTAGATGTCTTTTAGGACTAAGAGATGTCACATGAATATTTGATGGTTGTCATTTAGGGGAGATTGTTGTGAATGTTTACCATCATATGAATGAATAAGTGTTTTATATGAGTCATCTTATGTAACCCCTAACATTAAGGGGTGATGTCAACATATAGTTAATGCTAGTGATCGATAGGCAAAATAAGTAGTTAATGTTACTGTCTCATAATCAACATTATTAATGTCAGTCGTTGACAAGTTAGGCAATTAGATAGGAGAAAAAAATGAAAGTGGTTACGTACAGTAATTTAGAAATGCTATTTATATGTATCATCTCAGGAATGAAATCAGTTCAGTTTGCTTTAGTTTGTTTCTATGATAAAAGGGTGTTACAGATCTTTCTAGACCTCATCCCTTTTTTTTCAATATGTTTTTATTTTTTATTTTTTATTTTATTTTTGCAGGTAAACGGCGAATATCTGAAGCTGTAACGTTAGTACTGCAATCTCCGCCTGAGCCTGAGTCTGGAACTGCAACAGGTTCGTTCGTACCGGAATCTGCGCCTAGTGGGGTTGTGGTGATAGTTAATGCTAGTGGTGATATTCAAACAAATTTAAATAATTAATTTTATTATGTATATGGTACTTGAAGGTGCCTATAATTTTGACACATTGCACGTTAATTTTATTTTTCCAGGTAAAGGGCCAATGACATCCATCAATATGAATTCTAAGCCACCTTCTACCGATAGTAAAGTCTTAAAGTTCTAAAAAAAAACATAAAAATCTGTTTTTAATTGTTTTTTTCCTTATAGACTAACGATATTTACTTTCTTTATCATAGTAAGTCGGGACGGGGCTCCCTTCCCAGACAAAGCCTCCAATGTTTTAAAGAAAAAATCTAGAGTTAAAATTGTTATAGCTGGTAAGTGATCATAATTTCTAAATTTAATAAAAAATCTCAAAACTTTTGGATTGTTATGCTGAAGCCTCAACTGCCATGTGAGCTATAGAAGAATTTGCCAATGGTGTTGTTTTAATGTTGTTATTTTTCATGATGCAGTTGTTGCAGTTGTTGCAGTTGTTGCAGCTGTGCTATTAGCAATCATCTTGTTGTCCTACACGATAATGTTTAAACTTAAGCCCAAAAAGGAAGGAACAACTTCCTGTTTATCTTCATCAACTGTAAATATAGAGGGGAAAGCTGATGTTCAACAACAGCAGGATCATTCTTCAGGTTTATCTTCCAACCTGCATATGGAGCCTGTTAGTGTTATAGCACATGCAGAGAGAGGAGGAACTGTAGAGATGCATGCAGGTCTCTCCTCCAACCAGGAACGGTTCATGGTGCCTACACAAATTTATACAAACCTCACGTTTGATCAGATAGATTATATCAAAAAGTATTGCCATGAGTCTCGTAAAATTGGAGAAGGAAGCTTTGCACAAGTTTATAAGGGGATTTTCCATGGTAAAGATTTGGCTATAAACAAAATAGAACATAGATCCCCTGAGAGCAAAATATGGTTGGAGAATGAAGTTCGACTTCTGCAGGGGAAGGAGCACATAAACGTAAACAAGTTGTATGCTTGGTGTATAGAAGCAAAAACATCCTATTTGGCCTACATGTATATAGATGGATGTACTATGGATGATTACTTAAGAGGAAATTATGTAGGATTTCCAAACAGTTGGAAGCAGAGGTTCACAATGATAATGGGTATAGCCAAGGGAATTGAATTCTTACACCTGAATAAAATCATTCATGTTGATATCAAGGAAGAGGTTACAGTCAGCTCCATATTACAGAATATGTAAGGCGCATGAT
The DNA here is from genome assembly GCA_027924645.1 of Cunninghamia lanceolata. Classification (NCBI taxonomy): domain Eukaryota; kingdom Viridiplantae; phylum Streptophyta; class Pinopsida; order Cupressales; family Cupressaceae; genus Cunninghamia; species Cunninghamia lanceolata. The sequence goes on from BSBN01000394.1 coordinate 40,771, forward strand.
AAAGAACAATCATTTTGAAGAAGCCTTCGCTGTTGCAAACGTAGCCCTCAGATGTGCTAATTTTGAGAAGGAAGAGCGACCTGATATGGATCATGTGCTCACAGAATTCACTTCGATGATGAGCAGCGCCCACCACAATATTACTCCTAGACAGAGAAAAGAAGAAATTGAAATCATCACATCAGGATGAAACTGGTACATGTGCGGGGTTTTTGGTTATCTTTGGGTTCCCTGGTAAATATTTCTATGTTATTAATATGATTATAATATTGAGTAAAATTATATTATTATTTTCATATTAATATATTAATATGATAGTTTTATTTATTTATGTCCTAAATAAACAGACTTATATTTTATTTAAATATTTTGTTTATGTTATTATTTATAGTTATTGTATTAATAATAATATTAATTATATTATTAATATTTATTATTAAACCTTGTTCATATATTAATTATACAATTTCATTAATATTTAAATTATCAAATTTAAAAACTATATATATTGAATCAAAATTAAATATACTATAAATAATACAATTTTGTTATTATATTTATATAGGCCTTAAAAAAAATTATTTGTTTAACATTATTGGAATGCAATTTGTCTATACAACAAATATTTAATTTAAGAAGAAAATTACAACTAAATTATAATATTTTTTATTATACTTTTTCAGTAGTATAAATTAATTTTGAATTATTATAGTGAAAATATAGAAGAGTATATCTTCTTGCATGTAAAAATTGTTATCCAAAATTGAAATTATTCTATTATTCTAAGTATTGGATAGTGGCTTGTTTTGAACATATCATATCCACACACAAAACTAAATTTCTTTTATCACATTTACACATAAAACTTAGTAGCTTAGGTTCTTAGTTAGTTAGAATTTTTTATTGAATTTTCAATTTGAATTGTACACAAGAAAATAGGCAAGAAAATAGGGATGGAGAGTAGGGTCACGACTATTCACATATTCCTCTCACCAACCATCATCCAACCTCTATAAATGGCAAACAACCACGTATAAATATATTTTGTAGACTCAAGACACAATAAAATTTCTTATTCAATTCTACATATAGTCATTGGTGAACCCAATCAATGTTCAACAACCCCTTAGCTACAAATCAATTTGAAGAAAAATTAGATTTTTTAGTTAGTAGGATCAAGGATTTCCCTAGAAGCATGGCAACATATAATTCTCTAGACTTAGTTTTTGAAGGCCTTATCCTCCAATTTGTTGCATAACAAACTCTTTTAAAAGGATTTTATTCTCAATTTACACATGACATTCCCCTTAAATTGTGTGAGTTTCTAGACTAGGGAAGATTAAACCTAGATGTGCAATTATGAATTCAGGTGCAAGAAGCTCTTTTTAGCAAAAATAGGAGGGAAGTAGGAAATCCCTACTCTAAATAGACATCATTGGTTTGGAATTATTAACCAAGAAGGCTTCAATGGTCTTCATTAAATTCATCAAATTTTACAAATAGCTACACAACACATCTATGCTAAACTTGTAACAGGTGTTCATTGAACTATCATGATTTTACTCTTTAAACGATGACAACCAAATGTAAATGCTCCACTTAATCCAAGGTAAATTTAATTTTCAATCAAACATCTACACACCAAGATGTTTACAAATAGATGAACAAATGCAGTGATAGTATAATAATTAAGTGCTCAAATCTAACTTACATGTGATAAACCATTATAAAATTTGAAATAGAACTTGGAGAAACATGTAGGAATTGAAAATAACAAATTGAAATGAGCAAGCACATATAAATAAACACATAACATCAAATACATGTGGAGAAATCCTTTCAGAAAAAACTCCACCATCAAAGAGAGGACAAGTATGTATTAATCAAATATAAGTATTACATCAACACATCAAACTTTCTCCCTTCAATATCATAAAACTCTAACAATGTAATAATGCTCAACCAATGAAAGACCCATAAAACAACTATCCAATCAACCCAATTCATGGATAATTAGAGAGGGGAAACCATGAATGGTTTCCCAAAACCAAAAATACCAAAACTCATGGTATGGTGAAAATCCACAGCCCCATGGCCAATCAATCAAAGCTCCATGAACAACAAGTATAAATAACATCTTTGGCCCATGTGAAAAGTGTGCACACGTTCTGAAATATGGCACTTCAAAATAGAGTGACCAACTAATGTTGACCCCACACATCATAACAAGATGCTTCATTGTCTCTCTTCATTCATGGGATTGAGGAAGTGGTATAAATAAATTCAAATCACTTTGAAACCACCACCATCCTAAGTAACGTCCCTTCTTAATGCCACTATAATTAATATTCTGAGTTACAAGGAGAAATAATAAAATAATAATATCTAGACGACTACCTACATGAGCATCTAGGTGCTCATTCTTAACTTATTGTAGATGGGTGAGTGCAAGATCATTATGGGCCAAATCATACCCCTAATTAGAAATGAAAATGTTAAAAATAGACTTAAGTAACTTCATGTGAAAATTAAATGAGTTATCTACACAATCTAAAAATAAAATAGTGATAAAAGTTGTAGGAAATTGAATGTAGTGTAGGAGTTACTATTTTATCAAAAAATAAATAAATAAATGGTGAAAATTAAATATTTCAACAACACGGTACTATAATTAAAAAAAAATTAGGCATCATTACGGCCACCCTAAGTATGAGTAAAAAATATATTATTTTTCAAACTTTGGATATAAGTAAAGAATACATGAGTTGATGTGATGCATTTTTTTGAATTCTTTTGTAAATAAATAATTATTTATGAATTTGTAATGAGTGTTTTTAAAAATACTAATAAAAATATAAAATTTATAGATTTTCAAAAACCTGTAGCTAATGAAGCTTAGAGTGTGACACATCTTTTGGATTTGAAAAAGATGAACACGGCATATGTAGAAGGGGATACTGGGAGGCCCCAATGTTCTTTGAAAAATTTTAGTTTCAAGCTACCTTGAGCATTTGGTTTCTCTATTTGGTGGGTGTTTAACCCACTCTGCCACACACTTGGTTCAGGGGTGTGTGGTTGTCTTCTTTTGGGCCTATTTTCTTTGTCTAGTTCTTTTGAAGTAGTGTTTTCTTGGTAGCCTAGCTACTGCTAGACTTTGGTGTTTGTTGTTGCTTTTCTGTCATTTCTTTGTTAGTCTCACTCTTGGCGCTTTTCTTTCTTCCGTTGGGATTTAATTTTGTATAAGGGTGGTTCCCCTCTAAAAACTTTTTTACCTCAATCAATAACATATGTAGAAAATTAATAATTATTACCTATTTTTCTGGTTCAGGGGTTTTCTATCTCTCAATCCCCTTTATTTGATCACTCTAACATCAAATTGAACCATCTTTTGAATGGAACTTGGAAATTGAATTTTGATTGCACCTCTCATGGTAACTAGGGACCCTTGAGGGTAGGTTGTGTTATCTATGATTCTTTAGGTAGACTAATCAAAATGGGTTCCAAAAAGATCAAACCATGCACAAATAATGAAGCAAAAGTAGAAGCTTTAGTTCCCAGGCTACAACTAGAAAATTCATGCAACATTGATAATATTATGATTGAAGGGGATTCAATGGTCATCATCCTTTCCCTCAGAAAAAGATATTTAGCTAATTGGAGGATCAACAACATAATCAATGATGTCTAGACTTCTTTGAACAATCTGTGCTTCTTTCACCATTAATCATTATGATAGAGCGAAATTAAATTATAGATTTTCCTTCTAATTAAGGGATAGACCAAAATAAAGAGCTCATTATAAGTGATTCCATTGATTCATGGGATTTGGAGTAATGAGTGTGTTGAGACCCTTGCATCATAGTAAACATTACAAGTGCATTTGAGAGTGATGGATGTGGTAGTTGATATCATTATTTTATTGCTCCCTCTGCATGGTGGCACTCTCCATTATTTCACATAAGTACCTTTATTACCCACTATCTCTCTTTCTTTGCATTTCAAAATAAATATTTATGCTACATTTCTAGTTTCCATGAAGCTACTCTTTCAATTTGGAAGGAAAATTCATCAGATTAATTTCATAGCTGAGATAATAGAGGCTATAATGAGAACAATGTTCTTTTTTAAAGGTGGCGATGTGCTAGATGTGATTAAAGAGGTGTTGGTTAGTGATTTCATCAAGGAAGCCATGAGACACTAGGTAAATTCTAATATTTCTTCCATATTTGTTAGAATTGTCCTAATCATAACTAAGTCTCTTGGGAAATATTATGTCTAGGATAAATTATACTCTAGAATTAATTATGTTGTCGACAAGGTTTCTCCTATGAAGCTTTCCTATCTTTCTTGTACAGGCTTTGAATTTAGGGGATTAGTTTTAGTGGGTACTATTATGGGAATTGAATCAAGATTGGAGGCTCTCATTAAAGAGGTGGTGGCTATTCAAGGTTTTTTTAATGGTTGTAATGGTGCCAATCCATACATCTCGACTATGAATCTCTTTAACTATGTACGCCGAAGAAATCTTCTAATGTCTTCAAGAGAGATTTAATCTAGCAAAGGAAGAAAAGGCAAAAAAAACCATACAACAATAAGCTATTCTAGTGAAGCATGAATATGGTACCTATGGATCTGAGTTCATCAATATGTAACAATCTTTTTTCTCATCTATTCTACAAGATTTTATGATAAGGAAAGAATTTTATAATTTTCTAAGATGTTAAATATAATGGGAGAGGGCCCTTACCCCTCACTTGATCTATAAAAAGAAGTATTACCTATTAAATTATAAATGAGGCATATATTATATTTTTACAATTTCAAGAGTCTCTTCTAGAAAGCCTTTTAATTTTATTACATAAAATTTTGTTAGCTTCAAGGATGAATTCATGAAAAAAAATAGGATAACACCAATGCATGATTTTGTAAGTTTTTTTTCGCATATTTTAGGACTCTCACTTGCTTAAATCTAAGAAAATCTTAAGGCATTTTTTTAGGGAAGCCAAATTTGAGATAAAAATATTGACATATTTTTCATCAAAATCGAAATCTAAATCCAAATGTTGGCACCTTTCCATGTGTTGGCACTTATTCTTATATGTGCCAAAAATGTAAAATTTTCCAAGTCTTGCATTCTCTTTGTTGCCTTGGACATAGCTTTGCCCATCTTTGATGTTTGATCTAATAATTCATTTAATGGCCCCCTTGGTAAACTTTTGCTTGGTGTTGTTCATTCTCTCCCCTCATAGTTTTTCATATGCCCAAACTTTAAAAAAATCTTTTTCTAAGTATGGTGTCTTTAAGTGAATTTCTAGCCTCTGTATTTTCCCTCATTCTTCTAAGTATGGAGTATTTTCTACCTTGGTATCTTAACCCTCATTTCCCTAAACCTTTTTGTCCCTTCATTTTGGGATCCTAGGATTTTACATCCTAGTAATTCAACTATTCTCTCATGTAGTTCATTGGTCCTGATAGTAGAGAGGGTTCTTGATTTCTTTGGGGTTCTTCCCTTCTCCACTTGGACTATCATGGCTTGTAGATTTAGTGGGCTTACCAGTACTTTCTATCTATTCTCCAAGTTTAACTTGAGCCATGTGGAGACATCAGGATCCTCATGAGAAGATTGATCATCTTCTTGTTCCAATTATTTCTCTTTGTTCTACTCTTCTTGATAAGGGGCTTTTCCTTCTAAGCTTTCTTTCTCTAGATTCACTTCCTATTGAGGAACTTTCTTAACTATCTCTTCTTCTATGGAAACATTAATCAAAGGTGTATCAATATGCCATGTTTGCTTCTCAATTATCTTTATTGAGTATTCCTATTCTCTAGGAGTCAAAACTTTCTCTTCCCTATCCTTTGTAGCTATTTATTTGTCTTTTTGTAAGTTCTCTAGAGAGATAGACTTTGATGGCTAAGGTGAGGCTAGTCTTACTCCATTTCTTCATGTACATCCTCTTCTTCATGCAAATCCTCCTATGTAGTTTCCTTTTGGAGGTTCTTCTGAGGTGAGGAGGTCTCTTGATCAACATATGAATATGATCATTTCTTTCCTCACACATTACATTTTCAATTAATGGATCTTCTGTATCTTGAGTATCCTTCTCAAATACTTCTTCTTCCTAACCTTGATATGGGAGAGAAGTATTATGAGATTGAGGAGAATCCTCATGTACTTCTATGGAAGGTGTAGCTGGTGGAGGATGCAAGATCTAAACTTCTTCATCTACTATCTTCTCCACTCTCCCTTCTTGTGACTTTGCAATTGTTTTTATTTGAGTTGATAAAGGAGGGACAACTGTACTCACATTTCTGGCAGGAGAGGGTTTTTTTTGGTAACTTAGCTACCTCTTCTTTAGGCTTTTGAAATTCTTGTTTTTGCTCTTCTCCCTCATTAGGAAATTGGCCAAGTGTCATCCTTGTTGGAAGAACTTGTATCAAAGGAGTTACTCCTAAACAAACTATAACTCCTACCTCTGCAGCATCATAATTAAAGTTTTCCTTGTGGTAGGATTCTCGTGTTTGCTCTGGAGTGACATCACCAATGGCTCCTCTCATTCTCCCTATGCCTTTATCTTTCTTTCTTTTTCTTATAAACCTTCTAGGATTTGACGAAGATGTCTCTTCAATTATTTGCCTTTTATCTTTTTTCCCTTTGCCCCTAGTTTTATCTAATTGTTCAATTTTGGCATCCAACTAGAGAAATGCTAAAACCCAAAAAATATTTAGCAGATAGATTCAATGGATAAGTTCTCTTTTAAAAACTAATATATCTTGGGAAAGGGATCATTATCCACCATTTTTAGGTCATAAGTGGTATTTAACACATTACCATCATCTGACAACATTGGAGGAACATCCTTTCTAACTTTAAAGGCTTTTATATGATAGGTAGTTAGCCTACAATAGACTCCCTTTCTCACTTCAAATCCATGTTTACAGTTGGCCCAAAAGTCCTCTAAAGAGGGTTCGTGATCAATAATAGTAGTACTTAACAACTTCTTAATCCAGCCATAAGGATCAAAATTTGACCTAGGTATATATACTTTGAGGTTTAAACCTCTAGCTCTTCAATAGTAGTCTTTGCAACATTGATGGAAGGACACAAATAGAACCCCAAGTCAAATGGGTATTGCACCCCAGGCTTGTGCTTTCTTGACAATTTCAAATGCACTACAAGCATCTACCCAGAAAATTCTAATAAGATCACCTTGTCAGTGCGATATCTTGGTAGAAGGTAGGGTGCTAAATGTCAAACCTAGATATTCTAATATATGTAGACCTTTGGAACTGGATAAGCCATCCTCCCCATTCCTTTATAAGGGACATTACTTGGACTGACATTAGTTATTGGTGGCCCCTATTAGTTTCTTGGTAATAGCATAGAAAAATGCATCATTAACTCTTTTATAATGTTTTTGAGCCTCCTTGAGCTCAAGTTGAAGATATAAATCCTATATTTTCTTTGTCTTGCAGCCTCACCTCTGACTCCCTTGGTGACAAATCGAGGAAACTGAGGTTGTCGTGCCAGTAGATAGACTATGTAAGAAGTCATAGTGAACTTCTTGTCATTAATAACTATGGTGAGTTGGGCATGTAGTTTGTTATTTAAAATTTGACCTCAGTCAAGGAATACTTCATTCTTAAGTATGACATGGATGAATTGAAAAATCTAGTGATGGTACAGCCTTGATATAGATTTCCCTAAAGATCTATTCAGTAGGGTGATCCTATGCCCAACCTCTGGTTGGAAGTCTGATCTAGTTAAGTTCTGTAGAATTTTAACAACTAGCTTCCTCTCCTTCAATAGCCAATACCTGTTTAAATACTTGGAATTAACAATATGATGGTCCTCAAATGAATTTTGTGCTTCTTCTGCTATGAGCATTGATATCTTTGCATGATGTGGGAGAGAAAAGGTCATAATGATCATGGCAGGAATGATGTCCATAATTATGTTTCCCTCCACATCATAGGACCTCTTGTCCACTAGATGATAATTTTATGCACAAGCTATTATCAATTAAGGACATTGCACTATTATGCAAAATCCAGCTACATGTGCTAGTCCACATCTTGCTAGAATCCTTGATCTTGGAGTTGGGACATCTCCAAAAATATCCTTGTTAAATTGTTCTAGGCTTGTTACCAAATTATGTTCACACCTAATTTAGTAAGGCATAAACATCAGTTGTTTAGAGGGAGTACTAAAAATTTTGCTTGTGCGGGATCATCCGGTCAATGTCTGATGTCTTGACAGAAGACAACTGCAAAATCACTTATCAAAATCATGTAATAGCTCAAGTTGAGCTATTACATCATCCTGGTAAGTGAAATCATCTACGGACAAGATTACAGGCATTCAAAGAATGAAGAGAATTGATGGAGTTCATGTTTTAGTTGATAATTATTCATTATGTTTTAGTGCAAGTAAAAGAGGTATCTATAAACTGTCAAATTATACATCATGTTTTATACATATGTTTCAAAGAAAGATTAGATGTTTTGTGCTATGTATTTAATTCAGAAAGTGAAATATACATAAGTCATTGCATAGAATGAGATAGCTGATTAGATTCAAAAGAATCTATAAAAGTGTCCCACACAAGCCATGGGAATAACTGAAATAGGCAACATAAAAGTAAATTTTACTTTTGAAAGAAAAGAAATGCATAGGAAAAGAAGAGGGACCTGTGATTGCCTGTGAATGATGAATCCCGTGGTTGAGCTGGTTGCTATCTTCCTCCATCCGTTTGAGCTCCAATATACCTAGAAAATAGATTTTGTTAATGCTCAGGGTACCAAGTCTTTTCATACACACTCAGAACTTCAAAAGTACCATTCACTTTTATGTAGCAACAATATCAGTAATCATATCAGCATAAGAGAGGTCAGAATGAGCAGATACAAGTGCCATATCAGAAAGAGAGATCATACAAGTAACCTCACATCATGAATCAAAGGTATGTTTCATATACTAACATGTTTGCTTCTTATACAGGTATATGAGAAATCATTTTTGCTTAGTTATCTTTTATGAAATAAGCATGTGGAGAAAATGGGCTCCCATTAAGGTTGAGCCCAGCATGCTCGGAGTAATGACATTAATGCAGAGATATTCGATAGACCAAGCATCATGATGTTTTCATCACATGCATGTTGCTACTATATCAGGATGCAGGAGTTAAAAGATTTAAGATACAACAATTTAAAGAACAGTCTCAACGGTAAAACAAAATGCAAGACAGCAGACATTTTTGTTCTTCTACATGATCATTAAAGGGGAATTCATATGGTTTTGTCATACACAGAAAAGCACAAGAATGAAGTACAGCCATAGAAGGTATTTTTTAGTCTTTTTGTTGTGATTGAAGTATGAATTTGTTGTTCAAATATACCCCACAGATAGAACAATTGAATAATGAAACAGCATATATGCAACATCATGTGTAAAGCCATTTGGAACAGCAATATGCTTGAAAAGACATCATAGATTGGAGTAGCATTAAAATAGAGTAAGTGTTGCTACAAAATTAAAAAGAACAATGTATCATTTCATCTTAAAGATATCATGCTCTCTATGCATAAATGAAATCACATCTCAACAAATGAAGATACAGTCATGTGCCTGAGAGATGAATAATGGAACAGTTTGATGAAACAGTCATGAAGATAACAACAGATATAATGAAGAAAGCTAAACAATACAAAGACGACAGTCACAGTCAAGATATGTGCAATGAGGAATACAATGGAACAGTCATGAGATGCTACAACAATCTCGAAAGTAAGAGGAGAAAAAAAATGTGTATCATAAATGTTCCATCTGGTAAAGACAGCATCAACCCCATGATACATATTGATCCAGCCATATGTGTAGCAGCAATTTTAAAAAAGACAGATTCAAACATTGAGAGCTGTGATCTAGTCATAGAATACATTTTCTTTGCAAAATATCACAATATCATCATATTGCAGAATAAAAGCAACTACAGGTAAAAATGAAGAGTTTTTAGCATATGAGAGCCTCTATTTTGCATTCTCAAAAGAAGAACAGTATGATGGTTTTATTTTATGCATAGTACAAATGATGAAAAAGCCCAGTTTGAGTCTATGAAAGAACAGCAGAAAAATGTATTTTCGCCAGCAAAGTCAAACCCACATCCAATGCACAGGAATTTTTATGAAGAGGATGGTGAGTTTCACAACTTGAAGGTTTGATAAAGCTGGAGATGCAGAACCAAAAACCACGGCCTGCACTATGGAGTTTTTCCAAAAACTGCATATGATGAAAATGAGACCTATTTCATGCCATATCAGGCCACGACCAGTAGTGCCAAGCAAAGGTTTTATGTTTTCTACATTTCCATGAGGGAAAGAACATCATTGTTTCATTGCTTCTGCATACAAAAGGAGGATAAAAAATCATTTATTTAGCACCCAGTCATAGCCAGATGGGGTCATTTCTCTCACAACAGATGAACTCACTTAGGGTTTCAAAAAAAACATAGATTTGAGGAGAATCGAAGGTTACAAAATCATTTAATCTTAGGAAATGCTCTGAAAATGCCCAAATAAGAGCAAGATCATGGTTGCGGCCTTTAATACTAGAGGATGTCTTTCATTATTTTTACTTCTTAAAACTCATGTCGAGCTGGGATGGAGATCAATGCAAAATGATGAAAGGAATGTAGATATAGAGAAAGTTAGGCTTTTTCAAGCTCATTTCAAACACAAAATACTTAGAATGCTATCAAGTCGCAGCCTCTAGCAGCGAAATCCACAGTGAAAAGTCAAGAAAGTGAAGGAAGATTGAAAGATAAACGACTTACCTTCTTTCTACTGGATTCTGGCGTTGAAACCATAGAAATTTTCCTCAGTTGACCTTCATACCAGCCTCAAACACAGTCAAAGGCAAAGCAAGGGTGTGTCGACCTAGAAAATAGAAGAAATGCATCAGAAATATGCCAGGTTGTGGCTTGAAAAGCTAGGTTTCATTGCCAAAAAAATAAAGAAAATGGGTCGAACAGAGAGCAATGGAAGTTTTACCTTTCATTTTTAGAGATAAATCGTCGAATCCCTCAGAAAATTTGCATGGAGACTCTCAGAATTGACAAGAATGATGTGTATTTTCTCCCAAACCCTATAGGCATGGTGGCGCAAAAGCAAGATGAAGAAAGGAACAAAATGCAAATGAAGAGTTTTTAGGGTTTTTCCTTCTTTTGATTGATCGACTTAGGGTGCATTTTCATCAGTTTTAACTTGTTTTAAAAATCATTAGTATCCATTCAAGCCCGTGGAAAAGACTTTTAAGTCTTTAAAAACCTAATCATAATGCAAGGGTCTCGTGAGGGCATGCACGACTTTTGCCTCTTTTTGATTTTTTTCTAAAGTCAAAAAAAAAAACATAATGAAAAGTTAAGGTCGAGTGCCTTATTTCTTTTATTTTTGCTCGGTATGAGTTGGTGTTTGAAGTCATAGGGTGGGTATAATGATACATAAGGAGCATTGTAATACATAGGGAGTCATAAGGGTTCTTTGTTATGTATTACATTAGGCATGTAGGCATGATGATGTATGTGTAGAAATGTATGAATTGCTAGGAGTTATAAGGTGTTTTGATATAGCAATGTAATGTGTGAAATAATGCAAGTACATGAGGCATTGTGTTGTATGGAGAGTTTGGGTTTGTACATGGGAGATATAAGGGCTCTATTTATCTTCTGCATAAAGTATAAATAGATAAAACATTGTAAACGAGTGATAAACTAATGAATTATAACTTACTTTATCACTTGTCATAAAAATGCAAAAAGCAATGATAGGCAAATCCATAACACGTAACAAAGTAAGTCTCGTCGATTACTTTATCATCTTTTCACAATGTTTTATTTATCTCCAAGCCATGCAAAATCGGGAGATTGAATATTAATGTCCTAGTGCCATTATTTTCTGCATAGGTTTGTAATAAATTTGAAATGTAGAACATTAAAATAAGTGGTGTAATTATAAACCACTTAGTCAGTGTTAATTAAATGCATAAATAATTGTATTTATGTCATTTATTGTACAAGGGACAAGTTGAGGAGGCTTTCAGATGTGGTCAAAGAGATGTGGTTGAGCATTTATTATGCAAATGCCAAACATTTATGACGCTGCAGGAGAGGTTGACAAACAGGTAGAGGAGTTATTTCATGGATTTGACTTGTTTTTAGTAGCATTTAAGGGCATTAAGAGGCTGTTTGGAGCTTTTATGGTGGTGATGACATGCCTTGACTTTTTTTTCATTGGGAACTCATTTTGGAGGGCTTTAGACAGATATTTTGAGGGCTTTTATGAGATGGTCTGCCATGGAGGTTTCTTGTCCTTATCTTGTTACAACTATCTGGAGAGTATATAGTCATTCATTTGACTCTTTTGTAGGGAGTTATGATCATGCAATTTCTAGAGTTAGTGATTTTCTGCAGTCCTTACTCAGTTTTGAGCATGTTTTGTAACTCTTTTGGGATATGAAATACAGAAAAGACCTTGGATACCATTGGTTATGATTTTTTGCCTTCTTATTCTTGCAGTATTGTGTATCATGAAGTGATTGATCAAGTCATTTGTGAGGTAGTTTTATTTCCTTGTGACTTTGTCTCATGTTTCAATACCTTTTCTAGCAAAAAAGTATGTTTATGCAGGTTGCAAACTGTGTCTTAAAGTTGCGTGTGGCTTTTTAATTGTGAAGTTATCTTCCTTTTAAAGGTTAATGCATTTAGGCCTTTTGTGAAGTATTTATGCAAAACATGCAGTAATAGGTTGTACAAATTTAGTTTCTGTTATCTGTAACCAAGTGTATAAATCTAAGTTTTCATAAACCATATTAGTTTGGTGTATCACCCTTGTTTTATTTTCTAGTTTTCTTTTCATTTTGAAGCATTCCTTTTTTCCTTTTCCTCTGCAAATCCAGTAGTTTCTAGGTGATAACCAGCTAGGAAGCCAACCTTCTTCGGAGGTTCTTTCCATCATAGGTGACCCACAGGCCTGGAAAGATCCCATGTTTCTCCAAAATGCTAAGTTCTGCAACTTAGTAAGGGTGCAGTTTTGAGAGACAATAGTTTTTGGCATGCCCAATGGGACTATGAACTGATTCTTAGTCCATTTTATACTTTTTGTTACTGTTGTTTGGTGTGTACAGCGGTAGTTTCATCCTTTTGGAGGCATTTTATTTACACACCTGGTGACTCTGGAAGGAAGTAACTACTAGTTTCAAAAAGACTAAAGGTGCTAGTATGTGTTCAAGTTTTGCAAAAATTAGTCTTGGTTATTCTGATTACAAGAACATTTCATGAGTTTTCATCTAGTTTGATGTTGCATAATGTCTTCTTTTAGTGAAGATAGGTTTTATAACCCTCCATTCCATGAAAATGTTATTTATTCCACTTCTTACTAGCCATACCGAGCAGAATATGCTGCTGGTTTTGTCCCAAGTAACCCACCAATAGCAGATTATCAGCATAATCATCATGCTTATCACCCTCAACCCCTACTCAGCTTTCATGGCAACCTATCCATTCCTATAATCATTTGCAATAAGATCATTTTTCTCATGACCAGCATAACTACTCTCTAAATTAGCCTCAAGATGTTAACAACATGAGTATCAGTGAGGTAGCATTAGACTTGCAAAGGAAATTTGAGGCTATCACAAAGGAGCAAGAGTATAATATGTAGCAAGAGGAGCAATCCTACCAAGCTTTTTGTCATCAGCAGGAGGTGGAAATGGAAAGAATGTGTGAAGAGGAATTCTTGAGTAGGCAGATTGTTGTCAAGGAAGAGCAAATAAGGCAATTAATAGCTCAGGTTCAAGAGCCTAAGGTCCAAAACCCTTCTCCTCTTCTTAATTTCATGCAAATCCACACTATAAGTCAAGCTGAGCCTAGCAATGAGCCTTCTCCAATGTTTGAAATTCCAAGTTTTAGGCAGCCTTCTACCTTTAAGATTCCAAGTTGGAAAGGGCCATCTTTTTCACCCTATGAAGTCCCTCCACCAAACATACAAATGGAACCATGCTCTAGCATCCAACAAGTAGAAGAAGAAGAGATAAAACAACATATACCATCTTGTCCAGATACTATTTGTCTCTACAAAGGAGGGCCTATTGTGTGGTCTACTTCATGGGAAGTCAGAAATCAAAAGGAAGAGGAAAGTGTTTGTGCTATGCCACAGAAACAACTGATACTTGAAAGTGATGAAGGGGTGACAAATAGGTTGTTTGAGCAGATACCATGTTTTCTTGATCTAGAAGAGGAATAAGCTAATGTCTCAACTCAGCCTTGTGAAGAGGAGCTTCTTCAAGACAACGGAGATATTTCATTGAATCAACAAGAAGACAACACTTTAGAGAAGTACTTTGAAAAGGATGACCTTGTTCTTGAGGTTAAAGAAGCTGCCCCAACCAAAAAGCTTTTAGACCTTGAAGGGAAGCCCAAAGATATCAGACATATTCAAGAGGCTAACATTCCTCAAGAGGATCATGATGAAGTTTGTTTTTGGGATGATCTGGAGGAGTTTTGTGCTAACCTTGATGTCAAGCCAGCTCTGAAAAAAAAGAATGCAACAAACATGAGGAACACATTCATGTTTTATTTCCTCAAGAGGGCTGCTACAAAAAAGATCAGTTTGAATATAACATTCAGCTATCTTTCTCACGATCAGAAAGTGAAACAACATCTTTGGAGGAGGAAAGTCTTGAGCAGTAGGAACAACCTATAGAGGAGGTTATAATTCAAAAGAAATCACTAGACATGGGGCATTCCAATCAGTAAGATGAGGAATCAGTAATACATGAGCAAGAAGCCAACAAAGAGAGATTAAGGTTCATCAGTTCAAACGGATGTCCTATCAAACATCTAGCTCAAATCAAGCTTAACAAGGTATTTCTAGTCATGCCCATACCTGAAGAGAAGATTGAAACTGAGGAGCAGCATGTCCAATCTACCTATATACCTCACAACAATAGCAAGCATGATCAAAATCATGAGGTAAATGGAATTGTTTTATTTCTCCAGATCTCATTACAGCAATTGGTTATACTTTTGTCAATTATCCACCTCCTTGAGGTTGCTCATGAGCATGTGATATATTGTAAATTGTTGAGGATGGGAAGCTATTTCAAAGAACCAGTAAATGGTATTGTTTGAGCACCACCTCTGTTGGTTAGATGTAGGGTAGGTTCAGTTTTATTTCCTCTAAGTGCTACTACACAATAGATTAGATGCAGTTTTCATTTCCCTAAGTGCGGTTCTACATAGTTAGTTAGGTAGTTATGAGTTTTGGTAGATGGGATAAGGTTGGAAGGTGTTTTACACTGTTCTGAGGAGTTACAGCTGTAGACGCCTAAAAATGTCTTCACCATCAAACCGACTCCTGACATCCCTAAGCATACCAATTTCCCTTCTAATCAATTAACTAAATTTTTATTTAATTAATTAATCCCTTCATCACCTAATTTTTCATCATTTTATCCCCCACCATTGAATTAATTTAATTAATTCAATAGTTCAACCTTAGCCAATTAATTAAATAAATATGCAATATTTATTTGGTTAATTCCCCCTTTTCACTAAATCCAATTAATTAGGTAAATCATGTTTATCTAATTAATTCAGCCTGTTGGAGCTCCGATCGGTAGAGGGTTTGCCAGTTCCAATGCACAGGCAAATTTGGCCAACTAATACAGGAGGTTGCGTGAGCTGCCTCCCCTTCACTTCTGGTTCTGCCGCACCAAGGGGGGTATCCCTATAGCTAAAGATTTAACCTTGACTCGCCTAATGACAAAAAGATTTAGCTTTACAACAATAGGCAGAATACTCTCACATATGGACCAAGATTTGCATGATAGATCACAAGGTTGGCAATGTTCTTGGACATATCTAACTGGTTGAGGTATGAGAGTATGCAGGGGTCCTAATCCTACTCCTACAACTAACAGGTTGGAAAATAGGATGATTTGAATTAATTTTTTGGATGCAAGACAGGGGGTTTTGGATCATAACTACTAATCCAGAAGTAGATCGGTGCCTATCTCAGGGCAAGGAGTCAACTAGAGGTATACAAGAGAATGGCTTGCAATTGGCATTCAAGTTTCAAGGGGTTAGGACTGGTATTTGCCTTACAAACACCACCCAAGGATAAGTATTTAATTGTCTCTACTTACATATATCCTAGCCGACATACAATCTTCTCCATACTCAACCTAAAACAATTTAATCCACTCCTTGAATGGAAGTTAAAGATTAAGCATGTGATATAGAAATCTATACCCTAGAATCTGAGAAACCCTTAGCAACCAGATTCAAAAGAAGAGAATGCATACAACACATAGAGACAGACAGATAAACAGATGCAATAATGTATTTTTCATATAAAATGACAAGAAACTGAACATATGCGCAAGGTGCACTCAAATGCAATTCATAAACTCCAACAGAGATAAAATAGCCAAGAAAATGCTTTGTCTTTCGTTATTTTTCCCTCAAAAATGCCCAAGTCTTCAACAACCTGAAATGAGTAACACAATTTGCAATATATAACAAGACTGTGTACTCAGCAATAATTACATGGCACTTTCAAAATTTGCCAGAAACTGCCAGATACATTGCACCAAAAATGGCGCCCAAAATCATTCAATGCAGCAGCGAGAAACAGAGGAAAGAGCAGGTGGAAATGGGATACAAGCCGCTGTCTGAAGATTTTCTTTACAAATTCGGTAGTTGGCCGGTCAATTAGACCCATACCTCTACAAATTGCCATAAATGGCCAAGCAGCCCACATTCTCCCCTCAAAATTTGCAGCAGCGTGTCTCTGAAGTTTTCCCATCTGAAAACAGCTGCAAATGCATACAAATCCTTCGCTAGTTGAAAGTTTAAAAGACGGCCGTTGATTTTCCTTCTATCGCCAAGATCAATGGCACCAAAACACGTTAAAAATTTGCCAACCAATAAGAATGTGCCACGTAGGCACCTTGTGCTTCCATCGCTGACTTTTTTGCCATCACAACATGCATTTTGCCTCTTTTCGCCCCTTCGTATATGCAAAAGAACATGCATATACAAACAAATGCCTACATACAAAGCACGGACCCCAAATTGTTATAGAACAAATTGAAATTGCAATCGGGTCCCGCCTTGTACATCTCTCTTTGCATATATCCTTTGTATATTGCAGATACAAACGCAATATACATTCTGCGGATTTCAAATTTTTATGAAGCATTTTGAAATTGCTTTGAAATCCAGCTTGTATCTCTATTTTCTTGTATATCGGCATATACAATGCCATATACATGCAAGCCACGGACGCCAGCCCTGAATTAGCCAAATCTAACTTTTGCATCTTCGCAATGTATATCGGCACATACAAGCACCCAATATACATGCTGCGGACCCCAAACCTTTATCCGCCATAGTACATCTTCCTTTTCACGTCCAGGTTACATGTTCTTCCTTTGTATATGACCAATGTATGTCGCATATACAATGCGAACATACAAGTAGATTATACATACAAACAATGGACTTCAACCTTATCAACTGGAATGCACGCTCATTTCAGATTCGGCTTGTATATTTGCGAATACATATTTGATTTTATGTGCAAACATACAATCACTAAAATATGCAATCAGTGGGCCCCACCTTTTGTATATCGGTCCCTTACACTTTTCACTTTGCATATAGTGAATGTATATTGCATATACATTCCGCCTTGTATGTGAGGTAGACCCCACCAAATGTATCTCCTGCTATGTATGTTGCCGAATATACAAGACCCCTTGCACTTTGCAAATGTACATGTTTCTTCTTGCATATGCATCGACCAATGCATCTTTCCGTTGTATGTGACAAATGTATACTGCACTTGCATCTCTCACATACAAACCCCTTTCACTATAGCGAATGCATACCGGCTACGTACATTTCCTCTTGTATGTTGGCTTGCATCTTTGCAATGTATATTTCCCTTGCACATTTCCAATGTATCTTTCCATTGTATGTCTGAATATACAACACAAAATATACATGCAACTCGATATACAAGAATAGAATATTCTCAAAATCTGCGATAGATTCCCCAAATGTACATGCAAACCCGGTATGCATACAAAGATGCATACAACCATTTTTTACCATTTTCAAGGGCTGATTGAAATTTTTGCAAGCCTGCCAAGGTATATTTGCATTTGTACATACAAACCCCTTTCTATATACAAAGATACATGCATTTAAAACTATTTTTTACACTTTTCAACTGCAAAGGCCAAAAGACTTAGAAATTTTTGGATTTTATGGAAGGGGCCTATTGGTTTTTTCCCTGACTGCATGTTCATTCCCAGATTTCCCTACAAGGTAGCCATCGGTGATCGACAGGATCGCTGGGCCGATAGGATCGCTGGGCCAGGGGCCAATAGTGTAGGAGATAGACTCTGTTTTTATCTACTCTTCTTCTTCAGGCTCTGCAAAACCTAGGGGGGTATTCCCTACTCAACACCCATGAAATATAACTATGCAAAGACTGGGATGCTAACACAAGGCAGATAAGTCCTCCTGTAAGTAGACCAAAACTGTGAGATAAGAGCAAAGGGGCTAGCTTCGGGCTTATGTTCAGTTGTGAATCAGAGGACTTTGGGTCCTAAAACTACTTCTACAGTCCTAATGGTTGTTTTGGAGTTTGAATTTGATTTATATGTTTGGATGCAAACCTGGACCTGGTATGTAACCTCAACACAGAGCTAGATTGGTGCCTATCCAGGGCTTGGAGTCGGTAGACATACACTTGTGAATGATCAGCATGAACAACTAAAACTGGATTTCAAGGGGATGTTGTGGTATCTGCCTTACAGAAATCTCCCAAAACAAAGTGTAAAGCTATCCTCTACTTATGGTATCCCTATTGCAGTATATCCTTCCCAATAGTCAATCTGGAAACACTTTAATCTACCCCTTGAGCAGAAGTTAAGAGATCAATCATTCAATACAGGAATTCTGTATTCTAGAATCCCAGACATCCCTTAGATATCTAGACTCAGAAGAAAGACACATGCAATACTAGAGACAGAATAACAAAACACATGCGAATACGGCATTACTCATATAAAATCAATCATGAAATCAGTAGATTCATGCATGAGACATACAACAAGAGATAAATAAACTCACAAGACTTCCTGCACATAGCAACCAAAACCAGTCGTATCTTATTACAGAGCCAGAGATTTCTAGTTTTTCAACCACAGAAATGAGTAACAGAGTCCCCTAAATACCACAAGGAAGTGTACCCAGCAATTAATTACAGGGCCCATTTCAAAATTTGCCAGATACATTACACCTGAGAAGAATGGTGCTCATCAAAAATGAATGCAACTGGCAGGGGAAGAGACAAAGGAGGCCTCGAGCCTTGCACCACCACCTGGGTATCCACACTTCAAACAGACAGTTTTACCATTCGTACCATCGCTCATACCCCTACAACAGTCGCCATTAAAGGCCTCAACCACCCACGGCCACTAGAAAATGCAGCGACAGTGCATAAGACATTCCCTACCAAAAATGTTATACTGATAATTCAAAAATGCAGGAAACACTTTGTCCCACATGTACCCCGCGGAGATCTCCTTAGCATTTTAAAAGCATGGCCATGAGAAAACTAAGTGTCGAGCGCTTTTGCCCAGCTCGACCCACGAACCATCCACCAATAGCTCATCGCCCTGACTCCCGCCGACATCGATGTGACCAATACCATCAGCCCAACCGAAAATCCATCCACCGATACACTAAGTCACCCCGATAGCCACCAAAAAAAACCCCGTCGGCCAGACTACTACCATCAGGATGACCCAAAATTCCCTCGCCGATTCTAAAAGTCACATCGACGACACTTCCACTTCCCACCTCCGTCGGTGTGACCCACACCATCGGAGCAACACTTCAAACCTACGCCGACATCGAAAAGTCACGCCGACGCTCACAAGCTAATCCATCAACCAGAGTAACCTTTTCGAACCAACATTCTGTGATCTACCTGACAAGCAAACTTACTCTGATGGTAACTTCCATCGGGGTGACCCTCTCCCATCGACGAAAGCAAAAATAGCTTCGCTGATACACCAATCTATGCCGATGAACACACACAAAAGCTTCAAACCACAAACTGTCGGCCAGACACCAACCATCGGCACGACCACCAAACTTCATACCGATACCTGTCATCATGCCGATGACCACCCTCGAGCCATCCACCATCGGCCAGACTAGCCTCGTCGGAGGATCCTCCATCGGCTGGGCCGATACATAATGTTATGCCGATGAACAAACAAACTGCCCTCGTCGGCCAGACTCTATCCGTCGGTGAAACCAAAAATTCAATCGCTGATGCCACACACTACACTGATGGCATCTCCCGTCGATGTGACCAAAGCCATAGGAGCAACCAAAATGCTCCTTCGCTGATGCACCATGTTACGCTGATGGACATCGTCCAACCCTCATCGGCCAGAGTATCCCTGTCAGCGTGACTCTCCACAATCTGCCCGATACGCCAAGTCACTCTGATGGCACAAACAAACAACACACACTTTCGGTGAGACCACTTCCCATCAGCGAACCACAAAACACCTCTGCTGATGACCAAACACACACCGATGGACATCCATCGGCTAGACCAAATGCATCAGTGGATGCAAAGTTTCCCTCGCCAATAGACCATATCACACCGATGACAATCCAAGATAGAAAAATTTGATGAACCCCCTGGGAAAGTGTCTGCATATTAGCATTTGAGACCTAATTGACTAAGCAGGCACCAACAGGACCTGCATATTTAAATGCTTGAAACCTGAATATTCATGCAGGGACCAACACAGACTATTAATCAACATATCCCTACCCTAGTTAATTAAATATCTATTATTTAATTATCTAGCCTAACTTACATTACCCTAGACCTAGGATTAATTAAATAAAACCTTATTTAATTAATCTAAACATCTCACTAACTCATTCCCTAATTTTTTCCATCCATATTAATTAGGCTAATCACCCTAATTAAGATGATCAAACCTTGATTAACACTCCTCCCCACATCCCACAAATAAAAAATTGAAATATATCCCATATAAATCATTTTTTTATACACATGTGTCATAACCCTCATTAAAACCTCTTACACATGTCATAATCATTAATATCCACTCTTCCCCAAATGAATTTTAATCTCATTTTACCCTTCCCCATGTGAATTTTTAATTCACAAATAATCCATCTCACCCAACCTCATTTAATTCACCCATTTTCCAAGATGAATTAAAAATAGAAGCTTTAGTTCCCAGGCTACAACTAGAAAATTTATGCAACATTGATAATATTATGATTGAAGGGGATTCAATGGTCATCATCCTTTCCCTCAGAAAAAGATATTTAGCTAATTGGAGGATCAACAACATAATCAATGATGTCTATACTTCTTTGAACAATCTGTGCTTCTTTCACCATTAATCATTATGATAGAGCGAAATTAAATTATAGATTTTCCTTCTAATTAAGGGATAGACCAAAATAAAGAGCTCATTATAAGTGACTCCATCGATTCATGGGATTTGGAGTAATGAGTGTGTTGAGACCCTTGCATCATAGTAAACATTACAAGTGCATTTGAGAGTGATGGATGTGGTAGTTGATATCATTATTTTATTGCTCCCTCTGCATGGTGGCACTCTCCTTTATTTCACATAAGTGCCTTTATTACCCACTATCTCTCTTTCTTTGCATTTCAAAATAAATATTTCTGCTACATTTCTAGTTTCCATGGAGCTACTCTTTCAGTTTGGAAACAAAATTCATCAGATTAATTTCATAGCTGAGATAATAGAGGCTATAATGAGAACAATGTTCTTTTTTAAAGGTGGCGATGTGCTAGATGTGATTAAAGAGGTGTTGGTTAGTGATTTCATCAAGGAAGCCATGAGACACTAGGTAAATTCTAATATTTCTTCCATATTTTTTAGAATAGTCTTAATCATAACTAAGTCTCTTGGGAAATATTATGTCTAGGATAAATTATACTCTAGAATTAATTATGTTGTCGACAAGGTTTCTCCTATGAAGCTTTCCTATCTTTCTTGTACAGGCTTTGAATCTAGGGGATTAGTTTTAGTGGGTACTATTATGGGAATTGAATAAAGATTGGAGGCTCTCATTAAAGAGGTGGTGGCTATTCAAGGTTTTTTTAATGGTTGTAATGGTGCCAATCCATACATCTCGACTATGAATCTCTTTAACTATGTACGCCGAAGAAATCTTCTAATGTCTTCAAGAGAGATTTAATCTAGCCAAGGAAGAAAAGGCAAAAAAAACCATGCAACAATAAGCTAGTCTAGTGAAGCATGAATATGGTACCTATGGATCTGAGTTCATCAATATGTGACAATCTTTTTTCTCATCTATTCTACAAGCTTTTATGATAAGGAAAGAATTTTATAATTTTCTAAGATGTTAAATATAATGGGAAAGGGCCCTTATCCCTCACTTGATCTATAAAAAGAAGTATTACCTATTAAATTATAAATGAGGCATATATTATATTTTTACAATTTCAAGAGTTTCTTCTAGAAAGCCTTTTAATTTTATTAAATTTTATTACATAAAATTTTGTTAGCTTCAAGGATGAATTCATGAAAAAAAAATAGGATAACACCAATGCATGATTTTGTAAGTTTTTTTTGGCATATTTTGTGACTCTCACTTGCTTAAATCTAAGAAAATCTTACGGCATTTTTTGAGGGAAGCCAAATTTGAGATAAAAATATTGACATATTTTTCATCAAAATCTAAATCTAAATCCAAATGTTGGCACCTTTCCATGTGTTGGCACTTATTCTTGTATGTGCCAAAAATGTAAAATTTTCCAAGTCTTACATTCTCTTTGTTGCCTTGGACATAGCTTTTCCCATCTTTGATGTTTTATCTAATAATTCATTTAATGGCCCCCTTGGTAAACTTTTGCTTAGTGTTGTTCATTCTCTCCCCTCATAGTTTGTCATATGCCTAAACTTTAAAAAAAATCTTTTTCTAAGTATGGTGTCTTTAAGTGAATTTCTAGCCTCAGTATTTTCCCTCATTCTTCTAAGTATGGAGTATTTTCTACCTTGGTATCTTAACCCACATTTCCCTAAACCTTTTTGTCCCTTCATTTTGGGATCCTAGGATTTTACATCCTAGCATGCTTTCCTCTCAATCCCCAAACCCCCACTTCTCTTGATCTTGAGATTTAAAGCATTCTCATGCGACAATCATTTCCTTCCTTTTACCTCATTCTCCACGTTCCTTGATTCCCTATCTCTACTTTCAAACATTCCCTTGCTAACATCATGTTCTTCTAAATTCATTCACTTGGCATATATGCATTTTGATCCTTTATTTCTCAATCCCTTCCTTTATGTGAGATTTCGAAGTTCCCCTTCCATCTTTGCACCTTGATCCCAAAGGAGTTGTTTTCCCCAAGTTCTAATCTCTACTATGTCGCAAGATCACTGAATTTTCCATACTACTCTTATCAAAGCTTGGTTCCATGTCAAGGATCTCCAAACCTTGAACCCCAACTAGATTTAGTCTTCTTCCTAGATCCTATTAGTATTAGGTTTGCCAAATCCTAGATCCCTAACCTCCCTCAATTTAAAGTCCTTTGTCAACTTTCAAACTTCTTCTTCCCCCTCTTCAAGTTGCACAAGGTATCTCAAATCCATAAATCTCACTGGCATGATAAAAATTGTAAATATCTTTGCTTCTAAGGTAGGATGGTAGAAATTGTGTCAAATCCATATCCCCTCTCAATATAAGCTCTCAAGAAAGCTTCCATATTTGTCTCTACTATCATCCCTATGCTTGGGATCTCAATCCCTGATGCTTCATAGTTATAACTTCCTATGACTACAAAATTTTGCTTCCCTATTCACTTTGTATCCTAGCATCTTGACTTCCAATTCCCAATTCCACTTTGGCACTTTTATATCCTTAAGGAATTAATATTACGAGACCCTAACATTTATACGTCGTGCATTCCCATTGCATCACTAGGTTCCTTTGCATCGCATAGTGCCTTCTTGCTCTTTGCACTTCTTGTTAATGAATTATATCCTTAGGGATGTGATCTCATGTGTCTGTAAGCACCCAATTAAATTAAAGAAATGCATCCTAAATACTATGAAACTAGTACATATGTCATCAAGTGCTAGCAAAGCATTTTAAAATGATGTGTCAAGCCCCTACTACATCACGTGACACCCTTCGCATCACATAGTCATTGCATGCTCTTTTAAGCCATTGTGCAATGTGTGATGGCCCTATATATATTAATGCATAAGCTACCCCATGACAACATCACTAGTTTTCGAATATCAATGTGTCATACCATCAACTTCTCTTGGTCTAAGGACTAGGTCCACCACATGTCTACATGGGCCCAATTGTTGCAAGTGTTGTTATTTTCAATAATGGACCATGTGGCAACTCCTCATTCCATTGTTTACCCTCTCTACATCACATAGTGAATTGGATCCTTCTAGATAGACTTTTCAATGGTAATAGGCTTTTTGATGGAATTTGGCCTTATTTCATTTCATTATTTTTTATAAAGTGTATGGGCCCATGAAAATCTAAAGGGCATAAGGGGGTACAATAGTATAAATTTTTTAACTCAACCTTGCAAAAAGAAAACAAAAATTTTTATTGGTTTGTGCAAATAAAATAAGGTTTTTGAATAAAAGGGGTAAAAACAAGTTTTGAAGGGACCCTAGAAATCCTTTACAACAACAAGACATCAGAAAAATAATAGCTAACCCACAATAGAACCCCCAAACAGAAAAATAAAGCATAAAATAGAAAAAAAAAAACATAGCACATTATAGGTCCTTGAGGATGTTGGCTTCTTCGAGTTCCTCCAAATCTTCCTCCATGTTGTGGATCTCTTGGGCTTTTTTGTTCCCATCCTTGTGATGTTTCTTTGTACTCCTAGCTTTGGTACTGGGACCTATAGTTGTAGCATTCTTCTTCTCCTTTGCATCCTATTGATGGCCAGAACACATGTAGAATGAAGATCACCTTACCTCTCCTAAAAAGACAATTGATCCTAGAATCAATCACCTCCAAGGTACTAGGAGTTGGGTCACAACTATACTTTGCAAACTTAGTGGTCAATATGGTTTGCTTGTTCAAGGGGCCTAGAATAAATAAATAAATTTGGATTATGCTTAATTTAAATCCTACTCTATCAATTTTGTGAAAAAAGATCAAAAGATTTAAGCTAATGCAAGAAATGTAGTGAGTGCTTTCAACAACCAATGTTTAATAATGAAAACTAGACAAATTGAATTAACTACAATGTTTAGATCAGATTACAACTCTATCATTCACACCACAAGTGCAAGATTCTAAGTAATTTCAATGAGAAATAGAAATAAATACATATAACCACTGCATTTACACATAAGTTTATATATATATATATATATCATATCTTCAACTCATTCACAAAATATTTATCATCAACATCCAATATTTCATCAAAGCTTCAATTACTCAAGAAAGAGTTTAGGCATTACACCATACATGAGTAAATCAACTTGAAGAAATTAGAACCATTCTATTAATTTTGGAACAACATGTACAATCCTAGAAAAATGCTACAATGGAACTTGGTCCTTTTCTTCAAATTGTCTCCTTCTAACTACTAAAATGATAAAATCAAATCTACATTATGCCAATTTAACTAGGATGCTTAAATCTTCTTTGAAAAAACTATTGGACCAGAGGGCCCTTTTACAAGATAGGTGTCAACGTTTTAGAAAATCAAGAAACTAAAGAAGCTAACTTTAGAATTGACGTTAATCGTTCTCAAAATATCCATCCAATTTCTGATCTTCACTTCATACATGTGGACATGAAAAATTGGAGACTGGTTTTCTAATTTTGGACTAAATTCAACCAAGTATTCTAACAAGCTCATGAAAAGTACATTCTCATTCAAAATTCAAAACCACTTTATAATTTTAATGGGACCCTTTTTCAACACCTGAAAGAATAAATTGAATTAAATACTAGTGTTATCAAAAATAAAGTCTTCAATTTGAACTTCCCAAAATAGATGTACCATTAGTGCCTTGCCTTCGTTTGTATATTGCAAAATTTGCAAAGAATTTATCTAGGTGGTCTTCATCAAGTCCATCTAGTCATTCCAACTTGAATTTACTTTCTTCAAAACCTTTATGAGCATAATCTATTTGGACTTTCAACATTTGAACATCCTTTTCAATTACCCTCAAATCGGATTTTATCTCCATGGATTTATCTAAAGTAGTCTTATCAGAATGTGAGGCACCATTCGATTCTTTTTCCATTTTCTTCCTCAGGGCCTCCTTTATTACTACTATTGTGTCCAATTTACATTTATCTTCTAAGTATAATTGCAGATCTATAACATCCTATACAAAATCCTCAAAATTCCCCAAATCTTGATATATGCCTTTCTAGGCCTACAAAATCTTGATTTTACATTCAATCATTACATCTATCCGGAAGTTTAGTATATTAATACACTTTCCAAGAAAACCTATTTCTTTATCCTAGAGGATGTCTTTGGTCTTCAACTCTCATTGATATATCTTATTTAACTCCTTTAGTGTTCTGAGATTCTGCTCATTATTACTTTCTTTGACCCTGAGTTGTTCATAAAAGAATCTATTTATTTCTCCAATTAATATTATTTTCATAATATATGTAACTCTAGTCTAAGACCTTATTAGCCTCTTCCAAAAAATTGAGATACAGATTGATCAATAGCACTTGATCTTTTCTTTATTAGGTACAAAGAATGAATTTCTTGTTTTGTCATTAAGACTATAGTATCTGAAGATATTACCTTCTGTTAGGATATGTAAGTTAGGAGCTCCTTAATTAATGTCTTCATTTGTTCTAGTTGTAGTTTTAGTTCTTTGTTCATTTTGGAGACAACTGTGTCAATTGCAGATCCCAATGAAGCAATTTCTTTCGTCTTGGTCTGCTTGCCCAAATTCACCCTGGATATTTGATAATCATAGATAGAGATATCTCTATCATATTTTTCCACCAAGGGTGTGTCTAATTCAACTATTCTCTCATGTAGTTCATTGGTCTTGATAGTAGAGAGGGTTCTTGATTTCTTTGGGGTTCTTCCCTTCTCCACTTGAACTGTCATGGCTTGTACATTTAATGGGCTTACCACTACTTTCTATCTATTCTCAAAGTTTAACTTGAGCCATGTCCAGACATTAGGATCTTCATGAGAAGATTGATCATCTTCTTGTTCCAATTATTTCTCTTTGTTCTACTCTTCTTGATAAGGGGCTTTTCCTTCTAAACTTTCTTTCTCCAGATTCACTTCCTTTTGAGGAACTTTCTTAACTATCCCTTCTTCTATGGAAACATTAATCAAAGGTGTATCAATATGCCATGTTTCCTTCTCAATTATCTTTATCAAATATTCCTATTCTCTAGGAGTCAAGACTTTCTCTTCTCTATCCTTTGTAGGTATTTGTTCATCTTTTTGTAAGTTCTCTATAGAGATAGACTTTGATGGGCTAAGGTGAGGCTAGTCTTACTCCATTTCTTCATGTACATCCTCTTCT
Source organism: Cunninghamia lanceolata (assembly GCA_027924645.1). Classification (NCBI taxonomy): domain Eukaryota; kingdom Viridiplantae; phylum Streptophyta; class Pinopsida; order Cupressales; family Cupressaceae; genus Cunninghamia; species Cunninghamia lanceolata. The sequence goes on from BSBN01000394.1 coordinate 68,465, forward strand.
TCATGCAAATCCTCCTCTGTAGATTCCTTTTGGAGGTTCTTCTGAGGTGAGGAGGTCTCTTGATCAACATATGAATATGATCATCTCTTTCCTCACACATTACATTTTTAATTAATGGATTTTTTGTATCTTGAGTATCCTTCTCAAATACTTCTTCTTCTGGAAGAATTTCTTCTTCCTAACCTTGATATGGGGGAGAAGTATTATGAGATTGAGGAGTATCCTCATGTACTTCTATGGTAGGTGCAGCTGGTGGAGGATGCAAGATCTAAACTTCTTCATCTACTATCTTCTCCACTCTCCCTTCTTGTGACTTTGCAATTGTTTTTATTTGAGTTGATAAAGGAGGGACAACTGTACTCACATTTCTGGCAGGAGAGGCTTTTTTTTGGTAACTTAGCTACCTCTTCTTTAGGCTTTTGAAATTATTGTTTTTGCTCTTCTCCCTCATTAGGAAATTGGCCAAGTGTCATCCTTGTTGGAAGAACTTGTACCAAAGGAGTTACTCCTAAACAAACTATAACTCCTACCTCTTCAGCATCATAAGTAAAGTTTTCCTTGTGGTAGGATTCTCGTGTTTGCTCTGGAGTGACATCACCAATGGCTCCTCTCATTCTCCCTATGCCTTTATCTTTCTTTCTTTTTCTTATAAACCTTCTAGGATTTGACAAAGATGTCTCTTCAATTATTTGCCTTTTATCTTTTTTCCCTTTGCCCCTAGTTTTATCTAAAAGTTCAATTTTGGCATCCAACTAGAGAAATGCTAAAACACGAAAAAATATTTAGCTGATAGATTCAATGGATAATTTCTCTTTTAAAAACTAATATATCTTGGGAAAGGGATCATTATCCACCCTTTTTAGGTCATAAGTGGTATTTAACACATTACCATCATCTGACAACGTTGGAGGAACATCCTTTCTAATGTTAAAGGCTTTTATATGACAGGTAGTTAGCCTACAATAGCCTCCCTTTCTCACTTCAAATTCATGTTTACAGTTGGCCCAAAAGCCTCTAAAGAGGGTTCATGATCAATAATAGTAGTACTTAACAACTTCTTAATCCAGCCAGAAGGATCACAATTTGACCTAGGCATATATAGTTTGAGGTTTAAACCTCTAGCTCTTCAATAGTAGTCTTTGCAACATTGATGGAAGGACACATATAGAACCCCAAGTCAAATGGGTATTGTACCCCAGGCTTGTGCTTTCTTGACAATTTCAAATGCATTTCAAGCATCTGCCCAGAAAATTCTAATAAGATCACCTTGTCAGTGCAATATCTTGGTAGAAGGTAGGGTGCTAAATGTCAAACCTAGATATTCTAATATATGTAGACCTTTGGAACTAGATAACCCATTCTCCCCATTCCTTTATAAGGGACATTACTTGGACTGACATTCTGTTATTGGTGGCCCCTATTAGTTTCTTGGTAATAGCATACAAAAATGTATCATTAACTCTTTTATAATGTTTTTGAGCTTCCTTGAGCTCAAGTTGAAGATATAAATCATATATTTTCTTTGTCTTGGAGCCTCACCTCTGACTCCCTTGGTGACCAATCCAAGAAACTGAGGTTATCTTGCCAGTAGATAGACTATGTAAGAAGTCATAGTGAACTTCTTGTCATTAATAACTATGGTGAGTTGGGCATGTAGTTTGTTACTTAAAATTTGACCTCAGTAGCCAATACCTATCTAATTGCTTGGAATTAACAATATGATGGTCCTCAAATAAATTTTGTGCTTCTTTTGCTATCAGTATTGATATCTTTGCATGATGGGGGAGAGAAAAGGTCATACTAATCATGGCAACAATGATGTCCAAAATTATGTTTCCCTCCACATCATAGGACCTCCTGTCCACTAGATGATTTTTTTATGCACAAGCTATTATCAATTAAGGACATTGCACTATTATGCAAAATCTAGCTACATGAGCTAGTCCACATCTTGCTAGAATCCTTGATCTTGTAGTTGGGACATCTCCAAAAATATCCTTGTTAAATTGTTCTAGGCTTGTTACTAAATTATGTTCACACCTAATTTAGCAAGGCCTAAACACCAGTTGTTTAGAGGGAGTACAAAAACTTTTGCTTATGTAGGATCATCCAGTCAATGTCTGATGTCTTGACAAAAGAAAAGTGTAAAATCACTTATCAAAATCATGTAATAGCTCAAGTTGAGCTATTACATCATCTTGGTAAGTGAAATCATCTATGGACAAGAAAACAGGCATTCAAAGAATGAAGATAATTGATGGAATTCATGTTTCAGTTATTGATTATTCATTATGTTTCAATGCAAGTAAAAGAGGTATCTATAAACTATCAAAGTATACATCATGTTTTATACGTATGTTTCAAAGAAAGATCAGATGTTTTGTGCTATGTATTTGATTCAGAAAGTGAAATATACATAAGTCATTGCATAGAACGAGATAGCTGATTGGATTCAAAAGAATGTATAAAAGTGTCCCACAAAAGCTGTGGGAGTAACTAAAATATGCAACATAAAAGTAAATTTTACTTTTGAAAGAAAAGAAATGCATAGGAAAAGAAGAGGGACCCATCATTGCCTGTGAATGACGAATCCCATGATTGAGCTGGTTGCTATATTCCTCCATCCATTTGAGCTCCAATATACCTGGAAAATAGATTTTATCAATGCTTAGGGTACCAAGTCTTTTCATACACAATCAGAACTTCAAAAGTACCATTCACTTTTATGTAGCAACAATATCAGTAATCATATCAACATAAGAGAGGTCAGAATGAGCAGATACAAGTGCCATATTAGAAAGAGAGATCATACAACTAACCTCACATCATGAATCAAAGGTATGTTTCATATACTAACATGTTTTCTTCCTGTGCAGGTATATGAGAAATCATTTTTCCTAACTTATCTTTTATGAAATAAGCATGTGGAGAAAATGGGCTCCCATAAGGGTTGAGCCCAGCATGCTCAGAGTAATGACATTAATGCAGAGATATTCGATAGACTAAGCATCATGATGTTTTCATCACATGCATGTTGCTACTATATCAAGATGTAGGAGTTAAAAGAGTTAAGATACAACAATTTAAAGAACAGTCTCAATGGTAAAATAGAATGCAAGATAGCAAATATTTTTGTTCTTCTACATGATCATTAAAGGGGAATTCATATGGTTTTGTCATACACAGAAAAGCAAAAGAATGAAGTACAGCCATAGAAGGTATTTTTTCATCTTTTTGTTGTGATTGAAGTATGAATTTGTTGTTTAGATATACCCCACAGATAAAACAGTTGAATAATGAAACATCATATATGCAACATCATGTGTAAAGCCATTTGGAAGAGCAATATGCTTGAAAAGACATCATAGATTGGAGTAGCATTAAACTAGAGTAAGTGTTGCTACAGAATTAAAAAGAACAATGTATCATTTCATCTTAAAGATATCATGCTCTCTATGCATAAATGAAATCACATCTCAACAAATGAAGATACAATCATGTGCTTGAGAGATGAATAATGGAACAGTTTGATGAAATAGTCATGAAGATAATAGTAGATATAATGAAGAAAGATAAACAATAAAAAGATGATAGTCACAGTCAAGATATTTGCAATGAGGAATACAATGGAAGAGTCATGAGATGTTACAGCAATCTCGAAAGTAAGAGGAGAAAACAAATGTGTATCAGAAATGTTCCATCTGGTAAAGAGCAGCATCAACCCCATCATACATATTGCTCCAGCCATATGTGTAGCAACAATTTTAAAAAAGACAAATTCAAATATTGAGAACCATAATCCAGTCATATCTAATACATTTTCTTTGCAAACTATCACAATATCATCGTATTGCAGAATAAAAGTAGCTACAGGTAAAAATGAAGATTTTTTAGCATATGAGAGCCTCTGTTTTGCATTCTCAAAAGAAGAACAGTATGATGGTTTTATTTTATGCATATTACAAATGATGAAAAAGCCCAGTTCGAGTCTATGAAAGAACAGCAGAAAAATGTATTTTTGCCAGCAAGGTCGAACCCACATCTAATGCACAGGAATTTTTATGAAGAGGATGGTGAGTTTCACAACTTGAAGGTTTGATAAAGCTAGAGATGAAGAACCAAAATCCATGGCTTGCACTATGGAGTTTTTCCAGAAATTGCATATTATGAAAATGAGACCTATTTCATGCCATATCAGGCCATGGCCAGTAGTGGCAAGCAAAGGTTTTTTGTTTTCTACATTTCCATGAGGGAAAGAACATCATTGTTTCATTTCTTCTGCATACAAAAGGAGGATAAAAAATCATTTGTTTAGCACCCAGTCATAGCCAGATGGGGTCATTTCTCTCACAACAGATGAACCCACTTAGGGTTTCAAAAGAAAACACAGATTTGAGGAGAATCGAAGGTTGAAAAATCATTTAATCTCAATAAATGCTCTGAAAATGCCTAAATAAGAGTAAGATCATGGTCGTGGCCTTTATTACCAGAGGATGTCTTTCATTATTTTTACTTCTTAAAACTCATGTCGAGCTGGGATGGAGATCAATGCAAAATGATGAAAGGAATGCAGATACAGAGAAAGTGAGGCTTTTTCAAGCTCATTTCAAACACAAAATACTCAGAATGCTATCAAGTCGTGGCCTCTGGCAGCAAAATCCATAGTGAAAAGTCAAGAAAGTGAAAGAAGATTGTAAGATAAATGACTTACCTTCTTTCTGCCAGATTCTAGTGTTGAAACCATAGAAATTTTCCTCAGTTGACCTTCATATCGGCCTCAAACACAGTCAAAGGCAATGCAAAGGTGTGTCGACCCAAACGATAGAAAAAATGCATCAGAAATATGCCAGGTCGCGGCTCGAAAAGCTAGGTTTCATCGCTAAGAAAACAAAGAAAATGGGTCAAACAGAGAGCAATGGAAGTTTTACCTTTCATTTTTTGAGATAAATCGTCAAATCCCTCATAAAATCCGCATGTAGACTCTCAGAATCGACAAGAATGATGCATTTTTTCTCCCAAACCCTATAGGCATGGTGGCGCAACAGCAAGATGGAGAAAGGAACAAAATGCAAATGAAGAGTTTTTAGGGTTTTTCCTTCTTTTGATTGATCACTTAGGCTGCATTTTCATCAGTTTTAACTTGTTTTAAAAATCGTTAGTATCCATTCAAGCCTATGAAAAAGACTTTTAAGTCTTTAAAAACCTAATCATAATGCAAGGGCCTCGTGAGGGCATGCACGACTTTTGCCTCTTTTTTATTTTTTTCTAAAGTCAAAAAAAAAAAACATAATGAAAAGTTAAGGCCGAGTGCCTTATTTCTTTTATTTTTGCTAGGTATGAGTTGGTGTTTGAAGTCATAGGGTGGGTATAATGATACATAAGGAGCATTCTAATACATAGGGGGTCATAAGGATTCTTTGTTGTGTATTACATTAGGCATGTAGGCATGATGATGTATGTGTAGAAATGTATGAATTTCTAGGAGTTATAAGGTGTTTTGATATAGCAATGTAATGCGTGAAATGATGCAAGTACATGAGGCATTGTGTTGTATGGAGAGTTTGGGTTTGTACATGGGAGATATAAGGGCTCTATTTGTCTTTTTGTATAAAGTAGAAATAGATAAAACATTGTAAACGAGTGATAAAGTAATGAATTATAACTTACTTTATCACTTGTCATAAAAATGCAAAAAGTAATGATAGGCAAATCCATAACACGTAACAGAGTAAGTCTCGTCAATTACTTTATCATTTTTTCACAAGGATTTATTTATCTCTAAGCCATGCAAAATCAGGAGATTGAATATTAATGTCCTAGTGCCATTATTTTCTGCATAGGTTTGTAATAAATTTGAAATGTAAAACATTAAAATAAGTGGTGTAATTATAAACCACTTAGTCAATGTTAATTAAATGCAAAAATAATTGTATTTATGTCATTTATTGTGCAAGGGACAAGTTGAGGAGGCTTTCAGATGTGGTCAAAGAGATGTGGTTGAGCATTTATTATGCAAATCCCAAACATTTATGATGTTGCAGGAGAGGTTGACAAACAGGTAGAGGAGTTATTTCATGGATTTGACTTGTTTTCAGTAGCATTTAAGGGCAATAAGAGGTTATTTTTGGAGCTTTTATGGTGGGTGATGGCATGCCTTGACTTTTTCTTCATTGGGAACTCATTTTGAAGGGCTTTAGATAGATATTTTGAGGGCTTTTATGAGATGCACTACCATGGAAGTTTCTTGTCTTTATCTTGTTACAGCTATTTGGAGAGTATATAGTCATTCATTTGACTCTTTTGTAGGGAGTTTTGATCATGCAATTTCTGGAGTTAGTGATTTTCTGCAATCCTTACTCAGTTTTGAGTATGTTTTGTAACTCTTTTGGGATATGAAATATAGAAAAGACATTGGATACCATTGGTTATGAATTGTTGCCTTCTTATTCTTGCAATATTGTGTATCATCTAGTGATTGATCAAGTCATTTGTGAGGTAGTTTTATTTCCTTGTGACTTTGTCTCATGTTTCAATACCTTTTCTATCAAAAAAATATGTTTATGCAGGTTGCAAACTATGTCTTAAAGTTGCGTGTCACTTTTTAACTGTGAAGTTATCTTCCTTTTAAAGGTTAATGTATATAGGCCTTTTTGTGAAGTATTTATGCAAAACATGCAATAAAAGGTTGTGCAAATTTAATTTTTGTTATTTGTAACCAAGTGTATAAATCTGAGTTTGCATAAACCATATCAGTTTGGTGTATCACCCTTGTTTTATTTTCTAGTTTTCTTTTCATTTTGAAGCATTCCTTTTTTCCTTTTCCTCTACAAATCCAATAGTTTCTAGGTGATAACCAGCTAGGAAGCTAGCCTTCTCCGGAGGTTCTTTCCATCATAGGTGACCCACAGGCCTAGAAAGATCCCATGTTTCTCCAGAATGCTAAGTTATGCAACTTAGTAGGGGTGTAGTTTTGAGAGAATAGTTTTTGGCATGCCTGGTGGGACTGTGAACTGATTCTCAGTACATTTTATACTTTTTGTTACTGTTGTTTGGTGTGTACAGCAGTAGTTTCATCCTTTTGGAGGAATTTTATTTACACACCTAGCGACTCTGGAAGGAAGTAACTATTGGTTTCAAAAAGACTAAAGGTGCTAGTATGTGTTCAAGTTTTGCAAAAATCAATCTTGGTTATTCTGATTATAAGAACATTTCATGAGTTTTCATCTAGTTTGATGCTACATAATGTTTTCTTTTAGTGAAGATAGGTTTTATAACCCTCCATTCCATGAAAATGCTATTTATTTCACTTCTTACTAGCCATACCGAGTAGAATATGCTGCTGGTTTTGTCCCAAGTAACCCACCAATAGCAGATTATTAACATAATCATCATGCTTACCACCCTCCCACCCCTGCTCAACTTTCATGGCAACCTATCCATTCCTATAATCATTTGCAATAAGATCATTTTTCTCATGACCAACATAACTACTCTCTGAATTAGCCTCAAGATGTTAACAACATGAGTATCAGTGAGGTAGCATTAGACTTGCAAAGGAAATTTGAGGCTGTCACAAAGGAGCAAGAGTATAATATGCAGCAAGAGGAGCAATCCTACCAAGCTTTTTGTGATTAGCAGGAGGTGGAAAGGGAAAGAATGTGTGAAGAGGAATTCTTGAGTAGGCATATTGCTACCAAGGAAGAGCAAATAAGGCAATTAATAGCTCAAGTTCAAGAGCCTAAGGTCAAAAACCCTTCTCCTCTTCTCAATTTCATGTAAATCCACACTATAAGTCAAGTTGAGCCTAGTAATGAGCCTTCTCCAATGTTTGAAATTAAAAGTTTTAGGTAGCCTTCTACCTTTAAGATTCCAAGTTGGAAAGGGCCATCTTTTTCACCCTGTGAAGTCCCTCCACCAAACATACAAATGGAACCATGCTCTAGCATCCAGCAAGAATAAGAAGAAGAAGAGATAAAACAACATATACCATCTTGTCTAGATACTATTTGTCTCTACAAAGGAGGGCCTATTGTGTGGTCTTCTTCATGGGAAGTCAGAAATCAAAAGGAAGAGGAAAGTGTTTGTGCTATGCCATAGAAACAACTGATACTTGAAAGTGATGAAGGGGTGACAAATAGGTTGTTTGAGAAGATACCATGTTTTCTTGACCTAGAAGAGGAACAAGCTGATATCTCAACTCAGCCTTGTGAAGAGCAGCTTCTTCAAGACAGCGGAGATATTTCATTGAATCAGAAAGAAGACAACACTTTGGAGAGGTACTTTGAAAAGGATGACCTTGTTCTTGAGGTTAAAGAAGTTGCCCCAACCAAAAAGCTTTCAGACCTTGAAGGGAAGCCCAAAGATATTAGAGGATCATGATGAAGTTTGTTTTTGGGATGATCTGGAGGAGTTTTGTGCTAACCTTGATGTCAAGCCATCTTTGAAAAATAAAGAATGCAACAAACATGAGGAACACGTTCATGTTTTGTTTCTCACGATCAGAAGGTGAAACAACATCTTTGGAGGAAGAAAGTCTTGAGCCATAGGAACAACCTGTAGAGGAGCTTATAGTTCAAAAGGAATCACTAGAAATGGGCCATTCCAATCAACAAGATGAGGAATCAGTAATACATGAGTAAGAAGCCAACAAAGAGAGATTAAGGTTCATCGGTTCAAATGGATGTCCTATCAAACATCTAGCTCAAATCAAGCTTAACAAGGTGTTTCCAGTCATGCTCACACCTAAGTAGAAGATTGAAACTAAGGAGCAACATGTCTAATCTGCCTATATGCCTCACAACAACAAAAAGCATGATCAAAATCATGAGGTAGGTGGAATTGTTTTATTTCTCCAGATCTCATTACAGCAGTTGGTTATACTTTTGTCAATTATCCACCTCCTTAAGGTTGCTCATGAGCATGTGATATATTGTAAATTATTGAGGATGGGAAGCTATTTCAAAGAACTAGTAAATGGTCATGTTTGAGCACCACCTCTGCTGGTTAGATGTAGGGTAGGTTTAGTTTTATTTCCTCTAAGTGTTGATGCGCAATAGATTAGATGCAATTTTCATTTCCCTAAGTGCGGTTCTGCACAGTTAGTTAGGTAGTTCTAAGTTTTGGTAGATGGAATAAGGTTGGAAGGTGTTTTACACTGTTCTGAGGAGTTACAGCTGTAGACGCCTAAAAATTTCTTCACCATCAAACTGACTCCTAACATCCCTAAGCATACCAATTTCCCTTCTAATCAAATAATTAAATTTTTATTTAATTAATTAATCCCTTCATCACCTAATTTTTTATCATTTTATCCCCCACCATTAGCCAATTAATTAAATAAATATGTAATATTTATTTGGTTAATTCCCCCCCTTTTCACTAAATCTAACTAATTAGGTAAATCATGTTTATCTAATTAATTTAGCCTATTAATCAACATATCCCTACCCTAGTTAATTAAATATCTATTATTTAATTATCTAGCCTAACCTACATGACCCTAGACCTAGGATTAATTAAATAAAACCTTATTTAATTAATCTAAACATCTCACTAACTCATTCCCTAATTTTTCTAGCCATATTAATTAGGCTAATCACCCTAATTAAGATGGTCAAACCTTGATTAACACTCCTCCCCACATCCCACAAATAAAAAATTGAAATATATCCCATATAAATGATTTTTTTATACATGTGTCATAACCCTCATTAAAACCTCTTACACATGTCATAAGCATTAATATCCACTCTTCCCCAAATGAATTTTAAATTCATTTTACCCTTCCCCATGTGAATTTTTAATTCACAAATAATCCATCTCACCCAACCTCATTTAATTCACCCCTTTTCCAAGATGAATTAAAAATTCATCTTTATTCCTAGCCTTCATTCTCCAAGATGAAATCTAGGCCCTCCACATCATCTTCATCCTCCACCATTGATCTCTCAAATCAATCTGAACAATTGGATCAAAATCTCCCCAAAATGCCTATAAATACAACATCCTCCAAACCATTTTATCATCCAATTTCTAAGTAGAGTTATCATGCCAAAAATTCTCTTGAGCTAGCTTGTGAGTTGCATTAGATTGAACATTTCACATTGAATCCATTATCTAGGGTATATCTAGGAGCTCTTGCGTGCATGCTTCTACAACCCCATCATGGATTTGTGAATCTTAGTGAGGTATAATGCTTGTTTATGCATTTATTTTTGTGTTCTCTATCTCATTTTGATTTCACTAATCACATTGGCATGCCCAGTGGGACCCACAAGGTCTCAATCTAACATCTTGTGTGAGTTTTTGTTGTTTTTAGATGTGTTTTGCAGGTATTAGCGCTATCTTCCTGCACAGTGGCACCATTTGCCTACATTTTGGTGCTATTTGAGGCTCTAGTGGCACCTTCTTGACATGACCTTTCTTGTTCATTATTGACTCACACTTTGCTTTTTTTGGTCTTTTTGGCATCTTTTGTGTCGTTGGCTCTCAGTTTTTGAGGGGTTTATGCAAGAACAATGGGAGACTATGTCAAAATTTTCTTAAAATCAAACTTACATGCTCTTGTTTCCATCTTGTTTTGGTTTTTATTCAATAAACGGTTTCATTACTATATTTCATCTTTAGGACACCCAAGAAGACTAACAAAACCCCTTGGATGCAATATAACCCATACTTTGGTTAAGAAAACTTGTGTTTTGCAGCTTCGACCACTTCTGCCTCGTATCAGCACAGAAGTTGTTCGACCTTAATATCAAAATGCACTATTATTTTAGGATTCACATGAGGTTGTTCATCATATTTTAATTTCCTAAGCTCCTTGAAAATAACATCTTTTGATTATAACAGTTTCATTACTACAAGGTACCAAAGATTATAACTCTTAATGTTCTTTCCATAACCTATGAAAACACACTTGTTATCCCTAAAATCAAGCTTAGAACATTTTTCTTTAGGAACATGAACATATCCCTATTGCCAAAAACTCTAAAATGAGAAACTAATGGTCATTTACCTATCCATACCACATAGGGAGTTTTATCGATATGTCTAGAAGTAGGTGACTTCTTAACTAGCTAACAAGTAGTGTGAACTACTTTAGCCTAAAAATATTATTCAAGCTTTGTACTACTCAACATTTTATTTCTATCCATTAAAAGTCTTATTCATCCTCTCTACCACTCTATTTCCTTGTGGGGTATATGGAGTTGTTTCCTATCAACAATTCTTGCATAATTGTAATAGTCATCAAAATCCCTAGAACAAAACTTAGAACTATTATCTATTCTTAAAAACTTTACTTTTATATCTATCTATTTCTCAACAAGTGATTTAAACTCTTTAAATGTAGAAAAAACAACAATTTTTTTCTTTAGAAAGTAAACCCATGAATATCTAAGAGAATCATCAATAAACTAAACATAGTAGTGAGACTTTCCAATAGAAGACACATCCATAGGACCAAATACATCACTATTAATAACCTCCTATATTTGTTTATCCCTAGTACATCTTTATTTAAAAGATAACCTATGTTATTTGATAAACACATAGTGTTCTCAGAAATTAAAATTAGAAAAGTAATTGGACAAACCATCAACCATCTTCTTATTTATTAGAGTTTTGAGACCCTTCTTACCTATGTGACCCATCCTATGGTGCCACAACTTACAAGATATAGAGTCATCAGTTACATTAATAGAGTTACAAAATGTACATGCATCAAGCCTAAAGAGGGTGCCACAACTAGTGCCTCTAGATGAAATAAAATTTCCTCTGTTTATCCTACAACCACTCTTCTCAAAAGTAGCATACACCCCTAAATCATTCATTTTTTTATATAGAAATTAAATTCCTAGCTAAACCAAGTATATGCAATACATCTTTGAGGGTTTTAACCCTCCCATCATTAGAAATTAGTTTTACCTCTCTTAAAACCACAATTTTTTGTGAGCTATTATCCCTGAGGAAAACTTTCCCACAATCATAAGTTGAATGTGTTGAAAACCACTCCTTGTGAGGAGTAATGTGGTAGGATGCACCTGAATCTATCAACCAATAGTCATCATAAGTGATGTTAGTATAAATAATAAAAGAATCAATAGCTTAATCATTAGAGGATTTATCCATAGAGGAATTATCATTATTTATCTTCTTATTCTTACATTCCTTTTTAAGATGCCCATGTTTTCCACAATTTGAAAACCTTGAAGTCTACTCTTACGATGTGTTTTACACCTTCCTTTAGACTTATAATTGTTCTTTTACTTGTCCTTATCACCCTTCTTCTTGTCCTTACCTTTATCCTTAGATCTACCTTGCATATGTAATGAATCCTTAGACCCCTCCAAAGTCTTTCTCCTCACTTCCTCTAAAAGCAAGGTGGCAATGAGGGCATCCAACTTTGGATAATTTGTAAGAGAACCATTAAATGTAACGATCATATTATCCCAAGATTCAAGAAATGAACATAATAATAGAGTACATTTATCCTCATTTATTTTTACATCAACATATTATAACTAACTCAAGATTACATTAAATGAACTTAAGTATTCTACAACCAAGTCCCTATCCTTAATTTTAAGAGAATATAACTTTCCTTTAAGATATAACTTACAGAGACTCCTAGATTGATAGCTCTCTCCTATTCTCTTCCACAATTCATAAGAAGTAGCTTCATTAGAAATATTCAATAAAATGAAATCAGATAAACACAAAAAATAGTGTCATGTGCTTTATTATCTAAAAATTACTCATTCTTCATTTGATATGCTATCTAGTTTCTTCTCCTTTTGTACAACAACCCATTAATTTCTTTCTTCCAAAAGATCCTCCACTTTTAGCTTCCAAAGCTCATAACCTATACCATTAAATTTTTTAATCTCCAAACAAGATGAACTAGCAATGATCTCTTATCACCCTAAAGCTAAAACTACAATAAAACACTTGACTAACTCCCGTTGTAGTAATAAAAACCAATCACACACTTAAAGAAAGTCATCCCTCTGTCTAATCAAGACCATAGCTCTAATACCAAACCTAGAAACATGATATAAATTTACAATGAAAGTACATTGAAAACATTAAGCATCCAAGTATATAAATAGTGATAAATCATAGATGGAAAATGAAAATGATCACAAAAGAGATGCAAACCATAACACAAGATATATGTGGAGAAACCCTTTCAAAATAAAACCCCACACCCAAAGTGATCCAAATCTTTTATTAATCCTACAAATGAATTACACTAATAAAACTTCTCCCTTAATTCTTGCAACACTTTGTTACTTTAACAACCCACAAAACAACTTATTTTTGCTTCAACTCAAGAACTCAATACATAGGCACGAAGAAAATGACAAATCGTGAATAGTTTATAAAATGATGTGCTAGAAAATGCTAGCTAATCTAGGCATTCTTATCCACGCATAAATCATAGCACCCAAATCAAGAGGAGTTAAATTAGAAACTTCCTCTTTCAACTAAAGTTCTTCACTTGTGATGCTAACTAAATATCTTCCTTATCTTCTTCTAGTCCACATTTAACTTCCTCTCATCATGCTCTTTCTATTTTAGCAACTCTTAAATACTTTATAAGTTATCATAGTTGTATTTGGCAAGTTTCCCATGACAATTAAGAGTTAATTACAAATTGCCAAATTACAAAATAAAAGTGACAACTAATGTCACTCCAAGTGGATGTCAAAAATAAATAATTAAATAAATACTTCTAATATTAGAATATTGCAAGGAGTATGAAACATATCCAAATACTAGCAAGTATAGCTTTAAAAGTAGGATCCTCCAGATTTTGGCATTTGATAGCAAAATCTACATGTTTAAGTACAAACTATATCTCATGGCTATCATTGAATGGAATAGGATCAACTTTTAGGATGGCCCAATTATGAACAAGGATCCTCTTTCACACTATTTGGATGGAGATTTTGTGTACTAGATAAAAGTTAAGGGGTAGGATTGAGTTGGGAATTAGCTAGAATAATTTTGGACATCTTCCTCAAAATTTGTTGATCATTTGGAACTCCATAACAGATGTGTTGAGTATTACCTACCTAAACAAATCAATAAAAAATGGACTAAAATCTAGGCTTTAGGGACCAGTAACCAAATTGAGAGAGTTCACAAGTAAAGAAGAAGCCAATTTCTAAAAAGTGGGGGAAACCAAATAAATTGGCCTTCCCTAATGAATCATATGGAATAATGCCACTGCCCCTACTTTAGACCTTCTCAACTGGATGATCTATCACTTCAAAATACTCATAGGAGACAATCTAATTAGAATGGGCATACATGGTGATAGACCCGTAAAAAGGAGGGGATTGTTGATCATCCTTTTTAGATATGTTTGATATCCTTTGATGTTTGGGAGTTCACTTTAGTAAAGTTTGGAATTAGTTTACATGAGATATTTTTTAAGGAAAGTATATCTAAATCTTGGAATAGTATTTACCCACTATATTTTTAGAAAAAAATCACTCATGAAGGCCTTATGGAATTCACTGCTAATGTACACCATGTGATGCATATGGAAAGACAGGAATGCAATATTTTTTGTGAAAAAGTGAAGGCTCCTAAACTCTCATAAATAAAATCCATTATACCATCATTGAAATTATGCGTACTCTTTTTACCTATTTATGGTCTACTAGTTACTAAAAAATGATGAATCCTACCTTTTAAAAACTACCACCTTGAGGATAAATTATCATCCTCTAGTTCTATTCAAACTTATATTTAATACCTATCAAGTATCCCACCATGTCCTTCGATAGGATTCAAGGTCAAAACCCAAGTCAAGTGGCTATAGGGGAGTTCATAGTGTTGGATTGATGAAATTTGTAGGCAAAACTATTGTAAAATAATTCAACATATAATGTGCACAAAAAAAAAAAAAATGTTATTACTAATCATTCAAGATTTTTAAAGTATTGTGCAAATACTTATATATAAGCATTTCATTCCCTACAAATCCGAAACTATCCTACGGAATAACTTCCAACTTATTACCAACTATATACTAATAGTAATATCTAACATTTAAGTCACTAAGGTGACTTCATAACAAGTGTAAACCTTAATATTCTAACATCCCCCGTTAAGGCTTATATTACATACAACAAAACATGCAAAGAAATATGTTGATTGAATGAAACAAATACACATTCTTAAGAATCTTTTCTTTGAAAACATAATTCCTAGACTAGGTAGAACTCCATCAAGATGTCTTGTAACCCTTGTAAAGGTATAGCTCCCAAGTTGAATTCTTGAGTTCTTGAATTACCACCTCCCTAAACTCTCAAATCATAGATCTCTCAAATGATTGGACAACAATCCATGTTAAGATACATCCATTGTGATCCATCAAATTATTTCATGAACCTCATAAGGTTATAATTCCCAAGATCCACAGAGTCCCAAACTACCTAGGCAATAATCTATATTGATTGTACATACCAAATCCCTTTCCTATATTCAAAATGAAAACTTCACAATATCAGATTTCTTCAATACTATCAACATCAAAAAAGAAAAAAGCATACGCTTCTCATACCAAGCACCATCTCTAAGCAAGAAGATGCCTCAAGATGATGAAAATCCTCTAGCCTCTAGTTCCTCTAGCCTCTAATGTGACCCTATTATACTTTATCTATTTTATGTCTCATATGGGTCTTCTGAGGCCCTGTCAAGTGGAGAAAAGATGGTGTCAAAAGTCCAAGTATAAGATAACATGATAAAAAAGTTCACAATAGGAATGGGATTTTAGTCCATACAATTTTTAGAGAAGTGATTCTAGATTTAGTTGTTTGTATTTATTTGCCTCATTTTGATGTGTTAGGCTCAACTGAAATTGCACCCTTATACAATTTGATGTAAACACAATTAAATCCTTATAACACCTTATTTTTCATTTTCATAACACATTAACATATCACTCCAAAGCATACAATTTCAATATTATTAACAAAATACCCTTTTGATATTTATCCTTTCTCCAAAAATCTAATATATAAATTCAACTTCCAAATCTATTGTGGTTTTTCTTCATATCAATCAAGCAAAATAATATATAATAGAACCATTGACCTCTAACAATATAGGAGGTTTCCATTACACAGCGAAACCTTTTATGACACTTCTTAAGGTATAAAGCAACACTTAAAAATTTTGAAAAAAATAAAAACTTTATGGATGACTTGCCCTATTATGAATTGCATTTAATTCCATTTCACGTAGAAATTAATACCCTCGCAAGCAGGGCTTAAATTTGACAGTCAACCTTGATTGTCGTACAATTTTTTTTATGACAATTATCTATTCAATGTTGCCTTTAAAATACTATGACATACTTTAGTATAAGTAAATTATATAAAAACCAAATATATATATATGGGAGAAAGTAGTGTTACATTCTGATTTAGATTGGGTAGGTTGTGCAGATGACAGAAAGTCTAGCACAGGTTATGTTTTCTCCCTTGGTTCTAGACCAATTTCATGGTGTAGTAAGAAGCAATCTACTATTGCTTATCAACTATAGAGGTAGAATATACCACAACAAATGAGGCAGCTAAAGAAATAACTTGGTTACATGCTATTATTTCAATACTCAAACAACATCAAGCAGGGCCTTCTTTACTTCACTATGACAATCAAAGTGTCATTTTGTTGTCCAAGAATCCTATGTTTCATGCTAGAACAAAGCATATATAGGTCTATCACCATTACATTAGGCATCTCATTCAGCAGCAGGTGATACATCTTCAATATTGTAGAATAGAGGATCAAATAACTGATATTTTCACCAAGGCTTTATGTGAGCCTAAGTTTGTTTTTCTTAGATGTCTTTTAGGACTAAGAGATGTCACATGAATATTTGATGGTTGTCATTTAGGGGAGATTGTTGTGAATGTTTACCATCGTATGAGTGAATAAGTGTTTTATATGAGTCATCTTATGTAACCCCTAACATTAAGGGGTGATGTCAACATATAGTTAATGCTAGTGATCGATAGGCAAAATAAGTAGTTAATGTTACTGTCTCATAATCAACATTATTAATGTCAGTCGTTGACAAGTTAGGCAATTAGATAGGAGAAAAAAATGAAAGTGGTTACGTACAGTAATTTAGAAATGCTATTTATATGTATCATCTCAGGAATGAAATCAGTTCAGTTTGCTTTAGTTTGTTTCTATGATAAAAGGGTGTTACAGATCTTTCTAGACCTCATCCCTTTTTTTTCAATATGTTTTTATTTTTTATTTTTTATTTTATTTTTGCAGGTAAACGGCGAATATCTGAAGCTGTAACGTTAGTACTGCAATCTCCGCCTGAGCCTGAGTCTGGAACTGCAACAGGTTCGTTCGTACCGGAATCTGCGCCTAGTGGGGTTGTGGTGATAGTTAATGCTAGTGGTGATATTCAAACAAATTTAAATAATTAATTTTATTATGTATATGGTACTTGAAGGTGCTTATAATTTTGACACATTGCACGGCAATTTTATTTTTCCAGGTAAAGGGCCAATGACATCCATCAATATGAATTCTAAGCCACCTTCTAACGATAGTAAAGTCTTAAAGTTATAAAAAAAAACATAAAAATCTGTTTTTAATTGTTTTTTTCCTTATAGACTAACGATATTTACTTTGTTTATCATAGTAAGTCGGGACGGGGCTCCCTTCCCAGACAAAGCCTCCAATGTTTTAAAGAAAAAATCTAGAGTTAAAATTGTTATAGCTGGTAAGTGATCATAATTTCTAAATTTAATAAAAAATCTCAAAACTTTTGGATTGTTATGCTGAAGGCTCAACTGCCATGTGAGCTATAGAAGAATTTGCCAATGGTGTTGTTTTAATGTTGTTATTTTTCATGATGCAGTTGTTGCAGTTGTTGCAGCTGTGCTATTAGCAATCATCTTGTTGTCCTACACGATAATGTTTAAACTTAAGCCCAAAAAGGAAGGAACAACTTCCTCTTTATCTTCATCAACTGTAAATATAGAGGGGAAAGCTGATGTTCAACAACAGCAGGATCATTCTTCAGGTTTATCTTCCAACCTGCATATGGAGCCTGTTAGTGTTATAGCACATGCAGAGAGAGGAGGAACTGTAGAGATGCATGCAGGTCTCTCCTCCAACCAGGAACGGTTCATGGTGCCTACACAAATTTATACAAACCTCACGTTTGATCAGATAGATTATATCAAAAAGTATTGCCATGAGTCTCGTAAAATTGGAGAAGGAAGCTTTGCACAAGTTTATAAGGGGATTTTCCATGGTAAAGATTTGGCTATAAACAAAATAGAACATAGATCCCCTGAGAGCAAAATATGGTTGGAGAATGAAGTTCGACTTCTGCAGGGGAAGGAGCACATAAACGTAAACAAGTTGTATGCTTGGTGTATAGAAGCAAAAACATCCTATTTGGCCTACATGTATATAGATGGATGTACTATGGATGATTACTTAAGAGGAAATTATGTAGGATTTCCAAACAGTTGGAAGCAGAGGTTCACAATGATAATGGGTATAGCCAAGGGAATTGAATTCTTACACCTGAATAAAATCATTCATGTTGATATCAAGGAAGAGGTTACAGTCAGCTCCATATTACAGAATATGTAAGGCGCATGATAAAGAACAATCATTTTGAAGAAGCCTTCGCTGTTGCAAACGTAGCCCTCAGATGTGCTAACCCTGAGAAGGAAGAGCGACCTGATATGGATCATGTGCTCACAGAATTCACTTCGATGATGAGCAGCGCCCACCACAATATTACTCCTAGACAGAGAAAAGAAGAAATTGAAATCATCACATCAGGATGAAACTGGTACATGTGCGGGGTTTTTGGTTATCTTTGGGTTCCCTGGTAAATATTTCTATGTTATTAATATGATTATAATATTGTGTAAAATTATATTATTATTTTCATATTAATATATTAATATGATAGTTTTATTTATTTATGTCCTAAATAAACAGACTTATATTTTATTTAAATATTTTGTTTATGTTATTATTTATAGTTATTGTATTAATAATAATATTAATTATATTATTAATATTTATTATTAAACCTTGTTCATATATTAATTATACAATTTCATTAATATTTAAATTATCAAATTTAAAAACTATATATATTGAATCAAAATTAAATATACTATAAATATTACAATTTTGTTATTATATTTATATAGGCCTTAAAAAAAATTATTTGTTTAACATTATTGGAATGCAATTTGTCTATACAACAAATATTTAATCTAAGAAGAAAATTACAACTAAATTATAATATTTTTATTATACTTTTTCAGTAGTATAAATTAATTTTGAATTATTATAGTGAAAATATAGAAGAGTATATCTTCTTGCATGTAAAAATTGTTATCCAAAATTGAAATTATTCTATTATTCTAAGTATTGGATAGTGGCTTGTTTTGAACATATCATATCCACACACAAAACTAAATTTCTTTTATCACATTTACACATAAAACTTAGTAGCTTAGGTTCTTAGTTAGTTAGAATTTTTTATTGAATTTTCAATTTGAATTGTACACAAGAAAATAGGCAAGAAAATAGGGATGGAGAGTAGGGTCACGACTATTCACATATTCCTCTCACCAACCATCATCCAACCTCTATAAATGGCAAACAACCACGTATAAATATATTTTGTAGACTCAAGACACAATAAAATTTCTTATTCAATTCTACATATAGTCATTGGTGAACCCAATCAATGTTCAACAACCCCTTAGCTACAAATCAATTTGAAGAAAAATTAGATTTTTTAGTTAGTAGGATCAAGGATTTCCCTAGAAGCATGGCAACATATAATTCTCTAGACTTAGTTTTTGGAGGCCTTATCCTCCAATTTGTTGCATAACAAACTCTTTTAAAAGGATTTTATTCTCAATTTACACATGACATTACCCTTAAATTGTGTGAGTTTCCAGACTAGGGAAGATTAAACCTAGATGTGCAATTATGAATTCAGGTGCAAGAAGCTCTTTTTGGCACAAATAGGAGGGAAGTAGGAAATTCCTACTCTAAATAGACATCATTGGTTTGGAATCATCAACCAAGAAGGCTTCAATGGTCTTCATTAAATTCATCAAATTTTACAAATAGCTACACAACACATCTATGCTAAACTTGTAATAGGTGTTCATTGAACTATCATGATTTTACTCTTTAAATGATGAAAACCAAATGTAAATGCTCCACTTAATCCAAGGTAAATTTAATTTTCAATCAAACATCTACACACCAAGATGTTCAGAAATAGATGAACAAATGCAGTGATAGTATAATAATTAAGTGCTCAAATCTAACTTACATGTGATAAACCATTATAAAATTTGAAATAGAACTTGGAGAAACATGTAGGAATTGAAAATAACAAATTGAAATGAGCAACCACATATAAATAAACACATAACATCAAATACATGTGGAGAAATCCTTTCATAAAAAACTCCACCATCAAAGAGAGGACAAGTATGTATTAATCAAATATAAGTATTACATCGACACATCAAACTTTATTCCTTCAATATCATAAAATTCTAACAATGTAATAATGCTCAACCTATGAAAGACCCATAAAACAACTATCCAATCAACTCAATTTATAGATAATTAGAGAGGAGAAACCATGAATGGTTTCCCAAAACCAAAAATACCAAAACTCATGGTATGGTGAAATTCCACACCCCCATGGCCAATCAATCAAAGCTCCATGAACAACAACTATAAATAACATCTTTGGCCCATGTGAAAAGTGTGCACACATTCTGAAATATGCCACTTCAAAATAGAGTGACCAACTAATGTTGACCCCACACATCATAACAAGATGCTCCATTGTCTCTCTTCGTGCATGGGATTGAGAAAGTGGTATAAATAAAGTCAAATCACTTTGAAAACACCACCATCCTAAGTAACGTCCCTTCTTTATGTCACTATAATTAATATTCTGAGTTACAAGGAGAAATAATAAAATAATAATATCTAGACGACTACCTACATGAGCATCTAGGTGCTCATTCTTAACTTATTGTAGATGGGTGAGTGCAAGATCATTATGGGCCAAATCATACCCCTAATTACAAATGAAAATGTTAAAAATAGACTTAAGTAACTTCATGTGAAAATTAAATGAGTTATCTACACAATCTAAAAATAAAATAGTGATAAAAGTTGTAGGAAATTGAATGTAGTATAGGAGTTACTATTTTATCAAAAAAAAAAAAATTTAATGGTGAAAATTAAATATTTCAACAACACGGTACTATAATTAAAAAAAAAGTAGGTGTCATTACAGCCAACCTAACTATGAGTAAAAAATATATTATTTTTCAAACTTTGGATATAAGTAAAGAATACATGAGTTGATGTGATGCATTTTTTTTAATTCTTTTGTAAATAAATAATTATTTATGAATTTGTAATGAGTGTTTTTAAAAATAATAATAAAAATATAAAATTTATAGATTTTCAAAAACCTGTAGCTAATGAAGCTTAGAGTGTGACACAACTTTTGGATTTGAAAAAAGATAAACACGACATATGTTGAAGGGGATATTGGAAGGCCCCAATGTTCTTTGAAAAATTTTAGTTTCAAGCTACCTTGAGCATTTGGTTTCTCTATTTGGTGGGTGTTTAACCCACTCTGCCACACACTTGGTTCAAGGGTGTGTGGTTGTCTTCTTTTGGGCCTATTTTCTTTGTCTAGTTCTTTTGAAGTAGTGTTTTCTTGGTAGCCTAGCTACTGCTAGACTTTGGTGTTTGTTGTTGCTTTTCTATCATTCCTTTGTTAGTCTCACTCCTCATGGGGCTTTTCTTTTTTCCGTTGGGCTTTAATTTTGTATAAGGGTAGGTCCCCTCTAAAAACTTTTTTTACCTCAATCAATAACATATGTGGAAAATTAATAATTATTACCTATTTTCTGGTTCAGGGATTTTCTATCTCTCAATCCCCTTTATTTGATCACTCTAACATCAAATTGAACCATCTTTTGAATGGAACTTGGAAATTGAATTTTGATTGTACCTCTCATGGTAACTAGGGACCCGTTAGGTAGACTAATCAACATGGGTTCCAAAAAGATCAAACCAAGCACAAATAATGAAGCAAAAGTAGAAGCTTTAGTTCCCAGGCTACAACTAGAAAATTCATGCAACATTGATAATAATATGATTGAAGGGGATTCAATGGTCATCATCCTTTCCCTCAGAAAAAGATATTTAGCTAATTGGAGGATCAACAACATAATCAATGATGTCTAGACTTCTTTGAACAATCCGTGCTTCTTTCACCATTAATCATTATGATAGAGTGAAATTAAATTATAGATTTTCCTTCTAATTAAGGGATAGAACAAAATAAAGAGCTCATTATAAGTGACTCCATCGATTCATGGGATTTGGAGTAATGAGTGTGTTGAGACCCTTGCATCATAGTAAACATTACAAGTGTATTTGAGAGTGATCCATGTGGTAGTTGATATCATTATTTTATTGCTCCCTCTGCATGGTGGCACTCTCCATTATTTCACATAAGTGCCCTTATTACCCACTATCTCTCTTTCTTTGCATTTCAAAATAAATATTTTTGCTACATTTCTAGTTTTCATGGAGCTACTCTTTCAGTTTGGAAGGAAAATTCATCAGATTAATTTCATAGCTGAGATAATAGAGGCTATAATGAGAACAATGTTCTTTTTGAAAGGTGACGATGTGCTAGATGTGATTAAAGAGGTGTTGGTTAGTGATTTCATCAAGGAAGCCATGAGACACTAGGTAAATTCTAATATTTCTTCCATATTTGTTAGAATTGTCTTAATCATAACTAAGTCTCTTGGGAAATATTATGTCTAGGATAAATTATACTCTAGAATTAATTATGTTGTCGACAAGGTTTCTCCTATGAAGCTTTCCTATCTTTCTTGTACAGGCTTTGAATTTAGGGGATTAGTTTTAGTGGTTACTATTATGGGAATTGAATCAAGATTGGAGGCTCTCATTAAAGAGGTGGTGGCTATTCAAGGTTTTTCTAATGGTTGTAATGGTGCCAATCCATACATCTCGACTATGAATCTCTTTAACTATGTAGGATGAAGAAATCTTCTAATGTCTTCAAGAGAGATTTAATCTAGCCAAGGAAGAAAAGGCAAAAAAAACCATGCAACAATAAGCTAGTCTAGTGAAGCATGAATATGGTACCTATGGATCTGAGTTCATCAATATGTGACAATCTTTTTTCGCATCTATTCTACAAGCTTTTATGATAAGGAAAGAATTTTATAATTTTCTAAGATGTTAAATATAATGGGAGAGGGCCCTTACCCCTCACTTGATCTATAAAAAGAAGTATTACCTATTAAATTATAAATGAGGCATATATTATATTTTTAGAATTTCAAGAGTCTCTTCTAGAAGGCCTTTTAATTTTATTAAATTTTATTACATAAAATTTCGTTAGCTTCAAGGATGAATTCATGAAAAAAAATAGGATAACACCAATGCATGATTTTGTAAGTTTTTTTTGGCATATTTTGGGACTCTCACTTGCTTAAATCTAAGAAAATCTTAAGGCATTTTTTGAGGGAAGCCAAATTTGAGATAAAAATATTGACGTATTTTTCATCAAAATCGAAATCTAAATCCAAATGTTGGCACCTTTCCATGTGTTGGCACTTATTCTTGTATGTGCCAAAAATGTAAAATTTTCCAAGTCTTGCATTCTCTTTGTTGCCTTGGACATAGCTTTGCCCATCTTTGATGTTTGATCTAATAATTCATTTAATGGCCCCCTTAGTAAACTTTTTCTTAGTGTTGTTCATTCTCTCCCCTCATAGTTTGTCATATGCCTAAACTTTAAAAAAATCTTTTTCTAAGTATGGTGTCTTTAAGTGAATTTCTAGCCTCAGGATTTTCCCTCATTTTCTAAGTATGGAGTATTTTCTACCTTGGTATCTTAACCCTCATTTCCCTAAACCTTTTTGTCCATTCATTTTGGGATCCTGGGATTTTACATCCTAGCATGCTTTCCTCTCTATCCCCAAACCCCCACTTCTCTTGATCCTGAGATTTAAAGCATTCTCATGCCACAATCCTTTCCTTCCTTTTACCTCATTATCCATGTTCCTTGATTCCCTATCTCTACTTTCAAACATTCCCTTGCTAACATCATGTTCTTCTAAATTCATTCACTTGGCATATATGCATTTTGATCCTTTATTTCTCAATCCCTTGCTTTATGTGGGATTTTAGAGTTCCCCTTCCATCTTTGCACCTTGATCCCAAAGGAGTTGTTTTCCCCAAGTCCTAATCTCTACTATATCGCGAGATCACTGAATTTTCCTTACTACACTTATCAAAGCCTGGTTCCATGTCAAGGATCTCCAAACCTTGAACCCCAACTAGATTTTGGTCTTCTTCCTAGATCCTATTAGTATTAGGTTTGCCAAATCCCAGATCCCTAACCTCCCTCAGTTTAAAGTCCTTTGTAAACTTTCAAACTTCTTATTCCCCCTCTTCAAGTTGCACAAGGTATATCAAATCCATAAATCTCACTGGCATGATAAAAATTGTAAATATCTTTGCTTCTAAGGTAGGATGCTAGAAATTGTGTCAAATCCATATCCCCTCTTAATATAAGCTCTCAAGAAAGCTTCCATATTTCTCTTTACTATCATCCCTATGCTTGGGATCCCAATCCCTAATGCTTCATAGTTATAACTTCCTATGACTACAAAATTTTGCTTCCCTATTCACTTTGCATCCTAGCATCTTGACTTCCAATTCCCAATTCCACTTTGGCACTTTTATATCCTTAAGGAATTAATATTACGAGACCCTAACATTTATATGTCATGCATTCCCATTGCATCACTAGGTTCCTTTGCATCGCATAGTGCCTTATTGCTCTTTACACTTCTTGTTAATGAGTTATATCCTCAGGGATGTGACCCCATGTGTCTTTAAGCACCCAATTAAATTAAAGAAATGCATCCTAAATACTATGAAACCAGTGCATATGTCATCAAGTGCTAGCAAAGCATTTTAAAATGATGTGTCAAGCCCCTATTGCATCACGTGACACCCTTCGCATCACATAGTCATTGCATGCTCTTTTAAGCCATTGTGCAATGTGTGATGGCCCAATATATATTAATGCATAAGCTACCCCATGACAACATCACTAGTTTTCCAATATCAATTTGTCATACCATCAACTTCTCTTGGTCTAAGGACTAGGTCCACCACATGTCTACATGGGCCCAATTGTTGCAAGTGTTGTTATTTTCAATAATGGACCATGTGGCAACTCCTCATTCTATTTTTTACCCTCTCTACATCACATAGTGAATTGGATCCTTCTAGATAGACTTTTCAATGGTAATAGGCTTGTTGATGGAATTTGGCCTTATTTCATTTCATTATTTTTTATAAAGTGTGTGGGCCCATGAACATCTAAAGGGCATAAGGGGGTACAATAGTATAAATTTTTTAACTCAACCTTGCATAAAGAAAACAAAAAGTTTTATTGGTTTGTGCAAATAAAATAAGGTTTTTGAATAAAAGAGGTAAAAACAAGTTTTGAAGGGACCCTAGAAATCCTTTACAACAACAAGACATCAGAAAAATAATAGCTAACCCACAATAGAACCCCCAAATAGAAAAATAAAGCATAAAATAGAAAAAAAAACACATAGCACATTATAGGTCCTTGAGGGTGTTGGCTTCTTCAAGTTCCTCCAAATCTTCCTCCATGGTGTGGATCTCTTGGGCCTTTTTGTTCCCATCCTTGTGATGTTTCTTTGTACTCCTAGCTCTGGTACTGGGACCTATAGTTGTAGCAATCTTCTTCTCCTTTGCATCCTATTAATGGTCAAAACACATGTAGAATGAAGATCACCTTACCTCTCCTGAAAAGACAATTGATCCTAGAATCAATCACCTCCAAGGTACTAGGAGTTGGGTCACAACTATACTTTGCAAACTTAGTGGTCAATATGGTTTGCTTGTTCAAGGGGCCTAGTAAAAATAAATAAATTTGAATTATGCTTAATTTAAATCCTACTCTATCAATTTTGTGAAAAAAGATCAAAAGATTTAAGGCAATGCAAGAAATGTAGTGAGTGCTTTCAACAACCAATGTTTAATAATGAAAACTAGACAAATTGAATTAACTACAATGTTTAGATCAGTTTACAACTCTATCATTCACACCACAAGTGCAAGATTCTAAGTAATTTCAATGAGAAATAGAAATAAATACATATAACCACTGCATTTACACATAAATTTATATATATCATATCTTCAACTCATTCACAAAATATTTATCATTAACATTCAATATTTCATCATAGCTTCAATTACTCAAGAAAGAGTTTAGGCATTACACCATGCATGAGTAGATCAACTTGAAGAAATTAGAACCATTCTATTAATTTTGGAACATGTACAATCCTAGAAAAATGCTACAATGGAACTTGGCCCTTTTCTTCAAATTGTCTCCTTCTAACTACTAAAATGATAAAATCAAATCTACATTATGCCAATTTAACTAGGATGCTTAAATCTTCTTTGAAAAAACTATTGGACCAAAGGGCCCTTTTACAAGATAGGTGTCAAATTTTTAGAAAATCAAGAAACTAAAGAAGCTAACTTTAGAATTGAAGTTAATTGTTCTCAAAATATCAATCCAATTTTTGATCTTCACTTCATACATGTGGACATGAAAAACTGGAGACTGATCTTCTAATTTTGGACTAAATTCATGCAAGTATTTTAACAAGCTCATGAAAAGTACATTCTCATTCAAAATTCAAAACCACTTT
Organism: Cunninghamia lanceolata; assembly: GCA_027924645.1. Classification (NCBI taxonomy): domain Eukaryota; kingdom Viridiplantae; phylum Streptophyta; class Pinopsida; order Cupressales; family Cupressaceae; genus Cunninghamia; species Cunninghamia lanceolata. The sequence goes on from BSBN01000394.1 coordinate 95,347, forward strand.
ATAATTTTAGTGGGACCCTTTTTCAACACCTGAAAGAATAAATTGAATTAAATACTAGTGTTGTCAAAAATAAACTCTTCAATTTGAACTTCCCAAAATAGAAGTACCATTGGTGCCTTGCCTTCATTTGTATATTGCAAAATTTGCAAAGCATTTATCCAGGTGGTCTTCATCAAGTCCATCTAGTCATTCCAACTTGAATTTACTTTCTTCAAAACTTTTATGAGCATAATCTATTTGGACTTTAAACATTTGAACATCCTTTTCAATTACCCTGAAATCGGATTTTATCTCCATGCATTTATCTAAAGTAGTTTTATCAGAATGTGAGGCACCATTCAATTCTTTTCCCATTTTCTTCCTCGGGACCTCCTTTATTACTTCTATTGTGTCCAATTTACATTTATCTTCTAAGTATAATTGAAGATCTATAACATCCTATACAAAATCCTCAAGATTCCCCAAATCTTGATACATGCCTTTCTAGGCCTACAAAATCTTGATTTTGTATTCAATCATTACATCTATCCTGAAGTTCAGTATATTAATACACTTTCCAAGAAAACCTATTTCTTTATCCTAGAGGATGTCTTTGGTCTTCAACTCTCATTGACATATCTTATTTAACTCCTTTAGTGTTCTAAGATTCTGCTCATTATTACTTTCTTTGACCCTGAGTTCATAAAAGAATCTATTTATTTCTCCAATTAATATTATTTTCATAATATATGTAACTCTAGTCTAAGACCTTATTAGCCTCTTCCAAAAAATTGAGATACAAATTGATCAATAGCACTTGATCTTTTCTTTATTAGGTACAAAGAATGAACTTCTTGTTTTGTCATTAAGACTATAGTATCTGAAGATATTACCTTCTATTAGGATATGTAAGTTAGGAGCTCCTTAATGAAAGGAAGTTAGGTGTGCGGAAAACGCTTCCTACACTAATCTAATGAGGAGAGGGCTATGCAAATTCAACTTTATCCTAACTATTACAGCAATGTTAAAACATTAACATGAGATATTGCAGCAAAACACAAGAACCAGAAAGAAGAGAGAAGAGAGAGAGAGACAAGATATATGTGGGGAAAACCCTTACGGGTGAAAAACCCCACACTCCAAAACACAGCTCAAATGTATTACAATAAACAATAATAGATTACAATACAGTTTCAGAGCCAATGCTCTTTCAGGAGTCTTCAAATGTTGAATCTAAAGATATTCCGGTAGCATAACAGTACTTGTACCAAAGTTATCTATCTCCCATCCAAGCACCTATTTATATAGAGTTTACAAGGCAAATATGGAACCTTCTAGAGATGGGTGTCCATCTTGGACTCATGCCCCAAAACCCACGCCTAAGGACACTTGTCCAACATCCATCCTGAAGTGGGCGCCTAGTCCCAAGATAAGTTACGATAGATGCTCTTACGCATCTTACAGCTGTCATAGAATCTGTCATACACTGACTAAAAATATCATATTCCTTTTACATGTCATAACCTCCCTTGACCACCCAAAGATGCCTTTCTCTTGTGTAGAGATACTCACCGACACTTGTCATTAATTAAAAATTATTTGAGGTTTCAGGGGCGTTGCCCCCGAGCCCCCACAAGGGCGCTACCCCTCGACCCTGCCCTGTACCGCCACAGGGAGCGTGCCAGGGGCACTGCCCCTAGAGCCCGCAAGGGGCTACACCCCTTGACCCTGTCTTGGGGGTGCTGCCCCCAAACCCCTGTTAATTATTCAAGGGGGAAACCGCAGCTACCAAAGTCATCAAAATTTACCCTGCTGCATATACACAAGGTGCTAACTATGCCAACTCAACATGGGATAAATAAATACAACATTAAGAATTTGTAAAGGTTGAGACACCTTAATTCCCAACATTCTCCCACTTGTCAAACACCTTGCAAGGGCCAAAAGTAATGACAATATTTAATTGCTAGGGGCCAAGAGGCCCATAGACTTCGAACACCATCTGAACTTCTCTGTGCCCACTAGTTTCGTCAATGCATCTGCAACATTCTTCAAAGTATCTACCTTCTCCAAATTTACCTTTCCATCCTCAACCATGTCTCGCACGAAGTGAAACTGAACATCAATGTGCTTTGTTCTAGCATGGAAAGTTAGATTCTTTGCAAGGCAAATTGCACTCTGACTGTCACAGCTGATCGTGATCTAACCTGCATCAACACCAATATCGGAACACAATATCTTAAGCCAAATGGCTTCCTTACAAGCATGAGTTGCTGCCATATACTCAGCTTCTGTCATGGACAAAGCAACAATAGGTTGTCGCTTACTCATCCAACTAATAGCACCACCAAACAATGTAAAAACATAAGCACTAGTGGATCTCCTGCTATCAATGTCACCTGCCCAATCTGAATCCACAAATCCACAAATATCAATAGAATGCAGAGGTTCTGAAACATTACCATGATAACGAATGGAAAACTTGGAAGTACCCCTCAGATATCTGAACACTCGCTTAACTGCATCCCAATGAACCCGTCCAGGATTAGCCATAAATCGACTAAGGACTCCCACTGCTTGGGCAATGTCTGGTCTTGTGTAGACCATAGCATACATCAAACTACCAACAACACTAGCATAAGGTACTCTGCTCATGTCCTCCACCTCACTAGGAGATTTTGGACAATCCTCAACAGACAACTTTGTCCCCAAGGAAACGGGAGCACACAATGGTCTACAATCTCTCATGCTGAATCTGTCCAACACAGTCTTAACATACTTACTCTGACTTAACCAAAGTTTTATGTTGGTTCTGTCTCTTCTGATTTCCATTCCTAGAATGTACCTGGCTGCCCCTAAATCTTTCATTTCAAACTAAGCTGACAACTGAGATTTAAAATTAGAAATCATATTCTTACCCTTCCCAATGACCAACGTATCATCAACATACAATGCAACAATGAGAATACGATCACCATCAAACTTATAATAAATACAGTGATCTGATTTCGATCTCACAAATCCAATTGACAACACAAAGGCATCAAACTTCAAGTACCATCTCCTAGGGGATTGCTTCAAACCATACAAAGACTTCTTAAGTTTGCAAACCAAATTTTCTTTACCTTTTACCATGTAATGCTCTAGCTGTGACATGTAGATTTCCTCCTCCAAGTCACCGTGAAGGAAAGTTGTCTTCACATCCATCTGTTCTACCTTCAAGTCATAAGCTGCTGCAAGAGACAATAGGAATCGAATGGATGTTAGTTTTCCAATGGGAGAGAAGATCTCACCATAATCTATACCCTCCACTTGTGAATACCCCTTCGCAACCAATTTGGCCTTATACTTTTTAATACTGCCATCTGCACCAAGCTTCTTCTTGAACACCCATTTACATCCAACGAGTTTCCATCCAGGAGGCAAAGGCACCAAGTCCCAAGTTTGATTCTTTTCCAAAGAAGCCATTTCTTCCTCCATGGCCTCCTTCCAGGAACTTGCATCCTTCATATCCAAAGCCTTTGATATACTTCTAGGTTCATCACTATTAGTGAGCAAAGCATAAGCACAACTAGAATCAAGCAATGTAAAACCAAACCTTTTAGGTTGCTTCCTTATCCGTGTAGACCTCCTCAAGAGCTGAGGTTGAGGTTCAACTTCTTCTTCTGAGCTTTCAGAGCTGCTAGAGCTCTCCTCATCATCAGGTCCAACATTGTCTTTATGTTCAGTCTTCTCAGGGGTGAGAGGAAACTGAACAACATCCTCTTTCTTTTCTTTTTCTTCTGGATGCAAAACAGTGGAAGAAGGTGTAAGCTCTTTGAAGATGACACTTCTGTTATACAACACTTTTTTAGCCACGGGATCCCAAAGCTTGTATCCTTTCACACCAACAGAATAGCTGATGAAGATACACTTAACAGCTTTGTTCTCCAACTTTGACCGCTTCTCCTTAGGCACATGTGCATATGCCTCACAACCAAAAACACGAAGATGCCTTATTGAAGGCTTTCTACTAGGCCACACCTCCATGGGTGTCTTTCCAACAAGATCTGATGTAGGAGATCTGTTTAGCAGATAGCAAGTAGTGGCAATAGCTTCAGCCCAAAACTTTTGTTCTAGACCAACTCCACTAAGCATACTCCTAGCCTTCTCCATCAGTGTCCTATTCATCCTCTCTGCAACTCCATTTCGATGCAGTGTGTATGGAGTTATCTTATGTCTTTCGATCCCAAGTTCCTTGCAATACTTATCGAATTCTGTAGAACACAACTCACCACCGTTGTCAGTTCTCAAACATTTAATCTTTTTACCAGTCTGATTTTCAGCAAAGGCTTTAAACTCCTTAAACTTGCTATAGACTTCATATTTGCTTCTGAGAAAATAAATCCACGTCCTTCTACTGTAATCATCTATAAAAGATACAAAGTATACAGATTGTGACAATGAAGGAACATTAACAGGACCAAACACATCAGAATGAATGAGGTCCAACACACCAGAAGACTTATGAGAACTCGAGTAAAACTGAACATGGTTTTGTTTTCCATAAATGCAATGTTTGCAAAAGTCAAACTCAAGATTACAATCATCTAACCCCTTAATGAGGTTCTTATTTTTATGGTACGCATACCCTTCTCACCAATGTGGCCAAATCTCTTATGCCATAACATTGTCTTTTCTGCAGGAAGTTTAACTTCCAATGCACGATTACAACCATCAAGATTAGAAACTACAGATTTCTTCACTACTCATTTAGATGGTGGGGATGAAGTGATTGCTGCCCTCTTCCTTGAGTTAGAAGAACTATTGCATTGTGCAATGCATGCTTCCAGCTGAAATAGAGTACCTCTCCGAGTACCCTTAGCAAGCACCATAGATCCTCTAGTCATCTTGCATCCGTCTTTCGAAAAGAAAACCTGCACACCTGCATCATTCAACATACTTACAGAAAGTAGGTTCTATGCTAAGCTTGGGATGTGCATAACCCCAGTGATCCCCTTCACTCGACCATCAGGGAATCGAATAGAGACTCTTCCATGACCAACGATCTTCAGATGAGAGTTGTCACCCAGATACACCTTTCCACCATCGAACTCCTCATACTTAGTGAACCAGTCTCGATGCGAGGTCATGTGGAATGATGCGCCAGAGTTGATTAGCCACACATCATCAGATGCATGGGTTGCCAGGGCTGCGATGAAGGCATCACCGTCATCTTGTGATTTATCAGAATCTGAATCAAGAGCTTTCTTCTTTTTCTTCTTCTCCTCTTTGCATTCCTTTCGGAAGTGCCCGGTATTGCCACAGTTCCAACAAAGAGCCTTGGACTTTCCAGGAGATTTAGATCTCCCACGAGATTTGGATCTACCCTTCTCAGCTTTCTTGTCCTTCTTCTTCCCTTTCTCATTGGGTCTTCCACGAACTGCAAGGGCTTCTTTGGCTACCTCAGAAGACTTTCTCCGCATCTCTTCAGATAACAGCGAAGAAACCGCCTCTTCCATTTTGAATGTGGATGTGGTGCTTCCGATTGGCATGACAAGATGATCCCATGAGTCTAGCAGAGAACAAAGCAAGGTCATACACCGATCCTCCTCCTCCATCTTTACATCGATAGATGTCAATTGTGCAACCAGCATGTTAAAGGCATTCATATGCTCAACCACGGATCCTCTGTCCTCCATTCGAAGAGAATACAACTTCTTTCTCAGGAAAAGTTTATTGACAAGGGATTTGGCTGGATACACGTCCCCCAACTTCTTCCAAAGGAGTGTTGCAATAGTCTCCTCATGGACATTTAACAACACAAAATCGGCAAGACTAAGTCTTATGAGACTCTTAGCCTTCCGATCCTTGAGATCCCAGTCAGCTTGTGACATTGCAGCTAGTTTAGTTCCGTTCACACTTTCCCAAAGGTCTTGGTCAACTAACATGTCTTCCATCTTGAGCTTCCATAGCTCGAAATTACTGATGTTGAACTTCTCTACTTCAAACCTTCCTGATGTGCTTGCCATCTCCTTTCTGTAATAAGATACAGAATGCTTTGCACAGACTCCCACTCAACCTAAGATTAGCTCAAAAAATCCCTACCCTGCAACTAGGACCAAAGGTGATCAAGCTCTGATACCAACTGAAAGGAAGCTAGGTGTGCGGAAAACACTTCCTACACTAATCTAATGAGGAGAGGGCTATGCAAATTCAACTTTATCCTAACTATTACAATAATGTTAAAATATTAACATGAGATATTGTAGCAAAACACAAGAACCAGAAAGAAGACAGAAGAGAGAGAGAGAGACAAGATATACGTGGGGAAAACCCTTACGGGTGAAAAACCCCACACTCCAAAACACAACTCAAATGTATTACAGTAAACAATAACATATTACAATACAATTTCAGAGCCAATGCTCTTTCAGGATTCTTCAAATGTCGAATCTGGAGATATTCCGACAGCATAACAGTACTTGTAGCAAAGTTATCTATCTCCCATCCAAGCAACTGTTTATATAGAGTTTACAAGGCAAATATGGAACCTTCTAGAGATGGGCGTCCATCTTGGACCCATGCCCCAAAACCCACGCCTAAGGACACTTGTCCAACATCTAATCCTGAAGTGGGCGCCTGGTCCCAAGATAGGTTACGACAGATGCTCTTACGCATCTTACAGCTGTCATAGAATCCGTCATACACTGACTAAAAATATCATATTCCTCTTACATGTCATAACCTCCCTTGACCGCCCAAAGATGCCTTTCTCTCGTGCAGAGATACTCACTGACACTTGTCATTAATTAAAAATCGTTTGAGGATTCGGGGGCGTTGCCCCCGAGCCCCCACGAGGGCGCTGCCCCTCGACCCCGCCCTGTACCGCAACAGGGAGCGCGCCAGGGGCGCTGCCCCTGGAGCCCGCAAAAGGCTACGCCCCTTGACCCTATCTTGGGGGCGTTGCCCCCAAACCCCTGTTAATTATTCAAGGGGGAAACCGCGGTTGCCAAAGTCATCAAAATTTACCCTGCTGCATATACACAAGGTGCTGACTATGCCAACTCAACATGGGATAAATAAATACAACATTAGGAATTTGTAAAGGTTGAGACACCTTAATTCCCAACACTTAATTAATGTCTTCATTTGTTCTAGTTGTAGTTTTAGTTCTTTATTCATTTTGGAGACAACTGTGTCAATTGCAGATCCCAATGAAGTAATTTCTTTCGTCTTGGTCTGCTTGCCCAAATTCACCCTGGATATTTGATAATCATAGATAGAGATATCTCTATCATATTTTTCCACCAAGTGTGTGTCTAATTCAACTATTCTCTCATGTAGTTCATTGGTCCTAATAGTAGAGAGGGTTCTTGATTTCTTTGGGGTTCTTCCCTTCTCCACTTGGACTGTCATGGCTTGTAGATTTAGTGGGCTTACCACTACTTTCTATCTATTCTCCAAGTTTAACTTGAGCCATGTGGAGACATCAAGATCCTCATGAGAAGATTGATCATCTTCTTGTTCTAATTATTTCTCTTTGTTCTACTCTTCTTGATAAGGGGCTTTTCCTTCTAAACTTTATTTCTCCATATTCACTTCCTGTTGAGGAACTTTCTTAACTATCTCTTCTTCTATGGAAACATTAATCAAAGGTGTATCAATATGCCATGTTTCCTTCTTAATTATCTTTATAAAGTATTCCTATTCTCTAGGAGTCAAGACTTTCTCTTCCCTATCCTTTGTAGCTATTTGTTCATCTTTTTGTAAGTTCTCTATAGAGATAGACTTTGATGGGCTAAGGTGAGGCAAGTCTTACTCCATTTCTCCATGTACATTCTCTTCTTCATGCAAATCCTCCTCTGTAGTTTCCTTTTGGAGGTTCTTCTGAGGTGAGGAGGTCTCTTGATCAACATATGAATATGATCATTTCTTTCCTCACACATTACATTTTCAATTAATGGATCTTCTGTATCTTGAGTATCCTTCTCAAATACTTCTTCTTCTGGAAGAATTTCTTCTTCCTAACCTCGATATGGGGGAGAAGTATTATGAGATTAAGGAGAATCCTCATGTACTTCTATGGTAGGTGCAGCTGGTGGAGGATGCAAGATCTAAACTTCTTCATCTACTATCTTCTCCACTCTCCCTTCTTGTGACTTTACAATTATTTTTATTTGAGTTGATAAAGGAGGGACAACTGTACTCACATTTTTGGCAGGAGAGGGTTTTTTTTGGTAACTTAGCTACCTCTTCTTTAGGCTTTTGAAATTCTTGTTTTTGCTCTTCTCCCTCATTAGGAAATTGGCCAAGTGTCATCCTTGTTGGAAGAACTTGTACCAAAGGAGTTACTCCTAAACACACTATAACTCATACCTCTGCAGCATCATAAGTAAAGTTTTCCTTGTGGTAGGATTCTCGTGTTTGCTCTGGAGTGACATCACCAATGGCTCCTCTCATTCTTCCTATGCCTTTATCTTTCTTTCTTTTTCTTATAAACCTTCCAAGATTTGACAAAGATGTCTCTTTAATTATTTGCCTTTTATCTTTTTTCCCTTTGCCCCTAGTTTTATCTAATTGTTCAATTTTGGCATCCAACTAGACAAAATGCTAAAACCCAAAAAATATTTAGCAGATAGATTCAATGGATAAGTTCTCTTTGAAAAACTAATATATCTTGGGAAAGGGATCATTATCCACCCTTTTTAGGTCATAAGTGGTATTTAACACATTACCATCATCTGACAACGTTGGAGGAACATCATTTCTAACTTTAAAGGCTTTTATATGATAGGTAGTTAGCCTACAATAGCCTCCCTTTCTCACTTCAAATTCATGTTTACAGTTGGCCCAAAAGTCCTCTAAAGAGGGTTCATGATCAATAATAGTAGTACTTAACAACTTCTTAATCCGGCCATAAGGATCAAAATTTGACCTAGGCATATATACTTTGAGGTTTAAACCTCTAGCTCTTCAATAGTAGTCATTACAACAATGATGGAAGGACACAAATAGAACCATAAGTCAAATGGGTATTACACCCCAGGCGTGTGCTTTCTTGACAATTTCAAATACACTTCAAGCATCTGTCCAAAAAATTCTAATAAGATCACCTTGTCAGTGCAATAACTTGGTAGAAGGTAGGGTGCTAAATGTCAAACCTAGATATTCTAATATATGTAGACCTTTGGAACTGGATAAACCATTCTCCCCATTCCTTTATAAGGGACATTACTTGGACTGACATTCTGTTATTGGTGGCACCTATTAGTTTCTTGGTAATAGCATACAAAAATGCATCATTAACTCTTTTATAATGTTTTTGAGCTTCCTTGTGCTCAAGTTGAATAAATAAATCCTATATTTTCTTTGTCTTGCAGCCTCACCTCTGACTCCCTTGGTGACCAATCCAGGAAATTGAGGTTGTCTTGCCAGTAGATAGACTATGTAAGAAGTCATAGTGAACTTCTTGTCATTAATAACTATGGTGAGTTGGGCATGTAGTTTGTTACTTAAAATTTGACCTCAATCAAGGAATACTTCGTTCTTAAGTATGACATGGATGAATTGAAACATCCAGTGGTGGTATAGCCTTGAATCAGATTTCCTTAAAGCTCTATTCAGTAGGGTGATCATATGCCCAAGCTCTGGTTGGAAGTCTGATCTAGTTAAGTTCTTTAGAATTTTAACAACTAGCTTCCTCTCCTTCAATAGCCAATACCTGTTTAAATGCTTGGAATTAACAATATGATGGTCCTCAAATGAATTTTGTACTACTTATGCTATCAGCATTAATATCTTTGCATGATGTGGGAGAGAAAAGGTCATACTGATCATGGCAGGAATGATGTCCATAATTATGTTTCCCTCCACATCATAGGACCCCCTATCCACTAGATGATAATTTTATGCACAAGCTATTATCAATTAAGGACATTGCACTATTATGCAAAATCCAACTACATGAGCTAGTCCACATCTTGCTAGAATCCTTGATCTTGGAGTTGGGACATCTCCAAAAATATCCTTGTTAAATTGTTCTAGGCTTGTTACTAAATTATGTTCACACCTAATTTAGCAAGGCCTAAACATCAGTTGTTTAGAGGGAGTACAAAAAAAATTTCTTATGCAAGATCATCCAGCCAATGTCTAATGTCTTGATAGAAGACAAGTGCAAAATCACTTATCAAAATCATGTAATAGCTCAAGTTGAGCTGTTACATCATCCTAGTAAGTGAAATCGTCTATGGACAAGAAAACAAGCATTCAAAGAATGAAGAGAATTGATGGAGTTCATGTTTCAGTTGCTAATTATTCATTATGTTTCAGTGCAAGTAAAAGAGGTATCTATAAACTATCAAATTATACATCATGTTTTATACATATGTTTCAAAGAAAGATCAGATGTTTTGTGCTATGTATTTGATTCAGAAAGTGAAATATACATAAGTCATTGCATAGAATGAGATAGCTGATTGGATTCAAAAGAATGTATAAAAGTGTCCCACACAAGCCGTGGGAGTAACTAAAATAGGCAACATAAAAGTAAATTTTACTTTTGAAAGAAAAGAAATGCATAGGAAAAGAAGAGGGACCCGTCATTGCCTATGAATGATGAATCCCATGGTTGAGCTGGTTGCTATCTTCCTCCATCCGTTTGAGCTCCAATATACCTGGAAAATAGATTTTATCAATGCTCAGGGTACCAAGTCTTTTCATACACAATCAGAACTTCACAAGTACTATTCACTTTTATGTAGCAACAATATCAGTAATCATATCAGCATAAGAGAGGTCAGAATGAACAGATACAAGTGCCATATCAGAAAGAGAGATCATACAAGTAACCTCACATAATGATTCAAAGGTATGTTTCATATACTAACATGTTTGCTTCCTATGCAGGTATATGAGAAATCATTTTTGTTGACTTATCTTTTATGAAATAAACATGTGGAGAAAATGGGCTCCCATTAAGGTTGAGCCCAGCATGCTCGGAGTAATGACATTAATGCAGAGATATTTGATAGACCAAGCATCATGATGTTTTCATCACATGCATGTTGCTACTATATCAGGATGTAGGAGTTAAAAGAGCTAAGATACAGCAGTTTAAAGAATAGTCTCAAGGGTAAAATAGAATGCAAGACAACAGACATTTTTGTTCTTCTACATGATCATTAAAGGGGAATTCATATGGTTTTGTCATACACAGAAAAGCACAAGAATGAAGTACAGCCATAGAAGGTATTTTTCCTTCTTTTTGTTGTGATTGAAGTATGAATTTGTTGTTCAGATATACCCCACAGATAGAACAGTTGAATAATGAAACAGCATATATGTAACATCATGTGTAAATCCATTTGGAACAGCAATATGCTTGAAAATACATCATAGATTGGAGTAGCATTAAAATAGAGTAAGTGTTGCTACAGAATTAAAAAGAATAATGTATCATTTTATCTTAAAGATATCATGCTCTCTATGCATAAATGAAATCACATCTCAACAAATGAAGATACAGTCATGTGTCTGAGAGATGAATAATGGAACAGTTTGATGAAATAGTCATGAAGATAATAGTAGATATAATGAAGAAAACTAAATAATACAAAGACGACAGTCACAGTCAAGATATGTGCAATGAGGAATACAATGGAATAGTCATGAGATGCTACAGCAATCTCGAAAGTAAGAGGAGAAAACAAATGTGTATCAGAAATGTTCCATCTGGTAAAGAGCAGCATCAACCCCATGATACATATTGCTCTAGCCATGTGTAGCATCAATTTTAAAAAAGACATATTCAAACATTGAGAACCGTGATCCAATCATAGAATACATTTTCTTTGCAAAATATCACAATATCATCGTATTGCAAAATAAAAGCAGCTGCAAGTAAAAATGAAGAGTTTTTAGCATATGAGAGCCTCTATTTTGCATTCTCAAAAGTAGAACAGTGTGATGTTTTTATTTTCTAACAAATGATTTAAAAGCCCAGTTCGAGTCTATGAAAGAATAGCAGAAAAATGTATTCTCGCCAGCAAGGTCAAACCCACATCCGATGCACAGGAATTTTTATGAAGAGGATGGTGAGTTTCACAACTTGAAGGTTTGATAAAGCTAGAGATGCAGAACCAAAACCCACGGCCTGCACTATGGTGACCCACAGGCTTGGAAAGATCTCATGTTTCTCTAGAATGCTAAGTTATGCAAATTAGCAAGGGTGCAGTTTTGAGAGACAATAGTTTTTGGCATGCCCAGTGGGACTGTGAACTGATTCTCAATCCATTTTATACTTTTTGTTACTGTTGTTTGGTGTGTACAGCGGTAGTTTCATCCTTTTGGAGGCATTTTATTTATACATGTGGCAACTCTGGAAGGAAGTAACTACTGGTTTCAAAAAGACTAAAGGTGCTAGTATGTGTTTAAGTTTTGCAAAAATTAGTCTTGGTTATTATGATTATAAGAACATTTCATGAGTTTTCATCTGGTTTGATGCTGCATAATGTCTTCTTTTAGTGAAGATAGGTTTTATAACTCTCCATTCCATGAAAATGTTATTTATTCCACTTCTTACTAGCCATACCGAGCATAATATGTTGCTGGTTTTATCCCAAGTAACCCACTAATAGTAGATTATCAGCATAATCATCATGTTTACCACCCTCCCACCCCTTAGCTTTCATGGCAACCTATCCATTCCTATAATCATTTGCAATAAGATCATTTTTCTCATGACCAGCATAACTACACTCTAAATTAGCCTCAAGAAGTTAACAACATGAGTATCAGTGAGGTAGCATTAGACTTGCAAAGGAAATTTGAGGCTGTCACAAAGGAGCAAGAGTATAATATGCAGCAAGAGGAGCAATCCTACCAAGCTTTTTGTCATCAGCAGGAGGTGGAAAGGGAAAGAATGTGTGAAGAGGAATTCTTGAGTAGGCAGATTGTTGTTTGTGTGAAGAGGAATTCTTGAGTAGGTAGATTGCTGCCAAGGAAGAGCAAATAAGGCAATTAATAGCTCAGGTTCAAGAGCCTAAGGTCCAAAACCCTTCTCCTCTTCTCAATTTCATGCAAATCCACACTATAAGTCAAGTTGAGCCTAGCAATGAGCCTTCTCCAATGTTTGAAATTCCAAGTTTTAGGCAGCCTTCTACCTTTAAGATTCCAAGTTGGAAAGGGCCATCTTTTTCACCCTGTGAAGTCCCTCCACCAAACATACAAATGGAACCATGCTCTAGCATCCAGCAAGCAGAAGAAGAAGAGATAAAACAACATATACCATCTTGTCCAGATACTATTTGATGCAGAGGCATCGACACTATAACCTTACAATACAGCATGGATGTCTGCAGCCCATCATCATCATCCTCATCATCATCATATTTCCTGTAAACACCAACAGCATCATCATATTTCGGATGAGCAGACTTATCCACCTGCCGACTATTGTTCACCTCCTCCGCCGGTCTCCTATCATCATCATCATGATACTCAACGGGCGCAAACATCCTCCTGTTGCACTGTTCATCGGGCGCCAAACACTAGCGGCATCATCATGTTATGCGACACCACCTTCGTCTGCAGGATATCCAATATCCGGTTGCTCCAAAGATCCTGATGATGATCGCCTTCAGCACCTTCCCTTCGATACCCCGATAGCCGACGATACAAGCAACAGCATCATGATATGATTTATCCGGTTCTCTCGAAACCTCCTGATGATGTTAACACAACTTTCTGTCGTGGACTTCCGCCGATACCTAAGCACTTAACGACAGCAGGATAAACTTGCATAGGGGGATATCTCAATATCCTGATGACGATGACGTCTTATCCTGATGACGATGACGTCACCCAATATCCTGATGACCTCTTCAACACTTAGTCAAAAAAATAAACTTTCACTCCCGCATCTGCTAGCGATACGCGGATGATGGGCTCTCCCGAGAGATGATCCTGATGCCGATACGCTCCTCCTCGGCTCCTCCTGATGATGATCACCCCGACACACTTGCACTTCATGCACTCGAAAGCATCATGCTCATCTTCACTTATCCGGATGACGATACCCAAACTGACTGCAGGATATTCACCAAGATATCCTGATGATGCCGTTTTGACGAACTTTCAGCCTTAGCGAAATTTCACTTCGCCGATCCTCCAGGGACGACCCGATCCACTCTCAGGGTGATCTTCCAACTCGAACTTATCAACTCGACCTAGCACATACCCATGCTAGGGTCTTCAACATCTCTCGACGGCGATCCTGCACACCTGCATGCAAACAAACAAACTACAACCTAACCTACTGTACATCGCCATTCCACCGATCAGACGGATCAACCGGTGGAATGGATCAGCAAATCCATACAGCCACCAAACCAGCAAATTGATCAAGCAATGGAATGCAACAGAGGATGAACACAAACAGGAACACTTTATTTGATTTCAAAAGATGTAAATACAATGATCAGTTTCTCTCTCTCTGCCTCACTCTCGCAAAGTCTGATCGATGATGTCCAATACCATCCGATCCTCATGCTTAAATAGATTTCCCTACGAGTACTACTGACCCGACTCCAAGCGGCTGGGAACTCTCCAGGCGGCTGGGAGATCCAACCGAACCCTGCAGCATGACAGTTGTTCTAACAAACTAACTAAAAATAGCAAAAGCCTGGTCAGCATGATCTTATCACGATCAGCATGACCTTATTACATGCATTTGGTCTTAACAGACCTTCTTGGAAACATAAACAAGACCTAAAACAACTAACTGCCTTATCAAGACCAGCTGTCAGGTAGGTGCTCCTGCACCATACTCCCCAACAGAAAAGAACTCATGTCCCATGAGTTGAGTATGTGGAAGTCCTCCACCTGTACACTTTGCCTTTGCAATATTCTGCCTTGTTCCAGCTTTATCCTCTGCTGGCTCTTGGCTGCTCCAAGACTTCTGAACTGTAACTTGCTTTCGGGCAAGTAAATCCTCATGCCTGTCAATGTAAGCCTTTCTCTCACATACCTTGTGTTTGTCAGGTTGTCAGACCAGAACCTCTTTCTGAACTGCCTCTTGAACTTCTGAAATGTTCAACTCTATCTTCCTGTCAATCTTTATAGGACAAGCAATAGTCCCAACTATGACAACATCCCTGTCATACTTCTGAACTGGTTGCTGTGTGCAAACCTGTTTCTGCACCTGCTGCTGACCCCTGTCAGTCAAAACTAAAACTTTCTTCATCTTGTTGTCTGTAACAACTCCTTTCCCTACAGTGTCCTCAACTGCCTTTATGCCTGCTCCTCTAGGCATCTGCACAAATTCCTTCTTTCCCATTAAAATGATTTGGGCTGCCTTCTGTACTGCAGCTTTTGCCTGCAATGGCATCAACTTAATAATCTTCCCATCCTTCTTGATGGTGTAGGTATTAGCATACCCATCATACAGTACCCTCCGATCAAATTGCCATGGTCTACCCAACAGTAGGTGACAACATTCCATAGGCAATATGTCACACAAAATTCTATCATGATATGCTCCAATCTGAAAATCCACATATGCCTGTTCAGAGACAAAAAGTGATTGACTATCACTCACCCAAGATGCCTTGTAAGGGTGTTGATGTGGAATCCTTTCCAAATTCAGTTTATCCACCATTTCCTGAGATACCATGTTGTCTGTTGAACCAGTATCAATGACAACCTTACATACTTTACCGTTGCTCTTACATGTGGTCTTGAAAAGAGCTCTTCTTTGCATCAGATCCTTTGATGCCTGTAAACTAATTCTCCTTAACATCAATGATTCTCCACTCTCTAGATATCCATAATTATCAGGCTCTCTGTTTGAACTCTGCGCACTTTCTTCTACTTTCTCTTCTTGCACAAGTTGTACTCTCTTGTCATTTGTTCTATCATTTCTGGATGATGAACCTTTGTTTTCTGGACATTTGAAAGATGGATGACCAAACTCACCACAGGTGTAACATTTCCCTGAAAATGTAGTAGAACCTCTACCACCTCCAAATCTTCCTCTATTACCTTTCCATCCACCTCTGAAATCAGACTGTCCCTGTCCTTTACCAGTGTCTTCTTGACCCTCATTGGTTTGCTTTTGTGCAGGGGCTGTTCCTCTTCCCCTATTGTTTCCTCTTCCTCTCATGGACTTATCATGTCCTCTATTCATCTTTTCTTCAATCCTGATTGCCATTTGGTAACAATCCTCCACATTCTTAGGGTTAGCTAAAACTAACTCATCCTGTATGTTAAATCTCAAACCAGCCAAGTACCTAGCCACCTTTTCTACCTCATTCTCATGATGACCAGATCTCATACTTAACTTATAAAACTCTTCAGTATATGCCTTCACATCCCTTTCTTTCTGCTTTAAAAATTGCAGCTTCTTAAACATCTGGATTTCATAATCCCTTGGTAAGAATTTACCTTTTATCCTGGCTACCATCTTATCCCATGAAGTGATCTTTGACTTCCCTTGCTTCCTTCTCTCAGATTGTACATAATCCCACCATACCAAAGCATGACCTCCTAACTTGGTCTTTGCAATCTTTACCTTCTGATCCTCAGCAACATCTTCACATTCAAAGTGATTATCAAGTGCAGCAATCCAATCCAACAACTCATCTTCATTCAAACTTCCAGTATACTTGGAAACATCAACCTTTACCTTAGGTTTATCATTCTGCACTGCCTTTAACAGTTTTGCCAATCTCTGGTCTTCAGCATCCAGATCTTTAGCTACCTCTTCATACTCTTCAACAGTATCTTCATCTTCTTCAGACTCACTGCCTTCCACTTCCCTCTTTTTGTTCTTTTCCAGGGCTGTAAGCCTGGCTTGAAGTGCTTCAGCAAGCTCCTTCATCTTCCTCATCTCTCTAGCATGTTTTTCCTTCATCTCCTGCAATTCCCTTGCAGTACCACTACCTTTCGGAGGCATTTTGTCAACCTCTCAATCAACACACAACACACAATTCAACTCTACCTCTGCCCTTTCGGTGACAGAATCAACACACAACAGCCCAGACCTTTTGCTGAGCTCTGATACCACTATGATGCAGAGGCATCGACACTATAACCTTACAATACAGCATGGATGTCTGCAGCCCATCATCATCATCCTCATCATCATCATATTTCCTGTAAACACCAACAGCATCATCATGTTTCGGATGAGCAGACTTATCCACCTGCCGACTACTGTTCACCTCCTCCGCCGGTCGCCTATCATCATCATCATGATACTCAATGGGCGCAAACATCCTCCTGTTGCACTGTTCATCGGGCGCCAAACACTAGCGGCATCATCATGTTATGCGACACCACCTTCGTCTGCAGGATATCCAATATCCGGTTGCTCCAAAGATCCTGATGATGATCGCCTTCAGCACCTTCCCTTCGATACCCCGATAGCCGACGATACAAGCAACAGCATCATGATATGATTTATCCGGTTCTCTTGAAACCTCCTGATGATGTTAACACAACTTTCTGTCGTGGACTTCTGCCGATACCTAAGCACTTAACGACATCAGGATAAACTTGCATAGGGGGATATCTCAATATCCTGATGACGATGACGTCTTATCCTGATGACGATGACGTCACCCAATATCCTGATGACCTCTTCAACACTTAGTCAAAAAAATGAACTTTCACTCCCGCATCTGCTAGCGATACGCGGATGATGGGCTCTCCCGAGAGATGATCCTGATGCCGATACGCTCCTCCTCGGCTCCTCCTGATGATGATCACCCTGACGCACTTGCACTTCATGCACTCGAAAGCATCATGCTCATCTTCACTTATCCGGATGACGATACCCAAACTGACTGCAGGATATTCACCAAGATATCCTGATGATGCCATTTTGACGAACTTTCAGCCTTAGCGAAATTTCACTTCGCTGATCCTCCAGGGACGACCCGATCCACTCTCAGGGTGATCTTCCAACTCGAACTTATCAACTCGACCTAGCACATACCCATGCTAGGGTCTTCAACATCTCTCGACGGCGATCCTGCACACCTGCATGCAAACAAACAAACTACAACCTAACCTACTGTACATCGCCATTCCACCGATCAGACGGATCAACCGGTGGAATGGATCAGCAAATCCATACAGCCACCAAACCAGCAAATCGATCAAGCAATGGAATGCAACAGAGGATGAACACAAACAGGAACACTTTATTTGATTTCAAAAGATGTAAATACAATGATTAGTTTCTCTCTCTCTGCCTCACTCTTGCAAAGTCTGATCGATGATGTCCAATACCATCCGATCCTCATGCTTAAATAAATTTCCCTACGAGTACTACTGACCCGACTCCAAGCGGCTGGGAACTCTCCAGGCGGCTGGGAGATCCAACCGAACCCTGCAGCATGACAGCTGTTCTAACAAACTAACTAAAAATAGCAAAAGCCTGGTCAGCATGATCTTATCACGATCAGCATGACCTTATTACATGCATTTGGTCTTAACAGACCTTCTTGGAAACATAAACAAGACCTAAAACAATTAACTGCCTTATCAAGACCAGCTGTCAGGTAGGTGCTCCTGCACCACTATTTGTCTCTACAAAGGAGGGCCTATTGTGTGGTCTTCTTCATGGGAAGTCAGAAATCAAAAGGAAGAGGAAAGTGTTTGTGCTATGCCACAAAAACAACTGATACTTGAAAGTGATGAAGGGGTGACAAATAGGTTGTTTGAGTAGATACCATGTTTTCTTGACCTAGAAGAGGAATAAGCTGATGTCTCAACTCAGCCTTGTGAAGAGGAGCTTCTTCAAGATAGTGGAGATATTTCATTGAATCAGCAAGAAGACAACACTTTGGAGAAGTAGTTTGAAAAGGATGACCTTCATGAGGTTAAAGAAGGTAAAGATTTCAGACCTTGAAGGGAAGCCCAAAGATATCAAACATATTCAAGAGGCTAACATTCCTCAAGAGGATTATGATGAAGTTTGTTTTTGGGATGATCTAGAGGAGTTTTGTGCTAACCTTGATGTCAAGCCAACCTTGAAAAATAAAGAATGCAACAAACATGAGGAACACATTCATCTTTTGTTTCCTCAAGAGGGCTGCTACAAAAAAGATCAGTTTGAAGATAACATTCAGCTATCTTTCTCACGATCAGAAGGTGAAACAACATATTTGGAGGAGGAAAGTCTTGAGCCGCAGGAACAACCTGTAAAAGAGGTTATAGTTCAAAAGGAATCACTAGAAATGGGGCATTCCAATCAGCAAGATGAGGAATCGGTAATACATGAGTAAGAAGCCAGCAAAGAGAGATTAAGGTTCATCGGTTCAAACGGATGTCCTATCAAGCATCTAGCTCAAAGCAAGCTTAACAAGGTGTTTCCAATCATGCTCACCCCTGAGGAGAAGATTTAAACTGAGGAGCAGCATGTCCAATCTGCCTATATGCCTCACAACAACATCAAGCATGATCAAAATCATGAGGTAGGTGGAATTGTTTTATTTCTCCAAATCTCATTACAGCAGTTGGTTATACTTTTGTCAATTATCCACCTCCTTGAGGTTTCTCATGAGCATGTGATATATTGTAAATTGTTGAGGATGGGAAGCTATTTCAAAGAACTAGTAAATGGTCATGTTTGAGCACCACCTCTGTTAGTTAGATGTAGGGTAGGTTCAGTTTTATTTCCTCTAAGTGTTGTTGCACAATAGATTAGATGTAGTTTTCATTTCCCTAAGTACGGTTCTACACAGTTAGTTAGGTAGTTTTGAGTTTTGGTAGATGGAATAAGGTTGGAAGGTGTTTTACACTGTTCTGAGGAGTTACAGTTGTAGATGCCTAAAAATGTCTTCACCGTCAAACTAACTCCTGGCATCCCTAAGAATACCAATTTCCCTTCTAATCAATTAATTAAATTTTTATTTAATTAATTAATCCCTTCATCACCTAATTTTTCATCATTTTATCCCCCACCATTGAATTAATTTAATTAATTCAATAGTTCAACCTTAGCCAATTAATTAAATAAATATACAATATTTATTTGTTTAATTCCCCCTTTTCACTAAATCCAACTAATTAGGTAAATCATGTTTATCTAATTAATTCAGCCTACTAATCAACATATCCCTACCCTAGTTAATTAAATATCTATTATTTAATTATCTAGCCTAACCTACATGACCCTAGACCTAGGAATAATTAAATAAAACCTTATTTAATTAATCTAAACATCTCACTAACTCATTCCCTAATTTTTCTAGCCATATTAATTAGGCTAATCACCCTAATTAAGATGGTCAAACCTTGATTAACACTCCTCCCCACATCCCACAAATAAAAAATTGAAATATATCCCATATAAATCAATTTTTTATACACATGTGTCATAACCCTCATTAAAACCTCTTACACATGTCATAAGCATTAATATCCACTCTT
Organism: Cunninghamia lanceolata; assembly: GCA_027924645.1. Classification (NCBI taxonomy): domain Eukaryota; kingdom Viridiplantae; phylum Streptophyta; class Pinopsida; order Cupressales; family Cupressaceae; genus Cunninghamia; species Cunninghamia lanceolata. Next base: position 115,744 of record BSBN01000394.1, read on the forward strand.
CCCCAAATGAATTTTAAATTTATTGTACCCTTCCCCATGTGAATTTTTAATTCACAAATAATCCATCTCACCCAACCTCATTTAATTCACCCATTTTCCAAGATGAATTAAAAATTCATCTTTATTCCTAGCCCTTTATTCTCCAAGATGAAATCTAAGCCCTCCACATCATCTTCATCCTCCGCCATTGATCTCTCAAATCAATCTCAACCGTTGGATCAAAATCTCTCCAAAATGCCTATAAATACAACATCCTCCAAGTCATTTTATCATCCAATTTCTAAGTAGAGTTATCATGCCAAAAATTCGCTTGAGCTAGCTTGTGAGTTGCATTAGATTGAGCATTTCACATTGAATCCATTATCTAGGGTATATCTAGGAGCTCTTGGGTGCATGCTTCTACAACCCCATCATGGATTTGTGAATCTTAGTGAGGTATAATGCTTGTTTATGCATTTATTTTTGTGTTTTCTATCTCATTTTGATTTCACTAATCACATTGGCATGCCCGGTGGGACCCACAAGGTCTCAATCTAACATCTTGTGTGAGTTTTTGTTGTTTTTAGATGTGTTTTCTAGGTATTAGCGATATCTTCCTGCGCAGTGGCACCATTTGCCTGCATTTTGGTGCTATTTGAGGCTCTAATGGCGCCTTCTTGACACGACCTTTCTTGTTCATTATTGACTCACACTTTGCTTTTTTTGGTCTTTTTGGCATCTTTTGTGTCATTGGCTCTCAGTTTTTGAGGGGTTTATGCAGGAACAAGGGAAGACTATGTCAAAATTTTCTTAAAATCAAACTTACAAGCTCTTGTTTCCATCTTGCTTTGGTTTGTATTCAATAGGCTATTTCATTGCTATATTTCATCTTTAGGACACCCAAGAAGACTAACAAGACCCCTTGGATGCAATATAACCCATACTTTGGTTAAGAAAACTTGTGTTTTGCTGCTTTGACTACTTCTGCCTCGTATCAGCTCCATCGATGCCCAGGACAGCATCATAATCCACCATCGGTCAAATAGTTTAGACTCCTACACAGTAGCACCTTTTTTGGCCGTTATAGCGCCATCATAAACTGTAGCACTATATTTGCATGTAACAGTGCAATCCTTAGTTTTAGCGCTATCTGTAGTCATTGTAGTGTCATATTTGTATTAAGTGCCATCTGTAACAATTGTAGCGCAATCTCTGTAATCGACACAATCTGTAATAGTTGTAGCACTATTTGCTAGGGTAGTTAGGTGCTGTCTGAGGTTCAGTCTATAGCGCCATTTCAGCAGATTGTGGCACCATTTCAGGTTTAGGTGACGCTATTTGTGCTCTATTTTATTGCTATTTTCTGTGCTAACATTGGGTTCTGTGCAGGGTCTTCTATCTATTTTGCAGGTCATCATCGTCTGTCCAAGACCATCATTCTGAAATTAATAACAGTTTTTGCAGGGTTTTTCATAGATTAGACAAAGACTTCCATTGGTGCTCATAAAAAGAACCCTTGTATGTTAGTGTAGCAAAAATTTCAATTAGTGCACTAAAATCAATCATTGGCTTGTCAAACAAACAACAAACAAATATTTCATTTGGTGTACCTAAAAAGAATCTTTTGTGTGCCTTAGCATAGAGAACATTTGATTTTGGTGCTCTAAAATTAACAAGTGCTTGCAAACAAACTTAGGCACATTTTGATTTGGGATTAAAAGGAACATTAGAGAGTGTTTGTCGTGCTTGGTGCACTTGCACATTTTGTTACCCATAAGTTAAAATCAAAGTATCCTCTCCTCTCGCCTTCAAAAGGATCTTGGGTGAAGAGAAATGGTTCTATCCTTGTTTTTCTAGAAAGTGGGTCTGCCCTTGAGACACATCCGTATGGAGAACTCATTGGCGACCCCAAGTGGTACTTTCATTCGGTCTACTGTATGTAAATTGAGGATAAGGTGAAAGCCAAGTCTAATTGGTATTAGTGTTTACCATACGATGCTAGCTTGAAAGGAAGTAGTACCTTGTGTATATGAGAATCCTAGTAGAGCTAGTCAAAACCTTAAGTGGTTTATCAGATGCTCGTAACGTGTTGATCCCTCGGATGTACCCACACTACGAACCAATTTTTTAGAAGCCCAAAACCCTCTACTTGTTGATGCAAGAAAAATATGATAGTCGTCCTGGACATTTTCGTGGCTTGTGGCAGAGATAGCAAAGTATCTCAAGGTTTACGAGCCTTGGGAACTTGGAACTTGGTGTGCCTGAGAAGTGTGTGTGTTGTAAGGGGGAGCCCGTGCCCCAAGTTCTTGGAGCTATACACCACAAGTAGGCGCGGCTGGGAAACCAAGTGGGAACTCAACAAGTATTGTCCTATCCTCACCTTAGGTTGTGCAAAGTGCTTGTTAAAATCTTTACATCTTTTCACAAACAAATCTTTAGCTATTGTGTTCTATTGTGCTTGAAGTGTTTGCAAAAAACTTGCCAAGAAACAACAACATTTGAAACATCATTTTAACATTTGATCAACCTTCACATCCAAAAAATCCAAATTTACCATCAAAATCAACCTTTTTCCAAAGCATCGACCAACACTGACCTATTTTAGCGCTATTTCTATTTGTTTTAGCATCATTTGCTTAAGTTTTGGCGCTATTTATAGACTGATTTACCTAAAACTTTAGAAAGTCATTTTGAGATCTTTAGGGCCTGCTTATCCATAATCCATAACCACATTTCCAAAACTTATCGAAACCCCATCCATTTTGATCCAAAATTTTCAATCATACCCCCATTTTGACCTTAGAGAATTAATCATTTTCACCATTGGATGCTTTGTCATATCTTTGAGCCCAATAATAATCCACTCTTTTCCATAGCTTCCCATCCTTCTTGATCTTTGCATACTTTGGACACAACATGGGCATAGGGATGCCTCAAACTGATCAAAATAATAGACCAATTGGCCAACAAGTGTACAACATACCCTCGGTCCTCCAAATCTCGTCATGTGGTCCCAATGAAAACGCCTTCTCCTACTTACAACAACAACCACCACAACCACCCATCCAAAACACCCTCACTATTAGCCAAATAGATCAAGATATCTTGAACTTTACACAAGATCCCGACAACATGGACATGCTTGACAAAGTCTTGAGGTCGGACCCAAGTAGATATCTTGATTTCGTCCTCAAAATTGGTGCCCAACCACCCATCAACAATACATCATCCCAACCATCCACTTCCAACACCAATCCTACAACATCCTCTCAACCATCTACATCAAATACCCAACCTACCATCTCTCAAACCTTGACTCCTGCCATATCTACCACTCCCACAAGTTCTAATATCACCACATCTACCATCCACACAAATTCTAACATTACCACATCTACAACTCTCACTAACATATCAACCACATCTAATGTCTCCAATCCCACTGTCTCCCATCCCGTTGTCACTTCCACCACCATAAGAAACGTGAACCCTTTCGTTCCTCAAATCACCTTGGGCATCCAAAGCAACCCCACGAACACGATTTCCTCCACAAGTGTGCCTCCACTCAACTCACATACCATAGCTTACATGAGCCAATTCTTGCAACCACCTCACAACATGATCAACCCATCCAATGTCAACCCATCCAATCTCACGTATGTACAAAATCCCGTAGTGTCATCAACATAACATAATCCCAATCCCCAATTGCCACCTCATGTTCTCCAACAAATCCATGCTTACCAACAATATCTTGTGCAACTTAACCAAAACACCATCCCGCAAAATCAAAACATCATACCCCAAAATCAAAACCTTACCCACCAGAACCAAACAAATCAATACCAAATTCTGCCAAACCTCCAACATCTCATCAACCAACAAACCTACATCCCACAACCACCACCAACCCTGGACCTAACAAGTGTGATGCAAACCTTGATCCAAAAGGTAGATGATTTGCAAACCAAGGGCAAGCGCAAACATTATTCTTTCGAGGATATTTGTCCCTACCCATTTGATCGGACACTATGCATGCCTCTTTTTCCCAAAAACTTTGAAATGCCTAAATTCGACAAATATAGGGGAAAGGGAGACCCTAGGGACCACCTTAGGGATTTTACCTTGATTTCCTTGAAGTCTCGAACAATGAAACATATCTAATGAGATTTTCCCTATGAGCCTCGGCAGGCAAGCCGCTGAATGGTTTGCACACCTTCCCTCAAGCATTAGGTCTTTCCCTGAGCTCACAGAGAAATTTGTCAACCACTTCTCCTACAATTTTGAACATGAGATATCCACGATGGACCTTTGCAACACCAAACAAAAAAGTGGATAATCCTTCGCTTCATTCTTGCAAAGGTGGAGAGGCTTAGCAAGCAAACTCCCAAGAAACAACTAGTCACCATGTTCATGGCTAATCTCAAACAAGAAATGGGCTTTCACTTGCAAATCCTATGTGCATCCAATTTTGAGGAAGTCATCGACAAGGGAACCACCATCGAGAGAGCTCTTATTGCCAAGGGCTCGATTAAACTATACAACAACACGCCCTATAACAACAACAACAACAATAACAAGGTCAACATAAACGTCCCCAACACAAGAAACAACAACACGCAATCAAATGAGGAATCACACTTTTGGGGTAAGAACAAAAACACCCTCAATGACGGCGTCACTGACGTGAAGGCCATCCAAAATGTGCAAAACCAAGAACCCCCAAGTGCATACACCGCCAATGTAAATATTCCCAAAGGTCAACCTAAGCAAAATAAACCTCGGAGACAATTTACACCCTTAGCGGAACCACTCGAAGATATTCTTGATAGATGTATAAAAGATGGTTTAATGACTCTCCCACCTATTAAGCCCCACCAAGAAAATCAACTCAAAGCCGCGTGGTATAATAAAAATGACTATTGTGACTACCACCGCATTGTGGGCCATAAGACATCCGATTGTATGAAATTAAAACATTGTATACAAGACCTCATAGATCAAAACAAAGTCAACCTCAAGCAAACCCCCCAACCATCACCCAATGCCAACTTGGGAGCTTACAAGGATCCTCTACCTAATCACAACAAAGTAAAAGCCTCATCCTCTAATCAAGCCTACAACATCACTCCACTGCCCGCCTCCTATGATTCTGTCATAGGACATGTTGACTTTTTCCCAGACTGGATGCTTATTCCCAGATTTCCCTACAAGGTAGCCATCAGTGATCAACAGGATCTCTAGGCCAGGGGGTCAACAGTGTAGGAGATAGACTCTATATTTTATCTCCTCTTCTTCTTCAGGCTCTGCAAGACCTAGGGGGGTATTCCCTACTCAACATCCATGAGGATATGCATGCAAGGCTGGGATGTTGACAGAAAGCAGATGGGTCCTCCTGTAAGTAGACCAAAACTGAAAGATAAGGGCAAAGGGGCTAGCTTTGGGCCTATTTGCAGTTGTAGACAGAGGACTGAGGTTCCTAAAACTAACTCTAATGTCCTAGTGTTGGTTTTAGATTTTGATTTAGATTTTAAGCTTGGATGCAAAGCTGGATATGGTTATAACACAAAACAAAGCATGATTGGTGCCTATCCAGGGCCTGGAGTCAGTAGACATACACCTGTGATTGATCAGCATGAACAGCTAAAACTGGATTTCAAGGGGATAAATGTGATACCTGCCTTACAGGTATCTCCCAATACAGAGTGTTGAGTCATCTCTACTTATGGCATCCCTACTGCAGTATACCCTTCCCAATGTTCAACCTGAAAACAGTTTAATCTGCCCCTTGAGCAGAGGTTAAAAGATCAGACATTCAACATAGGAATTCTATGCTCTAGAATCTAAACATTACGCAAATATCCAGATCCAGAAGAAGAATACATGCAATACTGGAGACAGAATTAACACAACACATGCTAAACAGCATTTCTCATATAAGTTTAATCATGAAATCAGTGGGTTCATGCCAAAAACAAACAACAAGAGATACATAAACTCACAGGTAAGCTGTACAGAGCAACCAGATCAGCTTGTTATGCATTACAGAGCCAAAATCATCAACTTTCAACAACCTCTCAAATGAGCAAGACCACCTGCTTATAACAGCCAGGTAGGTGCTCAGCAATTAATTACATGGTTGACCAAAATTTCGCCAGATACACAGTATCAGGAAAATGGCGCTCAAAAACAACCAGATTGGCGCCCAAACTTGAATGCAGCAGGTAGGGGAGGAGACAGGAAGATTTCTCGAGCCCTGCGCCCCTGTCCGCTGATGTACACCCTCAGTCGGGTACAGGATCCATCCGCGCCATCGCCCATACCTCTGCAACAATCGCCATTAATGGCGCACCAACCCGCGGCCTTGGGAAGATCATCAAATCTGCAATCGCAACCATTTCCCGCCGAGATTCATCATCATGATATTTGAAAATGCAGGATAACATTATCCCACATGCACCCCGCGGCAACCTCATTAACACTTTATATACTAGGTCATGAGCATATATGATGTCGGTGCTTTTGCTCCTGACGACACTAGTATAAGACTTCATCATCATCATCCTCCAGCAGCATGATATCCTGTTGCCCGAAAAATCACCCTGACGTCATCATCATATCGCAATACAACTGCATGATAATCGCCTTCATCGGCACAACCTGATCCATCGGAGAAACATCCTCCTGCTGAGCCTATACCAAAAGTCTGGCCGATGAACATCCTGATGACATCATCATCATATCCTGCTGACGTCATCATCATATCTGCCTTCTGCGCACCTCCTCATATCCGGATGACGTCATCATCATATTTGCAAATATCGGGGGATCTCCACAAGATGATCAGTGTTAGGAACGTGATCCCCCCGGACCTTGATGACGTCATCATCATGATATTCAGAAGATAACCAGATATTTGGAAATATCATCCTGATGTGCAAATATCAGGTTGCACTGTAGCTCATCTGTAAGATTGGGGCGATAGATGAATATGATGATGCTCGAAAAGATCACCCCCACTAGATAGCGCACGAAGCCGGCAGGCGGATATCTCCTTGATATCAGCATCATCATGATGCTGGAACAAACACACTCTCGAGTGATATGAAAATATCACCCCCTCCTTCGGAAATATCATGATGCAGACAGGCAGAAAGAACCGGATATCACCCTGATATATGGATGACGTCAGCATCATCAGGATGACAAAACAACGAACAAGAGGTGATACAACATCATCAGGATGATATTGACTAAGATCATCCTGACGTTCAAAATACGATGACCCCAGTGAATATCGGGTCGCACTTAGAACTCTTCAACAACATCATCAGGATGATCATAACCAAGATCACCCGATAATAGAAATATCACCCCGGCGAGATATCATGATGCAGAAAATATGATGACCCTCGCAAGCAACACGGTGATAACTGAAAATATGATGATGATGATGACGACCCTTAAGAAAAAGCAAGTCAGGTCGAACAACTCAAAGAATAACCCCTTCACAATATCAGGGCAACATCATCATCATGTTCGCGTAAGGTGATAAATGGGAGATCACCGGAGACTTTGAAAAATCACCCTCGCAAGCAGATCAGGGCGCACTGTAGCTCATCAGCATCATCAGGATAATAACCAAACATCACCCGATATTGAAATATGATGATGACGATGAGAAACCGGTCGACGGAGAACATGATGATGCTGACCTTCATCGAAACAAACATGATGATGATGACCTCCTCCTCAAGAAAATATGATGATGCAGCTGAAAACTGCTGAGGAGGTCCAACACTTAGAACATTTTTTGGATACTTAGGGAGAGCGCCTGCATGAAAATTGCTCAAAAAACTGCCAGTCAATTCAGGTGCTAACAGGACAAATAGAACCATCATCCAACTATATCAACACAATCACCATTCAGGCTCAAGCACCCAATTGTGTCATTACAACCCGTCGAGGCCGTGTGTCCATCTGCACAGCCCCTACCACTGACCAAACACCTCCATCCACATCAAATCCTCAACCAAATCGTCTATCCATTTGCCCATCACCAACCAATAAATACAATGTCCTAGAACATATAGAAAAGACCCCTACACAAATTTTCATCCTTGATCTGCTCTGTATGTCACCTCTCCACAAAGAAGTCCTTGACAAGGCTCTAATGGAAACCCAAGTTCCCACCAACTTGAATGTGGATCAATTCCAAGCCATGGTGGGCCATATCGCCTCACCCCATCATCTCACTTTCTCAGAAAAAGACCTCCCCACCTCCGATAACTTGCATAACGATGCTTTACATATTGAAGTCCACATCCACAAGCATATCATCAAAAGAGTCTTAATAGATGGTGGTTATGGCCTAAACCTGTGCACTCTAAAATTGTTAAAACACTTGGGATACTCCGATGTGGTCATGGACACTAGTGAATACATAACCATCAAGGGATATGATGACACTGAGAGACTATTCGAGGGTACTATCAAACTCCCCATCCAAGTAGGGCAAAAGATATTGGAAACAAAATGTCAAGTTCTTAATCTTGACCTCCCCTACAATATTCTTCTCGGCCGACCATGGATCCATGCCATGCAAACCGTCCCCTCCACATTCCATCAATGTCTAAAATTACCTCATAACAGCACGGAAGTAACTATCTATGCCGATCCCCGCCCCTTCCAATACTACAGTTTCTTGGAAGGACACGGTCACACTTTCTGTCCATACAACAAGACCATCACGAAAAACACCTCCCGAACTGATCCTACAACATCCACCTCATACATCAATCCCGCTAACATTGCTTCCACTTCATCTCAAACACCTCCGCCACCTGAGGTCAAGATCAAGATAAGCGACATGGGATGTGAGGAGTATGACCTAAATGACACCTTTTGTGTAGGGACATTACCCAATCCTAAGATGTCTGGTGTCCCGAAAGAGGGAGAAATCTCTACAGTGATTACCAAATGCAAGCCATCCCCGACCTTTGAAAAGAAGCACCTTCTTGATCAAGACGTGCTCGAAGACATATCATCATGGTTATATAAAGATGAAGAAACCAAACAAGAAGCCCCTACCATACCATCCAAAATCTATGGCAAAGGGTCAGAAATCGTCAAGAACATGGGTTACAAAGGACAAGGTGGTATTGGCCTTCATGAGCAAGGGATCATAGAACTAGTTCAAGCAACAAGGAATCCCTACACTCAAGGGTTAGGGTATGGTCAATGACAACGTATCCTCACCAGTGGCGAGTGTATCTTAGCCGAGGTTGCTACGGTTTCCCCCGAAGTCGATAACATCAGCGAAGTAGGCCATCAAGACTCTTTTAGTGACTTCGCCAAATTCTTCAAATCCTCCATATCCACCATCTACATGGTAACCACCCTAACATCCTCATCTAACGACCTACCCCTTGTATACCCAGACCTTATCGATTGGGACCAACAAGGACCTCTTGTCTTTGATATAGCACAAAATGATGAAGCCATAGTAGAAATGATGGGGGTCAGAGATCATTTCCCCCTGGGAGATCACAAAGCCAGATACATAATGGAACTTGACACGTCTGCCTATTTCGGTGATACCACCCATGCTTCTAATCGCAAAAACATAAGAATAAAAGCATCCCCTAGTGAAAACCACTCCATGGCACTTTCAGATGAGGAAAAAGTAAAAATAAAGGACGTATCTTCTAGTGAAAACCTCCACGAGGCACTAGAAGATGGAAGCATGGGCCTTCCCAAAATAGGGAAAGTATATCTTGATAGATCAGCGATCCCGATAGAGCCATCACAAGAGATGAATCTTGGGATAGAAGAAATGCCAAAAATCACCTTCAGAGCAGAATCCCTCAGTGCAACAGAACAGGAGAATTTCTTAGCCTTCTTCAAACAAAGAAGTCACAACTTTGCATGGACCTATGCAGATATGCCAGGGCTAGATCTCACCTTGGTTGTTCATCATCTCGTAGTGCGGCCTGATGCAAAACCTGTAAAATAGAAACTAAGAAAGATGAATCCTCAAGTTGTACTCTTGGTTAAAGCAGAACTGAAGAAACTCCTAGATGTGGGGTTCATTTGACTGATAGATTATCTAGAATGGGTCTCTAATCTAGTTTTGATGGCAAATCCTAATGGTCGCATCTGATGTTGCACTGACTTCTGAGACCTCAACAAAGCATGCCCTAAGGATGACTTCCCCTTACCTAACATTGACATCATAGTGGACCTCACCACAGGACATGAGATGCTATCAGTAATGGATGGATTTTAGGGTATAATCAGATCAAAATTGTTGAATAAGGCTAGCACAAGACTTCCTTCATCTACCTATGGGGGACATACTAGTGGGTGGTGATGTCATTCGGCCTAAAAAATACAGGAGCTACTTATCAACGTGCTATGACTGTCATCTTCCACAACCTTTTCCACCACATCATGGAAGATTATGTGGATGACTTGTTAGGGAAATCAAAGATAAGAGAGGAACACTTGGATGTGCTAGCAAAGATCTTCGACAGGCTAGAGCAATATAATATGCGGCTAAATCCAAAGAAATGTGTTTTGGGGGTTACCTCTAGAAAGCTTTTGGGATATATAGTCTCAAGAAGGGGAATTGAGGTAGATCATACTAAAGTCAAAGCCATCATAGAAATGCCTCCTCCAAAGACACTAAAGAAGCTACGAAGTCTACAAGGGAAGCTCCAGTCCATCCGTCAATTTATTGCTCAGCTTGCCGATAAGTGTCAGCCTTTTAAGCACCTGTTTAGAAAGAATACAACTTTTGTCTGGGACAATCATTGTCAGGCTACTATCGACCAACTAAAAGAGTACTTGGTGAATCTCCTACTCTCACTCTGCCAAGGCAAGGAGAACCCCTCCTTTTATACATCTCAGCAACTGAAACTACTATAGGAGCCTTGTTGGCATAACATGATTAACAGGGGAAGGAAAGAGCTATATATTATATTAGCCGCACCTTGGTAACCTATGAGCTAAATTACACACCCATTGAACGAGCATGTCTAGTCTTGGTCTTTACTTCACAAAAGTTAAGACACTACATGCTCAATCACAAAACCAAGCTCATCACCAAGATTGACCCGCTGAAATATTTGCTAAACAAAGCTGCTCTTACTAGAAGAATGGCCAAATGGGTCATGATCCTTAGCGAATTTGACATTGAATACATAGAGAGAAAGGTTATCAAAGGATAGGTCATTGCCAATCAATTGGTTGAAGCACCTATTCCCTCAGAACATCCCTCACTCGCAGAGTTCCCTGATGAAGCCATATTGACAATAGCACCAGCAGCAGAAACATTGAAAATGTACTTTGATGGGTCATATACACATAGGGGCTTGGGGGTAGGCATCTTATTTGTTACCCCTCAAGGCAACACCATCCCTAAATCATTCAAAATTACATTTCAATGTACCAACAATGTGGCAGGGTATGAGGCCCTCATCACAGGTCTCCGTATGGTAATCAAGTGGAAAATTGAAAAGCTGACAGTTTATGGCAACTCCCAACTGGCCATCTAGCAAGTAAACAATGAGTAAAAAATAAGGATGATAAACTCTTGCCTTACAAAAACATGGTCGATGACTTCAAAGACTATTTTGATGATATTCACATTGAACAAATCCCAAGGCTAAACAACAAAGTTGCAAATGCCATGGCAACAATCGGATCCCTGGTTGATATGAAGAAAGATAGCAAGAAGTGCGAGTTCCTGATCGAAGAGCTCCCTATTCCAGCATATGATGTTCCCCAATTAGAGCTAGTGTGCAAAATCGTTGGTCCCTTATCCCCGTGGTATCAAGAGACATATATGTACCTCCACGATAACATCATCCCCCACAACTTATCCACCTCGCAACAAAAAAGCTTCATCCGCCGAGCCTCCCACTTCATCCTTGTGGGAGACACCCTATACAAAAAGAGTCTTGATGGTATGCTTTTATGGTGTTTAGACTCTAGGGAAGCCGAAGTGGCCTTACAAGACATACAGGAAGGCATTTGTGGGGCGCATTCAAGTGGACCTACTCTAGCTAAGAAGATCCTGAGAACTGGGTACTATTGGCCAACCATGGAACGAGACACCTACGGGTTTGTAAAGAAGTGTCTGCCATGTCAACAGCATGGAGATTTCATTCATGCACCATCGCAAGAATTGTAGCCAATTACAACTCTGTGGCCCTTCTCACAGTGGGGGCTCAACCTCATAGGGAAAATCCATCCACCATCATCTAATGGCCATAAATTCATCATCACTGCTACCAAATACTTCACTAAGTGGGTGGAAGCAATACCACTCACTTTCACCACTAGAACATAGATATCCAAGTTCATCCTCCATTACATCATATGTCATTACGGTATCCCTCATTCCATTATCACAAATAACAAAAAATCATTCAAGAACCAGGAAGTCCGCACCCTGTGCGAAAAATTCCAAATCCAACACCACTTCTCAACTCCATACTACCCTCAAGGTAATGGTCAGGTAGAAACTTCAAATAAAACCATCCTCTGCATTCTGAAGAAGACGGTTAATGAAGCTGGTTGTGACTGGTACCTCTAGCTCAATCCCGCCCTATGGGCCTATCGCACAAGCATCCGTACACCCACAAGAGCCACTCCATATTCCCTTGTATTCAGATCCGAAGCCATCCTACCTATTGAGGTCGAGCTCCCATCCTTAAGAGTATCTCTGCAAAACACAATCACTAATGAGGAATACCGAGTTACAAGGCTACATGAGCTAGAATTATTGGATGAGAAAAGACTGGATGCACTTAACCATCTGCAGGCTTACCAAAACTGCTTGAGAAGAAGCTACAACAAGAAAATCAAGAACCGTAAGTTTGAAGTAGGTGACCTTGTCCTCATGGAAAACCAGAAGAATCTGTAGGAATGCCCTAAGAAAGGAAAATTTGAACCTAATTGGTTAGGGCCCTATGTCATCACAACCAGCTATGGATCATGAGCATATCAGCTTACAACATCTAAGGGGTGGCCTCTGGATGAGCCTATGAACATTCTACATCTGAAAAAATTCTATGCATAACCCATCTAGTATCCCAAACAAAAATACAAAAAAATCAAAAAAAAAAAAGAAAAAACCTGAGTGCAATAAAGACGTCCAATCGTGAAAATCACTTTGGTGACGCCTTGGATTGGTACCATGGTGAAAACCTATTTTAGGCACCATGTGTAGCGGTCGGTTCTACCATCTAAGAATTCCTCTTTCCATCACGACACTCCATACCAAAAACACCTTCCATGGCTTGGAATTCAGAAACATCAATCACCCACCCCGCATCATCCCACCCAAGGCTAATCCCTGGTACAAAGATCCTTGTAAGCTTCCTTCTATACATTATAAAATCAGAAAAATCCAAAAACATCAAAAAAACACAAAAATCCAAAAATAGTATAAAATCAGAAAAATCCAAAAACATAAAAAAAAACACAAAAATCCAAAAACAATAGAAAATCAGAAAAAACCCAAAAACATCAGAAAATCAAAAAATCAAAAAAATTCCAAATCCACTCCCATGACATCATGATCTGCAACATCCTCGCAATCATCTAAAATCATCATCACTTCATCCATCCTAAACCATTCTCACATCATCAAGTCTTGCCAAAACTACATATTCATCTCACCTGCATCTTGAAAGTACCTTGATCTCATGGACACAGGGTATGTAGGTAGTCTGGAATACGAAGGAAGTATCCAGTACTCAGGTACATAAGAGGCACCCATTCAACCTGTTTGGATGGTCCCTATTTACTGAGCTTGCTAGATCCAACAAGTGATACACACGCTAAGTATACGTTGAAACACCGTGCCTCACGCAAAAATATCAATCAACATACCAACTATAATCCAACACATGGCCTGACTATCCTTTTGCCCACCTTTTGAAAATCATCCAACAAAATCCAACCGATTCACGTCCTAGGATACATCGTTCCTACAATGGACAAGAATCTGTCATCCTATCAACACTTATCTTGGCAAGAGCACATAATAGCTATTTGTATCTTTTTGTTGGTCTTTTTGCTTATTGATTTTTATCTTCTTGTCTTGCTCTAGGTCATTTTCAAAGCTACCTTGATCTCCTTATATCATGGTCAGTGGTAGACAACACCTAGAGTAGACATGGTCATTGTTTCCGTATGTTGTGCTTGTGGGTTGGTTTCATTACTCCAAGAATAGTATTCATATCTTGAAGCTTGGGTCGGTTCTAGAATGATGCACCTCATTTGCATATACATGCATTAATACCTTATATGTACTATGAACACTCATCGCTATGAGTCCCCTTCCTTGGCTAGGCAAGGTTATACTACCTTGGAAATGCATGAAATCAACCTATTGTTTGTGGGTCTAGTCCATGCAATTGTATGATATATGCGTCATCACCTAGGTCATCTCATACCTTTGTGAAGTATATCCTATATTGCTATAATAAACTAAGAAATGCTCTCAATTAACTTTATGCAACTACTATTACTAGCTCAAATCATCTTCCTATCACTCATCCAACCATATCATCTGGGCCTAGATTTTTATTCCCCCCCACCTATTTGACCTCCCCATCTATTTCCCCCCCAATCTTCTAACTAACCCCACCTATCCCACTTATTCCAACCTAAGACATCTTGAACCGAAACAAATCCCCCCTTAATGACATGGTATATCATGACCTAACAATTCCCTTATTACCCCCATTTCCCTTCCCCAATCTAACCATAACCAATACTACCCTTACCCAGTCCATAAACCATTTCCCCCTCCCTACCTATCCCCCTACCACCAATCCCCATCGTCCAAGGTTGTACAAAAATATCACCTGTGTCATGACTTGATCACTGCATCAAATCACTAATCATTACATCCACCATTTCACCATTATCATGGAAAAGCTACAACTTTCCTAAAAAATGAAACAATTAAAGCACTAAGCGTAGGGTAGTTGTTGCTTTGTATTACATACATGTGACAAAACCTTAAATAGTTAATGATGATGATTTCATGTTCATTCCATTACACATTTTACTTCTGTTGCATCCATCATATATGTTTATTAAGATAAGCATACATTTCCATTCCATTACATTTTGCATCCATAATAAATGTTTATTAATCTGAGCATTTATTTGCATTACATATTCACATCATAATCCATAGTCAAAACATGCATACATCACATAGATAAAACATATAACATCCATAATCCATCATTATCATAAATCCTGTTGTTATTACATGCGTGTGGAAATCTAACTAATAACACATGGAAGATATTGATTTAGTACCTATTATGATATGATTGATCACACAAAATGTAGAGCTAATAGTTCACATTCTGCATCCATCTAACTGAGCATCCATCATACGCAAATCATAACATTATATCCATCACATAACATCAATAGTACATCCATAGCATCTCATAAAATCATCACATCATCACATATACATATAATCCATAACTACATGGTATCCATAAACATAAACACAATGCATCTATAAAAATAATCATCATCATGAAACATAAGCATCAATACATACATCCATACATAACACATCATAAATGCATAAACCATCACTATCATAGATCATCAAGTGTCATAATACATCATCATAATCATAATCTACATCGCTCAAAATAATACAAAGTCATGATACAATAGGCCTCAAAGGACTCAAAATGTACAGCACATATATGTCAGCCTTGGACTGATGAACCTCTGCCCAACTTAGTAGGGGATCCTGCTCGTGGCTGTGGTTGTGGTTGTGGTTGTGGCTATACCTGCTGCTGTTGTGGTACCTGTGATGGAGGGCTCATCAACTACTACACTGACTGGATAGATCGAAATCTATGGGACCTAGACCTCCGAGACCTGCTCTGCTGGCTATAGCTCGGGATCCTCTGACCCTCTGGAATAGCTGAACAATAAGCAGCATGATAATACTTTGCTCGCTAACTCTGATCCAAAACCTGTGCCTGTAACTAAGTAATATGTGTCTGCATCATGGTCAATACAGGGCCCATGCCTATCCCTGCCACAACTCCTTGTAGGCTAGCTACCAACCCCTTTTCCTACTAAGCCCTCACCTCTACCTGCTGATCTCTAGCCTTTGCCACCTTCTGCTAAGCCCTCTCTCCATCCCTCTCACCTGGCAGGGTCACTATCTCACCATGTACTTGTACCAACTGTGCCTGCAGCGCACTCATCTATCCATCTGACCCATCCAGTAATGCAGCCATACCCCGCAACTGCACTAACTCATAATCCTGACTCTGTAAGGCCTCTTATAGGCTGGCGACCTGTCCCCACAGGGTCTCTATCTCATCCTCATTTGTACTCCGAGGCCACCGATGGGATGAACGCTCTCACAGCCCTGAACCCCGCTTGCCCCCGAACTCCCTGCCTCAGCCCGCCCTGATTTTGTGAAACCCATAGCGGTCTCAGGAATGTGCTGCTGCACATTCCTCTGCCTCATCTCTAATACAGGTGACTTTTGTACTTGTTGTTGCTGTGGTACCTGTGGCGGGGGCATAAGCTCCCTATCAGCTCTCTGCCTCTATTGCCTAGACCCCCACTATCGAGGTGCCCTATGCCTCGGCACCTCTCCTATCTATACCTACTCTACAGGTACCTGGTGTATAGGTACATGTTGTACAGGTACCTACTACTGTACCTACTGTTGGGACAACTAGTGAGCCCCACTTGCCTGTCCCCCTCCTCTAACCCCTACCTGCCCAGCTGCTCCTGCTGCCAAAACACCGATCAGATCCTCATCATCCCCAATCTCCACCTCCTCCTCCATAATGTAATCCTCAATGATCTCATCCCCCTCTGATATACCCTCCTCATCTCCCTCTGATCCACTCTCCTCATCTCCCTCAGATCCAGCCTCATCTGCCATGACTACCTCCTCCGTCAAATCTGTAAGCCGCATAGGCTACCACATCTACCACCAAGTCTCGTATGCAGGCATGGTACCTGCATCTATGCCCTCACTCCTCCAATCCCACATCAATGGCACCAAGGCCGCAAAATCTCCTATAGCAACCTGTGGCTATATAGCTGGGGGCCACAAATGTGCATCTCGAGGAGTCTGTGCAAATATCACCATAGGCTGCAAAACATCCTATCGTAGTCAAAATTGCCGCATGACTCGTGATGGCAAATACATATCAATAGTACTGTCACCTCAACCCATCAAGTATTGCTGTTGAAATGTGTAGGGCATATGAACATCATCATCCAGCCATGGCTCCACTCCAATATAGGGTTTCCAGGTAACCCAAATCACGTCATTTAAAACCCGCCACCAATATCAAACTTGCCCTATGTATGTGTACTTTACATCCTGATACAAAAAGACATAGGCCTCAAATCGACGGCAATAATATCCACATCTCTGGTCACCGCAATATGCCCCCAAGCCCACACATGAAGCAAAGTAACTCCAGCTGATAGCGTTGAATCATAATGATAAACAACTGTATGCATCTCATGGTATAGCTGTACAAGTATACAAGGCCCCCAGGCGTATACTATCTCATGTCAAACCATCCCCTCAATCACCTCCCCCCATCCAACTGGAAACCCTCTCCCCCGCCAATCCGGCATCACTACGCCACCAATCAATGCACACAGGAATAACGAGAAATGGTCTGCACCCACCTCAAGTGTCCCCTCATAGCTCATCTCTCAACTATCTGACACCAACACAATCTAATCTCAAGTAAATACTCTAAGTAGAGCCCTATGTCCCCTCCTCATATCATATATCACTCATCGCCCGTGAATGGGTATCTTGAGGATGCGATAAACATCCTCAAGTGTGATAGTGATCTCTCCCATAGGAAGCAAAAAGGAACATGTCTCAGGGTGATAACGCTCTAAGAGAGCTGTCATCAGAGCTCTATGGGCTCGTAGCACTGGCATATGGGCAGGTGTCAAAAGCCCTAGTTGCACCAGTCGACCGCAGGTAGCATCAGCAAAAGCATCGAAAATCTCCATCACTGAAGGCACCCATCACTCTCAAGAGTACACTATAAAGGACATCATCTCCTGCATCCATAAATGCTTATTAGAAACCTACCTATTCTTCCAAAACCAAACCTTTCACATCACATTTCTTCTGTTGGAAGCCAAATCAATTTTGGCGCCAAGATTCTCCCCTTTTGCGCCAACTTTATAGATGGCGCTACCTAACCCACATATGGCGCTAAACCAGAGCATAGCGCCACTGTGCAGAGTTTTTGCACCATTTTGGAACATGGCACCATTTTTTCCTTTTAGCGCCAATCCACAAGATGGCGCCACTTTACCCGATGGCGCCGATCAAGATGATCGCGCCACTTTCCAATTTAGCGCTATTCTAGATCTTTGCGCTGATCGAGAAGATAGCACTACTCCATCCCCCTTTTGGCGCTAATTCACCAAACCCTAGTCCTGCGTGATATTGTGCTAAAGCAGAAGATGGTGCTAAAACGTGATGTTTTGGCACCGATTCGCCCCTTTCTTATCCCACGCGGATAGTGCCAATCCAAAGGATGGCGCTAATTCATGCCCCTTTTGCGCTAGGCGACAGCCTAATAGTGATAAACCCCTAAAATCTTATTTCTTGACATAAAAAATGCGATAAAAGCAAAAAATGACAAAGCCAGGGTTAGGGCCTACCTGTGGTCCAGCCTGTGGTGACCTCCCATATGGTCGGAAGCACTCAGAAATGTGCCTATGTCATGGGAACATAGGATTATGCTCAGCCATCTCCTCTTCTCTCCTTCTAAGTGGCTTGATGTGTGCAAATGTGGCACTCTTAAGGCCCACTCTTCTAATTATAGTAAGCCATGTCATCCTTTCACATAGTTTTTCTTCCCCAGGGTGCAGATCACAACCGTTTTTCCCTATTTTTCTTCCTATCAACTTCATTTTCTCTCCTCTATCCAAACTTCACCCCCATCTTGTCCTTTTGAGAGCTCGCCCAGAAAAAAAATTTATTTTTTTCGCCAACCTCTCGAGGGGGCATCCCTTACTCATTTCATTCCTTCCTGGTAGCTGGGGCATATTTTTTTGACCTGACGCCACTTCCTTGCTAGGTCCTGACGCCATGTCAAAGACGGGCAAATGTAAACACCTAAAAATGTCTTCACCATCAAACTAACTCCTAACATCCCTAAGCATACCAATTTCCCTTCTAATCAATTAATTAAATTTTTATTTAATTAATTAATCCCTTCATCACCTAATTTTTCATCATTTTATCCCCCACCATTGAATTAATTTAATTAATTCAATAGTTCAACCTTTAGCTAATTAATTAAATAACTATGCAATATTTATTTGGTTAATTCCCCATTTTCACTAAATCTAATTAATTAGGTAAATCATGTTTATCTAATTAATTTATCCTATTAATCAACCTATCCCTACCCTAGTTAATTAAATATCTATTATTTAATTATCTACCCTAACCTACATGACCCTAGACCTAGGATTAATTAAATAAAACTTTATTTAATTAATCTAAACATCTCACTAACTCATTCCCTAATTTTTTTCAGCCATATTAATTAGGCTAATCACCCTAATTAAGATGGTCAAACCTTGATTAACACTCCTCCCCACATCCCACAAATAAAAATTGAAATATATCTCATATAAATCATTTTTTATACACGTGTCATAAGCCTCATTAAAACCTCTTACATATGTCATAAGCATTAATATCCACTCTTCCCCAAATAAATTTTAAATTCATTTTACCCTTCCCCATGTGAATTTTTAATTCACAAATAATCCATCTCACCCAACCTCATTTTAATTCACCCCTTTCCCAAGATGAATTAAAAATTCATCTTTATTCCTAGCCCTTCATTCTCTAAGATGAAATCTAGGCCCTCCACATCATCTTCATCCTCCACCATTGATCTCTCAAATCAATCTCAACCGTTGGATCAAAATCTCTCCAAAATTCATATAAATACAACATCCTCCAAGCCATTTCATCATCCAATTTCTAAGTAGAGTTATCATGCCAACAATTCTCTTGAGCTAACTTGTGAGTTGCATTAGATTGAGCATTTCACATTGAATCCATTATCTAGGGTATATCTAGGAGCCCTTGGGTGCATGCTTCTACAACCCCGTCATGGATTTGTGAATCTTAGTGAGGTATAATGCTTGTTTATGCATTTATTTTTGTGTTTTCTATCTCATTTTGATTTCACTAATTACAACAGCAAGTATGTGAGAAGCTTTTCCAAGGTTTCAGGCAGAAAAAGACTCATATGCCCAATAGATTTCAGAAGGCTACTGGTCTAGTTTTGTTTAGCAGGCAAACACCCCTGAGAGGTCACCAAAGATGTTACTAAGCTATGTTCACACCTAATTTAGCAAGGCCTAAACATCAGTTGTTTAGAGCGAGTACAAAAAAAATTGCTTATGCAAGATCATCGAGTCAATGTCTGATGTCTTGACAGAAGACAAGTGCAAAATTACTTATCAAAATCATGTAACAGCGCAAGTTGAGCTATTACATCATCTTGGTAAGTGAAATCATCTACGGACAAGAAAACAGGCATTCAAAGAATGAAGAGAATTGATGAAGTTTGTGTTTTAGTTGCTGATTATTCATTATGTTTCAGTGCAAGTAAAAGAGGTAGCTATAAACTGTCAAATTATACATCATGTTTTATACATATGTTTCAAAGAAAGATCAATTGTTTTCTGCTATGTATTTGATTCAGAAAGTGAAATATACATAAGTCATTATATAGAATGAGATAGCTAATTGGATTCAAAAGAATGTATAAAAGTGTCCCACACAAGCCATGGGAGTAACTAAAATAGGCAAAATAAAAGTAAATTTTACTTTTGAAAGAAAAGAAATGCATAGGAAAAGAAGAGGGACCCGTCATTGCCTGTGAATGACGAATCCCATGGTTGAGCTGGTTGCTATCTTCCTCCATCCATTTGAGCTCCAATATACCTGGAAAACAAATTTTGTCAATGCTCAGGGTACCAAGTCTTTTCATACACAATCAGAACTTCAAAAGTACCATTCACTTTTATGTAGCAACAATATTAGTAATCATATCAGCATAAGAGAGGTCAGAATGAGCAGATACAAGTGCCATATCAGAAAGAGAGATCATACTATAAGTAACCTCACATCATGATTCAAAGGTATGTTTCATTTACTAACATGTTTGCTTCCTGTGCAGGTATATGAGAAATCATTTTTGCTGAATTATCTTTTATGAAATAAGCATGTGGAGAAAATGGGCTCCCATAAGGGTTGAGCCCAGCATGCTCGAAGTAATGACATTAATGTAGAGATATTCGATAGACCAAGCATCATGATGTTTTCATCATATACATGTTCCTACTATATTATGATGTAGGAGTTAAAAGAGTTAAGATACAGCAGTTTAAAGAATAGTCTCAACAGCAAAACAGAATGCAAGATAACAAACATTTTTGTTCTTCTACATGATCATTAAAGGGGAGTTCATATGGTTTTGTCATACATAGAAAAGCACAAGAATGAAGTACAGCCATAGAAGGTATTTTTCTGTCTTTTTGTTGTGATTGAAGTATGAATTTGTTGTTCAGATATACCCCACAAATAGAACAGTTGAATAATGAAACAACATTTATGCAACATCATGTGTAAAGCCATTTGGAACAGCAATATGCTTGAAAAGACATCATAGATTGGAGCAACATTAAAATAGAGTAAGTGTTACTATAGAATTAAAAGAACAATGTATCATTTCATCTCAAAGATATCATGCTCTCTATGCATAAATGAAATCACATCTCAACAGATAAAGATACAGTCATGTGCCTGAGAGATTAATAATGGAACAGTTTGATGAAACAGTCATGAAGATAACAACAGATATAACGAAGAAAGCTGAACAATACAAAGATGGCAGTCACAGTCAAGATATGTGCAATGAGGAATACAATGGAACAATCATGAGATTCTACAACAGTCTCGAAAGAAGAGGAGAAAACAAATGTGTATCAGAAATGCTCCATCTGGTAAAGAGCAGCATCAACCCCATGATACATATTGCTCCAGCCATATGTGTAGAAGCAATTTTTAAAAAGATAGATTCAAACATTGAGAGTCGTGATCCAGTCATAGAATACATTTTCTTTGCAAAATATCACAATATCATCGTATTGCAGAATAAAAGCAGCTATATGTAAAAATGAAGAGTTTTTAGCATATGAGAGCCTCTGTTTTGCATTCTCAAAAGAAGAACAGTATGTGGTTTTATTTTCTGCATATTACAAATGATGAAAAAGCCCAGTTCGAGTCTATGAAAGAACAACAGAAAAATGTATTTTCTCCAGCAAGGTCAAACCCACATCGAATGCACAGGAATTTTTATGAAGAGGATGGTGAGTTTCACAACTTGAAGGTTTGATAAAGCTGGAGATGCAGAACCAAAACCCACGGCCTGCACTATGGAGTTTTTCCAGAAATTGCATATGATGAAAATGAGACCTATTTCATGCCATATCAGGCCACGGCCAGTAGTGCTAAGCAAAGGTTTTTTGTTTTCTACATTTCCATGAGGGAAAGAACATCACTGTTTCATTGCTCCTGCATATAAAAGGAGGATAAAAATCATTTGTTTGGCACCCAGTCGTAGCTAGATGGGGTCATTTCTCTCACAGCAGGTGAACCCACTTAGGGTTTCCAAAAAAAACATAGATTTGAGGAGAATCAAAGGTTGCAAAATCATTTCATCTCAGGAAATGCTCCGAAAATGCCCAAATAAGAGCAAGATCATGGCCACGACCTTTAATACCAGAGGATGTCTTTCATTATTTTAACTTCTTAAAACTCATGTCGAGATGGGATGCAGAGAAATGCAAAATGATGAAAGGAATGCAGATACAAAGAAAGTGAGGCTTTTTCAAGCTCATTTCAAACACAAAATACTCAGAATTCTATCAAGTCATGTCCTCTGGCAGCGAAATCCATAGTGAAAAGTCAAGAAAGTGAAGGAAGATTGAAAAATAAACGACTTACCTTCTTTCTACTGGATTTTGGTGTTGAAACCACAGAAATTTTCCTCAGTCGACCTTCATACCGGCCTCAAACACAGTCAAAGGCAATGCAAGGGTGTGTTGACCCAGAAAATAGAAGAAATGCATCAAAAATATGCCAGGTCGTAACTCGAAAAGCTAGGTTTCAACGCTAAAAAAACAAAGAAAATGGGTTGAACAGAGAGCAATGGAATTTTTACCTTTCATTTGCAGAGATAAATCGTCAAATCCCTCAAAAAATCTGCATGGAGACTCTCATAATCGACAAGAATGATGCAATTTTGCTCTCAAACCCTACAGGCATGGCAGCGCAGTAGCAAGATGGAGAAAGGAACAAAATGCAAATGAAGAGTTTTTAAGGTTTTTCCTTCTTTTGATTGATTGACTTAGGGTGCATTTTCATCAGTTTTGACTTGTTTTAAAAATTATTAGTATCCATTCAAGCCCGTGGTAAAGATTTTTAAGTCTTTAAAAACCTAATCATAATGCAAGGGGCCCGTGAGGGCATGCATGACTTTTGCCTCTTTTTGATTTTTTTCTAAAGTCAAAAAAAAAACATAATGAAAAGTTAAGGCCGAGTGCCTTATTTCTTATATTTTTGCTAGGTATGAGTTGGTGTTTGAAGTCATAGGGTGGGTATAATGATGCATAAGGAGCATTGTAATACATAGGGAGTCATAAGGGTTCTTTGTTATGTATTACATTAGGCATGTAGGCATGATGATGTATGTGTAGAAATGTATGAATTGCTAGGAGTTATAAGGTGTTTTGATATAGCAATGTAATGCGTGAAATGATGCAAGTACATGAGGCATTGTGTTGTATGGAGAGTTTGGGTTTGTACATGGGAGATATAAGGGCTCTGTTTGTCTTTTTGCATAAAGTAGAAATAGATAAAACATTGTAAACGAGTGATAAAGTAATGAATTATAACTTACTTTATCACTTGTCATAAAAATGCAAAAAGCAATGATAGGCAAATCCATAACACGTAACAAAGTAAGTCTCGTCGATTACTTTATCATTTTTTCACAATGTTTTATTTATCTCCAAGCCATGCAAAATCAAGAGATTGAATATTAATGTCCTAGTGCCATTATTTTTTGCATAGGTTTGTAATAAATTTGAAATGTAAAACATTAAACTAAGTGGTGTAATTATAAACCACTTAGTCAATGTTAATTAAATGCAGAAATAATTGTATTTAAGTCATTTATTGTGCAAGGGACAAGTTGAGGAGGCTTTCAAATGTGGTCAAAGAGATGTGGTTGAGCATTTATTATGCAAATGCCAAACATTTATGATGTTGCAAGAGAGGTTGACAAACAGGTAAAGGAGTTATTTCATAGATTTGAGTTGTTTTCAGTAGCATTTAAGGGCATTAAGAGGCTACTTTTGGAACTTTTATGGTGGGTGATGACATGCCTTGACTTTTTCTTCATTGGGAGCTCATTTTGGAGGCTTTAGACAGATATTTTGAGGGCTTTTATGAGATGCACGACCATGGAGGTTTCTTGTCCTTATCTTGTTACAGTTGTTTGGAGAATATATAGTCATTCATTTGACTCTTTTGTAAGGAGTTCTGATCATGCAATTTCTGGAGTTAGTGATTTTCTGTAGTCCTTACTCAATTTTGAGCATGCTTTGTAACTCTTTTGGGATATGAAATATAGAAAAGACCTTGGATGCCATTGGTTATGAGTTTTTGCCTTCTTATTCTTGTAGTATTGTGTATCATCAAGTAATTGATCAAGTCATTTGTGAGGTAGTTTTATTTCCTTGTGACTTTGTCTCATGTTTCAATACCTTTTCTGCAAAAAAAGTATGTTTATGCGGGTTGCAAACTGTGTCTTAAAGTTGTGTGTGGTTTTTTAACTATGAAGTTATCTTCCTTTTAAAGGTTAATGCATTTAGGCCTTTTTGTGAAGTATTTATGCAAAACATGCAGTAATAGTGTTGCAAGTATGGGCCTAACCGGTGTTGTCATTGATGTCAACATACTCATGTTGCATTAATGAGAAGGATTAGATGAGTTGTGTGCTAAGGATATTGAGAAAATAAGTCTCAATCAGGAACAGTGAAGAACAGTGATGACAAAAAGGTAAAAGTCCTCAATAGGTTGAGGATCAGAGGATACAGTTTAAAGGGTTTGTAGATATAAGTCTTCAGATGCTCCAATCAAGATTTCAAAGGTCCGCATGAAGATCGGAAGAAGTTATGGTTGCTCAAGTAGAACCGGTTCCAGCAGGTGTTCAGAGGTGACAGAGGGCCACAGAAAGGTCTGGTGAGATCTGGTATTTCATTATCTCGTTCTGTGGATCTGAGGGAGTGTTGAGGATGTCCTTGTGAAGTATCAACTAGATTAGTTCATGGGTTGAAGGTCCAGAAGTGCCTATCCATTTGTGACAGTGATGACAGACTATGTTCTTGTAGCTCTAGATGAAGGAAAGAAGAATTCCAGTAGGATGATGAAGTGCGGATGTTTTTAGTGATTCAGGGAAGGTTATGATGATCGTTGGATCATGTCCAATTAATGTTGGTTGTCCACATTGAAGTTAGAGTTTGCATTTGAAGAATAACCACGGATATTAGTGTTCTTCTTGAGACTAGCTGACCAGATGTATTACACGTCTTGCGGATGATCTTGTAGGTGTTCGCTGACTTAGATGATTGTTCCTAAGTCGATGCCTTGTATAAATAAGGGATTGTGAATTCATTTTGTAGTGTGTCTTGTGGTGATGAGTGTGTGGTAGCGAAGAGAAGTGCGAAAGGCAGAGCAGAAGTATTGGGCTTAAATGGAACTGATTCAAGCATGTTGAAGATGATATTCTCTAGTTCATAAAGGTGATACTTATTCCTTTGTAGACAGTGTGTCTCTTGTATGCAGTGAGCCTCTTGTGAGCAGTGTGCTCGGGCAGTGAGCCCTAATTGGCATGTGCCATTTTGTTCTTTCTATTCTTCTAACAGAGAATACTTTCTTGGGTTAATCACCCCATGGTTTTTCCCTTAACTGGGTTTTCCACATCAAAATCTTGGTGTCATATGTGTTGTTATGTTTCTGCTTATGATTTAATGCTTTATGGTTCATGATTAATATTATGCTAATCACTAAGGAAGATTCAAGTATTTAAATAAGGAAAAGTTTCACACAACTAATTCACCCCCCTCTCAGTTGTTTGCCCTAAGTCTAACAATTGGTATCAGAGCTAAGTTCCTCTAAAAGGAGCTTAACCGCTTGAGGAGATCCAGGATGTCGTCATACAAGAAGGATAGTCCGAAGTTTGATGGAACCAACTTTTCTCTTTGGAAAGGTCGCATGAAATGTCACCTGCAGTGTATGGGAAAGGCGTACTGGTCCATGGTCACAAAATCGTATGCACCTCCACAGGGTGGTCCGACAACCCTAAATGAAATCACAAATGCTGAAAACAATCTGCAGACCAAAGAAGCTCTTCTAAGCGCATTAACTGACTCAGAGCTCTCAAATGTTATTGACCTACCAACTGCCTATGAGATCTGGATTAAATTGGAACTTCTGCATGAAGGAGATGAGTATGTTAAATGTGCAAGGTTACAGAGTCTAAAAGGAAAATTTGAAAAATTGAAAATGAGAGATGATGAAAATATTACCACTTATATGCCAAGAGTGAATGAGCTGGTTTGTGGAATTAGAAATTCTGGTGGAGTCTTGGATGAAAATGAGATTGTTGGTAAGATTCTCAGATCCCTTCCTGCCTCTTACAAAATCAAGGCTGCTACCATTGATGAATTCAGAGCCCATACAACTGTCACGAGAGACCAATTGGCTAGCAAACTGGCTGCTTTTGAAATGACCAAATTTGGAGATGATCCCCCCAAAACTGAAACTGCATTCAAAGCTAGTGCCTTTGTGAAAGGTAAACAAGGATTTGATCCGAGAGAGAACTCATCAAGGAATTTGTCATGGTATGAAAAAGCAAGAAAAGACCTGGAAGAAGAAGAAGTGGAAACTACTCAACTTGAAGCCCTCATTGCAAAGAGGCTGCCAAGAGGATCTGGTAAGTATGAAGGAAAATTGTCTTTTAAGTGTTTTAACTACAATAAGATTGGTCATTTTGCCTCAAAATGTCCGGAAAGATTTTCAAAGCCAAATCCTAACAGATCAAGGTTCCAAAAGAATTGTTACTATGTTCATGAAGAAGATGATAATGAAGGAGTAACAGATGATGAATCAGAGACAAGAAACAAATCCGGAAGTGAATGGGTGTTTATTGCCATCAAGGAAGAAGAACCAATATCCTCTATATCTATCAATCATAAAGTTGTAGAAAGAGCTTTGGCTGCCCAAGTTGAAGAAAAGAATGATTGGGTCATTGACAGTGGTTGCTCTCACCACATGACAGGTGACAAGAATAAGTTATAGATTTGGAAAGGTATGAAGGAGGAGTGGTGAAGTTTGGTGATAATTCTGCTGGTAGAATCAAAGGAAGAGGAACTATTTCTTTTAACAGAAGAAACAAAACTGGTAATGTACTATATGTTGAAGGTTTGAAGCACAATCTTCTCAGTGTTGGACAGTTGGTGGACAAAGGCTATGATCTCCGATTCAAGGATGGAAAATGCAAAATCTTTGAAAGATCCGGAACATAGATTGCATCCGGTACTCAAACTAAAGGTAATATCTTCCACTTAGTTGGTACTGGTAAAAGCTGCTGATTTGTTCAAGTTGATCAAAGTTGGTTATGGCATAGAAGGATGTGTCATGTGAATTTTGATAATATCATCAAGATAAGCAATACTCAGGTTGTAAGAGATCTTCCAAAATTGGTGAAACCTACTAACAGCTTATGCAAGGAATGTTAGTTGGGTAAGATGAGCAGAGTCACATTCAAAAGCAAGGAACTATCCTCTACCGGTCTATTGGACTTAGTTCACACTGATCTTTGTGCTCCGGCAAGAACTAGAAGTATTCAAGGTGATAGATACTTCATGCTGCTAATAGATGACTATTCCTGGATGATGTGGGTAACCTTTCTAAAGGAGAAATCAGAAGCTCTTGAGAAATTTAAAATATTCAAGGCTATGGTAGAGAATGAAATAGGAATAAAGTTGAAATGTCTAAGGTCTGATAGAGGTGGAGAATTCACATCCGGTGAGTTCATAGAATTATGTGAGAAACATGGAATTAAGAGACAGTTGTCTACTCCGAGGATTCCACAGCAGAATGGAGTAGTGGAGAGAAAGAACTGGACCATCCAAGAAGCATCAAGGACTATGATGATGGAAGCAAATGTTCCTCAGATCTATTGGAGAGAAGCTGTCAGCACTGCAGTCTATACTCTTAATCGAGTGCAAATCAGAAGCAATACCGGTAAGACCCCTTATGAACTCTGGTTTGGTATTACTCCTACTGTAAGATATTTCAGAGTCTTTGGTAGCAAATGTTACATCAAAAGAGATGAATATTTAGGCAAGTTTGATGCTAGAAGTGATGAAGGAATATTCTTGGGTTACTCTACTCAAAGCAAAGCATACCGGTGTTATAACAAGAGACTAAGAAAGATGATAGAAAGTACAAATGTGAAGGTTGATGAGGGAATAGAGAAACCCTCAAGGTTTTATGAGTATGATGAAGATGATCAAAATGGTGTTCTGGTTCAAGGAGCTCAATCCTCTCCTGAAAGTCAGATTCAAACTGATCCGGTAAATCAGGAAGAAGAGATAGGTCTGAATGAGCCTGATCAAGAAGCAGAAGTGCAAGAAACTCACAAAGTTCCAAGGTATGTGAGACTGAACCACTCTAAAGATCAGAACATAGGTGACAAAAGCAAAGGTGTGCAAACTAGAAGGAAAATTGCTCAAAATTCAAATGAATATTGTCTGATTTCAAAGATTGAACCTAAGACAATAAATGAAGCCTGCAATGATGAAAATTGGACCAAAGCAATGGAGGAAGAGTTGATGCAAATTGAGAAAAATCACACTTGGGATCTTGTTCCTAGACCTAGAAACAAGAATGTGATTGGAACCAAATGGGTCTTCCAGAACAAACTAAATGAAGTTGGTGAAGTAATCAGAAATAAAGCCAGATTAGTCTGCAAAGGCTACTCTCAAATAGAAGGGATTGATTTTGAAGAAACCTTTGCTCCAGTGGCAAGAATTGAAGCAGTCAAACTATTTCTTACATTTGCTGCCTTCAAGGATTTCAAAGTGTATCAGATGGATGTCAAATCTTCTTTCCTGAATGGTGACTTAGAAGAAGAAGTGTACATTGAACAACCGGATGGATTTCAGTTATCTGAGCATGGTGATATGGTCTGTAAATTAAAGAAGGCACTGTATGGTCTAAAACAAGCCCCAAGAGCATGGTATGAAAGGCTGGACAAACATCTTTTGAAGATTGGTTTCAACAAAGGTACTACTGATAGTAACCTATATTTCAAAATTGATCTGAAAATATCTTGATTGTTGAAGTATTTGTTGATGATATCATCTTTGGAGGAAGAGACAGTATGTGTAAAACTTTTGCAAATCAAATGAAAAGTGAGTTTGAAATGTCAATGCTCAGTGAAATGAATTTCTTCTTGGGTCTACAAATTACTTAGACAAAGAAAGGAATCTTTATCTCTCAGACCAAATATGTGAAAGAATTATTGAGAAAATTTGGAATGGAAGATTCAAATCCAATGAACACTCCCATGGCAACCGGATGTAAGTTGAGCAAAGATGATGACTCTCCTAAGATAGATCAGACAAAGTATAGATCAATGATTGGAGGATTATTGTATCTCACTCAAACTAGACCAGATATAATGCAGGCTGTTGGTCTTGTGGTGAGATTCTAGGCTGATCCCAGAGAATCTCATGTCATGGCAATCAAAAGAATTTTTAGGTACTTAAAAGGAATAGTTGAGTATGGTCTATGGTATCCTAGAGATCATAATTTTTCTCTTCATGCATATGCAGATGCAGATTGGGCAGGAGATGTTGATGATAGGAAGAGTACAAGTAGAGGGGCATTCTTTTTGGGAAAAAGGTTGGTCTCTTGGCTAAGTAAGAAACAAGAGGCAATATCCCTGTCTACAACTGAAGCAGAATACATTGCAGCAGCAGGAAGTTGCACTCAAGTTTTGTGGATGAAGCAGATGCTAAGATATATTCAAGTAGAATATGAGGAGCCTATCACAATTTTCTATGATAATTCAAGTGCAATAAATATTTCTAAGAATCTGGTGTTGCATTCTAAGACTAAGCATATATCTATCAAGTTTCACTTTCTGAGAGAGCAAGTGAACAAGGGTGAAGTCAAATTGGAGTATGTGGCCTCCAAGGATCAGCTTGCAGATATTTTTACTAAACCTCTTCCCAAGGACTCTTTTGAGTATCTCAAGGAGAAGTTAGGGGTTATTGCCCCTCCGGTGATGAACTAGGATGCACTGATGTGCATCAATCCAGTGGATATCACAGTCATATCTTGTGATCCGGATTGATGATAATGGAGTTGCTACTCAGGGGGAGCAGCTGGTAGGTTATGACGTAGTGAAGTTACAAGTATGAGCCCTTTGCCATTGATGTCAAAGGGGGAGAGAAGACATGTGAAAAACAAGTGGTTGTTGATCAAAAGGGGAGCAACAAAGGGAGAGAAGATATGTGAATAGTTGTTGATGTTAAGGGGAGTTGTAACAGTTTGGAGAAGTTCTTGTCTTGATGGTTTTTCACATCATATGTTGCCATCAATGACAAAGGGGGAGATTGTTGCAAGTATGGGCCTAACCAGTGTTTTCATTGATGTCAATATACTCATGCTGCATTAATGAGAAGGATTAGATGAGCTGTATGCTGAGGATATTGAGAAAATAAGTCTCAATCAGGAACAGTGATGACAAGAAGGTAAAAGTCCTCAATAGGTTGAGGATCAGAGGATGCAGTTTAAAGGGTTTGTAGATATAAGTCTTGAGATGCTCCAGTCAAGATTTCAAAGGTCCGCATGAAGATCGAAAGAAGTTATGGTTGCTCAATTAGAACCAGTTCCAGTAGGTGTTCAGAGGTGACAGAGGGCCACAGAAAGGTCCGGTGAGATCCGGTATTTCATTATCCCATTCTACGGATCTGAGGGAGTGTTGAGGACATCCCTGTGAAGTATCAACTAGATTAGTTCATGGGTTGAAGGTCCGGAAGTGCCTATCCATTTGTGACAGTGATGACAGACTGTGTTCTTGTAGCTCCGGATGAAGGAAAGAAGAATTCCAATAGGATGATGAAGTGCATATGTTTTTGGTGATTCAGGGAAGGTTATGATGATCGTTGGATCATGTCCAGTTAATGTTGGTGGTCCGCATTGAAGTTAGAGTTTGCATTTGAAGAATAACCACGGATATTGGTGTTCTTCTTGAGACTGGCCGACCGGATGTATTACACATCTTGCGGATGATCTTGTAGGTGTTTGCCAACTTAGATGATTGTTCCTAAGTTGATGCCTTATATAAATAAGGGATTGTGAATTCATTTTGTAGTGTGTCTTGTGGTGATGAGTGTGTGGTAGCGAAGAGAAGTGCGAAAGGCAGAGCAGAAGTATTGGGCTTAAATGGAACTGATTCAAGCATGCTGAAGATGCTATTCTCTAGTTCATAAAGGTGATACTTATTCCTTTGTAGATAGTGTGTCTCTTGTAGGTAGTGAGCCTCTTGTGAGCAGTGTGCTCGGGCAGTGAGCCCTAATTGGCATGTGCCATTTTATTCTTTCTATTCTTCTAACAGAGAATACTTTCTTGGGTTAATCACCCCTTGGTTTTTCCCTTAACCGAGTTTTCCACGTCAAAATCTTGGTGTCATATGTGTTGTTATGTTTCTGCTTCTGATTTAATGCTTTATGGTTCATGCTTAATATTATGCTAATCACTAAGGAAGATTCAAGTATTTAAATAAGGAAAAGTTTCGCACAACTTATTCACCCCCCCTCTCAGTTGTTTACCCTAAGTCTAACAAATAGGTTGTGCAAATTTAGTTTTTGTTATCTGTAACCAAGTGTATAAATCTGAGTTTTCATAAACCATATCAGTTTGGTGTATCACCCTTGTTTTATTTTCCAGTTTTCTTTTCATTTTGAAGCATTCCTTTTTCCCTTTTCTTCTGCAAATCTAGTAGTTTCTAGGTGATAACCAGCTAGGAAGTCGGCCTTCTCCGGAGGTTCTTTCCATCATAGGTGACCCACAGGCCTAGAAAGATCCCATGTTTTTCTAGAATGCTAAGTTTTGCAACTTAGCAAGGGTGCAATTTTGAGAGACAACAAGGCTAACATGGCCTAGATTAGTATTAGTGATGTTCTAAAGGTTTGAGGTGAATTTTGATGCCATTGGAGATCCTTGGTATTGATACTTCATTGTGGTAGGTTTTTTTTTTTCCAATTTTTCTATTACATCAAAAAATGTCCCCTTGGGGGCTTTTCCCTCTTAAGATTTAGCTCCTGTGTCCTTAATTTGCATATAGAGCATCTTGTGTGATATTTTTGACTCCCGATGAGAAAACCCTGAAGTCTTATGGCAAATAGGACCTAGGGGTGCTATTTTAATGATCACTAAATAGAAATGGCATGGTGGACTTGGGCACTAGCACCCTAGTCTTGCCCTATTTTGGCTCTACCCTAATTTCAAATATCAGTTTTAGGACCGTTATTTAGCTCCTATGCCGACATCTCAAGTTTGAATTACGAAATGCTTAGAGGGAATCTTTGTAGTTGCATATATAAGCATGATTAGGTTTCATTTGCAAACTAGATAGAAACTAGATGAGCATTGTGATTTTGTGAAAGTGATTCAAGGCATTCATTGTGTTGCAGATCGATACTTTGTTGTTATTTTGTTTGTATTTGTAGATTTGACATCCATCTCCTCATGGCATGAAGAGCATCTTCCTTCCATGAGATCTACACTTCAAGGTGATAACTATTGTGTTTTCAACCATTTATCATTTAGATTTTTGCCTCTATCTCACTGGGATACGCACTCTTATCTGACAATGATGTTCGAAAGACTTGAATGTCTCTTTGAGGCTTGACCGAGGCAAGCATCTAAACACCACAACCCCCTCCCACACTCCTTTATGATTGTAGGTTTTAGGTACCGAGTTTCATGGATTGGAGTTGCAAAAAGGGAGTGGCAGACATCAAAGATTTGGGATCTAAGAAGCAGAGGACTTCGATGAACATCCCTAGACTAGGGCACTAGTCTATGTGTCCTCCAGTTTTCCTGAGGCAGAAACAAAAGTTGCAATATAGATCAGTGTCGAGAGAAGTTCCAGATTCCATGATGAAAAGTGCACCTTGGACTTGGATGCTATTCCCTCTGTCCCTGACTTTTCCACTTTCCAGATTTTAAAAAATAGTGAGTTAAATATCTCTGTCCTTCACCTTGGTCTGAAAGGATTTGTCGTAATTCAATAATTTGCTTACTATTTTGCATATTTAGGGTTTAAGTGAAATTGAGCATTAAATTGAGATATTGTTTGAGACATCCAAGATTTCACATCTTCCCAAGTGGCAGCCCAACCTGATAGGTGAATCCTCTTGCACAAATTGGAGGTTCAACTCAGTTAATATGCCCTTGGAATGTTTTGTGTGAAAGGAGGATTCCACAAATACCCCTAAAATCAACAAAAACAACCCTCTATTTACAACTAAACATTTTGGTGAACCCATTTTTTTGGTCTTTTTGGCATCTTGCTGAGTTTTGTTTGATATATTTTCATTCATTCATCTTATTGCATTCAAAGAATTATAAAAAAATTGAAAATTTTGAAAAAATTGGCATTTTTGGCTTGCATTTTAGCATAGTTTGAATTATTTGGTTTTTAATTTCATTAAATTTCTATCATTTTAATTAGATCTGATTTAAATTACAGAAATTCATCATCTACTAGATTCACTTGCATTGCATTTTTGTGCTTAAATTGATAAAAATTGGTTGAAATTATGCATTTTTCATAAAACCTAGTTTTGTAATAGCTAGGGTTTGTAGTCAAAATCTTGTTTCAGATTTTACTACCCTTTTCAAATAATCATTAGGAATTATTTCTAATTTTAGTGTTGCATCATAGTGGTCTTCTTGCAAAATTTCATGTCTAGGGATTGAAAACCTTGCATTTTCACTAGATTTTGGCCTTATTGTCTCTCTAGATTTGCATCACAAGCGTGTTGTAAGGGATTTTGCTACACTAATTGTCTTTTATTAGGGTTATTATCTACTTCCCCTCCTCTTATTCCTTACAACACCCTTTCTACTAGGCCTTTGTATTGAAAATTTGTGAAAATTTGCATATTTTAGCTATATTTTCACTAAGGTTTGACTTAGATTGGCACTATAGGCGTGTTGTGATGGATTTTATTGCATTAGGTGACTGATATTACTATTATAATATACTATACATCACAATTTTCCTCACAACACTCTTTCTCTTATTCATTTTCCGTGAGAATTGCTGAAAATTTACATATTGTAGCACATTTTCACTAGGTTTTGACTTGTCATCACTATAAGTTTGCATCAAAAGCATGTTGTGAAATATATTTCTGCATTATTGGACTATTATTAGGCATATTATTCATTTTACCTCTTGAAATTTTTCACAACACCTCCTCTCCTAGTGATTCACATTGAAAAAAGTTGAAAAATCAAGCATTTTAGGTCATATTCATACATACTTTTGCATTAGTTTCTTGCATAAGTTTTGAAAATATTTAAAATCTGATTTGGAATTCATTTGAAAACATATATCATGGATACTTCCTTGGAATCTCTATTTGCATACATCATATACATTGATCATTTCTCTAAATTTACTCATGAATATCCTCAAGTCTTGGAACAAATAGCATACATACATGATGTTGATCTTTCTATGTGCTCCACATATGAAATCCTTTGTTATATATCTAATTTTGATAGCTTCACAAATCTCATGGGAATATATCCTTTGATATTAGATGATCTCACTAAATTCATGATCAATAATATATATAGTAGTGATGACCTCAAAATGTTAGATGAAGCCTTAGATGACTTTATGGAACATTCCACTATGACACCTATTGCTAAAACATGTGACGGTAACTTAGTCCAGTACCTTATGATGTCTCTCTTAAACTTATTCACACTTATGGGGACACTTTAGTGAAAAAGTGTGAATTCATTGACACATCCCTTAACATCATACCACCACTTCTTCATTCTAATGCTCTCTATGGCCAT
Organism: Cunninghamia lanceolata; assembly: GCA_027924645.1. Taxonomy (NCBI): domain Eukaryota; kingdom Viridiplantae; phylum Streptophyta; class Pinopsida; order Cupressales; family Cupressaceae; genus Cunninghamia; species Cunninghamia lanceolata. The sequence continues at coordinate 151,067 of BSBN01000394.1, forward strand.
GATGAAGCATTAACAAATGAAGAGTCGCCGCCACTTTCCCATTCCACTGCTCTCCCTGGCCAAGATGAAGCATTAGTGAATGAGGAGCTCCCTTTAACAAAGAACATTCCATGGATAGATAATGAACATTCATTTCACAAAAATAAAAATCCTACCCTAGTGCATGAAACCTCTATGGATCATCCCACCAACCTTCTTCCTTTAGTTGATGGTTCACACACCTTGGCTATCACTAAGGAAGAGAAGATGCTTAATCTCCCTCCTTTGATTGAATATTCAAGTCATTTGTATATCACTAAGGATTTAAAAACATTGACTACCTCTCCTCACAAAAAATCGCTTCTTCCACCTCCTAAGAGGATAGTGAATAAGTGTACTAATGAACTTCAACAAGAAAACATTCCACCTAACATTGAGTCAAACCAAGAAGTGTTTAAGAATGAACAAAAGAATAATGAGAAAGACTTGGCAATGGCACCTTACACACCTATTTCCTCTAGCATTCACGATTGGGAAGAGGATGATTTGATTGTTGGTAACCTCTAGCATGAATCTCTCTACAAGTAAGTATTTCTAACCCTTTACCTCCGTGTTGTGTTTCCCCCGTGATGTGTTATGTGTTGTTTAGGCCTCCTAGGATAACACTTGATACTCTCATAAGGTCAAGGATACCAGAAGATTGCCTCTATTGTGACCCTTCTTCTATTTGTATCAGCATTCTTCTATATTGCTTCTCCTGTATTTTCATTGTTGTGTGTTGTGTCTTATGGACATAGCGTTTCCGTTGGTGACTTGGGCGCACCCTCCTATGTGATTGTCCCTAAGGAACTTGTTTCTCCTCTCTTGATTTATTGTTTCCCTTCCTCTAGTGGTTCTACCTAGTGGGCAGATGACTAAAAACATATTATATTGATGCGAACCTAGTGTTCCTTTAGTGAGTAATCAAAAAATGGACCTAGTCCATACATGATGATGGGCTTGTTATATATTATTCGACGCTTGGATAGTAGAATCACTCCGTGTGATCTTGATGTTGTCTTATCACACTTACAAAACATAACAATATTGTTGCTCCATACACTTTGTCTATCTTGGATCTAGCCTTACATTGTTGATTATCATGATTATATGGATGCTAACACCTTTTCTTGCAAGGAAATTGTGTGTTTGTGGGAACATTTGGTGATCATAAATTGCATGTCACCTTCAGGGGGCATGGGCTTTGCGAGAGCTTGTGTTCGCGTGTGTGTTTTCTTCCTACCTTAACACGCTTGATATCGGTACATGATATCAACCACCTTAAGGTGGGGGCATATATAAGGTAAGTTGTCTGATGTAGATGCTAGCAAGTATGTTTATGAATCTTGAATCTATTGTAATCATTTAATCCCTCTGCGGAGATGGGATATCGTGTATATCCTTTTTATCTTAAGCCCTCTGCGGAGGTGGGGATGGTGTATTTCTCATGGAGAGTGCACATCCTGTCATTTTCTAAAAGTCCTTTGCGAAGGCAGGGAGCGGATCTGAGACTATCTTAACCCTTAAGCGTGTCTTTGGTGATTGATTTGGTGAAGCCCAATCGTCGATGTGTGCCTATAATGTGCATGAGATGGCTGCGAACCTAGAAATAGGTTTCTTCCATCACTTGTCTTGTGTGTTTTCTCTGTGTCTTCTAAGTGTGTGTATGGCATGTTGGTTCCCAAGCATAGTCTTAAAGACTGGTGGCGATGAGTCCCTCCTATGATTCAGGATTTGTTTGGCATGCTTGATTTGTATGGCGTGTTTGTTCTCAAGTGTAGTCTTAAAGACTGGTGGCGATGAGTCCCTCCTGCACTCTGAGATTTGTATTGCGTGTCTATTTCCCCATATGTAGTCTTAAAGACCGGTGGTGATGAGTCCCTCCTACATTTTGGGTTGTGTGTTTACTTTCCTTGTACGTGCATTATGCATTTCATATATGAGAAAAAAAAATCATTGCATTCACTATATTCATTATGTTGTGCGTGTCTTCAATGTTGTCTTCTCCATGTTTTGCGTGACTGTAACTGTCTTCTCTGTGTTTTGCATTCCTGTTATTGTCTTCAATATGTTTGGCATGTCTTCACTGTGCTTGGCGTGTTTGTTGTGTTTGTTGACCGTACTTTAATGCATGTATTGGCCTTGCATTCATACATACATTAACATTGGGATTAAATGTTACATCAGAAAATATCCCCTTGGGGGCTTTTCCCTCTTAAGGTTTAGCTCTCGAGTCCTTAATTTGCATATAGAGCATCTTGTGTGATATTTTTGACTCTCGATGAGAAATCCCTGAAGTCTTATGGCAAATAAGACCTAGGGGGTGCTATTTTAATGATCACTAAACAAAAATGGCAGGGTGGACTTGGGCGCTAGCGCCCGAGTCCTACCCTATTTTGGGTCTGCCCTAATTTTAAATGTAAGTTTTAGGACCGTTATTTAGGTCCTATGCCGACATCTCAAGTTTGAATTACAAAATTCTTAGCGGGAATCTTTGTAGTTGCATATATAAGCATGATTAGGTTTCATTTGAAAACTAGATGGAAACTAGATGAGCATTGTGATTTTGTGAAAGTGATTCAAGGCATTCATTATGTTGCAGAGTAGTACTTTGTTGTTATTGTGTTTGTATTTGCAGATTTGACATCCATCTCCTCATGGCATGAAGAGCATCTTCCTCCCATGAGATCTACACTTCAAGGTGATAACTATTGTGTTTTCAACTATTTATCATTTGGATTTTTTCCTCTATCCCATCAGGATACACACTCTTATTTGACAACAGTGTTTGAAAGACTTGAATGTCTCTCCAGGGCTTGACCAAGGCAAGCATCTAAACACCGCAACCCCCTCCCACACTCCTTTGTGATTGCAAGTTACAGGTACCGAGTTTCACGGAGTGGAGTTGCAGAAAGGGAGTGGCAGACATCAGAGATTTAGGATCTGATAAGCAGAGGACTCCGGTGAACATTCTTGGACTAGGGCGCTAGTCTCTGTGTCCTCCAGTTTTCCTGAGGCAAAAATGGAAGTTACAGTGCAGATCAGTGTCGAGAGAAGTTCCAGATTCTATGATGAAAAGTGCACCTTGGACTTGGACGCTAGTCCCAGTGTCCCTGACTTTTCCACTTTCCAGATTTTAAAAAATAGTGAGTTAAATATCTCTGTCCTTCACCTTGGTCTAAAAGGATTTGTCGTAATTCGATAATTTGCTTATTGTTTTGCATATTTAGGGTTTTAATTGAAATTGAGCATTAAATTCAGATATTGTTTAATACATCCAAGATTTTGCATCTTCCCAAGCGGCAACCCAACCTGATAGGTGAATCCTCTTGCACAAATTAGAGGTTCAACTCGGTTAATATGCCCTTGGAATGTTTTGTGTGAAAGGAGGATTATGAATAAACCCTTGAAAACAACCATCCTCTTTCCCTATAAAACATTTTCAATCATTTAGGAGTACCTACAAATTCAATAAAATCTTATATAGTTAATTTATACCCTTAAAATCCATTAAATTGTTGAAATTTGAGTATATTGTTCTCTGTCAAGTTATCAAGTTCCAAGAGGACATAGGGATTTGGAACCTAGTGCCTAAGTGCAAGGGAAAACCAAAATTTTGAAGTGTTTTACCATTTGGTGGGAACTGGGAATCTAAAACGATCATGGAAGTTGGGATATGGCTCAAATATGCTTAGTTCCCTAGAGTTCCAAGGTCTAACAAAACTTATCAAGCATCGAGAACCATGGATCTAGAAGGATCATAGATATCGGGACCATGGCATCACATGAATAGGACTTAGGAAACTGGGATGACAAAGGATATTAGGACAAGGTGCAGATGTGTCTTAGGAATCTAGAAGTTTGAAGAGTATTTTCTTTTCTTAAGCAGGGAATTAGGAAATCAGCAGACACAAGGATCCCTGAACCAAAGTCTGATATCCTTAATAGAACCTGGATTATGCATTTTAAGTACTTAATGCATGTTCTATTGGGATTTTACAATTTAATAGAATATGAGGATAGAATACCACTATAACGGGGATTAGGAAGTTGGGAGCATCAAGGACCTTAGGATAAAGTTCCATTGTGCACACAAGTTCTAGAATCCCAAATCATTTGATTTTCATTTCTTTGTAAGGCAAGAATGTGGGAACTAGGAGGTTTAAGGGATTTGGGACCTATTTGAAAAGGTTCTAAGGAAAATCAAGAACCTAGACAAGTTACCTGATAAGGAAATTTCAACCAAGACCCCCTAATCCTAGAAAAGATCCCAATTTTAAACCTAAATCTAACCTTAGGAAAACCTAATTTAACCATCAAACCTATAAAAATGAAAGAAGAACCCCAAGTTTTGATTCCAAATGGAACCTGAATGAGGGGAATGAACAAAAACACACAAAGGAAAGGAAAATTCAAGATATCAAACTGGAAAATCAAAAGAAAAACAAGGAAATAAAGAAAGAAAACATAAACAAGCAAACAAAACCAACCTGAAATCATGAAGAGGAAGAAATAGAAGAAAAATGATGTCTCGTGATGCTAGGAATACACATGCACAAAATCTCTCATAAATTGCATAAATACGAGATCAAATTTAATATGCTTCGTAAGAAATAGTGCTAGGTTATGCTCTAAGCTCATAATTTTAAGTTTTTGAATGCAAGATGCAAAGGGAAGCACAAAAATTAGCTTTATAGTGTTGTATTAAATGCATTCATGTGCAATTAATGCTTTCAATGTGGTGGGAACTACAAGTTCGAGAGGAACATAGACTTTTGAACCAGGTCTTGATAATCTCAAGTTCCCCGAAACTAGCTCAAAAAGTCTAATGAAAAACAAACAAAAAAATAAAAGAGCACCATGGAAACTGGAACCTGAGAGGGATATGGAAAGAAGTTCTAAGGTCTAGAAAAGCTCCAGAAGTTTGAACTTATAGGACAAGAAGGAGAGTCAGGACCTTATTTAGAACCCGAAATCCCTAGGTTTTGGAAAACCCTGGAACTTTAAGAAAGGGACTTAAAACAAAAGGAAAAAATCCCACAACTAAGAAAAAGACAAAATCAAAAGACCCAAAAGGGATCAAAACAAAAAGAAACCCAAGTAAATGAAAGAAAACAAAGAAAAAAGGAAACATAACAGAGGGGGTCCCCATGTGCTAAAGAAAAAAGATGGGGTGTGTATGTAGGGCATCACAAATGGTTAATTTTACTGGGAAAATGCTCCTGAGCATTTTGAGATATAAAATCCTCCTCTTTCTCAAAATATGATGTTTGAATTAATTAAAAATAATTAATAAAACTTAAAATCTATAAAGGAGATGATTATCACAAAGCTCTTGAAATAAGGCTAAAATCTAGAAGTGTCAGCAATTGATTCATTCCCTTCTAGAAGTGTCAATAAAATCATAATATAACAAATCCTTCCTCAAACTACCTAGTTATAGCTACATTTTACACATGACACCCATAAATGGGTTTTCATCATGGTACTTGTCCAAGGTGCCATAGGAATGGTTTTCACCATAGGACGATTTTTCTCTTTACTTTTGACTTTTCTTTTCTTCTTTTATTTTTTATTTTATGTTGTATCTAGGCTAATTGAGTGGTACTAATAACCTTATCTTCATAAACTCTTATAGGTCTGCTTCATTTGATATGGCTAATGTAGATTCTCTTGACCTGACTTTCTGTTGGTAACCTGCCTTAGAATGATTGCTCCATTGAAATCCTGGTGCTGATACACTATCCTTATAGTGATCTTTAGCAATAGTCAAGTTGGTCTTATCTAAATGGTTTCACCTCAATAGGGTGTTATTATAGACCTTAAGTTAAGGCTAGCTTGGAATGCAAATTTGGTGGAAATCTAAATTGTGATAATGGATTATGAATGGATATTAGATATACAAAATTTGAATGAGTGAAGGTTTAGGTTTTCCTTAAGGATTTTTTCAATTTTTTCAAATTTAGGGTGCAATGGCTTGTGGTATTTGAATAATGATGGGCTCAACATCAATCTATCTTGGGTATCAAAAGTGAACATCATCCGAAAAAGATGGAAATTCACTTTATTGAGATTTCTTCAAATGTAACCCCATACTAAAAATAATTGTCTAATCTGGGTATTATGCTCTATTTAATTAATTGGTCTTTCTTTCTTTTTTATGATCAAACTTCCTTCTAGGTTTTTCTTGGCTTTCAATTTCATGCATCTTTGGGATATTTTGGTTTGGATCTTGGGTCTCAAATGCTTCACAATTTAGTTGACCCTATTTGTCAAATTTAGGATATTGAAGATAAAGTCTTGATATCAAGGTTAATGGAAGTGAAATGATGGTATGGTTAATGGAGGTGGAATGATGATAAGGACTATAAATAACCCTACCTTGATGTTCCCATTGGATAAGGTTGTCTAAATTGCCACTTAAAGTATCATCAACATCTTCTGTCGATTTGGAAGACTTGTAGTTGATGCTCGAAATGTGGCTTCTATGAATTTGGGATAGACTCTAAGATATTCTATTTGTGGAGGTCCAATCCTTCTTTCTAATGAATTCATTCCTCTAACTTTTGTACATTTATCACTCTTATTATTAGCCTATAGGTTCATGGATAAGAATCATTATATCTGGCCACTGTTTGGCCTATGATAAAATCCCATTCTGGTGAACATGATATCATGTTTGTCTGTTCTCACCATCTATTCATGTTGACATATAACCAATCAAATACTCAATAATAATTTTCTCCTTGATATGGTTGAAATAAAGGTCTAAGCAATAATCAAGAACCTGAATGATCTTCTTGAAAGAAGTCTAACTTTTATGTTTTTCACCTACGAAAGAGATTGTTGCATTTAATCTAAGCTAGCTTCTAGAACTATTAAAATGTAGTAGACAATAATAGACTTTCAACAAAATCTCACAAATTCCATATAGTCAAATCCTTTATAGAAGCATGTGTTCTAATGTTCATAATGAATAAAAGTAAACTAAGGGCTCCAAATAAATGGCTAATTAGATATCAGAAAATACTTAATAGCATAATTCCAACAAAGGCCACCTTTAGGTATTACTTGCATAAAGATTGAACTTTTTACACAACAAACATGAAACACACACTTTGAAAAGAAAGAAAACAAACAACCAAAGAAAACAGAAAGAAACAATAGATCAAGAAAATAAAGAAAACAAAATTCTAATCTAACTATAGTACATGGTTTTTATATCACCATCAAGGACCAAAATAATGTTTGAGATACAATCCATTGATAGGCAATGGGATAGGATCTCTAGTCAGGGAATTGATCCTAAAGGTGTTTTATCCCAAAATCTTAGAAATCTGGTATAGACCTAACCAAAGCTTCTCAAATTTCTGGTGATCTCCTTTCTTCTCTTTAGCTTTGTCTCATAAAAGAACTAAGTCTGATATTATAAAATCTTTTATTTTATTGCTCTTATCAAACCACACTTTGACTACTTCTTGATTTTTGACAAAATGTTGGAGGGTAACATCTCTCTTTTCTTCAAGACTCAAAGGATTCAACAATCTAGCCTCAACCTTATCCTCGTCTTCAAGATAGTTTCTCATAAATATAAAGCTACGAATCTATAGGTTTACAATAAAGATAGGGTTTAATCCATAAACCAGTTGATAGGGTGAAGTTCCTAAGGAACCTTTGACTCTATTTCTATCTACCCATAAGGAAAACTTTAATTATGTATGTTAATCCGTATGATTCCTCTCTAGAACAATCTTTTAACAACCTCAAGCAGATTCTTGTTAGTTGATTCAGCCACTCCATTGCCTTGAGGATAATAATTTGAAGATAATTTTAGAATTACCTTATGCTCAAAAGACCATTTCCTTAATTGTGCAGAAGAAAAAGTAGGGCAATTATCACATACTAGAGCAAAGGGCATGCCAAACCTTATGATGATGCATTCCTCTAAGAACTTGATAACAACCTCTGTGGTATAGTTCTTACAAGGTAGAGATTCCATACAGTGAGTGCAATAGGTTTTTGTTGTCAAAATGAATTTACGACCTACAGAAGAATTTGGATTAATAATGTCAATAAAATCTAGGTCCCATTGAGCAAATGGTCTTACTTTGTATACAATTTATAGTGGAATTGTAGGATCCCTTTCTCCTAAGGCAGCAATTTGACGAATGTGACACTTCCTCACATGTTGATGAGCATCCCTAAATAGATGAGGCCAAGAGTATCTTGCTCTCAAGATTTGGTGTATAGTGGAGTCCCCAGAACTGTGTCCAGTACCATACTTGCCATGAAATTCTGAAAAAACCTTGCCTACTTCTAACTGATATAGGCATCTCAGATAAATAACTTCATAATTCCTCTTGTATAAAGCTCCACTTTTAATCATGTAAGTGGCACTTTTTAATCTCAAGGCCCTCCTCTTTGTGGAATTCAAATCTTTTGTGCACTTGTTATTCAATAGAAGATACATTATATCTTTTTAGAAACCATCTTTTGTGATAAAATCAATTGTGTACTTCTCATAGTTGATCTGTGTATCTAAATCAACCATCAATCAGGAAATTCCTTGTCCCACGACAAGTTTCATAGGTTGAATCTCTAGGTCAAACTCTTGTATAATGGCCATCCATTTTAGTCTCCTTTCCCCTAATTCACTTTGCATCAGTAACAATTTGATATCTTGGTCTAGAACAATGGCAAATGTCTTACTTCATAGGTTGTAATGCCAAAATTTCTTCACTACCCTTACCAATGCAAAGGCTTGCTTCTCAATGTAGGGATATCTAACTTCTATATTTTTGAAAGGAGAGCTCATAAATGTTATAGGTATTTCATCTCCAACTTCCTTCTTCTACAATAAGACAATTGTGCAAGATTGTTTAGTTGCAAATGAATATATATAAAATGGTTGAGCATAATTTGGGCTAATTAAGAGAGGAGCTTTAGAGATTGACTATTTAATTTGAAAAAAAGATGACTTATATTCATTACTCCATTCAATTTTAGTATCTGTCTTCATCCTATGATTTAGGGGTTTAACTATTTAAGAAAAACTAGTAATAAAATTTCTAACAAAATTGATTTTATCAAAGAAAGATTTCATCTCCTTTTTACTACCAAGCATGGGCAACTTCAAAATTGCTTCCACTTGTTGATAACCGAGAGGGGGGGTGAATCAGTTATCTTAATTATTTGACTTTCTTTTCTTCTTTAACAATTAGAGCGATATCAAATCATATCAGCATACATAACCATGGAAGCAGAAATAAACTCAACACACATGACACAATATTTTTGACATGGAAAACCCTGTTAAGGGAAAAAACCACGCGGTGATTAACCCAAGATTGTATTCTTTGTTAAAAGAATAAGGTAGTACAAAATGGCACTTATTAATTAGGGCTCACTGCCCGAGCACACTGCTCACAAGAGACTCACTACCTACAATAGTTTATATAAGGAAACTAGGTACTTGAACTAATGAGAAGCATCCACATATGCTTAGGTTGAATTCTGGTTAAGCTCAATATACTGATCTACTACACTTCATTCTTCCTCTGCCTTAGTGCTATTGTTCTGTCACATACTGGACCTCTATCTCTATTTCCACATTGTTCTCTACTTTTCTTCGCACATCACAACACCTAAAACACACCTTCATACTGAAATCAATCTGGTATATACATCCGCATCAATGATTTCAATCATCTTTCTAGTCAGCATCCGAAAAACTCAAGATATTTCCAAACTCTGGTCTGTCGGCTGAATCCATGCTTACTAAGTGATGCGTATCAAAAAGATAGTTATAGAAGTCATCAATCATGTCGGCCAATCATGAATGATACCTTAAGAACCTTGATCACCATCAATATCTCATCCGGATTAAGGTCAGATGCTCTGTCGATTAGTTCTTCCTCAGTCTACTCTACCAAATAGGAACCTGATACTTAGGTGCTCATATCTCTTCACTCTTTCATCACCAGAGGCTCAATCCCTGGAATCTATCATTCAAGGTACTCCTCTTGACTTCCCCAAGTTCGTACTTTACAAAGATACTTCTTCTAAGAGATCCAAACCTGATTGTCGGACCTTGCTGCATGCTCTGTTCTTGGTCACTGGACCAAAATACTCTTCAATCTGACTTCCGGTATAGACACACCATGTCCTACAGATGTGTGGGATGGACTTTGTTGCCATCAATGACAACACCCATGAAGCCACACAGTGTCGCTTGCCAACAATCTCCCCCTTTGGCATTGATGGCAACACTTAGTGAAAAATGACTAAGTGTCACACTACACTCCCCCTTGGTTGATGCTCTGTTCTAATGTACAATTTACCGGAGCTCCCCCTTAGCTAGATTCCTCATTTTTCACTGCTACTCACTCCCCCTTTGACATCAATGGCAAAGGGTAGAATCCGCACACCAAAATTCCCAAAAACCCAACTATACTTAGCCGCATAAGTATATATACATGTTATACTTACATATACTGAAGTATATCTGCAAAAGTTGTCTTCAACTGGACAAATTCTATTGCCCAACTCTGCTTCATCCTGTTCAAAATTGAGATGTGACCACTCAACAGGAATGCAAAAGCTTCTACCCTCTTTAGATCTGTCAGATCACTGGTCCAGGCTGTGGTTTGACCATCAGTTAGGGCCCCATGCATGGCCTCTAATTTAGGGATAATTATCCCTCTAAGTTCACTTAACCTACTTATTCTATTTTTCTTCTCCTTATCAAGCTTCTTTATTTCATTTATAACTGCAACAGTCTGACACTCTTGATTTATTATGGAAGAGGTGAGAGGATCAAAATTCTGAGATATACTTGAAAGTTTTCCCTCTTGTTCTTTCACTTTCTTCTCAATATCCATTATCACTTTAGACTAGGATAAACAAAATTTATATATATCTCCGCCATCTTTAAGAGCATTTTCTAAGCTCTTTATTCCAATATTCAGATTTCTCCTATCATTTGCTATGTACCCCTGTACTTCAGAGAATCTTTTACTCAAAAATTCTTTCCAGACTTTTTCCTCAGCCAATTTCTCCAAGGAATCAAAATGTGTGCTGACAGAATTAACAAGAGATTTGAGATTACCGGATGAAGAGTCTGAAGGATCCTTCTGAAAGGATGGCATGATATTTTCCAACACACCGGATGCAACCTTTATCAGCTCATAGTCTTCCATGTGAGATTTCAGAAGTTTTTCTTTTGCCTTTGCTTGGGCAAAGGAAGCTATCTTCATTGTTTGAACCGAGGAGAGGGAGTCAAAATTGAATGGTCCTTAAAGCAGTTCTGGTTCATCAATTTCCATCATTTCTTTGTTCAAGAAATCTTTAATAGTTTATGCAGTGTCTCTTGGCGGAGATAGAGTTTTCTTTCCTTCTGCAGTCTCAGAACCATCTCCTGGGGTCTTCTTTGTTTGATCTTCTTCTCTTTCCTTCACCTCTTCTTCTTGACTGATTTTCTCCTCTATTCTTTCTTCTCCTTTAGATCCGGAGTCTGCTGGGGAATTTGGATGAGAGATATTAACTTCTTCATGGACTTCCTCTTCCGAAACAAAGGAATCCAGGTCCTTGGTCTTCTCCTCACTTATCTTCTTTGATTCTTCAAAAATTTCCTTTGTAGGATCTTCCTTTGATATGCTTAGTTCTTCGACATCAGAAGGTTCATCAATTATGTCCTCTGTAATAGGAATATTGAATCTTTTGTATGCATTCTGGAAGATGTCTTATGTTTCTTTTGCCACTTTGTCAGTCTCTCCAAGCATAAGTTGATTCATTCTAGCTTTGCTCTGGAACTCATCCTTGCAATCTTTGAAGATCATATTCATTTGTTTCTGAGTGATTGAAGGATAGAGCTGAATAGCTATCTATTCTCGGATCTCAAGGTCCTTTGCCTTAGCATTGTTCTTCCTTATTTCTAGTTCCTTCTCTAGGCTTTTGGGAATTAGAGATATGATTTCAATAAATGCCTTGTTATAGATATTCAGATACCTGACTGTAGTTTCTTGCAAGATCTTCTGGTCAGCTTCATTATATCCATCATAGAACTCAGTCATTGGTTTTAGGTTCCCATCCACAATGACTGATTTGATGATATCATCAATGCGGAGAGTAGGTTTTTCAACAAATTCTTCTGTCTTTTCTTGCTTGCCTTGACCAGTAGAGGATTCACTGGATGTTTTCTTCTTCTTCTTCATTTTCTTTACTTCCTCATCTGTCTCTGTCTCTTCATCATCCTTGAGACTAGTATAGGACCTTGTTGCCTTTTTCTTTGTTCTTTTCTCTCCCTTTTCAGATGTCTGGGCTTCCGGTTTTGATGCTTGTTGGCTCTTGGAGGTGGCAGGTGCAGAGCTTTTGGAGGATCTGATCCAGGAGGGGGCTTGCACCAGGGCACTTTCTTTTTCTGTTTCTTGCCTTTCTTTCTCTGCCCTTTCCATCTTCTCTTTGTTTGCATCAAGTGCCTCCTTTGAAATTCCATGTCTCTTAGCAAATTCTTCTACTTCCCTCCTTACTTTTCTCTTGATCTTAGGCTGTCTTAGTTCAACATGAACTTTTACACTCAGTTCTTGAAAGGTTCCAAACCTTTCTACCTTAGGATCCTTGGGTTGACTTAGCATGTGTTGAACATGTAGCTCTACAATTTTTTCATCTACTTCATACCCCATTGGCATGATCCAGACTGTCCTTGGCTCTACTGCCTCCATTAGGCATTGATCAATTTCTACCATAAAGCATACTATATCCTTGTATTTCTCAACCAAGGATTGGGGGATTCTTTCTCTGGCCTACATTATGCTCTGAAAGTTCTTGACGTAGCCCCAGAGTGTTGTATTTTGTGCCTCAGCATCACCAATTCCATGCAAATAATCTTTGATTTATATGGCTACTGGTCTGTCATTTTGCCATATCCAACCACTGGATCCGAAAAGCTCATTCATAAAGTAAAAGAACAAACACAATATTAGCCCACCATACTTGAATGAGTTCTTCTTGTCCTTCTTGATCTTTTGTAGGTTTTCCAACAGTTGGCTTAGAAGAAGCTCACAAAGATCATAATCTGCATTCTCCCTTAACATCTAATAAGCAGCATAGATTGCAGTTCCGGATACAAAATTCTCCCTACTGGAGTGATATATCTTATAGCCAATTATCATGGATGCAAACTTGATATCCAGATCAGTGATATCTTCAATTGTCATTGCTCTCTTGTCAAATTTTGATCCTGTTGCCTCACTCACAATCTGATTCTTAACGGATTTGAGAGTAGGTACCCCACCGGATGAGTGCAATCCAGTAACTACCCTAATGGCATTCTTGGTTATCTTGAATGGCCTCATCAACCACATAAAGTTGTCATGCATTCTACTCAGAACATACCGAACCCATTCATCTTCAGCAAAACAGGGGAAATGAATGCATTGTCCAAAATGCTTGTCTCGGATAGCCTTGTACTGAGGTTTGAGTTCAAAAGAATCATTTATTAACTAATTGTGATAAATATCCATTAGCTTGGATTCCCCAAATTCCTCAATGTTTGCATGAATATATGCCTTAACATCTTCTACATGCAAAACCCAATGCGGAATGCTTAAAAAGGCGCCTAGGGGATCAACTTCTAGGGATTTGTAGGGATGCTTCTTGAATTTAGGACGTGGCCTATCAGTGATCTTCACAACATTCAGAGTAGCCATCTTTCAGAAGATTCAGAGAGAGGTTTTCAAGAGCGGAAAATACCTTTTACGCTTCTAGGGTTCACGATATGAGCCAGATCAGATTGTTGGAAGAATCAGCTTCTGCAGTTGATCTTTGAAAGGTTTGAGATAACCTTGTTGCAGAGCTCCTTTTCTCTTTTTCTCGAATGTGAATGTGAAAATGTTAATTATGAGAACCCTTATATTTATGCGCAAACCCTAATTCCATTTTGTAATAAATGCACAACTTAAGTTATTCCAGTTGCCTTATCATGAGAGAGATTTTCTAGATCACTGAGATGTACTTAGAGCTAACTTTAGTGATGAATTTCAATGTCTATGCTCTACTCGAATCATCCCCTTTATCCAAAAATCAAGATGTTTCAGTTTAGAATCACACCAGATCAAACTGTAAAAATCTTGCTTTTACCGGAAAACTGTCAAACCGGATCAATCTTGGAAGATTAGACTCTTCACATCTTCTTGCGGATCTTCCATATCTTTACCAAGGCTTCTTTAGATATTTTTGTGAGAACCCTTTAATCCGCAACATTCCATGTGCCGAATTTACACACCAATTAACTGGCTGGGGGAAAATGTTTTCCTTGAGACTCCCCCTAAGCCAGAGCTCATCTATTTAGTTTTCAGAAGGAATATTAGCACCAGATTCTAGTGCGGATCCATCCCCAACATTTTTAGTTCTTCTCTTTACCTAGATCTTGTTCATCTCCCTTTGAATTTCATCCGCACTCACTTTTCCTTTTCCTTTGTCTTGATTTTGATTATGATGTACCGAACCCCTTTTATCCTGATTCTTACTTCTGTAGAATTTAGCAATATGACCGGATTTATTGCAATTGTAGCAAATGACATTTCTTTGCAGATTTAACTGATATCCTCTTGATCTACATTGATTAGCCATATGTCCCATTCTATTGCATGCAAAGCATCTACCATTGAATGAATTGTTTATTTGCATATTTCTACATTCTTGAGATTTGTGACCATACCTTTTGCAATTAAAACACTGTCCGGAGAAGGATGAATTTGTCTGATTCATTCTTCTTCTACACTGATTTTCTTTATGACCAAAGTTATTGCAATTGTGGAAGTATCCATTGAAGGATGGATATCTTTGAGCATTTGGTTGCCTTACCGGAGGTCTTCTAGGCCTGTTCCTTGGATTTCCTAATCCAGAGTTCTTCTGACCGGATCCGGAGCTTACCCCTTTCTCATACCCCAAGCCTTGCTTATCATCTACCCTCTTTTAGCTTTCAAGAAGAACTTCAAGTTGAGCAGAGCTTATCTTGAATTTCTCTTTATATTCATTTGTTGTTTGAAGATCCCTTTTAAGAGTATTTAACTGATTCTCAAGTTGTTCTTCATTGTCTCTAGCTTCTTCAAGATCAGATTCCAGGTGCCTGATTATTCTATCCATTTTGTGGTAGTCTTCTGACTTCTCCTTGAGAGATTATTTTAGATTATCTTCACTTTTTCTTTTCTCTTCAATTTCTTGGGTGAATTTCATAACTCTTGATTCCATTTCATGTCTTACCATAATGACCTCTTTTGATAACTTCTCACATAACTTGGTTTTCTCATTTAGATATTCATTAGTATCATTGGCTTCATTTTGACTTGCTAATTGTTGAAGAAGTTCCTTTCTTTTCTTCATTGAGATACTTAGTTTTTCTTTGAGTTCATTTATGAAATCATCAGCTTGTTTGAGTCTTTCTCTCAGCTCATTGACTTCAAAGTGAGATTGATCAAGATCATCTAGAGCAGACTAAAGTTGCTCCCTCATACCATACATATCCATTGAGATTCCCAGATCTTCCTCAAGTTGTTAGGCTCTGTCTAGAGGAACTTGGCTCTGATACCAATTGTTGATAACTAAGAGGGGGGGTGAATCAGTTATCTTAATTATTTGACTTTCTTTTCTTTTTTAACAATTAGAGCAATATCAAATCATATCAGCATACATAACCATGGAAGCAAAAATAAACTCAACACACATGACACAATATTTTTGACGTGGAAAACCTTGTTAAGGGAAAAAATCACAGGGTGATTAACCCAAGATTGTATTCTCTATTAAAAGAATGAGGTAGTATAAAATGGTGCTTGCAAATTAGGGCTCACTGCCCGAGCACACTGCTCACAAGAGGCTCAATGCCTACAATAGTTTATAGAAGGAAACTAGGTACTTGAACTGATGAGAAGCATCCAGATATGCTTAGGTTCAGTTCTGGTTAAGGTCAATATACTGATCTACTACACTTCATTCTTCCTCTACCTTAGTGTTGTTGTTCTGTCACATACCGGACCTCTATCTCTATTTTCACACTATTCTCTACTTTTCTTCACACATCACAACACCTAACACACACCTTCATACTAAAATCAATCTAGTATATATATCCACATTAATGATTTCAATCATCTTTCTAGTCGGCATCCGAAAAACTCAAGATATTTCCAAACTCTAGTCTGTCGGCTAAATCCATGCTTACTAAGTGATGTGTATCAAAAAGATAGTTATAGAAGTCATCAATCATGTTGGCCAATCATGAATGATAACTTAAGAACCTTGATCACCATCAATATCTCATCCGAATTAAGGTCAGATGCTCTGCCAGTTAGTTCTTCCTTAGTCTACTCTGCCAAACAGGAACCCGATACTTAGGTGCTCATATCTCTTCACTCTTTCATCACTGGAGGCTCAATCCCTGGAATCTATCAATCAACGTACTCCTCTTGACTTCCCCAAGTCCACACTTTATAGAGATACTTCCTCTGAGAGATCTGGACATGATTGTCAAACCTTGTTGCATGCTCTGTTCTTAGTCACCGGACCAAAATACTCTTCAATCTGACTTCTGGTATAGACACACCATGTCCTTGTAGGAGTCCGGACAACACTGAGAGGGGGGGTGAATCAGTGTTGTATTAATTTTCAAACATTTTACAACTTTTTGCAAGCTTTCTCTTGCAGAACAGATGGAAAGGAATACATTAATGATTTGTTGAGTTTATATGCACAAGACTTACAATAACAGATGTAAACAAAACATGATCAAACCAATAATATGCACACACATAGAAGAAATCAATACACAACCTTTTTACCGAGTGGAAAACCCTCAGGGGTAGAAAAACCACTCATGAAGCGCCTCACTGGCTTAACTGAAAAACATGCCTCACTGGCAATACAAATTGTCTCACTGACAAATATTAAGGTCACACTGACCTATAAGCCTTACTGGCATACTGTGCCTCACTGGCAAACCATCACCAATAGAAGTAATAAACAAATCAGAGGGATACTCTGTTTCCATTCAAAACAAAACATTTCTTCTCTCACCTATGCCTGTCAAATGGCCATTCTATCAATCATACATCCTGATATGCTCAAACACACTCCTCAACTTTATGTTTCATTAATATCTATTTTTATAATTACATCAATGCACCATTATAAACAAGTTTAATGTCTTTTCACCTTCTCTCTGTAAATCAAAACCCTTGCAATTATAAAAACTTCAAGGAACTCAAAAAAAAAACACACACCAGCCCCTTAAAATTCTCTGAGTAACACCCTCTTCCATCTCTATATTCTCTTTCACTTTGATATTCTTTTTGAAATCATTCTGTCTCTATCTGCAAATAACTTCCTTCATTAAATTCTCCTAAATTCTCTTCAAATTCCCTTTTAATATTTTGTCTTTTCATTTTCATCTTCCATCAAGAAAATAAATCTCCTTCTCTGCAAATTCCTGCAATCAAACTTTATCAAGAAAATCATCCCATAAAAATTTTAATATTCTCTTGCAAAAACTTTTTCATCTTCTTGAATCAGGACCAAGAGTAAATCTATTCACAAATAAATCTTCAATCTCTGATCCATATTTTCTCATAAGACAAATCTTCTTCAATCAATCTCACAAAAATCTTTACTAAATTCTTCATTAAAAAAAATCTTTTTGTGCCAAAATAGTTGCTTTAAAAAATCTCCTCAAATTCTTCTCCTTGCAATCAAACTCTTTGTCTTCTTTTTAATCTCCAATTCTATAAAAATCTCTCTAAAAAATATTCTTTTTAAAGCTCCTAGTCCTATTAGAAAGGAGACCCATTAGACTTGGAAAGAGAAAAAAATCTCCCAAAAAACAATCTATAAACTAGGTGAAGAAAAGTTTCTAAAAAGAAAACTAGTTCTCCATTTTTTATAAGGCATATTTAATGCCAAAAATACCGATGCCTTTTCTTTTAAAACATAAAACATATTTATGAAAAATACCGATGCCTTTTCTTTATTCAAGCGACCGTTAGCATTTCAAATTCATAAACTTTCCCATAAGAAATCATTTGATGACCTTTTTCCCATTCGGGCCGCTCCATTGACTATGTTATTTGCATTTTGGCGCTCAGCAATTTTAAACAAGACCACCGATGATATAAGACTTGCATTAGAACACAAGATGTGTGTGGAGACCGCTTCACTCGGTGAGATAAGGAGAGGGTCGGTCAGGAGATGTATACCAACCCCTTCAAAAGGTAAAAATTAAGTAATACACTTGCTATTCCAGGTCATCATTGAAATATAAAGACAATAGGAATATTGAGTAAAGTAGAGTTTGAGGGGAGATGACTTATATTTGTTTAGATCTTTAAGAGCAAAGATGTTTATTAGGATAACAATATTGACAGGGGAAAACCATTAGAAGCTTGAAACCCACTTTATACCTCT
The DNA here is from genome assembly GCA_027924645.1 of Cunninghamia lanceolata. Classification (NCBI taxonomy): domain Eukaryota; kingdom Viridiplantae; phylum Streptophyta; class Pinopsida; order Cupressales; family Cupressaceae; genus Cunninghamia; species Cunninghamia lanceolata. The sequence goes on from BSBN01000394.1 coordinate 169,538, forward strand.
GCACTTGTCACAACCTTGTCTTGTGGACACTTGAGTGTGAAAGCAACTTGATAAAACCAACTTATCTCCTTCTTGTGAAAACTTGAGGTGAAAGAAACTAGATGATATAGTTTTCTATCATGATAAGTTGAACACCTGCTATTATGAAGTCCTGATTCAACAACTAGTAAGACAAGAACATGATCAACATGTGTCAACATTGCTTTGAATATGAACATGCATGTAAACCGTTTGAACTCCTATATGATCAACATCTGAAGCACATGACGATCCTCAAGTGTTAATTCAAACACAACCCACTATTACTGACCTCAACTGATCTTGAAGCAACCTCTCTCAGATCAATGCACAACAAGAACATACTGCAAATAATCTTTCATGACATCACTTACCAAAGAACATATGAAGACATCATTGGAGGCCAAACCTGATCAAACAAGTAATGTGATTAATCGTAAACCAACACCAAACATCAAGTGTATTCATGTGATCCTGTAAGCACTTGAAACACCAATATAATGAGCCTGATTGGTACATGAATGTTATCAAACACTTGTAATATTATCATCCATTTATCAAGTCAATCCCACTGACAACATCCTTCAACACTATGTGAACAACTGTGAAGTGCATGATCATGAACAACTTTCTCAATACCTTTTGACATCAATGACAAACTATCACCATCAGTCCTGTGGATGTGTGGGATGGACTTTGTTGCCATCAATGACAATACCCATGAAGCCACACAGTGTCTCTTGCCAACACCACTTTCTCAGGATCTATGGAAATTCCCTTCTCTAAAATGACATGCCCCAACAATTTACCTTTAGTTACTCCAAAAATGCATTTCTATGGATTCAAAGATATTCCATATTGTTTGCATCTTTCTATTATCTTTCTTAAATCTACTACATGATCAACTCTGTCTTTAGAGAAAATTATTAAATCATCCATATAAATGATAATGCATTTACCCACCAAATCTTTGAAGGTGGTGTCCATAACTCTCTAAAAATTTGTACCTAGATTTATCATAACAAAAGGCATCCTCCTGTAGGTGAAATTTCTCCATTTAGTTGTGAAAGCAGTCTTCATTCTATCAAGTCATATTTAACAAGGACTTTCTTATAACCCGAATATTAGTCTAAAAAGGACATCATCTGAGACCTGTTAACTATCTTAAGCACTTCGTCTAGGGATGGTAATGGGTAATTATCTTTTTTTGATGCCTTATTTAGATTTATAAAATTAACACAAAGTTTGATTTTAATGTTTTTCTTCCTTACTAGGACCAGGTTAGCTACCCATATGGAATTTCTAACATGGAAAAGAAGTTTTGTTGCTAACAATTTATGGACTTCTTTAAAAATCAATGGTTCTATTAGAGCCTTTACATGCCTTTGTTTTTGTCTAAAGTGCTTGATGGTTGGCTTGAGGGGAATGGTATGACTGATAATTGAGGTGTCAAAGGTTTTAAGGTCTTTGTATCCCCAGGCTATCACATCCCTATAATCTTTTAGAAGTTTAGTTATATCATCCTTTTCATTTTGGGAACATGTTTTGTCAATAAATATATTCCTTTCTACATTACCATCTCCCATATTATGTTTCAACTTTACACCTTTTGAGATAGAAGGTATCTTATACTTTGCTCAAGGATCTAAGTTAAAAATTTGTTCTAAGGCTACCATACCCTTTGGGATATTATTTATTTTCAAATTGATGACTCCATCATCTTTCTCAAGAGGTTCCTTGTCTAATTCATCAATGATCTATCCTTCAAAAACTCTAGTGTTAGTAATAAATTCTAGGATGTGTTGATCATCTTGCAATACGTGGAAATTTCTTATGTCTTGGAAATTTCTTATGTTTCCTGTGACTGCTAGAACTAGCACTAATTCTACTGAGAATCTTCTCAATCTTAATTGAGTCATGGGCTCTAAAGTGCTTTCTGCAATAGCTAGTGCATATGAATTAAATATGTTTTTTCTCCTAGGGATCAACTTGATATCAAATGCTTCAAAATCTTCAATTAAGCCCCAAACTCTATTTCCATATGTAGCTAACCTTTTATCACAACAAGTGTATTGACTTCTTACTTGTTTCACTACTAGTTTAGAATCTCCTTAAACTTGTAAACATAGGGCACCTTTCTTGTGGGCAAAAATTAACCCTCTTATCAAAGCTTCATACTCAACCATATTATTAGTGCAAGCAAATAGTAATCTGTAGGAAGCCAAGAAATCTCTACCTTTGGGACTAACCAGCTCTACCCAAGCCCCACTACCTTGTTTAGATTTTGAACCGTCAAATATGAGGGTCTAGATCTGATGATCTTAGAGGCTTTAATTATTTTTAGCAAGCTTGTGATTGAGTACTTGTGCACAAGCACATCTAATAATTTTTTTGTGTCAAGTATTACTTCTTTAGGAATTTCTTTAAAGTATTCCATTTCTTCAATTTGTACTATCAAATCTTTATTTGACTCACTCAAATCTACCTGCAAGCTATCCCAAAGTGTTTCTAAAACTGTAGGTGAATCCTTTTCTTGTACTAGTGTGACATTGCATTGTATATGAGTAAATCTAGATTGAGGTTGGTTTATTTCTTCTATATTCCAAGTCTGGTCTTCCAACATTCTAGACATTTTGAATGTGTCTTCCTCATCTATAGCATATTTTAAATCACAATAATCTTCAATTGTATTGATGTAATTCAGATTCATAAAGTTTTGAATACAATCTAATTCATAAAGTTTTGAATATGAGATAATAGAGTTAACTTATTGAATAACTCTCAGACATAATTTGTAGTAAGTCCATAACACTTATCTCTTTCCCCAGAATGTTCTTATCTGAAACTAGCCTTTGTACAAATCCTCAAAATATATGATCAAAGGGAAAATATTTGAGGTTTCAATATTCTCATATGATATTTTAGTTTTCTTCTTAGTTGGGGTTTTTGGATACACAAAAGTTGTTAATATTTCATCCGCCTTATATACTCCTGGTTCAACTTCTGTATAGACAACTTCATTTAGATGATTGGCTTCAGTTATCATGTGTTTGAGTCTTGGATTACTTTCTATATTTATTTGGTTTTGATTCCCTTTCCAAGGAAGCCACAAATGTGAGAAGTCAGTGGAAAAATACCCATCCAAACTATTTGAACAATCTCTTCTCAATAACATTCCATATACTTCTAGAGTATCTACTATTTGGATATCAATGTGTTGTTGTATGTGGGGGTTAGACACTAGCTAAATGTGGACATCCTTCAGTTCTCCTACCACATTGAATTATGTCTTATCCAACTGGATCACTTTATTTTGGGTTTTAGTGAGTGTCATTTCTAGTTTCTTGTAGATAGAATAAGGCATGACATTGCTAGATGCTCTAGAGTCTACCAGACAATTATGCAGATTCCTGATGAATATTCTAACACTGAGTAAGAAATGAGTCTAATCCAATCTCCCTCTATAAATGGTAGCATAAGCATCAGTTGTTGCTACTATTTTGGCTTTGTCTTTCTATGTGCCTGATTTATCTAAGAATCTAATCAATTCTTCTCTTTGATATGATAAATTTTGTAGGACATCAAAGATAGACATATTAGATTTGGTTTTCTTTAGATCTTCTGTTATATCATAGATTATATCCATCTGGGTGTGAGCTTTAGTGAGTACAACCATATTTGATCTATCTTATCCCTCTATATGACCTTTAGGTGGCAACAGATTATTGTTGGCATTGGGATCTCGAGGAGTTGGCACATTACTAGGTGGAATTGAAGTTGTAAAAGGGTCTTTGTTCTTGTTTCTAGGAAAGTAATTATTCTTAGCTTGTTGAACAACTTGAACATCATGAACTTCTAGCGCATGTTCATTGTCTTATTTAAAGAGAAATACATAAGTTTCCAATACCATAGTAGTATTTACATTATCCCCATTGTTAGTGGAAGAGTTATAAGATATTTTTGAATTAGCCTAAGAAATTCTAGACATCTCCATTTTTGGGTAGTTCAATTCTGACTATACATCAATGTCATGTAATCTACACCAGTTTGACATGAGGTTCAATTATGCAATGTTAACATTGTTAGAAACATTTGAATATCCTGGGTTTCCATCATTTTGACCATAATTTGTATTGGTAACCCCACCATTATTTGACCTAGTATTCCATTGTCTATTGAAGGGTCTCTAATTGTATCCTCTATTTTGACTCTAGAAATTTCCTTGATTCTGATAGTTATTCTGGTTTTGACTATGAGGAGGATTAATTCTAAAATGTGTGAGTTCATTGGTAACTTCAGACAAGGTCTTCTTCAATGCCTCTATTTTTTATGATAGATGTGTAGTCTATCCTACAGAAGAATGGGTTCCACTTGATGGATTCATCTGATTGGTTTATTGTACATTGACCTGAGGTGTCTAACTAGAGGCTTTCTTCTAAAAAAAGGAATTTCCATTAGAAGTTGCAGGTAGTATGATGAGGGTGTGCTCCACCCAACACACTCACAAAAAATTGAGAACAACAATCATTTACGAGGGGAAACCCTTTCGGGAGAAAAACCCCACACCAAAAAACAACTCAATATATTATTCAAAAATCTTGACAAGATTACAACATGCTTACAGAGAAAGCCTTCACAAGATTATCACCAACTATAAATCAGGAGGCAACTCAACATCTATCTTACTCTCACTCACAACCTCTATCTCAAGCACCTAACATATAGGAGATATAATACTGGAAACCATCAACATTAATTGCAAAACCATGAGCTAAAGTCACCCAAAAGTGGCGCCCAAATAATCTCCAACCAAAGATGCTTTATGATGTGTCAAATCACACACCAACATATTTAACTTCCCCCTTTCTAGATCTTTTAAGTGTCCAACATTTTTTCACATTTCCCAAAATGGGAGGCCCAACTTTTGGATGCCATAACTTCTGATCTGGGGGTCCAATTGTTGAACAGTTTGATGTGTTGGAAAGCTCATAAACTCTGAACACCATCTAAACTTTGTGCTCATAGGCTTAGTTAATGAACCCACAAAATTCATTAATGTCTTTACCTTAACTAGCTTCACCCTACCATCCTCAACCATATCTCTAATAAATGATATTGTACATCAATATGCTTGGTCATGGCATGAAATGTTGGATTCTTAGCAAGGTAGATCGCACTTTGACTATCACTACACCTTGTTTTATTCCAATATCTGAACATAGTCAAATAAGCCAAATGGATTATTTACAAGCGTGAGTAGCTTCCATATAGTCAAATTCAGTAGTGGACAAAGAAACAACAACCTATCTCTTACTTGTCCAACTAATTACACATAAGCACTGGTGGATCTTCTGTTGTCAACATCACTTGCCAAGTCTAAATCCAAATAATCATGAATATCAAGGGAATGATTGTCTCCTATAAATTACCATGATAACATAAGGAATACTCTAAGGTACCCTAAAAATATCTGAGGACTCGTTTAACTACATCCTAATGAATTCTACTGGGATTAGGCATATATCTGGAAAGAACTCCCACTACTTGGGCAACATCTAGTCTAGTACAAACCATACCATACATCGAACATCGAACTACACTCTAGTAAGGCATTCTGCTCATGTCTTCCATCTCTGATGGGGATGTTGGATATTGTGAAGTAAATAACTTCATTCCAACTATAAGAGGAATACATAATTGTCTACAATTCTGCATGTTGAACCTCTATAAAATTGAATTGACATACTTACTCTAGCCAAGCCATAGTTTTCTATCCACTCTATCTCTTCTAATTTCCATCCCAAGAATGTGTTTAGCTACACCAAGGTCCTTCATTCAAATTTATCTATAGGTTGATACTTTAGTTCTAAAATCATTCCCTTCCCTTTACTAATAAATAACATATCATCAACATATAATGCAATAAATAGGAAACAATCACCATCAAATTTATAATAAACACAACGATCTAGTTTACAAATTCCAAATCCCAAACTCCACATATGTATCAAATTTTTGGTACCACATCCTAGGACTCTGTTTCAGTCCATACAAATATTTCTTTAATTTACAAACAAAATTTCTTTCGCCTTTCACCATGTAATGGTTTGATTGTGTCATATAAATATCCTCCTCCAAATCACCATGAAGGAATGTCATTTTCAAATTCATTTGCTCAACCTCTACATCATAAGAAGAAACAATAGAAAGCATGAATCTAATGGATGTCACTTTAGCAACAAGAGAAAATATCTCACCATAATCAACACCCTCAACCTGAGAGTAACCTTTTGTAACCAATCGTGCTCTATACTTCTCAATACGTCCATACGAACCAATCTTTTTCTTGAACACCCATTTACAACAAATAGGTTTTCGTCCTTTAGTAAATGGTAGTAGGTCCTATGTGTCATTCTATTTCAAAGCTTCCATTTATTCATCTATGAAAATATTCTAGGATTTTTCATCATCCATACCTAATACCTCTTCTATCTAGATTTTGGTTCATCCATGTTAGTATTCAAAGCAAAAATACATCTCCAATCATCAAGTGAATACCTTTCTAGTGGTTGTCTATGCCTTGTAGAGCTTCAAACAAGCTAAGCTGGAGGTTCCTCCTCCTCTTCTAAGGATTCAAACCTAGATGAGCTCTCCTCAACTACTTGTCTATCTAGGAGCATCAATTAAACTTTCTCAGGAATATAAGGAAGTTGAATTACATCTTCCTATTAACTTTGTTTTGGTTGCAATGTGTTATGATATAAAATGTCCCCTTGGGGGCTTTTCCCTCTTAAGGTTTAGCTCTCGGGTCTTGTTTATGCATTTAGAGCATTTTGCATGATAATTTGACATCCCAATGAGAAAACCTTGAAGTTTCATGACAAATGGGACCTAGGGGTGCACTTGACATAAGTCCTGCCTGAAATAGGGGGAGGACTTGGGCGCTCATGCCCTAGTCCTGCCCTATTTTAGGTAAAGCCTAATTTCAAAGTGTTGGTTTATGACCGTTATTTAGGTCCTATGCTGACACGATAAGTTTCAATTATGAAATTCTTGGCTGGAATGTTTGTAGTTGCATATATAAGCATGATTAGTGATTCATTTGTAAACTAAATGGAAATTAGATGAGCATTGTGATTTTGTGAAAGTGATTCAAGGCATTCATTGTGTGATAGCGCAGAATTTGTGTTGCTATTGTGTTTGCAGATTTGGCATCCATCTCCTCATGGCATGAAGAGCATTTTCCTTCCATGAGATCTTCACTACAAGGTGATATCATTTGTGTTTTCAATCATTTATCATTTGGATTTTACCTCTATACCGTAGGGATACGCACTCTTTATCTGACAACGGTGTTCGAAAGACTTGAATATCTCTCCGAGGCTTGACTGAGGCAAGCCTCTAAACACCACAACCCCCAACCCATTTTTCCATGATTGCAGGTTACGGGTTGCAGGAGCAAAAAAAGTGGAGTTGCAGGAGACCAGTGCAGATTATCAGAATTGCAGATCTGAAGAGAAAATAGGGACCTGGACTCAAGCACCCGCTCATTAGTCCTCTAGATCTCGCAACAGGAAAATCTTCGGAACAATAGGAATAGGTTGTAGACAAGATTCCCAGATCCCGACGGAAATGGTGGCGCTAGACTAGGGCACCCGCTTATTAGTCCCTAACTTTTCCATTTTCTGAACTTCAAAATCTAGTACATATTTGATTGTCATTTGATATCTCTGTGTGCGAGCATTTTCTGTAATTTGTCCGTTTGCTTCTGAATTTGCATAATTAGGGTTTTGAGCATAAGTGGACTTAATTAAACAAAAAAATCACATGATCCCAATTTTCCCCTATATTCTCAGTGACCAAAGGCTTGTAGTAGATTTCCTACTCGGCTGAAGTCCTTGAATGTTTAGAGGTGAAAGGAGGATTTACACAAACTAGCAAAATCAACCCCAAACACTAAACAAATCCTCATCATTTTTCACCATAAACAATTTGGTGAACCCGTGTTTTTAATGAATTTTGCACCTTGCTAAGTGGTGTGCTTTAGATTTACATTCATTTCATTCATTCATATCATTGTTCATCTTATTGCATTTGAAAAATTACAAAAAAAATTGAAAAATTTGACATTTTTAGCTTGCATTTTCAAGTAATTTAGATTAATTGGCATTTAAATTCAAAAAATTTATGTCATTATAATCATATCTAGTTTAAAATACAGAAATTTTTTATTCATCATTCATTTAGATTGCATTTCCATGCTTGAATTGTTGAAAATTGCTTGAAATTGTGCATTTTTCCATATAACCTAGTTTTGCATTAGCTAGGGTTTGTAGTCAAAATCTTGTTTCAGATTTTACTACCCTTTTAAAACACTCATTAGGACTGATTTATAACTGTAGTGTTTCATTATAGTGGTTTGCTTGCAAAATTTCATGCCTAGGGTTTAAAAACCTTGATTTTTCACTAGATTTTGGCCTTATCGACTCTCTAGAACTGCATCATAAGCGTATTGTATAGGATTTTTCTGCACTAATTGGATTTAATCAGGGTTATTATATTCTTCCCCTCCTAAAATTCTTTACAACACCTTTTTATTGGGCCCTTGCATTGAAAATTTGGTGAAAATTTGCATATTTTGGCTATATTTGCCCTAAGGTTTGACTTAGATTCGCACTCCAAGTGTGTTGTAATAGAATTTATGGCTTTAGGTGACTAATATTACTGCTATAATCTTCTTCAAATCCAAAAATTCTTTATAACACCCCTTTTATTGGGTCTTACATTGAAAATTTGTGAAAAATCACATATTTTAGTGTATTTTCACTAGGTTTTGACTTGTCATCACCCTAGGTTTGCATCAAAATTATGTTGTGAAGGCTATTATTGCTTTATTGGACTGATATTATACATATTACTTGCTTCACTTGATCAATTTCCTTACAACACCTTTTCTTTCACTTATTTGCATTGAAAAAAGTTGAAAAATCAAGCATTTTAGGTCATTTTCACATGCACTTTTGCACTTGCTTCTGAGATAAGTGTTGAAAATCTTTTAAATCTGATTGGGAACTTATATAAAAGCATAAATAAATTGTTAATTTGAAAATTTGGCATTAATTCATAGCATTTTGTGAAAATTGGCACATTGGTTACAATACACATTGTGTATTTCAACACTAGGTGTTTATACACTTTGTTCAAATCTCTTGATTGATTGTGAAATTCGTGAGTTTTACTATTTAAATACCTAATTTCCACAATCTTGTCATCATGGATACTTCTTGTTATTCATCTTTGGAAGCATTGTTTGCATACATCATAGACATTGATCATTTCTCCAAATTTACTCATGAATATCCTTAAGTCTAGGAACAAATAGCATGCATATATGATGTTGATATTTCTATGTGTTCCACATATGAAATCCTTTTCTATATATATTATTTTTATAGCTTCACAAAGCTCGTGGGAATATATCCTAAGATATTAGATGATCTCACTAAATTCACGATCAATAATATATATACTAGTGGTGACCTCAAGATGTTAGATGAAGCCTTAGATGACTTTTTGGAACATTCCACTACGGCACCTATTGCTAAAACATGTGATGATAACTTAGGTTTACCTTATGATCCCTCTCCCAAAGTTGTTCCTCCTCATGAGGACACTTTGATGCAAGAGGATGATTTCATTGACACATCTCTTAACATTATACCACCACCTCTTTATTACAATGTTCTCTCTGGCCAAGATGAAACATTGGTGAATAAAGAAGCCTCTCCAACCAAGAACATTCCATGGGTAGACACTGAGCGTTCATATAACAACAATAAAAACTCTCTTCCTATCATAGTGCATGAAACCTCTATGGAGCATACTATCAACCTCCCTCCTTTAGTTGATTGTTCACACACCTTGGATATCACTAAGGAGGTGAAGAGCCTTAATATCCCTCCTTTGATTGAATATTCAAGTCATTTGGACATCACTAAGGATACTAATGCACCTCAAAAAGAAAACATTCAACCTCACATAGAATCAAACCTAGATGAACTTAACACTGAACAATTTGAAGGCAAGAACAATAGTTGGGATATGATACCTTATGAACCCCTTTCCTCTAGCGTTCAACATGGGAAAGATGATCATCTACTTATCGACAAAGGTTAGTTTGGTTGTCCTTACAGGTAAGTATTTCTAACCCTTTATCTCTCGTTATGTGTTTCGCCCGTGATGTGTTATGTGTTTTTTAGGCCTCCTGGGATGACCCTTGATTCTCTTGTAAGGTCAAGGATACCAGGAGACCGCCTCTGTTGTGACCATTCTTCTATTTGTATCATCATTCTTCTATATTGCTTCTCCTCTATTTTCATTGTTGTGTGTTGTGTCTTACGGACATAGCGTTGTAGTTGGTGACTTGGGGGCACCCTCCTACGTGACTGTCCCTACGACACTTGTTTCTCCTCTCTCGATTTATTGTTTCCCTTCCTCTAGTGTTTCTATCTAGTGGGCGGATGATGAAAAACATTTTATACTAATGCGGACCTAGTGTCCCTTTAGCGAGAAATCAAAAATTGGACTTAGTTCCTACATGACGATGGGGTTGTTATATATTATCCGACACTTAGCTAGTAGAAACACTGCATGCACTTTGTCGTGTGATCTTGATGGTGTCTTATCGCACTTACAAAACATAACAATACTGCTACTCCATGCACTTTGTCTATCTTGAATCTTGCATTCCTTAGTTCTCTATGCAGTGTTGTTTATCATGATTATATGGACGCTAACACTTTTCTTGCAAGGATGTGTTTATGGGAACATTTGGCAATTGTTGTAGCGAAGCCCAATCATCGGTGTGTGCCTGTAATGTGCCTGAGATGGTGATGAACCTAGGAATAAGAACACTCCATCGCTTATCTGTCGTGTTTTCTTGTGTCTTCCAAGTGTGTGTGTATTGCGTGTTTGTTCCCAAGCATAGTCTTAAAGACCGGTGGCGATGAGTCCCTCCTATGCTTTGGGATTTGTATGGTGTGCTTGATTTGTATGGCGTGTTTGATTTGTTTGGAGTGTCTGTTGCCCCATATGCAGTCTTAAAGACTGGTGGCGATGGGTCCCTCCTGCATTATGGGTGGTGTGTTTACTTTCCTTGTACTTGCATCTACATTTCATATATATATGAGAAAAAGAAAAAGAAAATAAAATCATTACTCTCTTCACTGCATTCACTATATCCACTGTGTTTTACGTTTCTTCAATACTGTCTTCTCCGTGTTTTGCGTGATTGTAACTGTCTTCTCTGTGTTTTGAATGCCTATTACTATCTTCTCTATGATTGGCGTGTCTTCTCCGTGCTTGGCGTGTTTGCTGTGTTTTTTGACCGTACTTTAATGCATGTATTGGCCTTGTGTTTAATACATACATTAAAGTGGGAGCTAAATGTTATGTCAGAAAATGTCCCCTTGGGGGATTTTCCCTCTTAATCTTTAGCTCCTAGGTCTTGTTTATGCATTTAGAGCATTTTGCATGATAATTTGACATCCCAATAAGAAAACCTTGAAGTTTCATGACAAATGGGACCTAGGGGGTGCAGTTGACATAAGTCCTGCCTAAAATAGGAGGGGAGGACTTGGGCGCCCATGCCCTAGTCCTGCCCTATTTTAGGTCAGGCCTAATTTCTAAGTGTCAGTTTATGACTGTTATTTAGGTCATATGCCGACACGGTAAGTTTCAATTACGAAATTCTTGGCAGGAATGTTTGTAGTTGCATATATAAGCATGATTAGTGATTCATTTGTAAACTAGATGGAAATTAGATGAGCATTGTGATTTTGTGAAAGTGATTAAAGGCATTCATTGTGTGGCATAGCAGAATTTGTGTTGTTATTATGTTTGTGTTTGCAGATTTGGTATCCATCTCCTCATGGCATGAAGAGCATCTTCCTTCCATGAGATCTTCACTACAAGGTGATATCATTTGTGTTTTCAATCATTTATCATTTGAATTTTGCCTCTATCCCGCAGGGATATGCACTCTTTATTTGACAATGGTGTTCAGAAGACTTGAATGTCTCTCTGGGGCTTGACTAAGGCAAGCCTCTAAACACCACAACCCCCAACCCATTTTTCTGTGATTGTAGGTTACGAGAGAAAAAAAAGTGGAGTTACAGGAGAGCAGTGCAGACTATCAGAATTGCAGATCTGAAGAGAAAATAGGGACTTGGACTTGGGCGCCCACTCATTAGTCCTCTGGATCCCACAACAAGAAAATCTTTGGAATAGTAGGAATAGGTTGCAGTCAAGATTCCCAGATCCTGACAGAAATGGTGACACTGGACTAGGGTGACCACTCATTAGTCCCTAACTTTTCTATTTTCTAAACTTCAAAATCTGGTACACATTTGATTGTCATTTGATATCTCTGTGTGTGAGCATTTTCTGTAATTTGTTTATTTGCTTCTGAATTTGCATAATTAGGGTTTTGAGCAAAAGTGGACTTAATTGAACAACAAAATCACACAATTCTAATTTGCCCCTATATTCTGAGTGACCGAAGGCCTGTAGTAGACTTCCTACTCAGTTGAAGTCCTTGAATGTTTAGAGGTGAAAGGAGGATTTACACAAACTAGCAAAATCAACCCTAAACACTAAATAAATCCTCTTCATCATTTTCACCTTAAACACAATGTAATAGAAGGCTTAGTTTCTCTAAAATCACACTTCCATTATATATTACCTTCTGTGTAACAGGATCCCAAAGCTTGTCTCCTTTCACACCATAACTATTCCCGATGAAGATACATTTTACAACCATGTTTTCCAACTTTGTTCGCTTCTCCTTTAGCACATGTGCATATTCCTCGCAACCAAAAACTCTAAGATGTCTTAATGAAGGCTTGTGACCTGACCACACTTCCTTAGGCATTTTATCAACAAGAAATGATGTAGGAGACCTATTAATCAAGTAGCAAGTAGTGGAAATAACTTTATCCCAAAACCTTTGTTCTAGACCAGCACCACTAAGCATACTCCTAGACTTCTCCATCAATGTTATATTCACTCATTATGCAACTCGATTCTACCATGGAGAATATCGAGTTGTCCTTTGTCTCTAAGTGTCACAATCTTTACATAATCTATCAAAATAATTAGAGAAAAATTCACCACCATTATCAGTCCTCAAATATTTCATTTTCTTTGCAGTCTACAACTCAACCATTGCTTTAAATTCTTTAAATTGACTGAAAACTTTAGATGTACTCTTTAGAAAATATGCCCATATTTTTTTTATATAATCATCAATAACAAAACATAATATGTGGAATTTCTAATGGAATGAATATCTATGGGACCAAATACATCAAAATGAATAAGATTCAATACACCATAAGATATATGAGAACTTGAGTAAAACTAAACACGATTTTGTTTACCATAAATACAACGCTCATAGAAATTGAAATCAAATTTAAAATGAGTCAACCCTTCAACAAGGTTTCTATTTTTCAAGGTCCTTAGACCCTTTTCTTCAATGTGCCCTAATCTTTGATGCCATAACATAGTCTTCTCTACAATTAATTTTGATTTACAAGAAAGAGCACCCTTAGGTACCCAAAAGCCATGACCATCTGTTGAAGAGGAAACCCTCACCTTTTCAAATGAAGTAGTCATATAATTTCATTTCACTGCAACACTATTACACTCAACAGTGTATGCATCAAGCTTATACAATGTGCAAAATATGACACCTCTATTAGATTTTGTTTGATCAAAGGCAAACAAGTAGGATCTCTACAACCATGAATGGAGTGTGTCATTAACCAACAAAAAACTTTGAAGGATTAATGCATAGATGGTATCCAAACAGACAACCACTCCCCTCAAACATTCATGCACGAGCCACATGTAAAGACATGGAAGCCCTCCATAGACAAGCATCATATCTCAGGAGAAGGGGATATAATCAGGAAAATCATAGGAGGAGTAAGTGGTAGGCAATAGTTCCCTTGCCTATAAAAGATGAGCTCTTCTAGAGACGCTTTGATCACATACCACAACAAGAAAGGGAAATCGCCTTTCATCAATGAAACTTAGAATGGGATAATGTCTTCCAAAAAAGAGGACTTGCTAACAGGTATAAGGGTAAAACATCCAAGAAAGGGAAAGCGTTCAGGAAAGGTGGCAAGCAAAGAGTTAGGAAGAAATACCCAGAAAAGGGAAGGGAGCCTCCATCCTGAGAAGCTATGGGAATCTTTATCAGGACAGAAGGATGGCATCCAACAAGTCCCTGAACATCAAGAACCACTCAGATTCAGAAGTGTCTTTACAAATCCCGGAGGAGATCTACAAGTCAAGGAGAGACAATCTACAAAAAATGGGTATAATAGGTAAAGTATAAAAAAAAAATTCAATGCTTGATTTTAAGGATTGGATTGCTTCTAACTAGCCCCCCAGTAGAGTTAGTAGATCTAGGAAAGGGTTTATTCACAAAAACCTTCTCTAATAAGGAGGACTGTGAGATAGTAATCCAAAATAAAGAATGGTACGTTCAAGGGGACAAATATAGTGTCAACCCTGGAAACTGAACATCATCTCAGAAAGAGAAAAACTAGGAGGTTTCCCCTTTTGGGTGTAAATCTCAAACATCCCACTAGAATATAGGGATTTAAACATCTTAAGGATGATTGGAGATTCAATATGCATCTGACAGGAAATACAACTCCCATAATCACTGTTGGTTGGGGACTGTCAAAATGAACATTTTATTGAAATCAGAAAAGGACAAACCAACAAAGGTCAAACTAAACTCCATAGAAGGTATATGGGAGAAAAAACAATTCTATGAAGAACCACCCAATATGGGGAACTTTATCAGCAACCCCCGTCGAGAAGGTGAATCAAGTAAGGAGGTGGGACATGTAGACAAAGAGACTATGGCAAGCCAGGTGTTGGTGTCTGCACCTAGATTTAAGGTTTCAAACATTCACCTGCAGGCCCTTTCATTTAAACCCAAAAAATTTCTAAGTCCATCGGCAAGAGTAGACTTTTGTCTCAGCGATCACGTTGTTCACAGTGGTTTGTTCCTTGCATCGGCGAGATGGTATGTTGTGTTACTCCGATGGATGGGTCGGCATGACAATATTCATTGACATAATTTGCAAATGTCACTCCGATGGTTTGGGTTACACCGACGAAGGTGAGTCATCGGTGTGACAGTATGTATCGGCGTGCTATGGAAGTCTCCTTCTGATGTGTTGGGTCATTCTGCCAATCAGCCTAACTAGCGACATCGGCATGCCTGGAGGATGTCGCTCTGACACTTGGGCTCACTCCGATAAGGTCTTAGCATTGGCGGGAGATGGAGAAATAGACCGTTGGCGGGTGGATCACTGGTCACATCAAGGAAAAGTGTGCGACATTAAGTATACCCGTGGTCTGGTATATAAAGCGATCAAAGGATCACTACAGGATGAATGTGGGATAATTAGATCTCATGAATATGAAAAGTCAGCGAAGGAAAAAGGGCACCTACGTGGCATGATTTCATTGGTCGATGACTTGTCAGCGTGAATTAAAGCCATTGATCTCGGCGGGAAGATGGAAATCGACGGCCTTGTTTCAAATTCTCTGAAAGCAAAGGATTTCCTATGTTCGCAATTGCATTTCTAAGTGGAAAAACTTCAGAAACAGCGAACCACTACATTTCAAAGTAGGTAGGTTGGCCATTATGACAAATTTACAGAGGTAGGGGTCTGAAGGGATGGGCCAGCTACCATTTTCAATGAAAATCTTCAAGCGGTGGCACATCTCTCGAATTCACCTGCTTCTTCCCTCTTCTTCTCGCGGCTGCATTGAATTTTTGGGTGCCATTTCTCATGGTGCATTGTATCTGGTAGAATTTTGAAAATGACCATTGTACTTGATTGTTGAGTACACATTCTTGTTGTATAAGCGAACTATGTTACTCACATTTTTGGTTGTTGAAGACTTGGGCAATTTTTTGGAGAAATAACAAAAAACAGAGTATTTCTTGGTTGTTCTGTCTCTTTTGTGAGTTTATGAGTTGCATTTGAGTGCACGTTGCACGTATGTTCAGTTTCATGTTATTTTATATGAAAAATGCTTCTTTGCATGTGTTTTAGTTGTTTGTCTCCATTTGTTGTATGCATCGCTTCTTCTGAATCTGGTTGCTAAGGGTTCCTCAGATTCTAGGATATAGATTTCTATATTGCATGCTTGATCTCTAACTTCCATTCAAGGAGTGGATTAAACTGTTTTAGGTTAAGTATGAAGAAGAATGTATTTCAGCAGGGATATTTGTAAGTAGAGATTACTAAATACTCAGTCTTGGGTGGTGTTTGTAAGGCAAATACCAATTCTAACCCCTTGAGACTTGAATGCTAGTGCAAATCATTCACTTGTATACGTCTAGTTGACTCCTTGCCCTGAGATAGGCACCGATCTGCCCTTGTGTAGTAGTTATGATACAAAACCCCTTGTCTTACATCCAAAACATAAAACAAATCATTTCATAACTTCCAACCTGTTAGTTGCAGGAGTAGAAATAGGACCCCTGCATACTCTCATACCTAACTAGTTAGATATGTCCAAGAACACTGCTAACCTTGTGATTTATCACCCAAATCTTGGTCCATACATGAGAGTATTCTGCCTATTATTGTAAAGCTAAATCTTTCTGTCATTGGGTGAGTCAAAGTTAAATCTTTAGCTATAGGGATACCCCCCTTGGTGCGGCTGAACCAGAAGTGAAGGGGAGGCAGCTCACGCAACCTCTTGTATTTGTTGGCCGAATCTGCCTGTGCATTGGAATTGGCAAACCCTCTGCCAATTCAGAGAAAAAGACCCAACAGATTTGGTGACTCTACTGGGGATGACTTAAATGTACATCAATTAGAAAAGAGTTGAGTGATTTGGAAACTAGAATACCCAGTTTCTAGTGAAATCATTGCTGCATATCTGGATCTTTCATGTGAATAATGGTGCTCTGCTAGTGGAATGAACTTAGAAAAATATTTATTCTATGATGAGCTTTCAGTTGTTTGAAAATTTTATCCTCTTTGGAGAAGTGGCGACTCTAAAAAAAAGTTCTTAGTGCAGATGAAAGGCCAATGTATGTTGTTGTGATAAAAAATCCTCTGTGCAAGACTTCAGCATCTGGATGAGAAAAGGTACATGGTTTTTTCCCACTTGTATTTGTTGTTTTATTGCATAAGTTAAATGCCAAGGGGAAGCCTTAGGTCTTAAGCAAACATAAGATGTCTGAGATTGAAATTTATATGAATCCAAATATGTATTCACCCATACTCAGCCAAGAGGGGGATGAAGTGTTGTGTAAAAAAATTGAAGAGATAAAGAATAGGTTGATATCCTTAGAGGCTCGACAGGCTCAATTAAATAGTAATAATGTTGTGTCTGCTAGTCAGAATGTTAAACCTCTTGTCAGCCCTTTTGATCCCTTATATGACCAATTAGATCTGTCATGGGTTGACTATGAAGTTGAAAGTATGTCTGGTCAGATTTACAATCAGATGCCTAGATTTAGTGGACACAGTGTGTGTGATGGGGGTGCACATATCCAAAACTTTCACAGCTTTATGGAGAAAAATTCATTTAGAGATGAGGATATGTGGATGAGGTTTTTTGTTAGATCCTTTGGTGCTAGAGCTAGAGATTGGTATTTGAGCTTCCCTGAGAAATCCTTTGCCTATTGGGATGAACTTGTTGGCAGTTTTAAAAAGGAATTTGCAAGAAAACCTACTGATCTTGTTGCAAGACTAATGGAAATTAGAAGAAAAGATGAAGAGCCCAGTATTGATTTTAGTCATAGATTTGCAGTTGCCCTTTCACAAATCCCTGAAGACTTCAGACCTGATACTCCAGCCTGCATTGGCATATACTTTGAAGCTTTTGAGAAGGGCTCTAGTGCAATGTTGAGGGAATTCCAGATAACAGATGTATAGATGGCATACAAGTTTTTAGAAAATACAAAAAAAATGAGGAATGAGCACATACATAATTCCCTGTCCACGGGCTTTGGTGTGAATAACAGTTGTGTGGCTGTAAATGACCAAGTGATCATAGCATCATTTGAAGACAAATTTGTAAATGAGAAGATAGAAGTTGAGAATGCTATGTCTGAATATAGTGATGGCAATAATGCTCAACTGGATTGTTCACCAGTTAATGATGCCAATGAGAGGATCAATTATGACTCCCAATGCATGGTTGAGGTATCTAGTTCTAAAAATAATGATGAGGCTATGGACAGCAATGAATACTTGTTTGAGTGGGTTTGTGGAGATGATTGTGAGTATTGTGCACAAGATAGAGAAGAAATAAGCAAACAAAGAAGAAATTCCATGTTTGAGTCATTGCCTTTTATTCAGACACATGGAGATGATGAAGAGCAATCAAAGATTGAAACAAGTAGTAGTGCTGAGCATGATTGTTCTTTATTTGATTATAGTTTTGTTTATGACACATAGGCTGATACTTCTCCACACAAGGAATTCATTGATAATGAAAATGCATGTTTGGCTGCCTATGAATCAGTGGCATACTATAATGAAGCTGAAACACTTGGATCAACCCTCCTCCATGCAAATGATACATATGCTAAGGAGGATCTGTTTGAGTATGGTGGGAATCTAGGCACTATTATTGATAAGGATTCTGAATTTCATCCTGATGAAAGAGAGACAAACATATATCATGAAGGTTATTACAGAGAGGTGCCAGAGTCTAATCCATTCCTGTTTGGTGCAGCTAATGATTGTTTGCATGATGTGCACAAATGTGAATATGAAAGCTTCTTCTTTGATATGCCAGCTTATGATAAAGTGAGTCCTGATGATCCTAGCCATATGGTGGATAGTGAGTGCTTTCTATTTTCAGTTTAGCTAGGAGATCATTTTACAATGCATATTGTTGATATAGATGATGATAATTGTTATATGTCGTGAAACTGCATTGTTTGATGAATATGATATTCACACATTGCCTGATGCCGAAGGGTATGACAATGTATGTAGATCAATGCTTGATTTTAAAGTGCAGATTGATGGAGGCAATGCTGACAGGGGTAAGCTCAATGAGATGTTTGAATATGCAAATGACAAGGTTTGTTTGTAGGTAGATCATGGCAGTATCTTCAGGCTTGATCCAAAGAAATTAAAAGAAAATTAGATATTTGACAAAGGAAAATTCTGGTTTTTCCTTTTCAGTGGCCCTGGGCCACCAAGTAAAATAAAATAAAAAGTGTGATTTGTGATGCAGGTCGGTGCAACTTTGACTCTATTACCCAATGGATAAGGATTGGTCTGCATCCCAGAGTTCTATGGTTCTCGCCATGCCTGCAAGAGGCATGCGTCCCTAGACAAAGCCAATGTTGGTGCCTACACCTAGATTTAAGGTTTCAAACATTCACCTGTAGGTCCTTTCATTTAAACCCAAAAAAATTCTAAGTCCATCGGCAAGAGTAAACTTTTGTCTCAGCGATCACGTTGTTCACAGTGGTTTGTTCCTTGCATCGGTGAGATGGTATGTTGTGTTGCTCCGATGGATGGGTCGACATGACAATCTTCATCGACATAATTTTCAAATGTCACTCCGATGGTTTGGGTTACACCGACAAAGGTGAATCATCGGTGTGATAGTATGTATCGGCGTGCTATGGAAGTCTCCTTCTGATGTGTTGGGTCATTCCGCCAATCGGCTTGATTAGCGACATCGGCATGCCTGGAGGATGTCACTCCGACACTTGGGGTCACTCCGATAAGGTCTTGGCATTGGCGGGAGATGGAGCGATAGACCGTTGGCGGGTGGATCACTGGTTGCATCAGGGAAAAGTGTGCGACGTTAAGTATACCCGTGGTCTGGTATACAAAGCGATCAAAGGATCGCTGCAAGATGAATGTGGGATAATTAGATCTCACGAATATGAAAAGTCAGCGAAGGAAAAAGGGCACCTATGTGGTGCGATTTCATTGGTCAACGACTTGTCAGCATGAATTGAAGCCATTGATCTCGGTGGGAAGACGGAAATCGACGGCCTTGTTTCAAATTCTCTGAAAGTGAAGGATTTACTGTGTTCGTAGTTGCATTTCTAAGTGGAAAAGCTTCAGAAATAGCGAACCGCTGCATTTCAAAGCGGGTAGGTTGGCCATTATGAAAAATTTACAGAGGTAGGGGTCTGAAGGGATGGGCCAGCTACCATTTTCAATGAAAATCTTCAAGCGGTGGCACATCTCCTGAATTCACCTGCTTCTTCCCTCTTCTTCTTGCGGCTGCATTAAATTTTTGGGTGCCATTTCTCATGGTGCATTGTATCTGGCAGAATTTTGAAAATGACCATTGTACTTGATTGCTGAGTACACGTTCTTGCTGTATAAGCGAACTGTGTTACTCACATTTTTAGTTGTTGAAGACTTGGGCAATTTTTTGGAGAAATAACGAAAAATAGAGTATTTCTTGGTTGTTATGTCTCTTTTGTGAGTTTATGAGTTGCATTTGAGTGCATGTTGCACGTATGTTCAGTTTCATGTTATTTTATATGAAAAATGCTTCTTTGTATGTGTTTTAGCTGTTTGTCTCCATTTGTTGTATGCATCGCTTCTTCTGAATCTGGTTGATAAGGGTTCCTCAGATTCTAGGATATAGATTTCTATATTGCATGCTTGATCTCTAACTTCCATTCAAGGAGTGGATTAAACTATTTTAGGTTAAGTATGAAGAAGAATGTATGTCAGCAAGGATATTTGTAAGTAGAGATTGCTAAATACTCAGTCTTGAGTGGTGTTTGTAAGGCAAATACCAATCCTAACCCCTTGAGACTTGAATGCGAATGCAAATCATTCACTTGTATACGTCTAGTTGACTCCTTGCCCTGAGATAGGCACCGGTCTGCTCTTGTGTAGTAGTTATGATACAAAACCCATTGTCTTTCATCTAAAACATAAAACGAATCATTTAATAACTTCCAACCTATTAGTTGTAGGAGTAGAAATAGGACCCCTGCATACTCTCATACCTAACCAGTTAGATATGTCCAAGAACACTGCTAACCTTGTGATTTATCACCCAAATCTTGGTCCATACATGAGAGTATTCTACTTGTTATTGTAAAGCTAAATCTTTCTGTCATTGGGTGAGTCAAAGTTAAATCTTTAGCTATAGGGATACCCCCCTTGGTGCGGCAGAACTAGAAGTGAAGGGGAGGCAGCTCACGCAACCTCTTGTATTTGTTGGCCGAATCTGCCTGTGCATTGGAACTGGCAAACCCTCTGTCGATTCAGAGAAAAAGACCCAACACCAGGGAATGATCACAGATAGTAATATCTCCCAATGGGTGAATGCCAGGGTAGAAGCAGACAAAGATTTGCCACTAGAAGGTAGATACAAATAAGGTGACAATTAGGACAAATGGGAAATAACTGGCACCGTGGAAAAAGAAAGGGAGGAGGAGGAACCAGAGATCAAACTAATAGACTAACATACTCCTACTCATATAGACAACAATAATGGAAAAGACCTCCAGGAACAGCTCTTGCAAGAAAATGATGGGCAAAGAGAACAGTCATGACAAGCCCGCCTCTCACCCATGTGTTCCCCTCCATATATTCAAGAATGCATTCCAACTTTTGTCAATTTAGTAGATGACCATGTCCCCTTGGACTTAGAAAATGAGGAGGGTTTAGAATGTGGAGTCTCAGAGAATACGCAAGAAATGAAATGTGACGAGATATATGGACCAAGAAATGAGTGTTGAACACACAGAAGCACTAAGAGGAGGGATGAATTAGAGCTTAATCAAATTCTTTCCTTCCAATAGCATTCAAACTAATGTAAGCATTTAAATAATGAGAAACACAAGAATACATAAGCACACAACCATAACACCAGATTTACATGGAAAACCCTAGAAGCGAAAACCACGATGAGCGAGCTACTTGGATCTACTATCCAAATCCAACCTTAGAAATAGAAACAAGATTATATTATCATTTATGGGCTACAACCCAAAGGTAGCTGCAACTCCCTAAACTACTACAACACTTACAACCTTTACGTGCAAAGATGCTTCAACCTCTGCAACAAAATACTTATCTGACAAACTCTAACTGCTCCAACCTTCTATTGACATTTCCAAACTCTATACAACTATTTCATCTCTACACAATCACAATACTAAGTTCTGCAACATCAAAACACCTTCAGGAACTCTTCTCTATCATCAAATCACTTACAATCACCTCCACAACAATATCACTTTTCATAAATTGATCCTTTCCACATTTCATCATCAACACCACTTTTATGGTTAGTTTATTCACACAAAATCAATGTTCTTACACAATACGAGCATTTCTTGCATCCTTCAAAAACTTTGATCTTACATTTATAGCCTCCACAAGCTTTAAAATCTTTCTCCTTTATCGGCCAAGATAAAACATGTAACATGAAACGTGCAACAACCACAATAATCGGCTCCCAAATATTTGTGGTAAGTAGAAATTCAATGCGGTTCAAAGATAAGAGTTAATCAGGACCTAATTTACCTTATCGCATTCTTCCACATTGGTACACACTCCCAAACTCATGACATAATCATCAGCATACACCAAGTCAGTCTAGCAAACACTTATCCTTCCTTTTAGTCTCCTTTTATCAATCTATGTTGTTTTATGCTAGCGCAAACACTTGAACATTGATCCCGGTATCCTTAACATACTCTACTTGCACAGTCTTGATGTAATACATTAACGATCATACTTGTAATAAAAAACTATTGAAACTTGAACTAAGCATACCAACAATCCATAAGAGCTTATCATTCAATCAGAAAGACCAGATACCAGTGTGTGGTGAATTGCGATGGCATCTACTATCTCCCTCTACTGTCAACAAGACTTGTCTTCATAGAGATGACTCTGGGGAAGCATCTGTGGTACAAATTATCACTTGAAACTTGAAACATGTATACCTTTCACTTATGTCCAGTTGTCCTCCAAACCACAATATCATATCTTCATCTGCATAGAAATGCGAAGCATTCTCCTGTCTCTTTGTGACTGCATTTACCCTGTTTCATTATTGTCTTCACTCTTCGGCCTCTAAAACACTTTGTGGTAGACTTCAAGATCTCAAATTTGAACCATAGATACCTGAGAGCAATATCTAGCTACTTTTCAATCCGCATGCCCATATCTTCAAATGTGGTAGAATGCGGTACATTCTTTTGATCTTGTGACACCTTTTCTGACTGAACCAACACTTAGATAATTTTCCTTCAAACTTTCTACAACTTTCTTCATCTAGTGCCAAAGAATATGACTTCATATCACCCAAAGGACAACAAATGAAACCAACATAACCTCAATTACATTCATTATTAACACAACACATAAAGGATAATGGTAACATACACTTATCGTGAACTTACATACGAACTTCAGAAGATAAGGTATGATTGAGTATAGATGATACTGATCCTTTGTCTCACATCATCACTGTTCCTTTGACCTTCTCAGCATATTCACATTTGCTCTTGCTTTCCACATTGCTACTCAGTTGACATCAATGACAACACATATGCAACAATCTCCCCCTTTGTCTTTGATGGCAACACTGACCTGATATGCAAATTTCTCCCCTTTTGACATCAATAGAAAAGGGCTAATGGTCTTCCTCTATTCTTGCAAAAGCATATAGGTTGCCCCTATCTAAAAAATTCTTATCATCCTCTATCAGTTCTCTCCCCCTGAGGAGTAGCCTCTGTTTCTTCAAAACCTGATGTAGCAAAATCCAAAGCTTCATTTTCTTTGTGATATACCTAGATGATATATACAGACTATCTTATTCAAGTCAAAATAGCACTGATTATTCCTTTATTATTCTAAACATATCTATACTATCATTAAAATTTGTCTTACCTTCAACATGTCTTCAATTTACTTAGAAGGTAGAACATTGTTATAAATTACCTTCAACTAAGCAAGTGTAGTATCCCAGTTCTTCTTTGTAGAGGATAGAATGTACAATTGGCTCTCAAGTTGAATGGACAATTCTTTTGCTTCCTCCAAAGTAGCTGGCACCTTTAATTTTTGTGCAACATTTTCTTCCTCTCAAAATTCCAATCAAGACAGCTAGCCTCAGAGTCACCACTTCCCTTAGTTGTCCAATTTCACTCTTTATTTTCTCCCTTTGATCCAAAAGTTGCTTCAGCTGGGAATGGATTTTTTCTATTTGTGCTCTAGTGGCTCCATCTTTATCCTTCAAAGGATCATATACTTTGGCTGCTTGAGTTAATTGTGACTCAATAGAGTCAATTTCATCCTTTATGCTCTTAGTTGTTGCAAGCCAATTCAAACAAAATTGATATAAAACTTTGGCATCTTCTAAACATTTCTGAATGTTTTTCATATTTTCTTGCAAATTATTATGTGCCTTAGTTGTCACATCTTAGACCTTGTGTTTGATTTCATTACATTAATGCATAGGACTATTGGACACTAATTGATGATATTTGATAGGGATATATATTATTTGGCTTATGATTATGTCGCTTCGGCTATATTTTTGAAACTAACCTATTGACAGTGGAAAGTGAGTGGGTTTGACTGTAGGTTGTCGAAGGCAAGAACATGGCTTAGGAAGAGGGGACCTAGCCACTTGGAAATAATTGATGGATTTTGTCTAGTGTCACACACTCACGTAGATTTACACTATTGTTTCAATGAATGTTGCCTATTGCTCTTTGTTTGATAACGTCGCTTTCTTGCATTGCCTCTAAGCTAAAATTCAATGTCTATCGTCGGAGTTAAATAAGTTAGTTTTGTAAGTTAAATAAGCTAAATAAGTTGGTTTATATACAAATGTATCAATGACTTATATTTATTATGATTAATTGTGTAAATGTATAAATATATATAATAAATATTAAAGTATTAAATAGATATAGAAATTAGATAGCTTATAATAAAATATAAGTTTTAAATTAAATAATATTGTGACATTATCCAAAAATAAATAAATTCATTGCCTTTTATAAAAATAAAATACTTATTATAAAGCAAAAATTTTATTAAATATAGATATTTATATTTAATTGTCTTAAAAAATATATATTCTTGTTTTTAATAATGGAGGAGTAAAGGAAGCATGTTGCGCATGCATAAAAAGTCTAATAATATTAAACTAAGGAAATGCTTGCATGAGTTGGATCGACAGAATGGGGAGGAAATTAGGGTTTAAGAAAATAATAAAAAAAAGAAAGCAATTAGCAAAGAGGGATACAAAGAGATACAGTGGGAGAGAGAGGACTGGAGGAGATCAAAGGAGGTACTCACCACAACAGAGTCAAGATTCGGTGTTACAACCTTGCAACGATATTTTTCTGGTATTATTTTATCAAATCTGATGTTCTTGACGAAACTTGATTGTGTGATCATAAAACCAAATAAATCTATATCACTGTAGTGTTGATAAATAAATCTGCCTTGAAAATTGATTTATGTCTTTATAGACTCTTACTTAACGACATCTATTTTTTTATTTGTGATATGATTTGTGTTTAAAATGAACTCTGCCTTTTATTGATCTGTGCAGTCTTGCATTTTGAACTATTCTAGTAATCTGTGTCTCAAAACCCATATCAAGCACCTGATCTCTCTATAAATCGTTGATTAGTCGTGCCACTTCAGAACCGCCATCATGAGTCCAATTGGTCCATTGCCCACGCTAGATTCGGCCTTTATATTGAAAAGCAAAAGCTAACAAAAAAATTTAGGAATGATGGAAGACATCCCAAGCGGGTTATATTGAGCAAGTCCAAATCTTTTTGCAGCAAATTGGTGAAGGACAATGCAGTTCTCTTCTTTTCTTGCTACCCATAGATGATGCTTTCACCAGCTTATAACTTTTTCAATGCTTTAAACATGACTAGAATCAACATCCACCTCAACATATAATGTGCACCATGTTAATTATTGCTAATAAACTCCATTATAATTACTGCTTAAGATCAATCTATGCCACCAATTTTAGACTATGATAATAAGTAGTATTAGATTCCAAAACCAATGCAAGAGTTTTTACCTGAAACTATTTTTACTGCCCTTACAGTCTCATCCAGGGGCTCGGATATTCGGCAGACCTTTGATTGGATTAGACATAGGTTCTCTTATTCAAATTTCTTTAAAATCTGCAAGCTATTATGAAGTGAAGACATCCAAGCAGCGGCCATAGCACTTGCAATGGCCTCAAAACTATGCAATAACCTTCAAAAATTAAGCCAATTTGCTTCCCTTTTGTTTTGTCTTATTATCATGTTATCTTTTG
The DNA here is from genome assembly GCA_027924645.1 of Cunninghamia lanceolata. Classification (NCBI taxonomy): domain Eukaryota; kingdom Viridiplantae; phylum Streptophyta; class Pinopsida; order Cupressales; family Cupressaceae; genus Cunninghamia; species Cunninghamia lanceolata. The sequence continues at coordinate 195,920 of BSBN01000394.1, forward strand.
CTCTTATTCAATTTCCGGTTAGTCCCTTCGAATAGGCATCCTTACTGTGAGCTATTTTGTCCTTATTTCGATCTTCTTTCCTCTTAAATCAACTTAATGAAATCTACATCAGCCTGTATGGATCTTGAAAACTGGATTTTCTCTTCTTTTTATTTTTGCCAGCAACCTCTCGCTGTAGATAAACCAACCTCTATTAGTTTTTGGTCTACGTTTTTCTAGTTTTGACTGCATTCTCTAATAACTATATTTTGTATGATAACTTTTTAGTTAGACTTGTTAACTTTCCTTTATCCTAATATTCATGAGTACGAGATGTTATTACGAAAGAATCATAGTGCCATTATTAACTTTTAGAACTACATAACATACTCTACTGTAATATCTCTTTTGCTTCATGACCAAAACACACTGGAACTAAACTATATCGATGAAGAGCAAATCTATTCACAACTAGACGTACCTATTGTTTAAATCATTTTGTGTGAAAGATTGCGAACTAGCTCTTGGGAAAATAATAGCTCCTAAACGTCATAAAAAAACATAGTTCCAATCTGGTGTTATTGCATGCATGATTTGAGCTTTCATCTTCTTTAATTTCATAAATTTATGCTGGAAGTGAGAATAGCTTGTATGTTTTTACGTGTTTTACGATTTGGGAAAGTTGCCTTCCAAGATAGGTGTCGAACATGGGAAAACATGGAAGTAGGTTTTCTTTTCAAAACCTACACACCGTTAAAATGGTTAATACTTTGGCCATAGTGATTTAACGTTGAAATAGATGTGTGTACCAGTGAAATAGATAGTTTATTTGCCTAGTTTGTTGGGAATTAATGTGTCTCAACCTTGGTAATTCCTTGAATTATTTATGTTTGTATTTATTAATTCATTGCCTATGTTGTAAATTAATTGTAAATTCCATATTGTCATATTGTGGGATGTGGCACGGTGATGTGTCATCCTACATGGAAGATGACAACTTGTAATTTTGTCCTCACATGAGGAGATAGGCGTCCCACTTTGTGGTAGGATCATTTTGCCATGTGTTAGCATCTTAGATGTTGTGTAAGGGAATATTGACCGAAACGGTTATGACGGATTCCTATGACAGAATCTATGACATGTAAGAGTCGAAAATAGAAGCTTGTAAGACAGGTAAAGACATGTGTCATGAAGCATCTTTGAAAAAGGCATATTTGGGCACCCCAAGGTGGACTATGACATGTTGTAAGAGAATATGCTATTTATAGCATGTGTATGACAAATTCTCTTATAGCTGTAAGGTGTAACTGCTATGACAGATTCTATGACGGTCGTAAGTGTCATAAGAGCATCTGTCATAGCCCATTTTGGAAACAGGAAACCTCTTTGGGATGGGAGTTGTGGACAAGTGTCAGGCACATTCTACAATGTTGACCAATGTCCTTAGGTGTGGCTTTTGGGCCATGAGGCCAAGTTGGATGCCCATTCCAAGTTTGGGCCAATATTGCCTTGTATATTCTATATAAACAGGTGCTTGAAAAGGGAGATGTATTACAGGTTTGACAGGTACTATTATGCTGCCAGTTTGTCTCCAGATATGAGTGTCGAAGACTCCTGAGAGCTTGCATTGCAAGTGTGTTGTAATCATTCTTTGTTTTAATAATACATTGTGCAGGTTTTGGAGTGTGGGGTTTTTCACCCGATAAAGGTTTTCCCCACATATACCTTGTGTCTGTCTTCTTCTGTCTCACCTTCTCTGTTATGTGTTTGCTGCAATATCTCATGTTAATGGTTTAATGTTGTTGTAATAGTTAGGATAAATTTCAATTTGCACTCTCCTCCCCTCATTAGATTAGTGTAGGAAGCGATTTCCGCACACCTAGCTTCCTTTCAGTTGGTATCAGAGCCTGGCCAGTTTTTGGTTCTAACTGCTGGGTAGGGGTTTTTTGAGCTAATCTTACGTTGAGTGGGAGTCTTATGTAGAGTATTCTATATCTTATTGTAGCAAAGAGATGGCAACCACATCTGGAAGGCTAGAGGTTGAGAAATTCAATGGCACTAATTTTGAGTTGTAGAAATTGAAGATGGAGGACCTACTTGTTGATCGTGACCTATGGGAAATAGTATCTGGTGTAAAACTCATAGCAATGCAACAAGATGATTGGGATCTTAAAGATCGGAAGGCTAAGGGTCTCATTAGACTCTATTTAGTTGACTTTGTGTTGTTAAACATCCATGAGGAAAAGACAACGAAGGATCTTTGGAAGAAGTTGGGAGATGTTTATCAGGCCAAGTCCTTAGTGAATAAACTCTTCCTGAAAAATAAGTTGTTCCCTTTGAAGATGGAAGATGGAGGATCTGTTGTGGATCACATGAATGCTTTCAACATGATCATTACACAATTGACATTTGTGGGTGTGAAAATAGAGGAGGAGGATCGTTGCATGACCCTGCTTTGTTCTTTGCCAGATTTGTGGGATCATCTTGTAATGGCTATCAGAAGCACCACTACCACCTTCAAGATGGAAGATGTGGTGTCCTTATTGTTATCTGAAGAAATACAGAGGAAGACATCTGAATTAGCTAAAGAGGCTCTTGCAATTCATGGAACACCCAAGGAGAAAGGGAAGAAGAAAGACAAGAAAAGTGATAAGGGTAGATCCAAATCCTGTGGGAGATCTAAATCTCCTGGAAAGTCCAAGGCTCTTTGTTGGAACTATGGTAAAACCAGGCATTTCTGAAAGGAATGCAAAGAGGAGAAGAAAAAGAAGAAGAAAGCTCCTGATTTAGATTCTGACAAGTCACAAGATGATGGTGATGCCTTCATTGCAGCCCTGGCCACCCATGCATCTGATGATGTGTGGTTGATTGATTCTGGTACATCATTCCACATGACCTTGCATCGAGACTGGTTCACAAAATATGAAGAGTTTGATGGTGGACGGGTGTACCTTGGAGACGACTCTCATTTGAAGATTGTTGGTCGTGGAAGAGTCTCAATCTGATTCCCTAATGGATGAGTGAAGGGGATCACTGGAGTTATGCACATTCCAGGCCTTGCACTGAACTTGCTTTCTGTAAGTATGTTGAATGATGCAGGTGTGCAAGTTGTCTTTTCGATGGATGGATGCAAGATGATAAGAGGATCTACGGTGCTTGCGAGGGGTACTCTATTTCAGCTGGAGGCATGCACTTCATAGTGCAATAGTTCTTCTAACTCAAAGAAACGAGCTACTGTCACTTCATCCCCACCATCTGAACATGCAGTGAAAAAATCTGTTGTAACCGGTTTCGATGGTTGTGCACATGCTTTGGAAGCTAAGCTTCCTGCTGAAAAGACTATGTTATGGCATTTGAGATATGGTCACATTGGTGAGAAGGGTCTGCGTACCCTAAAAAATAAAAACCTCATTGAGGGGTTAAATGATTGTAAACTCGAGTTCAACTTTTGCGAACATTGCATTTATGGAAAGCAAAACTGTGTTCAATTTTACTCTAGTTCTCACAAGTCTTCTAGTGTATTGGATCTTATTCATTATGATGTGTTTAGTCATGTTAATGTTCCTTCATTATCAAAATATGTATATTTTGTATCTTTCATAGATGATTACAGTAGAAGGACATGGGTTTACTTTATCAGAAGCAAGACTGAAGTCTTAAGTTGGTTTAAGGAGTTTAAAGCCTTTGCTGAAAATCAGACTTGTAAAAAGATTAAGTGTTTGAGAACTAACAACGGTGGTGAGTTCTGTTCTATAGAATTCGATAAATATTTCAAGGAACAAGGGATTGAAAGACATAAGACAACTCCATACACCCTGCAACAAAATGGAGTTATAGAGAGAGGGTAAACAAGACACTGATGGAGAAGGCTAGGAGTATGCTTAGTGGAGCAAGCCTCGAACAAAAGTTTTGGGCTGAAGCTGTTGCCACTACTTGCTATCTGGTAAACAGATCTCCTACATCATCTCTTGTTAGCAAAATGCCTATGGAGGTGTGCTCTGGTAAGAAGCCTTCAGTAAGGCATCTTCATGTTTTTGGTTGTGAGGCATATGCACATGTGCTTAGGGAGAAACGGTCTAAGTTGGCGAACAAGGCTATTAAATGTATCTTCATTGGCTATGGTGTTGGTGTGAAAGGATACAAGCTTTGGGATCCCGTGACTGAGAAAGTGTTGTATAGCACAAGTGTTATCTTCATAGAGCTAACACCCTCTTCTATTGTTCTATAGCCAAAATAGTTAGAAAAGAAAGAAGATGTGGTTTAGTTTCCTTCTACCCCTGAGAAGACTGAACCGACAGACCATGTGAAGCCTGATGATGAGGAGAGTTCTAGCAGCTCTGGAAGCGAAGAAGAAGAAGCAGAACCTCAACCTCAACCATTGAGGAGGTCTACACAAACAAGAAAGCAACCTGATAGGTTTGGTTATTCATTACTTGATTCTAGTTGTGCTTTTGCTTTACTTTCTAACATTGATGAGCCTAGAACTGTGAAATAGGCTATGGGCATGAAAGATGCAGGTTCTTGGAAGGACGCCATGGAAGATGAGATGGCTTCTTTGGAAAAGAACAAAACATGGGACTTGGTGTCTTTGTCTGATGGACGGAAACCCATTGGTTGTAAATGGGTGTTCAAGAAGAAATTCGGTGCAAATGGCAGTGTTGAAAAGTACAAGGCTAGATTAGTTGCAAAGGGGTACTCACAAATGGAGGGAATTGATTATGGTGAAATTTTATCTCCCATTGCAAAGCCGACATCCATTAGATTTCTGTTATCTCTTACAGCTGCTTATGATTTAGAGATAGAACAGATGGATGTGAAGATAACTTTCATTCATGGTGATTTGGAGGAAGAAATCTACATGTCACAGCCAGAGCATTACATAGAGAAAGGTAAAGAAAATTTGGTTTGCAAGCTTAAGAAGTCTTTGTATGGTTTGAAGCAGTCCCCTAGGATGTGGTACTTGAAGTTTGATGCCTTTCTGTTGTCAATTGGTTATTTGAGATCAAAATCGGATCACTGTGTGTATTATAAGTTTGATGGTGATCGTATTCTCATTGTTGCATTATATGTTGATGATATGTTGCTAATTGGAAGGGTAAGAGTATGATTTCTGATTTTAAGTCTCAGTTAGCAGCACAGTTTCAAATGAAAGATTTAGGGGCAGCCAGGTATATTCTTGGAATGGAAATCAGAAGAGACAGAACTAATAGAAAACTTTGGTTAAGCCAGAGTAAGTATGTGAAGACCGTGTTGGACAGGTTTAGCATGGCAGATTGTAGACCATTGAGTTTTCTTGTTTCATTGGGGACAAAGTTGTTTGTTAATGATTGTCTGAAATCTCCTAGTGAGGTGGAGGACATGAGCAGAGTCTTATGCTAGTGATGTTGATAGTTTGTTGTATGCTATGGTTTGCATAAGACCAGACATTGCCCAAGCAGTGGGAGTCCTTAGTCAGTTTATGGCTAATCCTGGACGGGTACATTATAATGCAGTTAAGCGAGTGTTTAGATATTTGAGGGGTACTTCTGAGTATTTCATTTTCTATCATGGCAAGGCTAGAAGACCTCCGCATTCAGTTAGTATTCGTGGATTTATGGATTCTGATTGGGCAGGTGACATTGATAGCAAAAGATCCACCAGTGCTTATGTGTTTACACTATTTGGTGGTGCGATTGGTTGGATGAGTAAGAAACAACCTGTGGTTGGTTTGTCCACTACAGAAGCTGAGTATATGGCTGCAACTCATGCTTGTAAGGAAGCCATTTGGCTTAAGAGATTATGTTCAGATATTGGTGTTGATGGAGGTCAAATTACGATCAACTGTGACAATCAGAGTGTAATTTGCCTTGCGAAGAATCCAACTTTCCATGCTAGAACAAAGCACATTGATGTTCAGTTTCACTTCATGCAAGACATGGTTAAGGATGGAAAGGTAAATTTGGAGAAGGTAGATACTTTGAAGAATGTTGCAGATGCATTGACGAAGCCAGTGGGCACAAAGAAGTTCAGATGGTGTTCGGAGTCTATGGGCCTCTCGGCCTATAGCAGTTAAATCCTGTTAGTCTATTGGCTCTTACAAGGTGTTTGACAAGTGGGAGAATGTTGGGAATTAATGTGTCTCAACCTTAGTAATTCCTTGCATTATTTATGTTTGTATTTATTAATTCATTTCCTATGTTGTAAATTAATTGTAAATTCCATATTGTCATATTGTGGGATGTGGCACGGTGATGTGTCATCTTACATGGAAGATGACAACTTGTAATTTTGTCCTCACATGAGGAGATAGGTGTCCCACTTTATGGTAGGAGTATTTTTCCATGTGTCGGCATCTTGGATGTTGTGTAAAGGAATATTGACCGAAACGGTTATGACAGATTCCTATGACAGAATCTATGACATGTAAGAGTCGAAAATAGAAGCTTGTAAGACAAGTAAAGACATGTGTCATGAAGCATCTTTGAAAAAGGCATATTTGGGCACCCCAAGGTGGACTGACATGTTGTAAGAGAATATGCTATTTGTAGCCTGTGTATGACAGATTCTCTTACAACTGTAAGTTGTAACTGCTATGACAGATTCTATGACGGTTGTAAGTGTCGTAAGAGCATCTGTCATAGCCCATTTTGGAAATAGGCTACCTCTTTAGGATGGGATCTATGGGCAAGTGTTAGGCACATTCTACAATGTTGACCAAGTGTCCTTAGCCATGGGTTTTAGGCCATGAGGCCAAGTTGGACGCCCATTCCAAGTTTGGACCAATATTGCCTTGTATATTCTATATAAACAGGTGCTTGAAGAGGGAGATGTATTACAGGTTTGACAGGTACTGTTATGCTGCCAGTTTGTCCCAGATACGAGTGTCGAAGACTCCTGAGAGCTTGCATTGCAAGTGTGTTGTAAACATTCTTTGTTTTGATAATATATTGTGCAGGTTTTGGAGTGTGGGGTTTTTCACCCGATAAGGGTTTTCCCCACGTATATCTTGTGTCTCTCTTCTTCTGTCTCACCTTCTCTATTATGTGTTTGCTACAATATCTCATGTTAATGGTTTAATATTGCTGTAATAGTTAGGATGCATTTGAATTTGCACTCTCCTCCTCTCATTAGATTAGTGTAGGAAGTGTTTTCCGCACACCTAGCTTCCTTTCATAGTTATGCATTATTTTTCCCTAGCATGTCTTGTTAATGAGATGTTGCATTCTAGTTAAGATGCATGTAGGTTAATAGGCACGCACCAAATTCCACCTTGTGCTTGTTTATAGGTTGCTAGGCCCTTCGAGCAAGGTCGAGCATTCCTCATTTTGATGAATACTAAGGAAGTGCAAGCTTCATGGTTGGGTGGAAAAGTGCCTGAACCATGTTCTTGTCCTTCGACGTAGTAGATGGCCAAAGGGTCGATGGCGGTCAAGGACTGATTGTTTGGATTTACTTGATCTTGTTGACATATGTATATCTTCATTGAACTCAAAAAATTTTGTAAGGCGTAAGCCATTATTGATACTTGTATATATAGTATTTTCAGGAAGCTCTATAATTGTACTTCAGAAAGATGCCTTGTATCATGATTGAATATCAAATTTATCAATGGAATCTTCATAGATAAAGATGTTGAATTTATCTCCTTACTTGATGATGTAATTACTTTACTTTTAGTTAGTTTAGATTCTCTTTAGTTATGTATGTTTGTGGAATTTCAATACTTTACATTAGCACATCTCCTAGAGGCATCTGCCAATATTTTATTATTCACCTGCTCTGTTATCTTCTACTCAGTTTGCTTCTCAAGATAAGAAGAACGAGCCTTGAAAGACTCCAATAGAAGTTTCATCTACTAAGTAGGAGGGAGAGTTGAATCTCTCTTTGCCTCAAGGAATTCCTTCTGAATTATCTTAATTGCCTCTTCTAATAACTCAACCCCTTCAACTTGTTGTTGCAAAATTTCTTGCCTTGCTTAGGATTGAAGTATATCTCCCAATTGCAACTTGTGGAGAGGAGATATATTGGACAAGTTAACTTGTCCATCTAACAATGGCAACCGTAAAAGTTGTGGAGTAACCACTAGTTGGATTTGCATTTGCTGAGCCAAAAACTCCTTGATTGAGTCAACCAAAGAGGAGGACTAAGATGTATCATGTGCTTTTTCTGAGCTCTCCCATGTATCAACATTTGCCTGCTCCTCTTTCTAGTCAGGGTTACCTTGCTACTCTGTATTCTCTAGAGGAGGACTATCATGCACAACATTGTGATCAGGAGATGGATTGCCTTGACCTTGTGCTACTTGCTCTTCATCTTGTGCAATTTTCTCTTCTTTCTCCTCTTGAGGATTTTGGTGATGTGTGTCATGCGGAGGAGATACTGCAATGTGAGGTGGAGAAACTATGTTGTGCAATGGAGAAGCTTATGGTTGCTCTACATTCTTAGTAATTTTCACTTCTTCAAGAATTTTCTTGGTCACCTCTTCAGTCTCCTTTTGAATCTTATCTTTATCACCATTCTCCATGCTCATAAGGGCATCTACCCTTTGCTTTGTTCTTAGCTCCTTATCTTGCATTTGATCTATTTTATCTTTTTCTTCTTGAGAGACATTAGTTCTAGCCTTGTCAAGAGCTTGGTGTCTTATCTTGTCATCCATTTCTATGGCTCTTTCTCTTGTTTGTCTTAGAGCTTGAGCTAGGATCTCTGGAACTTTTTCAATAATGTCATTCAAAGGCACATTATATTTGAGCATATACATCACTACAACTTTCTCTATGGTGCTCCAGTTTTCAAGAGGCACATCCGGATATAAATCTGATGTATCCTTTAGTATACCATTATGCATAATTGTATTGAAGATTGCATCTAATTGTAGAAGCTCATGGTGTGGGACTACCAGAGGAGTTTTATTGGACTCATTCTCATTCTTCTTTGGTTGAGAGGTGCCTTCCTCTCTTTCGTCTTCTTCCTCTTCAACCTCCTCTACTTGAGTCTTCTTTTTTTTAGCAAGTTGCTTTTGCCTAGCATACTTCTTCTCAGTAGTATTCATTTGTGCCAAAGTCTTAGAAGTAGCCCTTCTTCGTGTAGACATAGTTTATGATGATCCAAAGGGCTATGGTGCATTTACAGTAGAAGATGTGGACCTGCTGGTCCTTCTTGGCCCTTGAGAAGCTGGCGGATTGACAGGACCAGGTTGTGGGTTCTCCGCAGGGGCCTTTGAAGTAGATTTTGATGGAATGCCCCACTTCTTATGCAGTTCATCTCTATGCATTTCAAGGTGCTCCTCCACACTTCTTTTATTCTTCTTATCAATTATTTCATCATAAGTACCAAATCTCTCAGCAGTTGTGTCTTTAGGTTTGTTGAGCAAAATATCAACACAGGACTTGATTTCTTCTGCTGAGACCTCATAAGGCAGTCTAGGAATCCAAGCAGTCCTAGGCTCAACTGCTTCCATGTAGGTATAATCCTTATCAACCAAAAAGGTGATTTGACCTTCATAATTCCTTACAACATTATATGGGATTCTATCTCTGGATTGCATGTTAGTTTGCAAGTTTTTGATGAAACCCCAATACAAAGTACTATAGTGATTTGGATCACTGAAACCTCTTATATGACTCTTAATTTGAGTGCCAACAAGAATATGTTGTTACTATAACTTTACTCTAAAACCAAGAAATTCATTTAGGAAATAGAATGCAAGACAGATGATAAGTGTGTCATACCTAAAATTGTATCATATTTCTTTTGTCCTCTTCAGATTCTACAACAATTGCTCTCTCATGACCTAGCAGAGGTCAAAGTCTTTGCCTTCCTTTACCATCTGGAAAGCAGTGTGAATTGTTGTATCAGTGGAGGATCCTTCTCTATTTGTGAAGTAGACTTTATATGCAATGCCCATTGTAGCATATCTAACACCTAGATCTATTATATCATTCACAGTCAAAGTTTGCTCGTTAAATATGGCACCTATCAATTCAATGACCTTCTTATTTTTGATGAATTTCATCACCGGTACAGGTCCAGTGGAACTCAGCCCAGTAACTACCCTAATTGCATCATTAGTGATCCTGTAGGGCTTATCAAGATACATGAACTCATCATGAATTCTGCACAAAATGTATAGATCACCCATTTATGCTCATCACAAAAATTAGGGAAATCCTTCCATATGTCCAGTTGATTGGCCCCCACATTGGCATATTCTGGTTTATAGTTGACATTGTCCAAGAGGGTATCCCTCAGCACTTCAAGTTTCACATGATTAATTTCATCCAACTTAGAATAAATATATATCCTAACATCTTATGTGTACACAACATATGACGGAATGTTTGAAAACACCCCTTCCTTATCTACCTCCTTGGATTTGTAAGGAAATTTCTTATACCTCAGTCATGGTTTTTCAGTAACATCAACTAGTTGCAGAGTCATCATCTCAAACTTCTTCGAATTCAGAAAGTAGGGTTTTAAGAAAGAGCAGTTATGATAAATACCTTTGTTTTTCAATTGCTAGGGTTCCAAATATGCCAAGTGCATTGAATTCTAAGATTTTCCTTCAGTTCAAATTTGCCCAAGTATTCTGAAAATCAAGTCTTGTCTTCTCAGCTCTGGATGCAAATGCTTTGTTTTCGAATGAGATTTGATCATGCAAATGAAACATAAGTAGCTTTTCATTTACCCTAAATTTTCACAATAAATGCACCTTTATATGGTTAGGTAAACTAATGTTAAAGTGCTTTGTAAACCCACAGAGACTCCAATCCATTCCGTAATCCTTTGCATCTTATGTTTTTTGTTCCAGAAATTTGGGGGAAAGAAACTATCTTGCCTTATCAACAACCTCATCTGTCAATTTCATGTCAACTCATCTGTATGCCTAGCTTCCATTATAGAAGTCACAAACATTCAGGGGGAAGAACAGATATGCACTGATTAGCTCCACTTGACCCCATGCCTTCTCTGATCAATCAGCAATGAAGTCTTCTACACTAGGAAGAAGCACCAATTCTTCCTTCTTCTCATTGTCTTGTTTTGTCTTCTTTCTCCATATCTTTTCCATTTCCTTCTTTTACTAAGTCATAGTTTCCTCTATCTTCTTGTGCTGAATAGGTGGTTTCTTAGAGCCAATTTTGCAGGATCTTTCTTTATACCCAAAGTTGTTGCACTTGTATCAAACAACATTATATTCCGGAGTCATACCATTTCTCCTTACTTTAGTTCTACACTCAATATCCATATGTCCAAACTTATTGCATGCATAGCAATAGCCATAAAAGGAATAAGATATCATAGCATCATGTTTTGGAGGCACAAATGAATTCTTCCTCATGTAATCATTTCTTCTAGCCTTAGTTCTACAATAAATAGCTGTATGACCAAATTTATTGCAAGAATAACAGCAACCATAGAAGGATTAAGAGAACCTAGGATTAGCAGCCTGTCTAGGAGGAGATCTCTTGAAATATTTCTTCTGATCACTGAACTATATGAAGTCATCATCATCCAACTCATGCTCCTCATATTTAGTTTCCTCAGAGTCTTCAGTGTAGGTTTCTTCCTTTTTCATTCCAAACATGCCCTCAGGTATATCTGTTTAGAACTTTGACCTTTCTCAAATCCAATGCCACCTTTATTCTTTAGAGGTCTTTGACTATTATCTCATCAAAAATGTTGGTGTTTTTCTTTAGTTTTAGACCCTTGTCTATCTGATCCTTTGCTTTCTCCAATTCTTTCCTCAGAGAGACAATTTCTTCTTCAAGTTTGGAGAATTCAACTGATTTGTTATTGAGCTTAGTGTCGGTCTCCTACAATGATTTAACAACTGAGCTCTTAAAGTTGTAACTCAGAGATTGGACATCTAACCTAAATAGCTATCTTAATCACTATGGAGATGCATTTCACTTGTCAACCCAAGGACGTGAACTTGAAATGGGTCAGTACGGTATGTGTACTAAGAACTTCCAAAGTAGCCACATTCATTTTATAGCTAAGAAAGACATAATGCTGAAGATAAACTGCTAGGAAAGAAATAACATGAATGTTGAACATCAACCAACAACTATTCTAAGCTCAAGTACATAACCAAAAATAAAAGTCTGGGTAAACAAACAGGAAACTACTCTATCTGCTTTGGCTGCAGGAACAGACACATAATAGAATTCTAGTGGATACAGGAACATTCAATGCCAAATTTAACTAACTACTTAATAGAAAATACAACTAAACTAGAGGATGGAATGCTCACCAAGTGGGCCCCCTTGGATGAGTATTCCCTAAGACAAATGTAAACTTAGAAATGTGAACTTATAACTTCATTTTATTCATCAAAAAACATGAGTACAAATGAACATCATAACTGTATTACTGAAAACTGGATAATACAAATACAATCTCTGATTAATCAACCCTTCAGAAGGAGCATCAAAGTCTTATTTATAGAAGGAAAACTACAAAACTAACTACCTAGCAAGGCGGTCAACTCCAACAGAATAGGACGTCACTTTAGGGAAAGCATAGAAAGTGGAAAGGAGGTTACGCATGCGTGGAATCTAGTCAAGCAAGTTGCTTCAATGCAGATCTAGTACAACAATAACTCCTAAATTTGGTCAACAAGTAATTAAGACTAGTTACAAGGCGGTTGTCTTCCCTCCATTTGACATTTGAATGATCACCATGTTTGACTTTTTATGGCGAGTAACCAACCAACATAATCTTCCTCAACTTTATGGTTGCTGATTATATCTGCATAACAATATTAGTACACACAATAATTACACATCTGTAACTACCTTAGAGTAACATTTATTAACCATATGTAAAATTAACATAGATAGTTCATATAGCATGTCTTTGTCATAAAAGATTATAAGAAATAACCTATGCCCAACATCTTATAGTTTTGAGGAAATGATATAAAAAAGATCAGGATCAAAGTACCAAAGTCCAAGATAACTACAACAAGTGGATAATAAAGTTTAACAAAATTGAGTCATAAACTAGACTCATCACTCTCCCCAACCTAAGACTTTGTTGGTCCTCCAGTAGAGGAAGGGTTGTTCTTTTGTTTGGTTAATGCCCTGAAATTAGCAACTGCCAGTTGTCCTATATCAATTTCTCTGGTGCGTGAGTTAGGATCCCAATAGAACCCTTGCTGCCTATCCAATATGTTCCATCTCTGCCTCTCTTCAGCAATATCATACTGGTAAAATCTGTAATTTGGCAGAGGCCACAACAGGATAGGTGGTTGAAAGATTAAGGGAAGCCAGAATTGCCCCTTTGTCCTCCCAATCTGTATATATCTATCCACTCTTTTACATGCTGCAGTATAATTCTGCAGAGAGTGAGGCTCTGCTTATTTTAGCTCATCAGACAAACTGTTCCACCTTTGTGTCAAATGTCCCTTCACAGATTCTCCAATAGTGTTTGCAATCTTCTCATATTCTCTATAAGCTGCTTCTCTCTCAGGCAAGATTTTGTTACCATAGCTTGGCCTATAAAGCATTATGTGCCAATCATTGAAAATGCTTCCTGGATTTCCAGATTCGGCTCTAATGGGCAATGGAGTGTTGAATTCTAATTACTTATAAGCCCTGAACTATTGTCCCCAACTAATCTCATTTTGCATCCAGGACATAAATGCCCTCAATTGAACATCCCCAACATACAACAAGGGGTTCCACTCATGGTCTTGGGACACAACATAATTATGTAAATAGAATTGACACAACAAATTCTTTATTTCAGGAGGAGCAATCCTATAAGCATTGAAAAATTCAAGAGGAGATTCAATGGAAGGATTCAAACCAAAAACAATCCTTGCTAACTTAAAAGAGAGGTTCCTTTCCTTTAAATATAGAGCATAGACTCTTCGGGGAGTCCTGCATTCTAATACCTGAGGCACCAAAGCTGCCATATTATCCACTCTCTCTTTTAAAGTCGCAATTTCTACATTCTTGTCTTTAATCTCTTCATCCTTCTTTTGAATTTCATCCTTTTAATCTACATTTCTCCTTCTTCCATTCTTCTTCTCTCCTCTATATCTCATTCCACAAATTCATGGCTACCATATGCATAAAAAAATTAGGAGGTCTGTGTATTCCTACCAAAGGCTTTCCTGGCACAGATGGTTGACCTTCATATAGCACAAGTTGTAAGGTTTCTGATTGTTCAGCCAATTCTGGCTGCAAGGCGTCTTGCTGCAGGAACTCCTGTTTATCTTCATGTTCCTGTCTCTCAATATGTTTAGTAGTGGCAGCAAGGTCTGCTAGAGTCACATTTGCTGCTTCCTCAATTATGTCTTTTTCTACAACATTCACATGCCCCATTGGGGCCTCTGTATCCCCAACTATCATTTCTTCAACCCTAGGGATTGTCTATGGAGGCGCACTGGAGGTTGGCTCAGCAGGTCTTGATTTACTAGAAGGACTCTCGTGTTTCTCTTTGGCTGCAGGAAGAATAGTTCTAGCCTTCCGTTTCCTAGAGCGCGACACCTTCCTTCCTACGGTTTGCTTTTTAATTTTACCCTTCTTTATTTCTGCCCTTCTCCTCTATGCCCTAGTTTGAATTAAATTGCTAAGAGGAATATCATCATCGTCAGAATCTGAAGAACTTTCTTTGTCTGCATGCTCTGCTTCAAAAGAACTAATCTCAATAGCTTGCTTTGCTGTAGGAGAGTTTGCATTGGAAGTTGTGGTTCCCGGAGTAGCTTCAACAGAACACACTCTTCTCCTAGTTCTATGAGGTTGCGGCACAACCACAGGTCGCAAATGGCTTGGTCTTATTTGATCAATATTTAGAAATTCCTCCCAAGTCATATCAGACACATCATGCAGAGACTTTTCAACTAGCAATTTGATCAAACAATGGTGGGAAATAGAATTAGCCCTACCTTTTTGGGTCTCGGTGGCCATGATTGAGAGAAGGTGGTATAGCACATTTGGCACATTCATTCTTCTCCCATGCCTCATATGATTCAGTAGTTTGAAATGCACAGAATGAAGATTCAACAGATGACCTTCACAAGTAATGTACTTCACCACATGAACAGCTACCTGTTTCCATGGCTTAGGCAGAGAGGTTCTTTTGGTTCCCTGCTTGTCTATAGTCAATGGAGGATCACCAGGTTCTATAAATTCAGCCCTAGCTGACATGGCATCTCTGGCAACAGGGTAATTCTTGCCATCAACAAGCATACCTGTAACTTCTGCAATTCTTTCTTCAGTAGCCAACACCTCCAACCCTCTTACCATGGCTTTACCTTCAGATAATGTCTGGGCAAATTCTAACGCAACATTTTCATCAAAACCATTTAGCTTCAAGAAATAGTCTATCCACCCACAATTTCTAAACTCGGCCTGGCTGAGTGCATCCTGCAATAATACATCATGAACTGTGGGTTCATTCTGAATTAATCCACCTCCCATTGACTTAGCTGCCTAAAAACAATCGCACTGCAAAGTTTTTTTTTATTTTTCTGCAAAAATTTTGAAAACTAACTTCACCTTCCTGCAACCCTGTTAAATTTTCAATAACTCATGTTGTCTGTATTTTCCTTTTTAGATTTTTTTGGGAACACAAGATTAAGACAAGGGTAGTACAGGCTCGATGAAGGCTATCATCTCACACTTGCGAGCCGTCACCTCACTCAGAATTTAAATCATTCAATTTTAAACTTTGTTGACATGCTGGCGTAAAGCTTATGGACTGACACATGGACATCATTTTAACACTCCCTCCCCAACCTAAATTTGATCATGTGTCCACACATACGGAATGGTGATGCGTGACAGGACAAGGAAGGGAATAATGACATGCTATGGAGAATATCAATATTAATGTACAATAATTAAATGAATGTACCAAAAGATAATTAAGAGCAAATTATTAAAGTGTGCGTTCCTCGATGTGTGGAAGATCGGTTGCAAAAATCATGGAGAAAGTATCAGTCAGTGCTTAAGAATTTATTGAGCAATGAATGAAAGTGGAGTGGAAGAAAGCGAGGTGGGATGAAGTGTAATCAATACACGTGATGGAAGAGAAAATAATGGATATGGGTGGGTGGATGGGCAAATGAATGAAGAAGTGGACTCCCACAAATGTGGAAGTCTTTATTATGACAAGTGTCGTACCATGGTTAGCTAGAAGGAGGGACACTAGGTCCACTGCCTTTGGTTGCAAGAAGTTCAGGAGTTGCATGCTGAGTGAATTGTTGCAGGAATTCTTATTTTGAGGTTGGCTTGTGATATAACATGAGGCGATGACCATTGACTAACATCTTAAATCTGACAGGGTCAATAGCGTAAGTTGAATAGCACCATTGGTAAAAACTTCAGCAACCTCATATGCTCCCAGCCACCTTGTTTGCAGTTTCCCTACATTATCCTGATACCTTGAGTCATAAAGCAAAGCCCAGTCACCAGGCTGGAATTTCTTATCTTTGATGTATTTGTCATGCCACTTTATTCTTTGATTCTGCACCATTTCTGTGTGATGTAAGGTTGCTTTCCTCATCTCATCCAAAGCATTGAGCTACATGATTCTTTCTTTTTGTACCTTAGAGAGATCCATCCCCAAGTCAAGTGCAGTCCGAAGAGTCTTATGTTCAAATTCAATAGGCTTCATGGCTATTTTGCCATATAGTAACTCAAAAGGGGCGAAGTCGGTAGTTGTTTTCCAGGTTGTCATATAGGCCCAGACAGCTTCTGACAGCCTGTTTGCCCAATCCTTCCTATGGACAACCACAGTTTTGGTCAAAATGGCTTCTATTTCTCTGTTAGTCACCTCAACTTGGCCATTAGCCTGAGGGTGATAAGGAGTAGATTTCTTGTGCCTTATGTTGTACTCCTATACTAGTGTTGCAACTAGGGTTGAGGTGAATTGAGCTCCTTGATCAGTCACTAATTCTCTGGGAACTCCATATCGTGTGAAAATTTCCTCATAGAGAAATTCTGCAACCTTACTGTCTCTTGCATGTTTCATGGCCTTAACTTCTACCCATTTAGTTACATAATCAGTGCATACTAAGATATAGGATTTACCATTAGATGGAGGATCAATGGGTCCTACAAAATCTAATCCCCACTTATCAAGTGGAGTAATCACAAGCTGAGGATAAAGGGGCATCTCATCAAATTTTGTTGGTCGTCCCATCCTCTAACAACTGTCACATTTCTTGGTATATCTTGATGCATCCTTGTGGAGTGTAGGCCAGTAATAACTTGCATTCAAAATCTTCATTGTTGTCTGCTTTGCTGCAAAATGTCCTCCACATGGTTCATTGTGACATGCATGCAAAATGTCATATGTTTCATCTTCTCTCACACATCTTCTCATGACATTGTCTAGTCCAGTATAGAACAAACATCCAGCAATCCATGAAAAAGGAAAAGACTTTTCAATGAGTACCCTTCTCTCCTTAGGAAAGAAGTGAGGAGGGACTCTTCCTCTGACCAGATAATTGGATGTGTCAGCACACCAAGGTGTTTGCATAGTGAGTGAAAACAAATGTTCATCAAGAAAATAGTCATCAATGACTTGGTTATCCTCTGATGTAGTCATTCTTGAAAGAAAGTCTACAACCACATTGGCCTTCCCTGGCTTAGCCACAATAGTGATGTCAAATTCTTGCATTAGCAACACCCATCTTGCTAATCGACCTGATATTAGAGGTTTGTTCGTAAGATACCTAATGGTTGCATGATCTGTGTGCACAAAGATTTGATAGCCTGTTATGTAGTGCCTGAATTTGTTGAGTGCATAGATGACTGCTAGAATTTCCTTCTCTGTCTGTATAGTTAAACTCAGCACCCTGTAAGTTTTTGCTAACAAAATAAATAGCATGCTCAATGACTCCTTTCTGGCCTAAAATTGCTCCTATGGCATAATCTGATGCATCAGTATGAATGTGGAAAGGAAGTTCCCAATTGGGTCCTTTAAGTATAGGAGCATGGGTTAATGCTACCTTCAAATCAGAAAATGCTTTGTTATGGTCTTCATTCCACTAAAATTCAGTATCCTTTGTGAGAAGAGTATATAATGGGGATGCCATTTTGCTAAAATATTTGATGAAATGTCTATAATACCCTGCATGACCCAAGAAGCTTCTGGCATCTTTTTACTTTGCAAGAATGGGCAGATTGATGATGACTTCAATCTTTGCTAGGTCTACCTGGATTCCTTTTGGAGAAATATAGTGGCCAAGTACTACTCCTTCCTGCATCATCATGAAGCACTTTGTACTATTCAAGGATAGATTGTGGTCTTCACATCTTTCCAACACCTTCCCTAAGTTTGCTAATGCCTCTTCAAAAGTAGCCCCATAAGTAGTGAAATCATCCATATAGATTTCCATACAATCATGTGAGATATCTGAAAATATGCTAATGACTGCCCTTTGGAAAGTTGCAGGTGCATTGCATAAGCCAAATAGGAGTACTGAGTAGGCATATGTCCCCCAAGGATAGGTAAATGTTATTTTCTCTTGATCTTCAGGTGTAATCTGAATCTGAATGTAACTGTTGAACCCATCCAAAAAGGAAAAGTATTGCTTTCCTGCAAGTGAGTCCAATACTTGGTCTATGAAAGGAAGGGGAAAATGATCCTTTCTGGTGGCAGAGCTTAATTCTCTATAATCAATACAGACTCTCCATTTCCCTCCCTTTTTGGGCACAAGAACCAGAGGAGACACCCACTGGCTATCTAAGATTGGGTAGATAAATCTTGCATCTAATAGCCTCTGCAATTCCTCTTTGACAATTTCTCTTAGTGCAGGATTGATTCTCCTTTGTGGCAGTCTTATTGATGTGCAATCTTCCTTTATGTAAATCCTATGGGTGCATAATGTAGGATCTAATCCTTTCATGTCATGATAATCCCATGCAAAGGCATTCTTATATTTCTTTAACAAATTTGTCAAAGACAGCTGTTGTGCTTGAGTCAAGTTACTGTTAATATTGAGATATCTTTCTTCTGAAATTTCCACTTGAGTTGTTAAGTCCACCATAGTTACTTCATTAATGCTTGGTACCTTAATTTCTTGTGGAAGCAATGTATGTTACATACCTGATGCTGCAGGAAAAATTGGAGTAAGTATCTTCACTGGATTAGCAGAATGAGAGGATGATACTTCCTCTACTTTACAATGATTTTGAATTATGTTAGACAATACCTCCTCCTCTCCTTGAAGCTACAAGAAAGAACTTATGCCTAACATCATAAGCTACTCCACAGAATTAGCTTCCTCTGCCTCTTCACCAACATGAGGTCAAACATGATTATCCCTATCATGAGATGGTTGTGTAGGTGGGTAAAGAACAAGTGTTTTAGTGCTTCTCCCAATAGAGATGGTCATGTCTCCTGACCGACATCCAATATAAGCATCTGTTGTGGCTAACCATGGCCTTCCCAGAATGATGGGGTATCCTCCCAATGTAGCTTTAGGAGAAAGTATCATGAAATCAGTTAGATATTCCCATGAGTCCAAGGATACCACAAGGTCCTCAACTATACCATCAGGTTTAACAGTAGAACTATCAGCAAGCTGTAGGATAGTAGGAGTAGGTCGCATGGTTGCAATATTCAGTTGCTGCAGGATATCCTTTGTCAATACATTTATGGCTACTCCAAGATCAATCAGAGCATTTCTGATTTAGATCCCATTTATAACAACTCCTACCACAGGACTTCCTAGGTCATTATATTTGGGAATAGTCACTTTCCCAAGCATGATGTCAATCAACTGTCCCACCACATCAACCATAGTGGGGTCTTTCCTTTTTTTGCTTGGCTTCTTAAGGCATGCTTCTTTGATTGCTTTGCCATACTGTTAATGCTTAGAATTGCGCTATTTCCAACACCAACATGGGAAGTTTCAAGAATAAGGGACTTGCGACCTGAAACGACCTCCAGTTTTAAAGAAGCTAGCTCTTCCTTATCTCGAATGTATTTTGGGAAAAAGGGGTAGAAATAAAACAGAATCACAAATGCAATGAAAGAAAATAGGAAAAAAATAGGAACTCAACACGTGGCAGCCTCCGCTGCAATTAAAAAACAAAACACTTGAGACAGATGGTAGCATCTGCTTGTTTCATTTGAAAATCGTTTCATTATTCAGGAGGCACCGAAAAATGACACTTGGCATGTTCCGCGCCCTTGCAAAAGATACGTGGCACTATCCGCAACATTTTGCTCTTTACTGTGTCTTTGCATTGGGAGTGCTCCGCCTTTGACATCTGTCACAGTCCGCTGCCTTAGAAACTCTTATCACTTACCAAAAATGGGACCCACAAAACCTCTCGCCTGAGTAGTTTCAAAAAGGAACAGGGACAGGTGGTGCTTTCTGCTGCTCTTAACAAGTGATACATAGTGGCTTTCGCTTAACTTAACGAGACTTTAGATACTTTTTGAGAGTCATGTGGAAGATGACACATGGCAGTCTCTGCTGAGTTTAGAAACACTATAGAAACATTTGAGACTCATTTAGACTCACGCGGACGATGACACTTGGCATGCTCTGCTTTCTTTAGCTACTTCACCGGGGCCCACCAACAGTCTTTACTCAATAATGAAACAAAAAGAAGAAACTCATGGATGTCGACACTTGGCACGCTCCGCAGATATTACAAGGGACACATGGCACCTTCTGCATTACTCTAAGAAACCTACAGAAACTTTCTGCAACTGCCACTTGGCGCCTTCCGCGTGCACTGAAAGAAACTTAAAAGGGCCCACCATACTTCTCTTTGAAACATGAAAAGTGGCTCGAAACTGTAATGCGGAAGATGACACATGGCAGACTCCGCCTTAATGCAAAAAGACACTTGGCTCCATCCGCGTTACTTAGAGAAACTTTATAATGTGTCCCGGCTGATGACACTTGGCGGCTTCCGCACGACTCTGAGACTTAGGCAAAATTTAGGCAAAATGAAAACCCGCGCCCATGCTCTATGTCAAAACCCTCACTGCCAAAACTGAAATGCGCAGAGACAAAATGGAACTCGCGCAACTAAAACTCAAAACAAAATGTAGAGTATTTTACTCTACAGTTCTTGGCGACCCCAAGGACTTTTGAGCCTGCTCAAAAAGAATCCAAAGATGTGTAAATTGCGGCAAAAATCACAAATTCTGTAAGACCGTCTGATAAACAGACCACTCAGCATCAGATAGGCCCTGTTTATTTTACAAATCCTGGAAGGCTAAATCAAGGTTGATGATATCCTTGTGTGAAAAACTCTGCAAAACATGAACTGCAGCCTTCAATTGGAAATCAAGCTGGGCCATTAGGATCAAGATAGTTTCCACTTCTTGCACTGTTGAAGAATCTGTTAAACCCTAGAAAACTGACTGATCATTTTGTTTGGCTAACAACAAAGGCTTAATCTCATCAACCACTAACACAGTGTTGCTATCAGGAAAAGGGGAGGGAAGACCTAATTGCACTAGATCTTCAATAGGCTTCTTCATGTCTTTTACTCCCTCCTTGACCACATCTAGGAGCTCTTTGCAATTAATTGCAGTAGAGTTGCAACTGAGAACTTCGTTCACCCCTTTTGCAGCAATCATTCTGTCACTGATCCCTGTTGCTGATAATGTTTCATCAGTGGTGTCATACAGCTTCTTCAGCAGCAGTTGAGAATCTGAAACCCTCAAGGAAATAGTAGAGAAAATGGCTTGAACTGAAGTCTCTACCTTCTCACACAATTGTTGTGCATGTAGCAGGAAAGTTAAAGAAGGTTTGAGCTGAATAATCTCCTCAGAGATTCTTTTCCATACTGAGACAAATAGCTCCTTAACCAAGTTCAACACCCCTGCATTCTTTGGCCTATTAGCCAACTCAAGTGTCAACTATTTTAATGTTTGTTGCTCGGCTTGAAGTTGGGCCTGCATGGCAGCAACATTGTTTTGTTCATTTAGCAGCTTCTGCTGGAATTATGTGACTTGTTGTAGGTTTTCCTGATCCTTTTTCTGTAGCATGGCCTTTTCCTGCCTTAGGGTTGTCATTGCAAACTTTACTTGTACTAGCTCTTCTTTCAAAGAAGCATTTTGGCTCTGTGTAGCCTGATGAATCTGACAAGAAACAGTATTTTGCAACTGTTTGTTGAGATCCTCTATTTCATCATTTTTTGATTTAAGCTCTGCAGCAAGGTTGCCACAATGTGCCTTTTCCTGAGCTAAATCAGCCTCCACCTTCTGTAACTTCTTTGATAGTTTCAAATAATCAGTAGCTATAGCAGAAGTGGTTTCATTTAGTAGCTCGACCCTATCCTGTGGTCTGAAAAGTGACATATCCATAGCCACTGCACTCATGGTATAATCCTGGGGCTGCATCTGCTCATTTGGCCTAACTACATTGGGTGACAAATGAGTCACAGTTAGCTGCTGCTGGATTGGGTCAAATAGTGACCTCATGTGTGGTACAGCCTGAGCTTTATTATCTTTCTTCCTCTTTTTATCCATCCGGGTTTCCCTAGCTTTTTTAGCAGTGTCTGCTTGAGCTTGGAAGGTAGGGGGAGAGGCAATATACCCGCCCGCAAAAGGATGACCTTGTGGCAAGCCATAGGGAATAGCCAAATGTTGGCTAGGGGGAATCTGGGGAGGTATTCTCTTTGGAAAAGAGGGGGAAAAGGGAGGCAATTATGTGGCCTGTGATGACATGGCCTGAGTAGTAACAGGTGGGGCTGATGCAGAGGTAGGAGGACCAAAACTATCCTCAATAACATTAACAAATAAAAAGAAATAATCTAATTGCTTTGGTTAGATTGAAGAGAACATTAATACAGACTTTTCATCCAATTTTCATGAAGATCCAATGGTAGGAGAGAAAGTTATGACTCTTTTCCCAAAACTACAAACCCTAGGCAGCATTCAGACCTGCCCTCACCAAAAATGCCATAACTTATTCAAATCTTAATAAAATTTGATGCAACAAAAAGAAATGGAAAGTAGACTCAATACTCTTTCCAACCATATATAGTTTGATCCTGTATATGTCCGTACAAAACCGTACCAAATGCTGCAATGGGACTATTGCAGGAAAAATCAGAAAATTACAGTCCATAAAACACTCATATCTTTCACAAAACTAAATAAAAATGCATGGGACAAGAAGAAAATGGAAGGTGGTTGAAGGATATAACATTTTCAATCCATTAGACATCCATTCAATTCCATATAGGGCTGTACAATAGCAAAAGACAGCAAATTTATGAAGGAAAATATAGGAAAACATTGTTTTTTCTCATTCCATGCTCAAATCTTCAACCACCCACGAATTATTCATGGTTACAAGGCCTTTTAAAGGCATTAAAACATGTATCTTCAGTTCATAACTGATTTGGAGCAAACCAAGAGCCAAATGACTCTTCACCTTCCAAGTTTGCATCTTTTTTCCAATTTTACATTGACAACCTTTACATGGTTCGCAATATTTTGCATTTTTGAAACTCCTAATGACCTAAACACATAAAAATGACTTGATGGACCTCAATACAATGATGAATCATTACAATATTGGATCATTTTAATCAAACTCCTATGGAAGTCTCAGTTTGTCAAGGTGCTCCTGCACCATACAACCAACCAACAAAATTTCCAAGTCCCTTGGAAATGTAACAGCAACAAAGGTCTTTCTCTGCATCTCTGTCTTCATCTTCTTCAGCTTCAGGCTTCAAATCTTCTCATTCATAGAAAGGTGACCAACCAACCAACAAATCAAACTATCAACTTTAGAGCTTCTTCAGGCTCCTTCTACTCCCATCAGTGGAGTACTCTTCGGGCTGCAACATCAAGTGCTTCTTCAGGTATCCATCTTTCTCACTGCTTCACAACAAACCAACTCACCAAACCATTCATCTCACCCAACAGCAGATCCTGGTGATGCACCTACCACTCTCTCCTCAGTGGTTTCTCTATGCATCCTTCTCCAGCCAAATCTCTATTGGAGAATGGTCATGACAGACCTCCTCTTGTCTGCCCACACACAACCTCAGAAAACATCTTTCTGTAGCTAGATGGATAAGCACCTGCAACCAAACAAATGAGCAACACAAAATCCAAAAGGTGTAGATTGCCTCCCTCGGTGATCTATCTACACAATCAAGATCTTCTCGCTCTTCACCTGCCTTCTCAGTGACAGGAACAAATACAACACCCAAATCTTTCGCCAGCTCTGATACCAAAATGATGTAGGGGTAGGAGGACCAAAACTATCCTCAATAACATTAACAAATAAAAAGAAATAATCTAATTGCTTTGGTTAGATTGAAGAGAACATTAATACAGACTTTTCATCCAATTTTCATGAAGATCCAATGGTAGGAGAGAAAGTTATGACTCTTTTCCCAAAACTACAAACCCTAGGCAGCATTCAGACCTGCCCTCACCAAAAATGCCATAACTTATTCAAATCTTAATAAAATTTGATGCAACAAAAAGAAATGGAAAGTAGACTCAATACTCTTTCCAACCATATATAGTTTGATCCTGTATATGTCCGTACAAAACCGTACCAAACGCTGCAATGGGACTATTGCAGGAAAAATCAGAAAATTACAGTCCATAAAACACTCATATCTTTCACAAAACTAAATAAAAATGCATGGGACAAGAAGAAAATGGAAGGTGGTTGAAGGATATAACATTTTCAATCCATTAGACATCCATTCAATTCCATATAGGGCTGTACAATAGCAAAAGACAGCAAATTTATGAAGGAAAATATAGGAAAACATTGTTTTTTCTCATTCCATGCTCAAATCTTCAACCACCCACGAATTATTCATGGTTACAAGGCCTTTTAAAGGCATTAAAACATGTCTCTTCAGTTCATAACTGATTTGGAGCAAACCAAGAGCCAAATGACTCTTCACCTTCCAAGTTTGCATCTTTTTTCCAATTTTACATTGACAACCTTTACATGGTTCGCAATATTTTGCATTTTTGAAACTCCTAATGACCTAAACACATAAAAATGACTTGATGGACCTCAATACAATGATGAATCATTACAATATTGGATTATTTTAATCAAACTCCTATGGAAGTCTCAGTTTGTCAAGGTGCTCCTGCACCAGGGGCAAATTGGGAAATTGGCACAGTAGAGGTGGCAGGGGATAATATTTGGCCAGTTGGGATTGCCACCCCTATAGAAGAAGAAAAAGACTAAGAAGAAGAAGGAGAAAAAGCACGTACCTGAGGAGCAACAAATGTACTCAGTGGTTGTTGCTGTGTAGGTTCTACCTCCTCATCTGAATCAGGCTGAAGTTTCAGCTTCTTATGTTTCCTTGGCCTTTCTTCTTGCTGTCCTTCCTTCTCTTCCACATTTACCACTGCTGCTAGTGGTGATTGCACAAAACTGGAAACCCATATGGCTGACACTGATGGAGAAGCTCTGGGTGGTGAGGACACCACACTCTTTTGCTTTTCTATCGCACTGAGAGATGGGGGCCAAACAGTTACAGGGACTGTAGATGAGGCTTGTCCTGGGGCCTGCACTGTATGAGTGGACTCAGGATCTTCTTCAGACTCCTCACCCTTCTTATGGATCCTGCTTGTATCAGGGCTAGAGACTGGAGAGGGATGCCATTCGTCCCAAATGGACTCTCATTTTTCATCTATATCAACCTTGCCAAAAGAGTGAGTTGTCTCAGATATTTCCTGTCTATATTTCTAATAGGCTTCAATTTTATCTGCTTTCCATTCCCTGTCTCTTAATAGATTTTTCTTCAATCCAGTGCCTATTTTGAGCTTAGGGTCATAGGCCTTTTGTTTATTATAAAATATTTCCCATGGCCTGGGCCCCTCAAAGGGCAAATCTGTCAATTCTACATATAAATTAGGATTATCCTCCTTAGGATTTCTTCTGTCTTCCCAAAAGGGACAGCCCTCATGCACAATTTTGGCACCAACCTTGTTGTCTTTAACCCATAAAGTTATGAAACTACTTGGGTCATATTTCCATTTATCTTCTATCAGAAAGAAACCCAGGACAGCTAACTTCCTCAACAACAAGTGCTCAGCATCTCTGACCAGTAGGGCCATGTTTTTCTTCACCCATGCAATATCATACATTTTCTTTTTCTTCTTCCCAGTGCCATAGTCATTATCAACCACAGACATTTACCGGGTGACCTCTAAGAATGCTAACCTAGGAGTCAAAATCTTGGGTAGCAACACTGGTTCTCCATTAAAACCATGGATCCTAATGATGGTGTGATGGGACCCAAAGAAATAATCACAGGGAATGGGGGAATTTGCCATGAGGCCTCTAACACTTAATGTTAATCTATTCTCAACAGGCTCTGGGCTTAGGTGCACAAAGGCAGGGGCAACAAAAAGTTCACAAAATTCATAGGGATCAGATGCTTCGGATAAGATGTGTGTCCACACGGACATAGGAATGGTCCTATTGTGACCGAAACTTGGGTCATACATATTCAGATGCATATATTGTGAAAAGATGGCAGGGTTTTGATATAACATGAGGTGAAACAAATAAGAAGAATACCTGAAAACCCCTATTGATTTGAAGTGGGTGAGTTGGTTGACCATTGAATAGGCAATCTGCTCTAAGAAGTCCAGCTGAAACTCCTGGGATTTGTCCACAGTCTTTAATCGAAACAAAATGGAAATTTGCCAATCATATACAGTAATGTCCTCCTTCATTCCAAAGATAAATGTCATCATTGACAATGCTTCCTGGCTAGCCTGAGCAAATTGTCCCCTTCCTGATGGTAGCATTGGCATTTGAGTGTTTTCATCTCCCAGTTGCAACTCTGAATTGAGAAACCTCAATTGATTATTTACATTTGCCCATGTTTTCTGCATTTTGGCAATGGTGGGAAATGTGGCTGTCTTGTCACGGTATAGGGCCAACATGTCCCTGATAGCCTTTGGTGTAATTTGCACCATGAAGGGTCCCTTTTGAATGGTACTTGAGGGCGCATGAAACAATTCTGTGCACATCTCAATCAGGTCGGGGCATAATCAGGTCGGGGCATAAATGTACGCTTGGAACGATGAATTTTGTCAACTAAGAGGTCCATATCCTCATTCTGAATGTTTCAGATTATCTAGCCTTGGCCTTCTGGATACATCTTTGGTGTGCCCCTTCTCGCAGAGCTTTGCCAGGCTTTTGAAGGGCTGGGTCCACGATACCGTCTGCGAAATCCTTCACCTTTGTTGGGTCGACCGTGTAACCAACCTCGGGGACTCTTGTCCTTGGATAGGTCCCTAAAGGCTGCGCAGGGGCCGAAGCATATGATTTGTTGGTGAGAAGCTTATCAATGGATTCGTAAATCCCAAGCCCCTATTGTGAAGACTGTGCCTCTGCCATATCTGTGTCTATACTGGAAACTAGTGAGCTTATGTAACAAGTATGGAAGCTTTGCAACAGGGAAGACGCGTTTATGAAGCAGGTTTTGCTATGACTTGAAATTGCAGGTAACGGGGATTTTATGAGCAGACGTAGGAACAAATGAGACATAGTTAAGCCTTAACTCTTGTTATTAGGGCATTTTAATGACACATCAAGTCTCATAAATGGCATTAAAATCAGAAAACCATTAGTAAATCTTATGAAATCTGCGTGGGATAGAGTGTCAGACACGTCATAAAAGTGGCTGCATATGGGTACTTTGGGGAATTTTGGGGACTGGAGAGAGACTTATTGAATGCGAGAGTTTCGAAAAATGAAAAGACTTGAGCCGTGGCCACGTGTTCAACTAACACTTATTTAAAAGAAAGAGCGGGAGAACAAAGCGGGAAAACAAAGCAACAATGAAAGGGGAAACTAACTAACTATAATACACAGGAAAGACTGTCTAATTGAAATGCTTCAAGTAGATCCCATTCACAGGAATCTCTTCAGGCTCGCCCTCCATTATTTTAAGTTCAAATGAATTCTGTTGTTTACATGAACGAATCTTATAGGGGCCAGTCCACAATGACTCAAAATTATTGTGTCGACCCGGCTTGGCAGCTCTCTCATCCCATTTAAAACAATCGATCCTACTTCAAAATAGGGGTTTGAAGTCTTCTTATCGAAGTAGTCTTTGATTATTTTCTAATGTTTCAATAATGATTTATGTGCTATATCCCTCTTTTCTTGAACTTTAAGGAGCTCAGCGAGTCTGACCTGCATGGGGCCATTTTCCTCAATCTCAATCTGTTTTAATAACTGGAGAGCAGGAATCTCCAAGCTCAGGGGGATTACAGCAGGCTTACCATAGACCAATTCATATGGGGAGATCTTTGTCACTTGTTTAGGTGTAATTCTATCAGCCCACAGTGCTATATTAAGCACTTTATGCCACTCTTTGTGATGATCAACCCCTATTCTCTTAATAAGTCTAATCAGATTCTTGTTAGTTGATTCTGCCAAACCATTACCCTGAGGATAATAATTTGAGGAGGTTTTCAGATAGATTCCATATTTTAGTGCAAAGTCAGATATTTTTGCCCCTAAAAATGCCTTAGCATTATCTGAAATTACAGTACAAGGAGGCCCAAAGCGAGTAGTGATACCCTCCAGAAAGTCTAGGATCACCTTTTCTGTTGCTTCTTTAAGTGGCACTGCCTCACTCCATCTGGTAAAATAATCTGTGGCAGTTAGAATCCATTTGTGTCCCATACTTGACACCTGATTGATCATTCCAATGAAGTCAAGACCCCATTGAGCAAAGGGTTCATCAACAATTATAGGACTAAGGCGCATTATTGCATTCCTTCTCTTCCCCACATAATACTGACAAGATTGGCACTCTTTGACCAATTGATAACAGTCTGTAAATAAAGTGGGCCAGAAGTAACTTGCCTGACTTATCTTTATAGCTGTGGTTCTTGCAGAAAAATGTCCACCTGAGACTCCATGGTGCATTTCATGTAGTATTCTTTGGGCTTCACCTTTCTCTATGCATCTTAAAAGTATGCCATCAATATTTCTTCTGAAAAGAACTTGGTCAATTAAAACAAAATGGACCCCTTGCTACCTATAGTATCTCCTCTTGTCCTGAGAGAGTTCTTTTGGGAAAATCCCACGTTTCATAAACTGAATTCTATTCGTGACCCAAGAATTCTGATCAATCTCCTGTATCCTCAATACATTTTCTTTTTTTGTTTCTTCAGTTATCATTTTTTCCATATCTTGAACCATGTATTGGCATAACCCCCTGGCTCTGACCAGCTTAGTGGGTCTGACCTCTACATCATACTCAAGGATCTTTGTTATCTAGTTTGCTCTTTTTTCAGTGATTTCACCTTCCATAATGTATTCTCTGACACTAGGATGAGCCACAAGTATCAGAATCTTATTTCCTGTCACCATATGCCTGAATTT
Source organism: Cunninghamia lanceolata (assembly GCA_027924645.1). Classification (NCBI taxonomy): domain Eukaryota; kingdom Viridiplantae; phylum Streptophyta; class Pinopsida; order Cupressales; family Cupressaceae; genus Cunninghamia; species Cunninghamia lanceolata. Next base: position 225,213 of record BSBN01000394.1, read on the forward strand.
CTTGAGTGCTTTTACCATAGCATATGCCTGTTTCTCTACAAAGTTGTATCTGGCTTCATACTCCCTAAGAGTTCTTGAGAAAAAGGCTATTAGGTGTTCTCCCTCTTGTTGATCATCTTTCTGTGTTAGGACAGCAGCAACACTGAACTCTCCTCCATAGACATACATTATAAAAGACTTAGAGAAATCTAGATTCCTAAGTACTGGGGCTGTTGAAATTGCTTTCTTGACCTCCTCAAAAGCTTGTCTTCCTTCTGTAGTCCACTTGAACACCAGGTCTTTCTTCAACAAGAGTGTCACTGGTCTTATTAGGCCTGCAAAGTCTGATATGAACCGACTGACAAAATTAATCTTTCCCAAAAAAGACCGAACTGTCTTCTTATTTACTGGTAGGGACAAGTTCATTATGGTTGTGACTCTCTCTGGACCTATAGAGACTCCTTCTTTGGATACTATATGTCCCAGTAGTTTGCCTTGAGGTACTGCAAAGATGCATTTCGTAGGATTCAGGGATATTCCAAACTCTTGACACTTCTTAAAAACAGATTCCAGATGATCAAAATGATCAACAGCATTCTTGGAAAAAATAGTGAGATCATCAAGATAAATCAGAATGATTTTATTTATGAGTTCTCCAAATGCTACATCCATTGCTCTTTGAAAAGTGGCTCCAGCATTCGACAAGCCAAATGGCATCTTGGCATATGCAAACATTCCCCATTTGGTAGTAAATGCAGTCTTGTGTTGGTCTTCATCAGCCAACCAAATCTAATTGTATCCAGAGAAACCATCTAGCAAGGAAAATCTCTCTGATCCAGCCACAGTCTGTAAAATTTGTTCCATAGAGGGTAGGCGATAGTGATCTTTCAGAGATGCTCTATTTAGGTCTCTAAAATCCACACAGAGCCTTATGTCACCATTTTTTTTTCTGACTGGTACTAGATTGGATACCCAGGTTGAGTGTTTGATTGGAAAAATTATTTTAGATTCTAAGAGTTTCTGCAACTCATCCACCATTAGAGGTTCAATCCTTGGATTCACTGGCCTCTGCTTCTGCCTGATTGGCTTAGATCCTTCAGTCAGTTCTATGGTGTGCTAAATGATGTCTCTATTATAGCCATGAAGGTCTTCATAGGTCCAGGCTATTACTCTGTCATATCTTTCACATAAGTCAATTAGTCTTTCCCTTTCCTGTTGGGTTGTGGAATTTCCAATCTTTAGTTTTCTCCCTTCACTCACTTGTATCTTAGAATAATCTGCTTTATTTGCTTGAAACCTTTTCTTCTCTAGGCTTACATCTTCTGGATCAAATAGGTTTTCTAAAGTAATCAAGCCTTTGGGAAGCTTATTAGTCTTTAATTAAATAATTTGGTCTCCATATGCTTCTTCAATTTTGGGTTGCAATTGATCAGCAAACTCCTCTAACTGTTGCAAAAATGAGAGTACCTGAAAATCATTTTCAAAGACTTGCCAATTTTCATCATTGTCTGGGATAGTTGGCCTTACTATAACTTTGACTGACTCATTGTTGACTAATAGATCAGTTGCTGGGTCAAACTGTGAGCCAATCTGTGCCATCCTATCTGCTTCAGAATTTTGGGTTCTAGGAACTACTTCAATATTGAAAGCTTCAAAATCATCTATTAAGTCCCAAATTTTGTGTCTATAGGACCTCATCCTTACATTTTTGGCTACTGCCTTTTCTCTGATTTGTTTCACCACTAGTTCTGAATCTCCTTTGACTATCAGATTCTTTACTCCCTTTTTCTTGGCCAACATAAGCCCATGTACTAAGGATTCATATTCAGCATCATTATTAGTATAGGCAAATTGGAAACAAATAGCTCTTAAAATTTTCTCACCATTTGGAGCAACAAGACAAATTCCTGTCCCCAACACTATTTTTACTTCTAGCCCCATCAAAATTTAGGGTCCAGATTTGTGAGTCCTTTTCAGATTCTTGAGTCTTTGGTGTTTCTTCCCTTAGAACATTTGGGATTTCATGATCTTCATCAAATATGACATAAGTGCCCAGACCAGTAGAGTCATAATTTCCATATGGGTCACTTTGCATCATAGTTAACAACTGGTTATTTTCCTCTTCTTGGTCATATTCAGTCCAGTCACCTAACTCTTCAACAAAAACCCTTTCTTCTTTATTCAACATAGCATGAGCTGCCTCTAATTTTGGAGTTGGTTCATTTGTGATGTGATCCTTGGATAATGACTGAGATAGTATTTTCATTTTTGTACCATATTTGGTTCTTAGGATGAGGTGAGACCAATCAAGTGACATATAACCTCCTATCTTGGCTGTGAAATCTCTGGATAAACATAGGCCAAATACCGGGGGTATATCTATTACTACCACATCCTGATTGACAATTATATTAGGACAAGTATACAATTGCAATGGGAGTTGTTTAATTTTTCTTATTGTTTGCACTGATTTCCCATCCAGCTGCATAACTCCTTTAGTAAGTGGCTCATACTTTATCTTTAAAGCATCTGCTATCTGTTTAGGCATTACTGTAGTACCGGCCCCTGAGTCTATCATTGCATTATGTAATAGTTTCTTTCCAACTATCAAAGTCAAATAGAAGGGCTCTGGTTTGGATTTGCTTACCTTTGGTGCATTGTTCAAAAGGGCTGTTGTCTATAGAGGAACAGTATCTTTGAGCTTTTCTTTATCAGCAGGTCCTCCTTTGGTACCAATATGTTTAGGCACTACTTGCTCCTGCAGAGCTTCTTGCAACAGTGTCTTTTGCTCAGGAATAGCTAACATGTCCCATATTGACACATGTGCTGGAGTCCTCTTCAGCTGATCCACCGCATTCACAGGTCCTAGTGTTCGGGTTCTTGGATAATAAGGGTACCTTACTTTTTCTTGAACTTGTCTAGAAACTACTTGGTTCTGCACTGGCTGAGGTATTTCTTGTCTAGCAGTTGTGTTTTAATGATCTTGAAATGGAGGAATCCCCATAATTTTCTTATTTGTGACTTTAGGCTGTTCCATCATCCTTCTCTTGGCTCTGGTGTAGTAATCTGATTGTACCAATGGCTTCTTAGAAGTAGAAGTTTCATTCAAGAATACTGACTCTTCATCTTCAATCCATGAAAACAAAGCATGCTCAGGGGCTATTTCTTCTTCTTGTAATAAGGACATCCCTTGCATCTGAGCCACCAGGACTGAATTTTGCATACCGAGAGATTGATAGGGTTGAGTGTCAGAATTATTTGCAAATTGTCCATCCACTCTTCTTTGCTCTACTATCTTTTGCTGTAGATTACCCCTGGGACAATCCCTGGGCATATGAGCATTATTACAAGGGAAACACCAGGCATTGGTGCCATCTGCATAATTATTCTGCCCTGGGACAATCTCTCTGTTTGGATTGGGAGGAACAGTCTGCAAGGGTGTAGGAACTGTAACTAATTGATTTGATGGCTGAGGATTAGCCTGTCTCTGAGGGCCCTAGTATTGATTTGGCTAAAAAGAAGGTCTACTCCCTTGGTAACCTTGATATTGGGGCTTAGGATAGGGATTTTGCTGTCTTTTTAGGTTAATTATCTCATTAGAAAATATCCTTAAGATGTTCTTGAAATCATCCATCTCAGATGACTGGACAGGGACAGCTGCTTTAGCAGGTTGTTGAGGAAATGTATACATAGACACAGGTGGGGCTATGGGATTAGGGGCTTCTTGAGGCAAGGGTAAGGTAATCTCTGGAAACATGGGCATGGGAGGCCTTGGGGGCAACTTTCTAGCATCTATTAAGTTATTTTCAGCTCTGACTGCATAGTCATAGGCTTCTGGCAGAGTCTGACCTCCAAGTGACTGAATCATTACTGATATATCTGAATTTAGGGCTTTAAGATAAAATACTATAGCCATACCTGGTAATGGTCTTGCTGTAGGAGGAATTCTTTCCCAAGTCTTTTGAAATCTTGAATTGAAATCAGTCATTGCTTCTTGTGGTGCTCTTTTGATAGTAATCAATTGTTGCAACAAAGAAGATTTATCACCCTTTTCTTTAAATCTTGCAAAGAAAACATCTCCAAGTTGATCCCATGTAGATATTGTATTTGGGGTCAAAGATCTGTACCAGTCTAGAGCCTTCCCCTTAAAAGAAGCTGCTAACAGTCTTATAGCCACATTCTGCTGTGTGATCACATGTATTGCACAGACATCAGACACATCCTGTAGATGTTCTTCAGGTGTTTTGAAATCTTCCCCATTGAATTTGGGTAGAGCTTTTAGGGCATTTGCTGGAATAGGATCCCAAGTGGCTGGTGGTACTAGGAGAATCAGAGCACTGCTAGTGTTCCAATTTACATAATTCCTTGGGGCTATAGGTGCTCCCATGTTTGCTCTTGGTGTTGCTTTAAACTGATTGACCCTTCTTCTTGAATTAGTTATCAATGGTGATAAAAGAATACCTGGGTTCACATCAGATTGAGCTCTTGTTACTGGTCCACAACTCTGACTCCTTATAGCTCTCTGGTTCATACAGTCTTGAAAGGAACTTCAAGAATGGTCCCACCGGGCATGCCAAAAATTGTTGATGCTTAGAATTGTGCTATTTCCAACACCAACATGGGAAGTTTCAGGAATGTGGGACTTGCGACCTAAAACGACCTCCAAATTTTAAAGAAGCTGGCTCTTCCTTATCTCAAATGTATTTTGGGAAAAGGGGGTAGAAATAAAACGGAATCACAAATGCAATGAAAGAAAATTAAACTATGGCAATGCGCCTGAGTATGATTCATGCCTTAATACTAAGCACAACGAAGCTATTTTTAGCATTCAGTTATATTAAAGAGCAAATAATGCATGATCAATGTAAAAGATAAAACAAATAGAATCAAAGGCTCACAACTTAGAAGATTTTGCAATAACACAGAAAATATCAACAAAGGCACAAAACTCAGTCTTCTTATTAATTTTCCAGTCACATAAAAGGCACTGATACATGCACAGTTATACAAACTTTTTGAATCAAGAAAACAGAACAAAGGCAAATGATATTACTGGCCACAACAAAAGGTCTTCAAACTTCTCTTAAATCTTTGATAACAATCAATATGCAGAAAATTCTCTTATCTCCTATATTTGAATCTGCAATCTAAACCCATATTTATAGCATAGGACTGGCTCAAGATTGCTCGCATGATCAAATCCCAATGGTCTAACTAAACTGGAACTTAACTGTCTGACAGAAGATATCTTTCAGATTTGAAACGGTTAGCCTTTCTGCAAGTTCATTGGCTGAACAGATACATGTGGCACTCCCCATTATGAAACAGGTGAGGACACTTGGCAGCGTCTGTGAGTCTTTGTGACTATAAACCCTTGAGACCGATGGCACGCATACGCACCCTTTACTTGAAACTCCTTCATCTTTCCAGAAAAAAAAGGAACTCAACACATGGCAGCCTCCGCTACAATTGAAAAACAAAACACTTGAGACAGATGGCAGTGTCCACTTGTTTCACTTGAAAACTGTCTCATTGTTCAGGAGGCACCAGAAAATGACACTTGGCATGTTCTGCGCCCTTGCAAAAGATACATGGCACTGTCCGCAACATTTCGCTCTTTACTGTGTCTTTGCATTGGGAGTGCTCCGCCTTTGACATCTGTCACAGTCCGCTGCCTTAGAAACTCTTATCACTTACCAAAAATGGGACCCACAACACCTCTCGCCCAAGCAGTTTCAAAAAGGAATAGGGACAGGTGGCGCTTTCCGCTGCTCTTAACAAGTGATACGTGGCGGCTTCCGCTTAACTTAACGAGACTTTAGATACTTTTTGAGAGTCATGCGGAAGATGACACATGGCGGTCTCCGCTAAGTTTAGAAACACTATAGAAACATTTGAGACTCATTTAGACTCACGCGGACGATGACACTTGGCATGCTCCGCTTTCTTTAGCTACTTCACTGGGGCCCACTAACAGTCTTTACTCAACAATGAAACAAAAAGAAGAAACTCGCGGATGTCAACACTTGGCACGCTCCGCAGATATTACAAGGGACACGCGACACCTTCCACGTTACTCTAAGAAACCTATAGAAACTTTTCGCAACTGCCACTTGGCGCCTTCCGCGCGCACTGAAAGAAACTTAAAAGGGCCCACCATACTTCTCTTTGAAACATTAAAAGTGGCTCGAAACTGCAACGCGGAAGATGACACATGGTAGACTCCACCTTAATGCAAAAAGACACTTGGCTCCATCCGCGTTACTTAGAGAAACTTTATAATGTGTCCCGGCTGATGACACTTGGTGGCTTCTGCACGACTCTGAGACTTAGGCAAAATTTAGGCAAAATGAAAACCCGCGCCCGCGCTCTGTGTCAAAACCCTCATTGCCAAAACTGAAACGCGCAGAGACAAAATGGAACTCGCGCAACTGAAACTCAAAACAAAATGTAGAGTATTTTACTCTACACATATATAGGAACATCTTTTATGGCTTGAAATAGAGGGATCTTGACACATACATGTTTCAACTGCTCTAGAATGTCAAAGGTGGGTTCCTCTTCTTCTACCTTTTGTTTCACAGTTTCTAACCTTTGTGGATATGGTGGTTCTTGGGCAATCTACTTGACTGGCACTGGTTGAGGATTTCCAGGTACATTTGATTGAATGGGGGTTTTGATAGGTTCCTCTTCTTCCTCAGAAAGCTCAGTAATAACGGGTCTTGAAGGAGCTGCCAAGGTAGTTCTTGAACGCAGATGGATATCACTTACATTCATAGCATACGCAGGGAATTGATTTGGATCAGTAGAATATATTGGCTGTTGTTGTGGTCTATTATTTGGGTTAGGTGAGGGTTGAGCTGGTAATTGAGTAGGTTTAGGTGTATTTGAATTGGAGCTAGCAGGTGGAGATGTTATAGCGGGCTATTAGGGATGAGAAGGTGACTTCATGTAATTAGTGGTCTGATTTAGCCATTGATGTCCTCCTCTCCATTGAGATGTTTGTTGCCAATTTCCTGGGGATGACTACCAATTCCCCTAAGGCTATTGCCACTGAGGTGTAGGGTTTTGATAATATTGCCAAGTATTTTGAGGGTTATTCCAAGGCTGAGGTGGATATCCTCCATAACTAGATGGGAATGGTTGTTGCCATTGGTTACCAGATGCATAAGTATTAAAATATGGTCTAGCAAATGATAATGGATCTGGTGACATACCTTGTCTTGGAGCCTATGGCCTCCTTTGTGCAACATAGAAGACTTGATCTTCTTCAACTTGTATTGGCTTGAACTTAGGTGGAATCTGCTTACTATCAATGTTAGCTACCATTTTGCATTTACAGTCCCTCTTCTTTTATCTGCAATGAGGACAATATTCTACCAACATTGCCTCAGCCTCTTCATGCTTCTTCTTTGCTTGAAGTGTGTCCAACTGGGTGGCCATATTATTTATAATATCTTGCTTAAAATCAGATAACAAGTGACTTATCTTCATCCTTGAAACTCCATTGGTAGAGGTTTTGCCCATAAGGGAATGGTAACCTCTTCCTTTCTTCATGGCTGCTCTGGAATAATTCTGACACAACTTCTTAATATTGTCCCAAGACACTTGGGTAATTCTCCTCATCCCATTAAATCCAAGGCATCTGTGCAATGCTCACTTATTCCCCTGAGGAAGAGCAGTTTCTGAGACTCCTCATTGAGTGCATGATGGGGAGACTTTTGTAAACAAAACAAAAACCTTGAGATGTAATCCTCCAAACTTTCATGTTCTTTCTATTGCATTCTAAAAATATCATTTCCTCTCATATCTCCACTCCTACAGTAGTCTTTATACTTCTCAAGAAATTTATCTTTCATTTCTTCCCAGGTATTGACAATATCACTACCTAGACTCATAAACCACCTTAATGCAACCTCTTTCATGGTAGTAGGAAACAACTTAAGCTTGTGAGCATCATTAGTGTAGTCATAGCTTCTGCAAAGGATATCAAATTCGAACAAGAAGGTGTCTGGATCCTCTGTTGCAAGTCCATAGAACTTGGGGAGAGCTGAAGCAGGGATGTTTTTGAGATTATCCACTTCATTTTAATGAGCAATCGAAAATGGAAAGGTTGGTTGATTGGGTACATTTTGGGCAGCCATAACTGCTTGACCTATTATCAAGGCAAATAGATTTTCAACCAGATTTGGGGTAACTTGTTCTTAAGAGGATGTTTCAGAACTATTCAAATCAGGGAATGCATCAAGAAAAGGATTCACTTCTGCTTCTTCTGCTGGGTAAGTTGAATCATTAGGAAGGAATCTCCCTAAAGAATCTCTTCTCCTATCTCTATGCATGCAATATACTCGATATTAGCCACTTCTCACCAAAAAAAAAGTTATGAATGGGTTGTAAACGGTTACTTCCTGACTAAAAACACATTTTAAGAGGAAAAACTGTAAGAAATAATACTAAAGATGACTCCAAAGATCTTAGTTTGACACCATCTCTGGCAATGGTGCCAAAAATGTTGGTCTCCTACAATGATTTAACAACTGAGCTCTTAAAGCTGTAACTCAGAGATTGGACATCTAACCTAAATAGCTGTCTTAATCACTATGGAGATGTATTTCACTTGTCAACCCAGGGACGTGAACTTGAAATGGGTCAACACAGTATTGCACTAAGAACTTCCAAAGTAGACACATTCATTCTATAGCTAAGAAAGACATAATGTTGAAGATAAACTGCTAGGAAATAAATAACATGAATGTTGAACATCAACCAACAACTATTCTAAACTCAAGTAAATAACAGAAAATAAAAGTCTGGGCAAACAAATAGGAAACTACTCTATCTGCTTTGGCTGCAGGAACAGACACAGAATAGAATTCTAGTGGCTGCAGGAACATTCAATGCCATATTTAACTAACTGCTTAACAGAAAATACAACTATACTAGAGGATGGAATGCTCACCAAGTGGGGCCCCTTGGATGAGTATTCCCTAAGACAAATATAAACTTAGAAATGCGAACTTATAACTTCATTTTATTCATTGGAAAACATGAGTACAAATGAACATCATAACTGTATTACTAAAAACTGGATAATGCAAATACAACCTCTGATTAATCAACCCCTTAGAAGGAGCATCAGAGTCTTATTTATAGAAGGAAAACTACAAAACTAACTACCTAGCAAGGCAGTCAACTCCAACAGAATAGGAGGATGCCACTTTAGGGAAAGCATAGAAAGTGGAAAGGAGGTTATGCATGCGTGGAATTTGGTCAAGCAAGTTTCTTCAACACAGATCTAGCACAACAGTAACTCCTAAATTTGCTCAACAAGTAATTAAGACTAGTTACAAGGTGGTTGTCTTCCCTCCATTTGACATTTGAACGATCACCATATTTGACTTTTTATGGCGAGTAACCAACCAGCAGAGTCTTCCTCGACTTTATGGTTGCTGATTATGTCTGCATAACAATATTAGTACACACAATAATTACACATATGTAACTACCTTAGAGTAACATTCATTAACCATATGTAAAATTAACATAGATAGTTAATATAGCATGTCTTTGTCATAAAAGATTATAAGAAATAACCTATGCCCAACATCTTATGGTTTTGAGGAAATGACATAAAAAAATTAGGATCAAAGTACCAAAGTCCAAGATAACTATAGAAAGTGGATAATAAAGTTTAACAAAATTGAGTCATAAACTAGACTCATCACTTAGCATTCAAACAATCTGCAACCTTCTTACATTCTTCAACTTGAGCTTTCAATTTGACAAGTGCTTCTTTTGATTGTTTGAGCTTAATCTTATATTCTTTATTTTCTTTCCTTGCAGCATCCAGATCTTCTAGGGAAGAAATGAGTTCTCCTTCATAATCAATTACACAATCTTCTGGATTAAAGGTTGTCATATCTTTATCATCTTCCGTAGGATTCTTGTTATTACACAAAGAGGCTTCAACCTCTGCAACAAAATACTTATCTAATAAACTCTGACTGCTCCAACCTTCTACTAACCTTTCCAAACTTTGCACAACTATTTCATCTCTACACAATCACAATACTAAGTTCTGCAACATCAAAACACCCTCAAAAACTCTTCTCTATCATCATATCACTTACAATCACCTCTGTAACAATATCACTTTTCATAAACTAATCCTTTTCACATTTCATCATAACACTACTTCTGTGGTTAGTTTATTCACAAAAAATCAATTATCTTACATAATACTCATTACTTGCATCCTTCAACAACATTGATTTTACATTATATCCTCCACAAGCTTCAAAACATTTCTCCTTTCTTGGCCAAGATGAAACATGTAACATGAAACGTGCAACGCCCACAATAGTCGGCTCCCAAACATTTGTGGTAAGTAGAAATCCAATGAGGTTAAAAAACAAGAGTTAATCAAGACCTAATTTACCTTAGCACATTCTTCCACGCTGGAACACACTCCCAAACTCATAGCATAATCATCAACATACACCAAGTCAGTCCAACAAACACTTATCCTTCCTTGCATTTAGTTCTAGACCTAAAGCAGTACCAGAGGAAACAAAAATACATCATGCGGACCACACAATGAACATTACATGACTTGCAAATCATTACTATACTCTCCTTTTATCAATCCATGCTATTTTATGCTGGTGCAAACACTTGAACATTGATCTCGGTATCCTTAACATACTTTGCTTACACAGTCTTGATGTAATACATTGAAGATCATACTTGAAGTAAAAAAAAACTATTGAAAATTAAACTAAGCATACCAACCAGCCATAAGATCTTATCATTCAATCAGCAAGACCAAATACCAGTGTGTGATGAACTGTAGTGGCATCTACTATCTCTCTCTATTGTCAACAAGACTTGTCTTCATAGAGCTGACTCTAGAGAAGCATCTGTGGTACAAATTATCACTTGAAACTTGAAACATGTATACCTTTCACTTGTGTAGATAGCTATCCTCCAAATCGCAGTATCATATCTTCATCTGCAGAGAAATGCAGAGCATTCTCTTGTCTCTCTATGACTGCACTTACCATGTTTCATTACCGCCTTCACTCTTCTGCCTCTAAAAGACTTTGCAGTAGACTTCATGATCTCAAGTTTGAACTATAGATACCAAAAAGCAATATATAGCTACTTTTCAATCCGCATGCCCATATCTTTAAATGTGGCAGAATGCGGTACATTCTTTTGAGCCTGTGACACCTTTCCTAACTAAACCAACACTTAGACAATTTTCCTTCAAACTTTCAGCAACTTTCTTCATCTAGCACCAAACAATATGACTTCATATCACCCAAAGGACAACATATGCAACCAACATAACCTCCATGACATTCATTATTAACACAACACATCAAGGATAATGGTAACATACACTTATCATGAACATACATATGAACTTCAGAAGATAAGGTATGATTAAGTATAGATGATATTGATCCTTTGTCTCACATCATCACTGTTCCTCTAACATGCTCAACATATTCACATTTTCCCTTGCTTTCCACATTGCTACTCAATTGACATCAATGAGAACACATATGCAACAATGAGAAGGTTCAAGACTCAAATGGATGGGAGGAGGTTACAACTTTGGACTCTTTCAACTTGAATGCAATGCTAAATGAGGTTATCCTTAAAGTCAGTAATGATATTTGTGATGACATTGTAGAGGAATTGCTACAAGAGCATTTAGAGGACAAGGACAGACCCTTCATGGGAATTGTCCAAATAGCTATGGATCACAAATTAGCGTAGATTGCCACACCAAAATCGGCTAAGAAAAAGAGGAGTTACAAAAATAAGAAAATTGAGGTGGAAATCATTGCAGGTATTCAGAAAATAATAGATAGGTCATTGAGATCCAATATGAGGAGAGTGTTGAACTCTCCTTGGGTCCAATGAGATTCCTCACATGGAATGTTAGGGGCTTAAATTCGCCTAAAAAAGATGCCTCATAAAAAATTATCTTGACAGGGTTTGAGGTTGATGTAGTACTCATGCATGAAACAAAATTTTCAGAGGAGTAAGGGCAAAAAGTTTTCCAACAATGATGGGGATGGGACTCAACACTAACTCCTGTGAACAATGCATCAGATGGTATGGTTATCCTTTGGAGGAAACATATGCTTAAGTTGGATTGCATAGCTATGAAAGGAAACTGGATTCTGGTAAAATTCCTAAAATCCTTAGACAGGAAGGATTTATATGGATTCTCTGCATATACGACCCTTGTGGCATGAATCAAAAGAATGTGCTTGTTGAATATGTGTTGTCATTGATGTCAACAGGTTGTGATACGGAAGGCATATTATTGCATGTGATGTTAAAGGAGCATATCAAAGGAGAGATGATGATCAGTATCATATGTACATAGTTGTACCAGTAAAGAAGAGAAGCAGTGATGATGTGAGATAAGAGATCATTATAACATAATACACAACTCAGACTTCCTTCAACAACTTTGATCTTACATTTATGTCCTCCACAAGCTTCAAAAACTTGCTCCTTTGTCGGCCAAGATGAAACATGTAACATGAAACGTGCAACATCTACAACAGTCGGCTCCCAAACATATGTGGTAAGTAGAAATCCAATATGGTTCTAAAACAAGAGTTAATCAGGACCTAATTTACCGTAGCACACTCTTCCACGTTGGCGCATACTTCCAAACACATGGCATAATCATCATCATATATCAAGTCAGCTTCACAAACACTTATCCTTCCTTACATTTAGCAAGTAGCACTCCATTTTGTTGATAAAGTTGAATTGGATTAATTTTAAGTATATACTAATTCACACCCCGCTCAGTATATTAGAGCATTATTCTAACAATTAGTATTAGAGCACAAGCATTCATTACACAACCATAACACCAGATTTACGTGGAAAACTCTAGAAGGGAAAAACAATGGTGAGCAAGTTGCTTGGATCTATTGTCCAAATCCAGCCTCACAAATAATAAAATATATTTACAACAAATTTTATGGGCCACAACCTAAAGGAAGATACAACTCCCTGAATAACAATTTTTATGGCTTCAACCAAAGGAAGCTACAGCTCCCTACAATGCTACAAGACTTACATAATAAGGTTACAACCTCTGTATAGAACACTTGACAAATTCCACTGATCAAACACCTCTGTAGCATCAACACCCTTCACTCTGTCATGAATCTTCAACTCCTCTTCTCAACAAACTCTGCTACCTTCAACACACTTCCACGCACATGGACACGCACGCACGCACACACACACACACACACACACACACACACACTCACATCCACACTCGCACATACATCCTCACACACTCTCACACATTCATTCATTTCAAACCAAACAAAATCTTTCATTTATATCCTTTGCAAGATTCAAAATCTTTCTCCTTCGTCAACCAAGATGAAACGTGTAGCATGAAACGTGCAACGACCACAACTAGTCGGCACCCAAAATCATGTAGAAATCCAATGTGGTTCAAACCAAGTGATAAACATGACCTATTTATCCTTTGTACACATCTCAAAGTTGGCACACACTTCCAAACACATGGTGCAATCACCTAGATATATCAAGTTAGCTTTACAAACACTATCCTTCCACACATTAGATCTAGACCTAAAGCAATACTAGAGAGACCAATTAACATCATGTAGAGCTCTTCAAATACATTATATGACTTGTAAGAACATTTCCTTACATTCCTTTCTCTGAAAAATGCATCTTCTTTCTATCACAAACAAACAAACACTAATCCCAGTACCTCTTGCAAACTCTGAACACATAGTCATGAGATAGAACATTGAAAAATAGACTTGTGATACACATAAACACATGAACCATAGAATGAACAAACATACAAACCATCTGAACTCATCCTCTAACCAACAAAGCCAAATAATGTAATGTAGTGAAATGCGATGGCTTTTACTTACTCCTTTTGACAACCCTAATCAACAATATAATATGTCTTTGCTCTACTGACTCCAGAGAACCTCTCCATTGCAACTTATCATCTAAAACTTGAAACATGCAAACCTTTCACCTATATCCAACTATTCTTCAAACTGCAAGATCACACCTTCTAATGCAGAGAAATACTAAGCATTTCTCTGACTCATCCTGAATACAACAACACAAAACCATTGTTTTCACTCTGCAAGCTCTGGAATCTTCTGCAGTAACCTTTATGCTCTGAAATCAGGTTCATACATACTTCACACATGTCTTTGTCTAACTTCCAAACTGCAAGTCCATACCTTCAAATGCAGAGGAATGCAAAGCATTCTCCCGAGCTTCTTCAGTGCATCTTCTTGTGCCTTTAACAGTTTGAAATATTTTACACACATTCTTTCATAGCTTATGAAATGCTTATCATCAGGAGACAATGAATACAACATTCACAACAACATAGGCACCAATCACATCTCTTTTCATCACAAACAATAAACCACAACTTCTTCATATCAACATACTCTTAAACCTGTCAACTTTCACCTGTCCATGAACTTTAGTAGATAAAGGTATGATTGTGTATAAATGATACTGATCAAAAATATGCTCAAGACCTTCATCATCGTCTTCTTCACCTCGTAATACCTCTAATCATTACTCCTTTGTCTGTTCCTTTGATCATCATAGCATATACACAATACTTCTGATCACTTACTCTGCTATCATCACTGATCACCACCCAGCAACAATCTCCCTTTCGCATCTCTATTGACACCACATGCAACCTTCCACAACATAGCTCTATTGACATCAATGACAACACATATGCAACAAGGAATGCATTCAAAATTGGTATAAATTTAGATTATCATTTTTTTGTGAAACATAATCAATTGTTTACTTGGGCATGACAAAGGGATTGAGATATGACCCTAGCATATGCAAATTTTGTAGAGAAAAACTTTGTTGGAAACTTGATGGTGTTATCATTGATGTCAACTCCCAGCAGATGGTTCACTTGGTTTCCAAGTGCTTTTGAGAAAATTTGATAAAAAAGTGTGTAGTGTGACAGAGGTACTCTCACTGTTATGCTCTACATTTCTTCCTAATTGAATATTGTTGCAAGTATGTGCTAATTGGTGTTGTCATTGATGTCAACATGTTAACTCTTCAATCAAAAGGAGTTAACTTCTCAACCAATCCCACCTCTTGTGAGCTCTCCCAAACTATAAATATCCCCTCCTATTTGTAATAGAGGAGACAAATTCATTGTTGCAACCATTTGAAAAGCTTTGCTTTTTCTCTCCATTAGCATTTCGATGCTCATTGTCGGACTTATGTGCCTTTTGTTTCATGTTTAGGATAGTTTGACAAGATTTCAAAAGATTCAAGATCATTGTTATGCTCTTAATTTTCTCACAAGCCATAGCCATTGTGCTCACATAGTGCTTTCATAGCATTCATAGCTCCCCAAGCTCTCTCAATCTCATTTTTAGCTTTCAAAGCTCAATCCATTTCAAATCAATTGCTCACTTTGTCCCTATCGCCAAGAGGAAGACCCCAGTGCTATAGAGGAGAAAGAGGTTGTCAAATACAAGGATTTCTAAGGATAGTACAAGCTCATGTGCTAGATTCACAAGTTCTTTTAAACCTTTCATAGTAATTAGCTAATCAAACTACTCATGTGGAAAGTAATACTTTGTTGCTTTACTCTTGATAGTTTATGCATTGTTCATTTAGTTTCCAAGTTTATTGCATTAGATTAATTATTATTTGCTTTTATTAGAGTAGATTCCAAAATCGATCTTGAAAACAAAAAAAACATAGTTAGATTTGCATTACGAAAAGTCATTCTAGGTTTACATTCATATTTCAATTCATAGTAATTGGATCATCTTATCAAAATTAAAAAAAAAAAAAAGCATTGCTTTTCATTCATTTATCTTGCATACATCAAAATCCAAAAAAAACATTAGAAATGAGAAAAGTCAAAACAAAGAAAGTGCACAAAACCCTCGATTTCATCACGAGGTCAACTTGAAAACATAGTTGAAAACTCCTTGATACCATCACAAGCTCAACAATCTAGTGAAGTCATAGAAAAGTTGTGGTCACATCACAAAGTTGAGATTAAACATAAAGTCAACTCTAGTAAACTCTCTATCATCCAAACATATGAATGTGCCCAGAAGTTAGAGGTGAGTGGGTTAGGGCTATCCTTGAGGAAGTAGAGTCAATACATCCAAGACCATGACACACTCAATAGACACTATAAGAACAAGAACACACCCTTAGGGTCATACAACAAGCAAACAAAATACAACAAGTCATTTAGGCTAGTGAAGAAAGGTTACAACATTCTAGACTCATCAATGAGTAAAACAATCTACCCACTATATGTTGGAACATTTGGAATCCAGATAGGAGATTAACAACTAGTGACCTCGCAAGTCATAGGGTTATCTTCACCATCACATTCTTATAAGAACAAACATCGACACATATCAGGCCCTAGGATCATCCAACTACTCTCTGTGATGTTCATCTTCCATGAGAATAGAACCACCCTTAGGTTACACCTCTACTCGACTGGCTTTTCCATGAGAGCGAGAGTGTCTAGGAGGTTGCCCATAGCAAGGAGAGGGTTCATGTGATGAATCAAGGTTGAATCATCTGCATTTGTCCTTGAGTCATGTTTCCAGGAGTACAGTACCATACTATTGGACATTTACATGTCTTGTTTATGCTCCCACATTTTGTATAGATACCTACTAGGGAAGTTGTAACCACAACATCTAACAAATTACTCCATGTATTATGTTTTGATGAATGTCCATACCTTGTTACAAAGCTCCCATAGTGGCACAACTAGCAAGGATGTTAGTGAAGGTTGTGGAATTTGGCTTTATACTTGTTAATCACATTTACACAACCACACAAAACTAAGAGAGAACAATCAACATCTAGAGAACCTAGAAAATAAAATATTAATGAAATTCATGGTATTTGAACCAAATGTAAAAGGAGGCAAGAGACCTTACATTCTATAATGCGGGGCATACCATGATATTTATGATCCTTGCCCACAATTATATGTGTAACTATAGTTTGATGTTTCTAGTAGGATCCCTCTCCACAAAATAAAAATCCACATTCTCCAGAATAAACAAATGAATAATGCCCACTAAAATGAAAGCAATATGGGGATGAAGATATAACTTAAATGGACAAATGAAAACCAAGCAAAGGTTGGGCTGATCTCAAAACATTAAAGTTGCTCTCTTTTATCTGATTTCAACTATATTCAGCACATCATTTTTTAAAAATAAATTAAATAATATTGATATATTAAAAATATCAAAATATGCTCAAGTCATAAACAACTTAAGGCATAAAGAGAAAACATTAGAAGCATGAGGGTCATAGATAAACCAACCAAGAAACTGGTGCAATTGCTCTCACAAGAAAACATAATCACAATAATGAAACTACTAGTTTCAACTCAATCTTATACAACATATGACCAGTACATGTGTTTTGAGTGAATAAACATTCAAAGATCATTGTAATGTCATAATTCTCTTTTTTAGTTAATTTTTGTTAAAATGTTTTAGTTTTTTACTTTGTCCAAAAGCCATGAAAATCAATATATATTATCTTTAGGCAAGCCTTGTGTAAATTTTTCTCTATGTTTTGTTATGTGCAACTAAAAGAAACTAGAGAATTAATTGCCTTAGATAATGCTTCATATGGATGTGGAGAAGGAGCTTTTGTTATTGCCTTTGGATTTAAAGAGATCACAAGTTCTAGCGTTGTTGTGTCTTATAGGTAACTATATTAAATTCAATAAAAATCAAATCCATGTAGAAGGAAAGTGGTGAGAAGGAAATGGCCTCATATATATATAGGGTTATGATAGACTCTAGAATTAGTGGAATTGGGAACCTATAGATGTAATAATTCTCCCTCTTTTGAACTAGAATGCTTGTTGATCCATTAAACTAAAGTTTGAAAAAAAAAATGTTGCTATTAGAACTTCATATGACAAAGATACTTATGTGTTTGTTGTGCATATTTGGCCCTTGTATAGTTAGTCATGTAGAGGTGAAAGAATAAATGCATGGATAATATTTTTTATTCTTTGATCTTTCCCATATAATTCATGTTTTTCCAATTGGTTGAGTCTCTTTTAGCTAAGAGAATTTTTAGTTTCTCAGTTTGTAAAAATTAAACAAAATGCTTCATCTAATTTCAAAGCATCAACAAATTTTCACTTCACAAGAGGGGAAAACATTACAAATCTTTATTTTTTGGTAAAGAAACTAATGTTTCCATTTTTTTTAAAACTTGTGTAGCTAGCTCTTTCACATTATAGGGAGGTCTAAACAAGTTGCACATATATATTTCTTCTAAGGTAAGCCATGTATTTCTATCATTTCCCTATCTAATAATCATGGGTTGCGCTTTTCTCTTCTTATTCGAACTTTCAATGGTCATGTCTTGCAAGCTCTTACAAGAGCTAATATAGTTGTTAGGATCGTTAATAGGGCCAATGAATATGCTTCACAAAATCCAAATTTCCTATGCTACATGAAGAATTATTTAGGTATAACACAATGGCTACTTTATGCTAAATTTTATAGGAAGTAGTGTGTTAATGGTAGTAGAAGATGAGCCCATATGCATTCTCATATTGCCTTGGAGTTTTTTTCTTGGGTTTAAGAAAAATGTTGGGTGCAATCGAGAGGTTGTTGTTTTGTTCATGTCATGCGATCTTGAAGGGAAAATTATAGGAATCATCGGTGTTGCTCAAATTGCCAACTATTTACTTAATTGCATGTCAAAAAGTTTATAATATATTCCAAATTGACAAATGCTAGTTACATATTGACATTGATTTTGAAGAATTTATATGCAATGTTGGTTTTTTGTGTGGAATCTATCAATAGTATAATATAGTGTCGTCTTTTTACTATTCTCATCTTGAATCTACTTTGGAAATAAAATTATGAAGTGAGTATTTGAAAAACATAAAACATTCTTGGGCAATAATCTATAGGTTGGTGGGTGTGCACTATGTAGTCATGCTTCTCCTATAAAAAATGTTCTACTTGAGATAACATAAAACACACAAGTCATGTCCTACAAAATTTAAAATATAATATTAAATTATAAAACTTAATGTTATGAATATTTCTTAAGAGTAAATCAAACATACAAAAGATAAATCACATTAAAATAGATATATCTTTTAATTTTAGTGTTTCATATATATGCATTGAAGTTTGAAAGTCAAGTTAAAAACATAGATTGGGATTGTTCAAAATGAATTACAGTTTGTCCTTTTATGCAACACCCTAGTGTGATTTGAAAAATTTTGTGCTTTAGACAACTCGTAATAGTTAGTTGGAAAGGGGGGTCATGGGCCCAATTTATAGAATATAAATTTAGAAGTTTATGGGTCAAATCTATGCCTATGAATCTAACATGAGTAAATGAAGTTGATTTTTTCATCATAGTATTGATAAGGTCGGTCACTTTTCCATACAACTAGCAATGGTGTCATTGCTACATCATCTTCATTTAGGCCTCTTTGTAACTAATAAGTTCTAACTATGAAATGGAGTATTCCCATAGATGTTACATTTTTTAGGTAAAATGAAATTGGGATGAGAAGAGTTGCATGTTTCAAGTCTCTCGAATGACTTATAAAGTTAATATGTTGATATTATGTTGAATGCGTGGGTAGATCTCAAAATAAGACCCAGGTTGTAATTCTTGGCTTGAATAATATATTAAAGCATACTCCAAGTGGTATCTTATTTAGTTTGTAGAAAATATCAACAAATTGATTTTGTTTCCATCCTTATTCCATTAAACATCTTTACTTTAAACATAGCTAAGATGTGATTAGCATGCTTAAACAATCTAGTTCAAACACACCAATGAGATTAGCCAACATGTTTTCAACTTTCAATATTGTCTTACTACCTATTCAATCTTGTTTGTTTTATCATGAATAATTTTATTTGTAAAATTAACCCTAAAAATGTTTTAATATAGAGAGTGGAGATTCATATCATGTTTGCAAAAGCCTATGATACTTGATGTAATTAGCTTTTGTGGTATATTATCTTTTAGAGTGATGATCTAGTTAGATATTGCTATATGAATCCTATAAATACTTGTTTTGATATGCAAGCATTCATTATGGACTTTTAGCTTACAAATAGATGATCCTCCTCTAGTGCTACAAACCTATTTTTTACAAATCATTTTAGCAACATTTGGTAGGGACTTGAGTTACAGTGCAACCCTTGTTCCTTTTAGTTTTATATTACTTTGGGTCATGTTTTTGACGTATGATTTTAGTATATAATTTAATTATTTGGCATATTTATTCCTCCAAAATCAAATTGAATACTTAGTTATGTTATATCACTTTGTTTGCATTCACTCAAAAGGGGTTTTGGAGAGTTGGAGAGGATTGATATGCAAGTGGGAAACCCTAATTCTAAAGCACTCTAATATAAGTATGGTATGGCAATGACTTGTAACTTCAAAAGGTGGTATAAGGGGCTTAAACTTACAAAGGGTTAATGGAAATCACACCTAAATGATGTAATTATTCTATTATGGCTAAAGGAGAGTGAGAGAGGAGGGTTTAAAGGTTTACAATTCTAGCCCGCATAAATTGGTTTGATGAAGGGTTTAGGAAGTGGAAGTGGCTTGACATTATGGAAAATGCATGAATAAAGACAATTAGGAGATGAGAAACTAAAACAAAATAGTAATAGAAATGGATGACAAAGGCTTGGAAGGGTGCATGGGAGAGGTAAGAAGAGGTCTATATAGAAAACTCAAAAAAAAATTATATTTTCATTAAAAAAATTAAAAATAAAATTCTTCATCTAGTTGAAATCTTTGTAAATCAACAACATAGTCACAGTGATCCTATTATAGCAATGTCTAATGGAAAAATACAAATTCTTGGAGACCTTGCGCATGAAGCTAGCTCACTTCCAGAATTTAAGCAATGTTGGGGTGTTGTCCATGAGTAGAAATGGAAAAAACCTTACAACCAACTTAGAATTTCTCATTTTCTATGATAAAACGAGGTAAAGACCTGGTCAATTTTAAATAACTTCCTTTGGGATTTCAAAGATAAAAACTTAGTCTAGGTGGGAAGCCCTAGCAATTAATTACCTTGGATTAAAATATTGTGGTACGAGAAAAAAAGGCACGACCACCCTACTAGGTGGCAAAAATGTGGGCAATGTTTGTGAATAAAATTTCAACTCAATTTTCTAAGGGATGTCAGCTCGAAGGGGGCCATTTAGTGGCGAGTGTCCTCATAAATTTTGTTCTTGTTAAGACATATTTCAAAATGGAGAAAGGTGGGGTTTACACATAGGATGGGGCTATGTACAACATTTTAACAAGCGGTTAGAGGGGGCTAAATTAATGAGAAATTAAATGTGGGGTTACGACATGGGATGAGGATAAAAATTAAATGAATGGGAACACCTAGGAAGTTTAAACAAGGCCATGGGATCAACATGGGAAAAGAGATATGGATGGTTAGGGGTGATATAGAGTAGACAAAAGGAGTTTAAACAAAACAAGGTGCATATGCATGTGATAGGGGGCTAAAATTGACACAAAGTGTAATAAGGAAGTTGTAGGACCGTATGCAAATTCCATTATTACACCATGGTTCTAGTTAACATGAGTATGATGCAGAGAGACCTTTAATGGTGCATGTTGAGATAAGTGACTTTAAATACATGTGTTGTTCATGTCATTTATTCATTGTGTATTGTATCATTTTCACTCTGGCCTTCTGCTTATGTCATGTATGTTATGGTCCACGTTACTTATTCATCCATTTAGCTCCTATTTTCTTACACATTGATCGCTTGATTATAGCTTGTTTATTCTGCATCTCTATTCTCATTTTACCTTTTATATCTTGATTTATGCCTTGTTTCCCTGCTTGGTGATATCTTTTGTATATTATTTTCATTTTTAGCACCTATTCTTTCATATGTTTCAAGTTTAGCTCCCATGCTTTCTAACATATTTTATTTAGCTCTTATGTTTGCTTTCATCTTATGTTCACTAGCTAGTTTTACTTGTTCCTTGTTGATATGATCTTACGATCTCATGTCACTAGATCTAGGTTGCTTATTTTTATGTTTCTATTATGATCCTTATCTTCCATGGCTATGATGTTATTTACATGCCATGCTTATTGTGCATATCTTTATCATGATCCTAATGTTTCTCATGCTTACATCTTACACTATCATATTAATGCTTACATGTTTATCTTATACTCGCGTGCCTACATGTTATGATCCTTATTGTGTCTACATCTTATGTTTCTATGTACAAATGCAACTTTTCTCATGATTATGATTTCATGCTCACGATCCTTATCATGTTTACATCTTATGACCAATGTTATGACCCTTATTATACCCATATTTTTTTCTATAAACCTTGTCATGCCCACATCCTTTACATCTCATTTGTGTCTACATTCATATCCTCACATCACTTTAGGGCCATCATTGTCATCTACCTATGGTGGGGGACAATCTTTACATATATACGTTTACACTTATCTCCTTCTTATGTGCATTTACACGATTATCCCATACTTATCATTTTACATGCTAAATGTGCCCTCATGATACATTATATATTACATTTATGATGTGCCTTACATGATTTTATCTCTTGACATCCACTTACATGCTTGATGTACCTTACATGATGTTATCCAGTGATATTCACTTACATGCCTGATGTGCTTTATGTTATGGAACTACACATCTAATGTGCCTTACATGTTATTATCTCTTGATGATTACTACATATTTGATGTGCTTACATGATTCTTATCTAGAGGCAACCTTTTATGCATGCCTTGATGATTATCTCTAGCGTATATGTTTACATGCTTGTTATATGATGATAACTTCTATCATGTTACATGCCTTATCATGTTAATTTTTTTCCTCCCCCTAATTCCTTGCACCCTATGTATGCAACCAAGTCGAGGGGGGCATATATGTCACTAACGTTTCTTTCTAAGTTATGTTTTGTAGTGACACGCTCATACACATTCCCATGTCTAGGGGAGCTTTTATCACTTTATTTGCATCCAAACATAAGCATTTCACATTTGTTTGCATAGTTAAACCCCTTTTTCATTGAGCTATCTACAAATTCATATTCATATCTGCATAATCAAATATTTTTCACTATTTTCAATAGATAGAATCTCTTATCCTTCTCTCATTACTTTCACTACTTTTGAAGATAGCTCCTTCCCAAGCAAGTTGTAATTAATGTTTATCTCAAAATTGTGTAGTAGATGCTACTCAGTGTATTCTTTTCTCTAGTTTGTAGGTTTCTATGGAGTGGTAAAGATGGAAGAATTAAATAATGGTCCATTATTTTACATGGATTGGATATCCTTTTAATGTTTGAAAAATATTTACTTTTACATGTAGACTACTTGTTTATTTCTACATGCATTTGCCTAGTAGTTCACATGCACATCAAAATGAGGGCAAAATGTAATGGTGAAAATTGCATACCCATGCTATTTTCCTTATATTTTGGGTCCACTTTGATTAGAGACATCCTAAATGTAATATAATTAGCTAAAAAGTTGCATAATTATGTGTGAAATTAGCTAATGACATCCCTTATCCTTATCCTATTTATCACTAATCCTTAGATTTACATTTCTAATCCCTAGTCCTATTTTAAATTCAAATTTCATAAAATGGGTCCTTGTTTCCCTCTCTACTAGTCATTGTGAGTTAACTTGGTGCAGGTTTATTTTTATTTGTGTGTTTGGTTGTATTTAGAGACAATCATTCACTCATTTTGAAATCATAGAATGAATGTTGGAATATGAAAAGAACATCTAGATCTCCAAGAGCTAAAAGGATAACCTACTTTGCATTGTTTGCTTGTGACATCATCGTAGGGTCATTGCACACTTGCTTGTTGTCTTAGAATTTGTTTAAAATTATAAAGCTAGTCCATTCAGGGATCTAACCTAGAAGAACATGAACCTTATGATCTAACAGTTTCTCTAAAGGTGTTTGTAAACATTGTAGTCCTGACTTAGATTTAAACATTACAAAAAATAGGTGAATTTGTTACAATCATCCATTTTTGCGCACAATTTGACCTATTTGAATTCTAAGAATTACGCAATTCAAATTTCATTATTATGATTCCAATGCATATAAGAAGTTGTAATTCTAAGTTACGATTTAAAAGTTATGATCAAATAGTGGAAACTATCTATCAACCACCAAAATAAACTAATTATTTTCATTTCCATTTATTTTAAGATTTCTATTGTTTATTTCTATTACATAATTTATCATAATTCTAAATTAAATTAATTACACAGAGAGGCATTCTACAATCACAACGGGGTGGAGATGAGAGCACTCATTTTTCGTGCAAATAAATTTTAAAAACAAAAACTATGAAAAACGCAAAAAGCACGCACGATTTAAAACAAAAAGAGCCATTTCGATCTTTTGTGCACTTTTTGCATTCTCCTTCCATTAAACATTATTAGAAACATCAAACATAAATCCTTTACGCACCTTTTTGGAAGGTAAGTAGTGTTTGCTCATAGAAACTCGTAAACTTCAATATTTTTTTGGTAAGTTAGTCTTGTCTTAGGAAAGAATTTTGTTTTTTTGTTTTTTCGTTAAATATTGTCTAGATTTTCATTTTATATGGATGCCTTTGTTTTTTAATGTTTTTTTCTTAATCTTTCTAAAGTTTTTTAATTTTTACTTTTATTAAAGTTAAAATATAACTATTTTTTATAATTTTTTATTTTTTAAAATGAATTTAGAAACTTTTAAATTTATATTTTGATTATATTTATAAATATAATGTTTAAATTAAATATACAATTAATTTAATAATTTATTTTTAATTAATTTTGATATAATTAATATAATGATATAAATTTTATAATATTTTTTTTGTTGTAAAAGCCTAGTCTTAAGGTCCAGGAACCATTAAAAAACTAGAGGCAACCTCTGTACTACAAGTCTTTCTTCATATTACCAACATATTTTATCCATACTGTATGCAATCTACTGCTACTATACTACTAATTGTACTACTACCCATATTGTTCAAGACTAAATATAACATAAACAATCAGGGGCTCGGGCAAATTACGCAGCCCCCCAACTATAGCCATATTACACACATTTTATTAATTGGTTTCAACTGGTACCTCCTTTCCTCTTGGTGTCGCCTCCACTGTGGCTACCACCTCCTCCATACAATAGTATGAATTTGTAGGAAACGCGACATCCGACAACACCACCTGAAGCTTTTTTGCAACTTCCTCTATCACAGTCTATAAGAAAACTTGTTGTTTCTTTAGACCCATGGAGATGAGCCAATAGATAATTGTGAAACACGTCCATCTGATTATCAAGCTCTCCTAAGTCATCATGCAAGAGGAATGAACTTGTAGTCATGGACATCATCGTAGCGCAAGCTAATGACTGCACACTGTCAAACACATTCCATCTTCCTCATGGTACCTTGGATCTACCATTGCGGACCGTAACCTAGACTTTGGTAGCCTGTCTAAGTCTTTCATCACCCCCACACATGAATCATCCACAGTTGCATGCAGAGATTCACTATCTCCTTGTCTACAAAATCCATAAAATGTACAACTACCTCTTCACTTGTTACTCTGCGCTTCCTCTTCCTCGTCGACCCAACCCTAAATTTTCCCTTTCCTCTATCCTTGAACTCCATGCGACCACCCAAGTGCCTCTTGCTCGCTGCAGATGCCATCCTCATATGCTACCCAATGCCAATTATCAAACATGAAAGTTGTAAAAACCATTCGAGCACAGAGTAAATATCACATTAAGCTAGATACTTTCATGTCTATCCATCATGTTATTCAAGCATGTGAGAAGCCGTTGCCGACCATGGGCTGTATCCCTATTTAATTCTCCTCATTATGAATCCAACACCCCCACCCCCCCTCATCTCACTCATCCTGTTAGGTGGATGTTCCTTGAAATTTTATAATAGTAATAATAAATAAAATTAATATAATTAAATTGTATATAAAAATTATGTTATATATTTTAAAAAATATATCTAATATATATCCCATTTCTTATGTATAACGTTTTCATATTTCGTGTTGCCGTTGCCATTGTCGTCACGTTTCTCGCACATTTAAGTGGAATAGACGCCCCAAGAAGATATCTATGGCATAATGTAGATGTTTTTTTTAAATATAAATATACCAGTTAAATTATATTTCTTATTATACTCATTAATCCTAATTTCACGAAATCCCATTCATTTATTTACAAATTGAATTCCCTCACCCCAATAAAAAAAATAAAAATAAACAAATTTAATGACTTTAATTTTTAGGAAGAAGATGATTTTTATCCATTTTACCTTGAAGCTTTTAAGAGAGGCTCACTTGGTTCAATTATTAACAAGGGATTAATTAAGTTGCTTCCTAAAGGGAAGAATGGGGATTCTATTTCGGGTTGGTGCCCTATTACTCTCTTGAATACTTCTTACAAAATTATTGCTAAAGCACTAGCTTTAAGAATTAAACCAGTTGTTAAGGGCATCGTTAGACCAGTGCAAACTGGGTTCCTTGGAGGCAAATTTATTTTAGACAATCTTATTTTAGCATAGGAGACTTGTGAATGGGCACAATAATCGGGGCAGAATACTATCCTTGTTTAATTAGACTTTGACAAAGCCTATGATAGAATCCGTTGGAGATTCATCATCAAAATGATGCAATGGTTAGGTTTTGGGCCTCAAATCTGTTCTCATGTTCTTATGCTCTTCAAAGATACAAATGCTCATATTGTGATTAATAAATCTATTTCTGAATCATTTCCCTTGCAGTGATCAATAAGACAAGCCTATCCCCTATCACCCTTTTTGTATGTTCTCACTGCTGATGCATTGGGATACTTATTGCAGAAAGCCAAACAACTACATCTTATTCAAGGCATTGCTATTCCTCAAATTAATGTGGTTATTGATTCTCACTTTGCTAATGATAGTCTTCTTTTCTTGCAAAACATGGAGAATGAAATAAATAATGTTCTTGTTATTCTAAATCTTTATTGCTCGATGTCTGGATCCAAGTTAGCTCATCAAAAGATTAAGTTTCTAATGAATCAGACTGGTCCTATTCCACAATGGATACCCAAAGATTGGAGGCAAATCAAACACGGGGAAATCACTCGATATTTGGGTATTCCTTTTGGGTTGGGTTTGTCTCTTGCTAATATGTGGAAATGCTATCTTAATCGGTTAAAATCCAAACTTTGGACAACTAGGGTAACAAATTTCTAGCTTTGGCTGGTAAGGTACAGGTTGCCAATAATATATTCTTGGCTACACATGTTTATATTTCTTCGTGTTGGATGCCTTCTAGAAAAGGATATGAGGACTTATGCAAGCTTATCAGGTAATTCCTTTGGTCCAAATGGGATGACAGTGTTGGTTATAGTGCTATCTCTTGGCTGCATTGTATTCAGCCTAAACACAAAGGTGGATTCGGGCTCATAGACCCTAAAACTCAAGGAACCTATTTGGTTGCTAAATGGATTATTAGAGCTGCTAAAGGCGATAAACCTTCGAAAATACTACTCAGACATATATTTATCCCAGCAACTGTAAAAGGGAAATGGCAAGACATTAAATGGTTAGATAAAATTATCTTTGCTCCTAACTTCCAAATTAAGGCTTCCGCCCCCATGCAATCAATTTGGAAAGCTTGGCAAAAAGTGTGTCAATTCCTCTCATGGAGAGATTCTTCGCAACATGGTTTCAGCTTCTCATCTTCTTCCATTTGGTGGAACAAGCATGTTCAAATTCAAGAGAAACCTCTTGCCATTATGTTTCCTAGATCAACAGTCTTTCTTTTCAAAAAGAATATTAGACAGTTCAAGGATTTATGGAATTTTGAGTCTATGCAATGGCTCTCATGGCAAAATATTAAGGACAAGTATGGGCTGAGCAATAAATACAAACAATTTATTAGTTTCATACAATCTCTGGTGCCTCCTAATCTTGCCATCAAACTATGCACCCTGATTGAATGTAATTTTTTTAAGGATTGGTGTTGGTTATCCGTCCATCACTTTTTTTCCTTCCCTTTGAAACAAGTATACCTCAATCTTCTTCCATCCTTGAATTTTACCTCTCGACTTAACACTAAATGGAAGTGTAGTCTAAGTCATAAATGCTGGAAAAATTTGAACCTGCAAATTTGGAAGTCAAAATCAGATGCTGATGCTCAAATGCTCGCATGGAAGTTATTACATTACAAGTTACCTGTTGGGGAAAGATTGAGAGTTTTGCATGTCTAGCCGGTTAAATGCCTTAATTGTCATGCTAAAGAAACAATCAAACATATTTTCCGGGACTGTAACACTCCAAAATTCTCTGGAATATAGTTTTTAGAGACTTGCGGCTTGCGATATTTGGCCATCATTTAAGGTGGAAGGAAGCACTGCTTGGTCTGGGGTTGAGGAATAATATCATTGCCAATTCTATAAGAAATGTTATTCTGCTGCATTTATGGAAAAATAGATTTAATGTTGTATTTACTAATGCTTCCATTCACCCTATAGCTGAAATTCCAAAGCTTTACTCTAATATTTTTTTCAACATTGCTTCTGTTTATGCTCAGATTCAGGAGTCGAAAAAGAAAAATGTAAAAGTTGTCCATCCGCTAGAGCAAGTTAACCGCCAAATCAAAGGTTTAAAAAGGAGAAAGATGGCTTTTTATTAATCCATACAGGTGCATAATTTTGTATAACATAATTATTGTATATTGACAACAACTAGATGGAAAGCGCTGCTATGTACAACGTGGGTTCATTCTTCAGAGGTTGATGCTCTTTGATTTCTGATTTCTGGGATAGTTTTTACTTGCTGCAGTTATTTCAGCCCCTTATCTGTTTTTGTGGCTATAATTGCCTTCTGAGATGAGCATACTGGATGCTTTTATTATTGTTTTGTATTTAGTTTGCTTCTTGGGCCTCAGAACTGTATGTAGTTGAATTTTATTCTTTTCTTGGCATATCACTATAATTCTCTACTTTGATTCAATATAAAAAAAAAAAAAAATAGTTAAAAATCCTATGGAGCACCCCACAAGAACACGAACAAAAACAATTTGTTTCCCTTAATCATAGGTTGAAGTCACACTAAGGTCCTTCTTGATGGAGAAGCTTCAAGTAACATTAACAATACTAATAATAAAAAAAGGGAAGCCCGTTGAGATTGTAGTCCGAAGTTATTTCTTTAATATCAATATTAATGAAGGGAAGGCTATCCAAGAAGTTCCGCACAATATTCATAAATTAGCTTGTGTTAAGCTTGACGACGAAGCTTTCAAAAGGCTTAGTTCTCCCGCACACCACCTAACGGACCCACACTTCAACTTCCATGTGAGACTAATAATAATGTCCTCAAAGGTTAAATGCACTTAGTAGTAAGGGAAGTAAGTTTAAATTTAAATATAGATATTGAGAGAGTATTTTTGCTTGTGATTGAACAATGATTTTTAATATTAATGTTTACTATTATATATTATAATTTCTTAACAAGAAGAAAAATAATTAAATTATATAAAGTGTTATTTTGGAGGGGCTCATTTACTAAAGTTTCTTTATGTGAATTTACAAAGTTTTAAATAGATAATAAAGAAAATTAAAAGAAAAGTTTGAAAGAATATTTATTTATGATTGAAGTATGATATTTTTATAAAGTTTTCAATCACATTGTATGATTGATTAGGAAGAGGATAAAAATGAAACAAATTCTTTAAAAAGATAGAGTGGATTGACACGAAGAATGTAAATCTCCCTCTCATGAAGAGTAATGATTAAAGATATGATATTTCCACACTCCATGAGATAAATTGTAAAGTAGGAAGAGAAAGAAACTGAAGTATTCTCTCCCTCTCTAAGGAACTTGCTTCATTTTCATCCTCTATGATGGATCATAAAATATGATTAGAAATATTGATAAAAAAAGCTATACACAATTATCCACCAAAAACTTTACAATTTATATTTATTTATATTTAAAATTTAAATTAATACATTAATTTAGTGGTAAATATATTTGAAGGCCAATGTTTACATTTAATATTAAGTAATAGGGTAGAGCTTTATTAATTATGAATAGAGAGGTAAATCTACACATATATATTATAATATTTTTTTAGGTAATGTTTTTTATATATGATTTTAGTATATAATTTAGTTATTTAGCATATTCAATGATGCTAAATAACTAAATTATATACTTAGTTATGTTATATTACTTTATACACCTTAATTTAATTTCTTCTAATATATTTATTTTGGATAAAAAAATAATTGTAATTCTATTTTCAAGCTAGGATTATAAGTATGTTCCCTAATTCTAAATTTTAGATTTCCATTTCAAGGCCGACAATTATGAAATTTGACTATTACTTTTAGTGTGAGTGCCAAAAAATTAAATCATGCATCTAAGATTGTGAATATAAAGAAATCATCCTAGGACACACTTAGGAAGAAAGATCATATGATAACATTCACAAAAACATCAAAAAACATTTTCTCTCTTCACATAATCAGACATCAATCATCCTCTGTTAGCATCAACACCAATTAATCTCTTAACAATCAACAAGCAACATTTGTTGTCAAGCACACTCCAAGTCCATTTTCTGACATAGTCACTCATTGGCTATGACATTCATTACTACCTCACATTGACATCTATTGCCACTCTTAATCATTTTTACTTTTGTCATTAATACCTCACATTGACATCTATTGCCACTCTTAATCATTTTTACTTTTGTTATTAACTCGGTCTTGGGACTTGACTAAGGCACAAGGAAGTCCTAAACTTCAATTCTCGCATAGCAAGCCCCATAGTGCAACTTAACACCACCATTACTTTCTTTACCTTAGTTATCATTAAGCGCAGTTATCAAAGATCTATTTCTACTCTAAATAGTAATCTAACAACTTAAATTTCCAAATTTCAATCATCTCAAACCTCTAATAAAGATTTATATACTAATTTATTCTTATAAATATTTATATTATTAAATATAATATAATTCTAATTATAAAACTTTCATTTTTTTTACATTTAAATCATATATTTTATAATTTAAATTTTCTATTAAATTTTTAGGTCCAAATTTTTTTACATTTAAATCATATATTTTATAATTTAAATTTTCTATTAAATTTTTAGTTGGCTTTATTTACCAATTTCATTAAATAATTGATATGAATTGGTTTCTAGTCTAGGAATCATACTACTGGGCTAATAACCTCTTGTAATTAGATCGTCTATTATTATTATTTTAAAAATGATATTACGCGAACTTTTGATTTGCATACATACATGATACTACCCGCCACACGTATTGAAGTTTAAAATTCCTGCTCCAAATCTTTAGCTTTCATGGACTACCTACTCAACATGGGACACAAATTTCTCCCCACATAGGTAAAAGCTCCCGACCGCAAAAGGAAAGGGAAAAAAGCAAAATCTCCCCATTTTACAAGGCAGTATGACAATTAATGCGCGTCATTCCATTCGTAGCAATTAACAACTATAAGTAATGGTGTCTGCCTCACTGTCTTCATTCTTTCATGCACAGAGTCCAACGTTAAGCCCTCCAAAAAGCTGTTTCTATTTCTGGTTATGCACAGTAGTAAAATTGCGAGCGCCTGAACATCGAAGAAACCCTAGTGGATACGATGGCGAATCCTCCGAAGCCATGGAAAACAGAGTATGCGAAGTCTGCAAGATCGTCGTGCAAGGTCTGCAAAAATACCATCGAGAAAGACGCCTTCAGAATCGCCAAAATGGTGCAGTCTCAACAGTTTGATGGTTACATGCCTGTAATTTCTCCTCACTGTTCTTTGCTATTTCAGCATTTCTTGAGTTATTAGCATAATGCCCTGTGTAACTTAAGGTCCTGTGAATTTTCGCATTGAGAAGTTTCATTTTAAGGGTTTTTAAAGCATTAGTGTAATGGCGTGTGTAGCTTAAGCGCGGTCTTATTTCTTTGAAAACTTTTTTGGCATTTTTCTTTATATTTTGAAGGGTTTGTAAAACATTAGAATTATGCTGAATGTAGTTGGAATACCATTTTTACATTGTTGTCTTGCTCGCATGAGCTGCGATTGGCCTAATTTAAGCATCTGTAGGCATTTTTTAGTTCAACCTTGGCCTAATTAATGCATTTGGCGTTCTTGTACATCAATCTTTGGTTAAGTCAAGCTTTTGTGGGAATTTTTGTTCCTTTGTATATTGGGTTAACGAAAGCATTTGTAGGCTTGTTTTTCTTGTATCTTGGTCTAATGAAAGCTTTTGGAGGCATTTTTTTGCCACTATCTTGGCCTAACGAAAGCATTTGTAGGCCGTTTTCCACTTAAGTCTTGGCGAAATTATAGTCTCCGTAGGGATAATTATACTTGATCTTTGTCTAGTTGAAGTCTTTCTAGGAATTTTTTTTCTCTTATCATGTCCCAGTGGAAGCATTTGTATGCATTTTTTTCTTCAATCTTGGCCTTACTAAGGCATTTGTAGTTGTTGTTTTACTTGTATCTTGGCCCAATTAAAGCAGTTGTTGGCATTCTTTTTCTTCAATCTGGGTCCAGCTAAAGCATATATAGGTATTCTTCTTCTTAAATCTTGGTCTCAACAAAACATTTGCAGGCATTTATCTTCTTGAATATTGCCTAATTAAGTATCTGTAGACATCTTTCTACTTCAGTCTGGTGTAAAGCAGTTTTACGCATTCTTTTACTTCAATCTTGGCTCAGCTAAAGAATTTGTAGACCTTCCTTTACTTCAATCTTGGCTTATTTAAAGCATTTGGCAGTGTATTGTTGCTTCAATATTGGCCTAATAAAAGCACCTCTAGGCATTCTTTGGTGAGATCTTGGCTGCATTAAAGGCTTTGTAGGCATTTGTTTGCTTAAATCTTGGCCTACTTAAGCATTTGTAGGTGTCTTTTACTTCAACATGATGTTTCATTTCAATTTTACTGTACTTTAAGAAGTACGAGCTGGAATACTGGTGATGTCATAAGATTTTGATTTTGATGTTGAGCTGGTGACACTCAAGGCTCAGATGCAAGTCCATGACTATTAGTTGCCCAAGTTGGGAACTCGGCTGTTGGGGAAGATCTCCAACAGATATATGCACTGGTTGGCCACCACCTAAGCAGTCTAGATGACCCTGGGAGTTCACCCAGTCGCAAGAGGAATCACCCCAGGTCCATAAATGGTAAAATTCTAAAGCTTTATCTTTTCTATACTTGACAAGAGGGTTTGGCCTACCTGACTGGCCATTGGCATGGGCTAGCAATCTGGTTATGATACTGGCCAGTTCAAAATCAAAATTAATTTTCTATAACCATTTATATTGTTTTTTTGTTTTCAAAATCCATAGTTGCTAAACTAAAGTTAATAGTTATTTAAGACTTTGGTAAAGTTAGGGTTAGAGAGGGCCCCGTCTTCAAGATAGGAACAATGCTAAAATGCAATGTATTCTAGGAAGTATTATACACCTTCTTTCCCAGCTTTGGATACTGATATTTGCTTCTTGTTCATCTCACTCATCTGGCAGTATATGTTTCTGCTTTCTTTATGGATAAACATCTTTGTGAGCTAAGCAGTTTTCTGATCTGTTCCACTTTTTATGCTGTTTGAGGTGTATAGCATGGGGGCAAGTGTAGTTTGAGTAGTAACTTTATGTTGCATTTGTAAAAATGTTTGATTGCTTTAAGTGGGTGACATCTGCGGGCCACTTAGGGTTATGCATGTACTAGAAAATGAAACTCTTACTTCTTAGTGTAGACACCTAAAATCCATCTCTGCATTTTAACTAATTTCCATCATTAATCCCGCAATGTCTCCAGCACTGATTATTTAATTAATTAGGTTACCCCTCTTCCGCCAGCTAATTAAATTTTAATTAGTTTATCCTAACATTAGTTTATTAAATAAATTATTTTATTTAATTAACTAAGCTAATGTCACTCATCCTTCTCATCATTTAAAAAATAAAAATAGTTATCTTTCATCATAAAATCCAAAATCAACATCATCTATTTCTTCTAATTAAAATTCCTCCTATCCAAAATGAAACCAACTTTGGATCTTAGCTATCCATTTGATCAAATTAATCTTAGCCATTCATCTCCGACTCCAACTATCAGCCTTTAAATAACAAATTTAAATCCACATCATCTATCCAAGATTAGATCAATCTTGAATCTTAGCCATCCATTTAATCAATTTAATCTTAACCATTCATCTCCAACTACCATCTACCCAAAATTAAATCAACTTTGAATCTTGGTCATCCACTTAATCAAACCAATCTTAGCCATGCATTTCCCAACCACCAGCATTTATTTCCACTTCCCTCTCAAAATTCAAATTCAAAAGCCCTCTCATGAAATTCCTAGCCATCCATTCTAAACAAATCTCAACCTCCATTCCTCCCATCCCAACTCTATCAATCAATCATCATCTTCAACAAAAAAAAGAGAAGAATCCTTTGTGCAAATACATGCTGCCACATTGAGGACTTCAAAAGAGCAATTCAACATCCAAACACATCAAGAGCACCTCCAATCACCCAGGGTCTGCATTTGTGAAGGTATTTTTGGTTTTTTATTTGAGTTTGCATTTCTTGTTTGCTCAATCTGAGGTAGTGGTAGAACTTGAAGTAGGATTCATTTGTTCTTGTGTTTCCTTGCACTTTCCTTCAATTTATCCCCGCTACACTTAGGCTTCCTAGGAACTCAAAAGTCTTCCTATTCGAATAGGGCAGGTTTCCCATACAACAGGGGCTATGGAAGATGTTCTTGAAGGATATGTTCATGGGCCTATTGCATCATAGCACAAGGTCATTGCATGTAATGACGATCTAAGTACATAGGATGCTTTATGCTGCTTTTAAAGGATTTAATAATCTTCATGGATGATTAGTTTGCTTAAATTTAAATTACTTAGCTTAGTGGCTTCATAAGATACATAAACCTCTAGAGTGCTAAGTCATCAAATCGCAATTCCACAACTTGTGAATTTGTTTGTTTCAAATCTGTTGTTGTGATTCGCCTCTTTGTGCTTGAAGGGATACAATGGCAATTGTGAAAGTGAACTACAAACTAATTAACCATCTAGTAATGCTTCCTTCGATCACAAGTGATCTGTAAACAAGTGGGACATTCTACTCAGTGCTCTTCAACAATGGATTCTACTTCGTCAATCCAGCAAGAACCCTCAACAAAATTCCATTTGAACTGCCAATGGACACAATTAGCAGTCAAACATGTTAGTTATAGTTGCATGCATGAAAGGACATCATGAAACAATAGTACAATCATGTTAAGAAGCAAACACACAACTGAAACACAAGTTTTACACTTGAAGAAACCCTAAACAAGGAGAAAAATTCTAGAAGAGTGAGCCTCAACTTCTCATGCCACTAATTTCTAGTTCAATACAAGTGATTACAAAACCTCTAGGGCAAATATGAGCTTCTACAATGAAACAAAACACTCAAACCACCTACAACAAACCTCTTCACTACAAAACCCCTACTCCAATGCCTACAATAGTCGACAATGAACAATAAGAAGGCTAAAATATGAGAGCCAACATCTCCAACTTCGTTTTCAAGAAACATATGCTATTCCTATAACCTTGCACATGGCAAAAATGGAAGATCAAATGTCAAAAAGGTGATTTATAATGTCAAAACCCTTCATATTCCACGTATTACATCAACTTCGACGAATTTGCCGCTTCCACTAAGAGGTGATTTTGAAATTGTTGTAGCCTATGATAATTTTACCACCTCCACAAATTGGCCATTTTGCTAAAATTGGTATTCTACTTTGTTTGAACACCTACACTCTTCTTTCAAGGCATCCTTGAGATGCTCTGGATCAGCACAAACATGGCTTTGACAAACAAATATAGGCTTCTTGACAATAAAAAACCATTGAACTCATGTCTTTGTGACTTCTTAGTGAACTCCAATGAAAGTAGCAACATTATCTCAATGGTCCCAACATCTTTGATTTGAGTTTTCAGATCAAAAAACTTGTAACAAGATACAATTGTGTTTCATACATGAAATACAATGAATATGCCAATAATACAATGTTGAAAAATTAGGATAGTATACATTATACAATCTTTAGCTAGAACAATATTTATGTTTGTAAGTGATCCATTTTATTTATTCCTCATGGCATTATGCACCCAATCGTGTACTTTGAGGCATTAACATAAATGCAAACGTCTTTAATACAATCTAGGGATGTTTGTATTGAAAATTTACAAATGTTAACTTGAAGTTAGAAATCTCTTCTCTTTTTACTTCATCCATTGGAAATTCATTTCCCTCTTGGTTAATTTGTCAAATGTATGGGTCATGTCCACAAAGCTTTTGATAACCTTCAACAATTTCCAACATGGTTTGGAAAAGATCTAAGTCCTTATGCTATTTATCACCTAAATCTTGTCATTATATATCTTTGGCTTAATAGCATAGATATGTCCAAGTAATTTGCCACTTGATACCATTAAAAAATCCTTCCCCTGATAAAATGCGAGTTTTGTTTCCTGATATTTGAGGATGTGAGTTCTTTTGCATATGGATGGACCTACAATCCAAAAACTTTAGATTTCCTATTGTCATCATCATAGAATTTTGCAAAATGAATTAGATATTGGAGGTGCATCACACAATCCAAATGACATCTTTAATAGCCACAAATTCCTTTGTCTATCCCAACTTCCTTAGCAATGGTAATCTAGTTGTATCTTGAGAAGCCATGGAAAAATGAGTATAGACCATGTCTAGCTACCTCCTCAAAAGCAGATATTTGAAAGGATAAGGAATCGTATCTTTGATTGTAAACATTTGAATTTCTAAAGTCAATACAAATTATTTCTTACTTAGTGTCTTTATTTATAAGGAAAACAATGGGCAATATCAATTAGTGGTTCTAACTTGTTACCTAAAAAATTTGACACGTACATCAATAAACTTGGCAATCTCACTTGCATTGTCTTAACATATTTTGTGTTTATCACATAAGGCCTCCTTTTCACCGACACTAATTTTGAAGTTAGCTAAATTTTATTCACATACGTCTATTGGCACCTTCTTGAAATCATGTTTATTCCATTCAGAGACCTTGTTCTCCATTAAAATGTTAATGATTATGGCTATAAGCAAGGTTTATTGATTTATTTCTACGACCATATGTTCTTTGCAAGGTTTATTGGGCTAGCATTGTTGTTGTCTTGTCTTGTATACCTTTTGATTAGGTTATTTGCAAATTGGTATGTTGATAGGCTACTAATGATTACACTGTCATTTTTAAATTTACAAAATTATTCAGGCTATTCATTGCTAGCACATCCAAGAGGCTTCTAGCTCTTGACTTCTTGTTAAGATCATAGGTTGTTAATCTAATTATTAGCCAAATATTTTTCCACACATAGGCTTGCAACCCTAAAGCCTCAACTGTTATTCCAAAAACTTAAATCCTAATTCCAACATTGTAAGCCCTATTTTTTGAAATGCATACCTTAATTTTGAAACTTTAAAGTTTTAAATTTTAAACCATAATGTATAAACTCTAAACCCTTAATTGCTTGCTCGTCTCAAAAAGTGACAACTTGTTTGAAGCCCATTAATATGTTGGAAAACACTTATTTGTCATTTAGAAAAGAAAGAAATTGAGGTTGGGAACATCATACTCAAAATCTTACTTAAGAACCTTCAATATTAGGTCCCAAAGGAAAGTATTCCCACCATCTCCCTTCATGGCCTGACCAAGATTAACATGCCATAAATGCTTTTTATTGAAACCTTCATTAAAAAATGGAAATTGATTACACTAATTGAATTTTGTGCAACACCTACACCTTCATTGAAAAAAGCTAGTTACTCATTTGAAATGAGTTGCAAGCTTGGGGAAGGAGGGGGTGCTTCTTGGAATACATGCCTTTGATTCTTCTTACTAAATGTTCCATTTTACATGAAACAAACAAAGAAAGAGCACAATAGAACACCAATATATGATGATATCAATATGTACCCATAGCAACCTGCCATAGGGAATATTGTAAGAACTATCACTATCACAAATTGAATGTGAAATGAGACACATCCTATGCATATATAGAGAATATTTTCCAAACACTAATACTATATGATTTTGGGCCTGCTTATGAACATTCCAATGGTCGTCACATGATCTCATATGGGCCTATTGGTGCAAGTATCAATATGGATCCCAGGTGTGTTATATTAGGATAGCTCATTGGTTCCTATTTATCAATATTCCTAAAGAATACAATAGGCAAATATCCCAAGGAATCCAGTAAGTTTGGTTTACACTCAAGTGAAATACTTGCATCAATAGAACCAAGGAGGAATTTTTCATAAAATTACCGTGGAGGGCTATTTTGAGTACCGTGTCATGCCATTTAGCTTAAAAAATGCTTCATCTATCTTCCAAGGGTCGTGAATTCTATCTTTGGGTCTCTACTCCAAGTAATTGTCTCACTCTTCTTTGATGACTTCCTCATATAGTCAGATAAAATAAGGAGGCCACCTTTAACATGTTGATAAAGTATTGCAGATATTGAAAGGCAATCAACTATATGCTAAGAATTTGACGAGTGTATTTTGGGGGCAAATGAGGTTGTGTATCTAGGACGTGGTTTGTCTTAAGGGGTGGAGATGAATACTTGGTAAATAAGGTCTATCATAGAATAGCCCATTCCAAAGATCATTAAAATTCTCTATGGCCTTCACAGCTAAAAGGTGTAATACTGCAAATTTGTCAAAAAATTTGTTTGCATTGTTGTCTCTGTAGTGGCATTTTTAATGAATAATTCTCTTGTTTAGTCTAGTTAGGCTACCTAGGCACTTTGTACCTCAAGGAGTTTGTGGCTTCTACACATGTATTGGAAACTTGGAATTTTAGCAAGTCATTTTGGTTGAGAGTGAGGCCTTGTGCCAAGCAGTTGGTATAGTCTTGATGTAGGATGATATACTCCATTGTAAAGAAATTGCAGAAAAGATTTGGTCAAATTGACTTCTGAAAGGGAGATGCATTCAAATTTATATCTAGTAAAAAAATGGTGTTAATTTTTGTTAATAGGCATAACGTAGTTAAGATGGAGTATGAGAGCCTCAATTATGCTTTAAAATAAAGGTTGTCATAAGATGGTGTACTATAGCTTAGAGATTGTCGACAAGAAAGACGAAGATATTGTTAATAGACATCAAATTTCCACGGTCCATTGTATTGCAATTGGAGTGTTTCAGGATTTAACTGTGTAGTAGTTTTTTCTTAATGTTTTGGATCACGCTCCGTGATCCATCATTAGGATGTAGAGAGTAAGAGAAGAGAATTAGAAAATGATGGATCACGGAGCGTGATTCAAAACATTGAGAAAAAACTACTACACAGTTAAATCCTGAAACACTCCAATTACGAAGATATTGTTGCTGGTACCCTCTCACAACAAACAAAAGATGTAGGTTGTCTAACTAGAAATAACAACGATGATCAACAACAATTGTGGTATAAACAAACAATGTAGATCAATCCAAGATATATGAAAAAATAATAGTATTTATTAGTAGGCAAAGCACATCAGAAAACAAGCAGAAATCTAAAGGAAAAGCCTGTGAGAACTCCTAGAAAATGTCAAAGACAAGACCATAGGTACAATGATGATGGACGGGTGTGGTGGTTGAGACAACCATCATCAACCACCCAAGTGATTGATACTAACTCAAATATTATGTGCTAGAAATATAGGCTGCCTAACTAGAAATAACAATAATAACCAGCAATAATTGTGGTATGCACAGACAATGAAGAGTACATTAAGTATTAGAGCTAAGTGCAATATTCCACAAACAACAAATAAAAAATATCCACAACATGCAATGTAAAACATAAACATGTAAGTATTGGAGAAAGGAATTCATTGGATTCCAATATATCACCCTATATCCAATAAGAATAGAATAGCCGAATGGCATATTAATGGGTGGGGTTGCTTCCCTTGTAAATACCTATTACTTTAATATGACAAGAGGTGGATAGAATCCAATAAGAATAGAATAGCCGAATGACATATTATGGGTGGGGTTGCTTCCCTCGTAAATACCTATTATTTTAATATGACAAGAGGTGGATAGAGGTAGTAACCTCTAGAGCTGACCATATAGTCAGGGATTGTAAATGCAAGCCTTTGATCCATCTAGGCCCTATAAGAGGGATTGACATGCACCCTAACATCTCTCCTGAAGATGGAATTTATTTGGCCAAAACATCCCTCCCATGCATCCACTGTTATTTGATGAGGGATCAAAATGAAAGATTTTTAATGGAAAGTCAACATTACATTAACCAACATCCCCATTTTCCAACAAAATTCCCAATCCAAATGATGAGGCTACAATTTTTTTTTGAACCAATGCAAGATCTAAACAAATGTAGAACGCATGCTCCGAATCACAGGAAATGCTCTTGAACAATAACAGGGTCGTAGCCTTACCATCTTGAAATAGATCCATCCAAAATACATCTGCAAAATTTGAAGCCTAAATATGATCTGTCCCGTTGTCATGATGCTTTTGGAAAAGTGCATTAGCTTGTAAACCAACATAATCTAAAGATATATGCCCAACTACTAAGCAAAGTACCAAAGGTCTACAATCCAAAAAGTGATGGTGATAGGCCAACCGATGAATCCAGTTGTAATCAACCACCAAATGCTGCCACCAGTGTGCATAAGCTTCCAAAATCTGCATGATCCATGGATCCGTGCCAGCGAATGGAAACCATGCACCAAAATGCCATCAATAAGATATGTTGCACATTCTTGAAAAGAGTAATGGACCATACAATCCTGAAATCGCCACCCATTTGGGAATACATGATTTTATCAACAGTTTACAGACCCATATCCAACTTTAAACAGAAAGTAGAGACAATCAGCAATTGAGTTAGCCCTCTTTGCTAAATAGACACTTGGTGAATAATGAAGTGAGTCTTCTTTAGACACAACTTCCATCACAATGAAGTTATCTCTCATTGGGCATACAACTACCAACAATAATGAAGTTAGTCCTCTTCAGACATCTAACCTTTGTTGATGAAGCCAGTCTTCCACGGACATGTTGTCAAACACCCCCTCTTAGTAGAGGAATAAAAAATGAAATCATCATAACAGTGCTGAATCGATGGGATAGAAGTCCTCATGTAAATCCATCCAAAATTTGCAACATTAGTCATCTATCCTCACTCAAACAAGCATGGCCACCATTCCAATGCGTATCCCGAGTCCTCAAATCATCCTCCACTCTCCCATATGAGGATGTTGATGCATGTCTACCATCACCATAAGATACACAAATGTCTCTAAGAAAATCTTGTGGGAGTGTGGATTAATCATAAGGTCTTAAGTGTCTCCTTTGTCTTTGGAATCTCTCATACTCTAACTATTTCCTCGGATTTTCGTAGTGCTTCCTCACATTTCTTTTCTTTTTAAGCAATCTCTGACAAGGTGCCCTGCTTTGCTACAATAATGACAAGTCTTTTTCTTCTTTGCATCCTTGCCATTATCATGAGAGGGTGATGAAAACTTTTGATTCCTTGTTCTACTTGGAAACTATCACTCATGCATCTTATTTTTAATTTGTACCATTCTTAGTATAACCAAGTCCTATAATTCACCTCAAGAGGATTCAAAATCCCCTGTCCATGCTTACCAAGTCTTGCCATCCTTGTATCTCATTTGATCAAGCACATTGGAGCCAAAGTCCTTTCATATGCTTCTCAAATGCACCAATCTTTAGAAAAGTACTCAAATCATCATGAATCAAAACATTGGGAGCGATATGGGAATCAATATGGTCATTATCAATGGAAGTCAAGGTGATAAATAGAAGCATTATCATCATCATTAGAAGCAAGCATATCAGATTTATTATCAACAATTTTAGAAGCATTGATAGCAATAGCATAAATATTTTCAACAACATCACAAGCAACATCAACAATATCCAAAATATTATTAGTAAAATTAGAAGCATCCACAACATCAGGTTTAGAGAATGGAAACATCCACACCATCAAAGTTAGTAGAAGTAGAAGCACCCACAACAATAGAAGTAGAGGTATTCATAAAATCAAAATTAGTAGAAGGAGAAGTATCTATACATGCCTTTGAATGCCCAAAATCAGTACAAGGAGAAGTATCTACACATGCCTTTGCATGCCCAATGTTGCCCCCATGCCTCTTTCTTAATTCAGTAAGTTGCTTCAAAAGTTCATTTTCCTCGCTGGACCCATCATTATCAGTGAGAGTAGCATGATCATGTGGTAAAGAAGTCGTCCTTGAGGCATGCTCAATGTCAACTTGTAATCTCTAGTAAATAGACATCCTATGCTTCCTTCTGAACTCATTATCATGATCATTAGCCAAAGTACATCACCAAAGTGTGCACATACACTTTCCAAATAGTCATCAGTTGAAGTATTTGCTATTTTGTTTAGTCTATTGATTTCTTTGTTGAGATATCAATTTTCAAGTTTTAGGGAATGAATGATGTTGTCTTGCTCTCTTCATATTTTAAAGAGATCTATTTTACTTTCCTTTAGTGAAGTAATTGCCTTTTTCTCTATTTCTGACTTGATGCAACGATCATTAGAATTTAATAGAATCCTTGTATATTTTATCAAAAAGATTGCTAGAGTGTGGTCCAAGCGAGAGTAGGGGTAGTGATGTACAAAATGTGGTGGTGAAAAATATGTGAAACATGTCATACAATTAAGAGATAGTTCATTTACTTTATCGTAATATTATCAAAAAAGATTTAGATCATTTCATGGCATTGCTACTGTACCAAGTGTGATGTTCTAGTAACTCCCGCATTTAAGCAAGTTAATGATTTTCAATGTTTCTTTGAGTTTTTGGGATGGGGGGACAGGGATGGCAAAAATTTTCCAAAATTTTGGGGATGTGTTGATGATGTTTTCTTGACAACAACAACATTAGAATAAAACACCAAGTGCTCTATCCTCTCTTGAACAAAGCGTCTCGAATGCTAAACTACGTGATCAAACAAGAACGCTCCAAGGTTCCTTGTACATGATTTGCAACGGATAGCCTCGGTGGTATGATGTGATAATGCTATTCACACAAAGGGACTTACGCATAATTTATTCATCACTCCATTCTAATATGTACTCTTTCCTTGTGAAATAG
Organism: Cunninghamia lanceolata; assembly: GCA_027924645.1. Classification (NCBI taxonomy): domain Eukaryota; kingdom Viridiplantae; phylum Streptophyta; class Pinopsida; order Cupressales; family Cupressaceae; genus Cunninghamia; species Cunninghamia lanceolata. Next base: position 268,610 of record BSBN01000394.1, read on the forward strand.
AACTTTTTCTAATCAACTACAAAAGAAAAGGCAAAAGATAGGGGTATAGAGAAACTAATCTAAGGTCAATGAGGCAATGATGCTGCATGAATAGATAAACTCCTCAACAAATTTAACTCCACTTCGCCAAGAATGCCTACAACTACATGGAGTAGGTGCAATCTCCTAAGGTTAGTGAATGGTTTTCAAATCATGAAAGCTCATATAAGCACCCATTGGACGACGCATCTCAAACAAGCATCCACAACCGAACTTAAGCAAATTATGATGAAGCTTAGAGTAGCTTTACACAACACTCCACCAGCGATGGATGTCAAAAGCATGAGCTAGGAGTTGATCAAATATTCAATACATACATGCATTACATCAATGAACTTCTAATCTATCAACTAAGCTACTTTGGAAACAATTCTTATCCATCTAACCATCTTGGAGACAATGAAGACCATGCTAACAGTCCAAAATCACAAGATCACCATGAAACGTTCAACAATGAGCTTGCGTTAATCTTGAAGTGTATCTTTACAACAATCTCTCAATATCTCTTCAATGACTTCGAAGAGCCTCCTCAACTCTACTCCTTTCTAATCTAATGTATATCATCTAATGTATCATCTAATCCTCTTCTAATGTATATTCACAAATGAGAAGAATGAGCCTTTTATAGACTCCAGAAATTACATGAAGTGCCAAGATTGATTTAGCAATCAACGGCCGAGATTGAGACAACAAGGCAGTTTGTTACAAAATTTGCTATTTTTAGACCATGAAAGAGGCAATGAAGGCACATTTTCCAATGTGATAAGCATCTTTATGGTGGGCCGTCTTGAATGAATGACATGGCAGAATGTGATTGGCTTGATGATGTGTACGTGCCACCTCAACATCTTTAAACGAACTAGTCTGGGTCACCTCCATGTTCACTTTACTTAGAATATTTTCTTCTTGTTGTCTTGATGTAACTCATGGATCGCTTTGATGATCATGCTCATCTCCCATCTTGTGATGTCCTTGTGCTTGTGCAGGATTATGCTTCTTGGAGTGTTGAGGTGGAAGATGTCTTGTGCACGAGTCCTTGGAGTAGATTACATGATGATTGTCCTCTTGGCGTGTGGAATGAATCACTGGAAGATGACTCCCTCTTGTGCGTGGCGTTTATGTCTTCCTCATCCAGACATACGAAGTCTTCAAAGGAAGATAAACTTGATGTAAGGGCTCTCCTCTGTGTGGTGATGATGACAAACTTGAGCAACTTTCCTCCACCTTCCAAACTTCTCATGTATGAGCTCTCGCCATTCACCTCCTTGGACCCTCCATCACCTACAAAAATAAACACATCAAATTAAGACTTGATATAAAGGATTTTCAATAACAAATTACATTTATCTTATGCATGTGGGATCAAAAAATGGCATTTCAAAACATACCCTTTTGCATGAAATGCATGCCTAAGTGCGTAGGCGGGTTTGAAGGGTCAGTGAGGAATGTGTGATGTGAATTCCAAGGGTCATGGTCTAGGCCGCCCAGGCTGGGCGGGATTCAAGGGTAGGCTTGGATTTTTCATGACTTAGGCATTTTTTTGCTTTGTTTTGATAGTCTAAAATCTTTTACACTTGTTTCATTGATAACTTGACCTCTTTGAATGCAATAGAAAGCCTTGAGAGGATGGGCGGATTTCAAGGGGGTGTATGATTGTTTAGTGTGAAAATCCATACTCGATGCTCTAGGCCGCCCAAGCTGGGTGGCTTTGGAAGGGGTGTTTGGATTGTTCTTCATTTCATAATCACTTGACCCTCGTTAGCAAGCCTTAGACCTTTCTCTTCAAAGTTTTGTTGATCACCTTCATTTGAGTAATGTCCAGGAGTGATTTGCATAGCTTTTGACAACTTCTCCATGTGCAGAGGTGAAGGCCGCTCATGTTGGGCTGGATTGTAGATGATGTCGGAATTTTGCTTTCAAAACTTGTAATTTTCAATGATCTTCACCTTTGTTTGAACTTAGAGGTATGTTAAAGCAATGAGCGAAGTTTAGAAGGCTTTTGTTGAGTGACATAAGTGTTTGAACCACTAATTCCATAACCACTTCTCTTGGCCTTCCATTAAACATGCCCACCATGAAGTCTTACATTTGCAATTCTTCAAATTCACTTGAAAATTGTCATAATCATCGTTACCTCATCTTCTAGTGGCTAACTTTCTCCAATCTTTCCTTGAGTGGGGTAGAAGGTTGAGTGTGGAGAGAGTGTATGTGAGATGTCAGAGACTCCAAGACCACCCCTAGAGGCCGCTCAGGTAGGGCAGTTTAGAGGATGCCATGTGGATTTTACTAAAAAATGTTCTTGCTTTGCCTCAACTTGCAATTCAACCTTGAAAATTTTCATTGTGATCACCTCTCTTGACATTTACTTGCAAGTTTTCATAACACTCATCTCCTTCGGCGGGTTTGAATGCTCTGTGTGGAGAGATTGTCCTGGTGAAGACCTTGTCCATGACTACCTTGTGAGGCCGCCCAGGTAGGGTGGGTTTGGTAGGTGTGCATGGAATTTCTTGCCCTTACTCAAATTTGGGATTTTCCTGATTGGAAGTATATTGAAAAATATTGAATTTCTTATACTTCAAATATTTTTCAATATACTTCTAGGATGTTTGAGATAGGTCTTGGATCCATAGGATTTAACATGCAGATTCTAGATTTTTGAGGATCCACCAGATTTCAGACTTAAGTCATTTTCAGGGTCTCAGGGACATGCATCAGGATGAAGGGATATAGACCTTTAGCAAGAAACTATTGAGACCTGGGCAAAACAACACCATCAAAACCCTACAAGCTCAAAGGAAAACTAAAACTAAAGCAAAACAAAGACAGAAAGCAAGAAAAAAGAGGGGGTCCCCATTTGCAATGGGGCGATGTGTGATTACATCACAACAGGATGGTAGGGGGACAATGAGGGGGCAGCTATATAATAATATATTTTAATTAAAAAAACTAAGAAGAGATATAGGTAACTTAAACTAAACATTGAACAATGCCAAGGCCAAATTCAAATTGTTGGATCATGATTCATGCATCAAAATGACAAAATGTATTACTAATAATTAATATTTGAATAACAATGATCATTCATTAATCATCATACTTCATACTCATGGCAGCTGAAAATAGGAATCCATTTCAAATTGAAATATTCAAGTTATAAGCTGAAAGTTGAAAGTACCAAGTAGAGTCTCATTATACAAGTGACAAGCATCAAGATGACAAAATTAAAATGCCAAAAATGATATCTATAGCTGTTTTTGTTTGAGCAAAAAGCTCAAAAATCAAAATCATCATCAACGACAGCTCCATATGTAGGAAACTTTTGATCACTAGAATTGCCAGAAGGAAGTGGATCCTCCAATCCCATCTGCGAATCGTGGTCATCATCAAGTTGCTGTGGCTCCTTGTGCTCTACATCCTACCTCCGCGTTGGGCTTTGCCTATACTCAGGTGTCTTGCGATTAATCAAACAAAGGCACTATACACTACAACGAGCTTTTCCACTGTCGCAGAGGTAAGTCTTTTCCTCCTTAGAGAGTGGATAAAGCTATATGTGGACTAGTTCCTCTCAACAACAGAAGAACTAGAAACTTGTGAGAGGACGAATGGTAAGTGTGCACAATGAACTTGGAGGTCCATAGATTGTCCACTAACTAACTAGCTTCTCCTATGCCAAAGTGTGCTTGCCAATCCTTGTTGAAGTCTTGTAGCCATCTAGGTTCGTGAATTTAATCCACTCAACTCTGATCAATGAAGCTGTTGGTTCCCAAAATCACTACAACCCAAAACCCTAAAACATTTCACAATCACCCAGGCCAGGGGTGTCATCAAGGTGATTGAAAGAGGTTTATCAACAGGTCAAGGGTAATTTTGGCCAACTGACAGGAGTGGGTATGCTCCTTTGCACTTAAGGCTCAACTAGACCTAGGAGGGATATTCCTAGAGGCATGAAATAGAACACAAATGAATATTCACAGCCATACCCAATGTACACTTGACCCTCAAAACTGTTACTAGGTCAAGACAAACTAGCTGCACAGGCCTCTATATTAAGCTGATTATGCACTATGCATTTGCACCCAAACATGGCAATATTACATTCCTTGAGATGACTCCATTCAACTTCACATACACAAGATACATAGTGCAGGCATGCATGTACATGATTCCAAAAGATTAAAACAATTTTGCATCACTTTAGATCTATCCCTAGTTATTACACTGAATCATGAACAACATGAGAAAACCTAAACTAAAGCTACTACTCCTATTGCTAACAGGATGAGGGTTTGATTAAAATAGTGATCGATCCATCCCCAATATGGACCGGTGCCTACTCCATTGGGCAACTGAGTCATAAACAATAAAGAGGAAGGAAATGGATCGAACCATCATCAATAGAAAACTAAAATGTATTCACATACATTTCTCAGATTACATTTCATACATTGGGCATACTTATTAATCCCGAGCAAATTACAATGATCCACTTGCAACAAAAGAAATGACCCAACACAAAGCTGGTATTGATTTAAATGTTGTCATACATTATCAAATCCCTGTTACAACATACCAGCAAGGTGATACGAGAAAATATATAATCGGGTTCATATATTCCCTTGAATCATCACAATCTGCCATGGAGACACAACACTGCATGAAGATGTGCATTACAATCCTTTCCTACGCTGTATCAGATGCATTCCTCCATTCACTACCCAGACTGGCGTGATTTGAAGCCCTAAAATCAACCTGAGGCACTTGCAGACCAGACAATTGGTTCAACAACCAACCCTTGAAATGAGTTTCAATCTTTTATTTATAGCCTTGGTAGCTCGGATTTGATGTTGGAATGGGAGGGAAAGCAAATTCAACCACCCACTTTGCATTAATGGCGATTCAGAGAGTAGTTGGCGCGTTTCTGGACGTGGGCCTTCGACGGGTGTCGGGTCGGCGAGAGGACATAGGACTTTTGGACCCTTTTGGAAAAAGTCGGAAAGTTCTGTCGGGTCTTGAAATCCTGATGGGACCAAAAGTGTCAAAAGTCAAAATAAAAAATTTGACCCGAAATTGCGTGAAATACATAGCTCTTTCCTAAAAAAAAAAAGAAAACTCAAATTTTTGCACTTCCAAATTGGTCTTGAAAATTTAGGGGGTCCAAGAAGATTTTGAAACTTTGGCAAGTCGCAAGGGCGCAAAGGGATTTTGGACCAAGACCAAAAGTCCCATCAGGCCCTGGAGTCCCGAAATGCCCTCATGTCCCAAAATTTTGACAGGACATTTTATTTTAAAGTATAAGTTTGTATTTGCCTTTTACTATTTACCTTTCTTATACTTTAAGTTATTTTAAAATATACTGTCAGGATGTTTGAGATGGGTTTCAGATCCATAGGAGTTAAACTATAGATTCTAGAATTTGGAGGATCCACCAAGGTTCAGACTTAGAAAAATTTTCAGGGTTTTCAGGGTTTCAGACTTAGCCAAAATAAGGAGTCCAACAACATGCACTAGGGTAAAAGCACTGGGACCCCTTAGGAAAATTTTGATGAATTTGGCAAGATTTTGCAAATATGAGGTTGAAAATCTGGGTGCCAACAGAAGCTTCCTCTGAACTATACTTTTTTTTGAAGGCTTTCATGAGGCCATTCCTCACCTCGTGATCATTAATAGGAAGAATTCTACCAACTCTTTCCACATACCATTTTGGATTCAAAGCATATGTAGCCATGTGTAGAGGGGTGTTCAACTTGTCCCACCTTTTTGGAATGATGGGGTGAATATGCTCATTGTAGAGCTCTAGGGTGGTGTCTTTCGCACAAATGGTGGCCTTTGTTTGGCCAAGCAAACTATCAATGCACTTGTACATCTCCCCAAGATTAGGACTGTCAGAATCCCCAAATTTGATGATAGTGAAACACTGTTGTACAAAAGATGTGATGCATCTCACATTTGACCAAAAAGTATCACTGATCACAATTTCCTTCACCCTCTTCCCTTGCTTAGACTTTGACTCCATCCACCTATTCCAATCTTGTGTCGTAACCACAAGTTGCAATGGCTCCTGCAACTCAAGCATCCTCTCTAGTAGAATGAAGTAGAAAGCAAATCGAGTCTCAACTGGTTTGAGGAATTATTTCTTTGCAAAGATTTGAAACAATGCCAATGAAATGTGGTGGTTGCAAATAAACATTTGCACCTCCCTTGCATCCCCCACCACATGTTTCACCCACCCCATCTTTCCAATGTCTTTGAGTGCATTGTTCATAGCATGCACACAACAAGGGGTCCAATAGATGTGCTTATATGTAGATTGAATTAATATACCTGCTGACCTACAAACATTTGTTGCGTCAGTAATCACTTGCACTACATTTTGAGGACCAACCTACTCAATGGCCTCTCTCAGGATTTGAAACTGAAACTCGGCTTCTTTGCGCTCTCCCGAGCAATCAATTGCTTGCAAGAAGTAAGGTCCATCAATGCATGAAACTATAATGTTGATGAGTGGACGGTGTCTAATATCCATCCACCCATCTGTGATTATGTTGCAGCCATGTGTCACCCATTTGGCCTTCCTCCTCGATCAACAAATTAACTTTGGAATAACTTTTTTCCAAGAAAGTGGTTCTCAATCTAGTCTTGGTAGGACCCACATAACTAGGACCAGCTTTGCTTACCTTCTCAAGCATTTCCTTGTACAAAGGAGATTGAGCAACATGGAAAGGAATGTCATTGGCCAAAGTAGAAATTGGCAATGACCTCATTTGCAGCCTCCCTTCCCTACGCATTGAACATATTTGTGATTGGGTTTGGTGAGGATGAACTTGTAGCTTTCTGTTCCCCCCTTGACTCCACTGCACTCACCCCAAATGACGGATATGAAGGTGGTATACCTGAACCAAAAATTGGCAATGGCCTCATTTGCAGCCTCCTTTCCTTGCACATTGAGCATATTTATGATTGGGTTGGTGAGGATGAACCCGTAGCTTTCCATTTCCCTCTTGACTCCATTGCACTCACCCCAAATGATGGATATGAAGGTGGTATACCTGAACCTCCTTGTGTCAGCGTACTAGAAATTGATGGCGTAGTGATTTCCCTTGTAAATAATTTGATCATCTCAACCCTCATTTCGAGAGTGAGCTTCCCATAAGCCCCAACTCCTTTACCAAGGATATGCAAAAAGTGTGCATTGGTCCTCATTATGCTGTCATTCCAAGAACCATTTGGGCAAAATTTGCATTTCCATTTTTGACGTTAGCCTAAATTGGGTGATTGTTGCAAATTGCGTAAAGGATTTTTCTTGCTATATGGCCCTTTGGCAAATTGTGACAACAACTCTGAAGGGCAATCAGATTTTAATATACTTGCAGCCGCAGTTGAACTGTTTGTGGTCCTGCTTGGGGTTTTGTTTTGGCTGCCCGATTCCTCATCAATTTCATTCTCCAAATTAAAATCAGCATTAACACTGAATGTATCCATCTTCGCTCAAGAAATCTCAACCTTGATGCAATACAAAATAATGTTTTAATAGGATGAAGGTAAAATAAAAAATAGAGTATATGAGAAATTTAGTGTTACTAAATCTAAAACAGTTTAGTATTACTAAATCTAAAACATAGCTGAATTTTTTATTCAGACTTGCTTTAAATTTTTATTAAGAACAGGCCACCACATTGATATAATATTATAATAATTTTCTCAATCATCAATATTCCCTTAATCTTTAAAATGGAGTTAATCCTATAGTTAGCTACAACGTCATTAATTTTAATTATTTTTACACTCTTTTTGCAAATTTGAGCTTCGCTAGGGTGTGAAATTCTTTATTCCATTTGTTGTATTGTGAACTGATTGCATTGTAGTTTTTATTTATTTATTTCTCTAGTCTGGATTTTAAGTCGGGAGATGGGCACAAGAAGAAAGGAAGAAAAAAATAGCCACATGCCAAGAAAGAATAGGTCACTGGCCTAAAAAATGTATTTGGCCTCCAAGCCACAAAGAATGCTCCAAAAATGGTCAGCAACCACTTTCCTAAAAAAAATGTTAAGGCCATATGCCAGAAAGAGAGAACCCACACCACAAGTTGTAGGAAGGTATGTTGCAACGTTCCAAGATTGCCTACAGGAAAAGTTATTCATGCCACAAGATAGAAAATGAGAATCCAAAAACATTAGGTTGAAGGAAGGTATGTTCCAGGAATGGTCAAAGGCCATTGGTCTAGTTTTTTTTTCAACTCAGAATCAGAAATGGAAAACAAGCACACCTACATTACTAAAGATTTTATTTAGAGTAAGTTAGTAGCTTTAGGACAGTCTTAAGGGAGGTTAGGTGCTGTAGTGCCTTTTCTGCGCACTCCAATTTAAAAACTTCATCCGTCAAGCTGGGAGAAGTGTTAGGTGGTAAGCTTAAGAGAGCTCATGTGATTGAGATTCAAACACATTTGAGGGATGCAGACCTTCCAAAATGCTATCTCCAACCATTTCATAGCTCGGGCATAGCTTTCTAACAAATCTCTTGTGCAGCTCCGAAAGCTTGATTCAAGCTTATCAAAAGAAGCATAATGCTTCCTAGTTACAATACAACTTTACAAGTTCCATCTCTAGCATTTCAAATCTAATACAAAGTTCCCAGAACAAGGCGTAGCATCCAAACTCAACAAGACACCTTTAGATCCAACACTATCCATTCAAATGATGCATAGGCCAAAGGGGATAATATGTCATCAAAGCACAACCTGGTGCAATCAAGAGGAGCACAAGCATTAGAATTGGAATATAACCATTTTAATGGCATGAAACTACAAAGAGGATATGGCACAAGCAAGAGAAATCATTATGCAAGCTAGAAGAACATGGAACAACCAAGCAAGGTAGTGCACATAATTATATTAGATGCGTAGCCTTATAAGGAAGGGTGCGGCCATGACAACTCCAAATTAAATAGAGAACAAAATAATAAATGCAACACAAGCCTATCCATTGCACAAGCCATAAAAGATTTAGTGCAACTACCAAATGAAGATCGAAGCTTCAAAACATAGTGTGAGGTTCCAAAAGCAATATCACCTTTGAAATTGTAGTGTGCAAGTCATACAAAACAATGCACAAATGTTTAAATATGTCAAATGTAAGCCAAAGGTCATGCCACTGCCATGAACATGGCACAAAGTTTATAAAGATCTCCGCCGTACGAAGCCATCCATCTGAGCACCTACAAACCTCCAAAATGCCACCACTAAAGTCAGCGCGCCATTATTAAGTTGAAAACCATTATCATATTTCCAAGGCGATATTAGAAAATGAGCTGTAGCCATAAGGTGTTACGTGAAGCTTCATAACACTGTGCAAGTCTCCCAAAGATGTGTAGCATCTTCAAGATAAGGCAGCCTGCTAATATATAGTGGCCATTATATATTGTGTGTCTTGCTTAAGTGTGGCCATGGGACGAAAGGGTGCAGTTCCAGAATGGGCACATAGCCATAGAAAAGGCACAACTATTTCAAATCTGGTCAGAACAGATGATGCAATGAACTTCCATAAAAAGCATTCAAATGCATGCACAAGCATATGAAAATAATGTTGAGGCACAATGAGGCTGGGTGCATATCCTAATAGGCATTTTAAAAGGTTATGACACCATATATACAATGTACAGCTTCAAAAGAGTGGCATGTAGACAATTGCAAGCTATGGCACAAAGTCTTCATAGTGGGCAAGCATTTCTAGATCAACACGAGCCTTGACTTCTTTAGCACCCAAGGTCGTTACAAATCTCATACGTTGCAATTGTAGAACTAGAACAACATACAATAACTGTCTGATCAGGGAGATAATCCAACGACTTGGGCACTCCAGAGGATACTGTTGCGCCATTGGTTATTTTCCTCCAGCTTAGCATTTTCCCAATGAATGGCGCACCAGAAAACATTGTCAGAGGTTCCTTCTCTTTAGAATTGTGCCATTGGTTCCTTTTAATCCTAGCTAGCAACATGACCCACCAATATGAAGAGCATTCCGAATTGTAGGATCTTCCTCCATCCTATGGTTGGCGCACTTGAAGAACAATTGCTAGGAAAATCAGAAAGAATAGTGTGCCATTGGTCCTTCATAGGCTTATGTGGCATGTGGGCCCAGGAGAAATAAGACTTGGGGTTTTATCCTTATTCTTACACGTGAAAAAATGAATTCATTAAAATCATTTTAATGATTTTGTTTTAAAACATTAGAAAAGATAAGCCAATGTGGCATTTTGGGCCACCAAGATAAACTTTAGTTTTTAAATCTTTCTTTTATTTCCCCGAGCCTTTTAAATTGATTTTGTTAAAACCATTTAAAAGAAAAGTAAAAGGAGGCATTGAAAATAAAGGTGGGCTCGTGTTATTAAAAGGAAGACGATTTTTATTGAAAACAAATGCTTTTGCAAGCTCACAGGATAATAAAGCTAAGCATTATTATTTTTAAGTTGGAACTATAGATCGAAAAAGGAAGAGTTACAACATAAGAAAAGCTACATGAAGATTATTAAAATCTCACGGAAATGGAAAGAAGAGCAAACAACAAACGAACAACGAGTGGTGGATAGCATGCAATGGAGCACAAAGATTTGATCAAGTGGAGATTGCACATGGTTCAATTTGAAAACACTCGACCCATAAATTTTGTTGAACAAATTCTTCAGCTTATCAAACATCACAGCACAATACTAATGACCTTATCCACCAATATTGTGGAAAACATTCTTATTATCCTTAGTAGACAAGCCTTTTTATCTTTACATGCTATTTGCCACAAGCCTCTGATCCTCAAAGAGATCATAATAGAAGAAGCTTACAATTGATAATTGTATATTGACAATACAAGATTCACTGCAACAACCTCCGCTGTCTTCAAAGAAATCAAGACAACAAAAGAATTTCGCAACAATTGACAAAGTGTATACGATTGCGTGTTTGAAACCAACTTTGCTACACTTAAAATAGGCTTAACTAGAGTTTATGTGCAAAAGTTATGACCTTTGAAAGGTCAAGTGCACAAGCAGCACTAGATGACAATGCATGCCTGTTGAATTTAATCATGCCTAGAAAACAATTTGATTTTCAAAAATTACATAGAAATTAGAAAATGGCATGAAAGCACTAAATTGTGACATGTGGCATGTGTAGATATGTTGATTGAAATCCTCTTGCTGAATAGTATATTCATTGTACAGATGATTGGGCAAGTAACTAGGCAAAAGAGTACGGACATGTGAACACTGAACGGTTAAGCCAATGCACTCAGACATGTGTAGGCTAACTCAACCGATTTTTGGGAATTGTTTGAAATATGTTACTTGGGTTGTATGACCTAAGCAAATCATGCTGCATGGAAACCACAATATGCCACATAAATGTCATGTCACAATGATGTTAATGTGTTGACATCATTACTGAATTTCTACGAAGTAACAAAACCAAATAAAATAGCACTGACGGGATTTGAACCTCGAATCTTCTATCAAGCAGCATCTTCTTGCCTAGGGAATGGTCAGAAGCTAGGCTTATTGATACAAAGAATTATCATCACATGGCAGTAATTTTAACACTGCACCCAAAATTGCTTCCCTTGCCTTACAGCTAGTCACCCATGTGACAATGTTTTGTTGCAACCTGCCAGTGGTCATTTGACATCCACTATGCAACAACTTGTTAGCCTAGGGGGGCAATTGAGGGGGTAAATGAACACATTTTTTGGTGGACCAAGAATGGACTCGTAACAATTTTTCACAAGGAATCCAAAACTGGAAACATGTTCAATATATACTGCATTTGAACATTATTTTAGAAACCCTTGATCTCCTATATGGGACAAATCTCATACTTGAAGAGCTATACGAGTCATTCTTTTCGATCTAACGGCATCTTGCTCCGCTCTTTTCAAAAAATGTAGATTGAAATTAGAATATGTTAGTTTAATTATTAATTTTTTTTTTTCAAATTAACCTTAGTTTTAAAATTTGCACAAACCTTTTAGTTAACAAAAAAATTGAGTTATATGTTCCACTTACAACGTTTGATTGTATCTAAATTCTAATAGCTAGGATATTCAAAAAACGACTCGCCAAGTTGTTTAAAGGATTCTTGTGATAAAAGTACTTGACGATCATTTCGACATGGAATTGAGGGTTAAGATTCTTGTTTGTCATGTGAGGGGTGAACCACAACATTGTAGTTTTGTAAGTAATAGTTTCACATGAGCTTGATTATTTCTCGTTGTCACCAATGCCACATTATGGACACACCCCTTCAACTCATCAACCCCATACACTAAACACCCATTACAAAATGATACTAGAAAGATAATGGTTCTTGTAAGCTTGACTTTATCCCTTAATTATTCCAAATTTGGTAAGGCAGTGTTACTTTTAGGACAAGTCCTAGCCACTAGTTTAGGGATTCAGAATTCTTCATTAGTTTGAGCAAATAGCCATAGCCTTGAATAAGACCAATCATATAAGTTACAAAGGATTTTTTTTTTCAATTAAGAATTGTACTGTAACACTTCAAAATCCAAGTCATCAATGGCATTAGTCATGCTGATCCTAGCACGAAATGATCTAATAAATATTGATTTAAGTGGTAGATTGTATCTCATTTATTACTATTACACAAGGATAAGACAACTCATCATTCCCTATAGTTATTTCTTTGTTTACAATTCTATTGTGGCTAACCATTTCAAACAAGAAATAAAGAGTTTTAGGTTTCCTTAATTCACTTCTTGGGTTCAGAACGTTATCACTATATTTAAAATTGCATTAAAGTGTATCTTGTGCAAGGTAAGGAACCAAGGCAACATATTTTCAAGAGAATCAATGCATATGTTTTTTTTGATTGAATACTTAGGGGTATCTATAGGGTCCACCACTCGAGATAGAATTTGAACAATATATAAATAATACAACATCATGCCAAATGGCTAAAAAGGCCCTAGGGGCTATACAAATCAACTGAAAAAGCTTATAAGAAAAAAACCCAAAATCAGAATCCCTCCATTAACTTGTGAGTAGTGTTGCCACCAAAAACCATAATGCTCCTCACCAAAATGCAGATCCATGCTTTGAAAGAAGCAAGCTGAGCACCAGCCTACAACCCGAACAAGGTATTACCATCTGCAGAAGAGCCTGAAATAGCATCCCGCCACATGCCAGAGACAATCCATTTAACATCAGGAGCCCCTATTACCTACCACTCCACATGCCATAGCAAAACCCTAACTCCACAAGCTGAAACACAAAATAGGAGTCACAGGGAATATCAAACATAGACACCACCAAATACATAAGGCTTAAGCAAAAACAAACCTTTTCGATTCAGAAATGAACTGAAGCTAGCCAAATGCTAGAGCAAGAAATAGATTAAATAAAACTCTTCTAGCAATGATCCGAATCTAAAATAGCATAATAGAGTTAGTTCCCACATGATGTATGCCTCAATGCAATGAGCAAATATATTAAGCTGAAAACAGGAGATTTAAATAATCCTAGAAAGTTAGGGCAAGCATATTTGTTTATTCCAGTGCATCAGTAATATCAATTAGAGCTGTTAAAGGCTTGGCATTTTGGTTTGATATAATATTGCCTACATTTGTATTATGACCATTGGCATTCCTCTCCATACGATTTCTTGTAATGTTGATATTTATTTTATGATGACTGAGCTATTACAATCATGCAAAATAATGCTTTTAATCCTTTATGGTTCAGTTGTGGAATCACTCAGGATGTATTCTGAAGAAACGGGGTCAAATTAAAACGTATGTAACTCTTCCCCATGCATTGAATTATTATTTTCTTATTTACTCTGGGCATGCATTCAAGGCATGAATGCTAAAGTTTATTGCTAATGCGATTTCAGATTAGATGATGTGGAAGGGGTTGATCTTCTTAGATGGGAAGATCAGCAGAAGCTGAGGAAGTATGTGGAAAATCTTTCGGAAGGTTCAGCTCCTAGTACTGGTGCAAGTGCTGCAGAGGATGGTAGCAATGAGTATGTGATTGAGAATGCAAAAAGTTCTCGTGCAACATGTAAAAAATGCAATGAAAAGATAACAAAAGGAGAGGTAAACTTTTGTTGTTTGCTTATTTAAGCATTCACATGCAAAGCATAAATCACGGATGTTCCAGTCAGAAGCATTAATATCCAGTTCTTTTGGGTTAGCTTGTACTTTGACATTGATGGGTCAGGGTTACTATTGAAGCTCTTCTTTTGGAGCTTTTCTCATCACTATTCGATGTTACTTCTCTGACACTTGTCAAATTCTATTACTTTATGTATATTTTGATCTCTCTGATCACATTAAGGCAGCTATTCATTTGCATATGTCTGAGATTCGCTTCCCTGATTCCAATATCATGGAAATTTGTGAATCTTTTGTTACTGCTTGATAGTACTTGTCTTGATATAAGAGCTTAGGTGTAGCATCTTGGACAACTGTGTTCAAAGAAGGCTTCTTGTTGTTTCATATGCTATAAACAAAAATGCAGAGTGATTTATTTTGCAGTGGCACTGATGCAATATAGAATTGTGATAGTAACGGTCAATTTTAAGTATACAAGGCATGTAACTAGGAAGGTATCGTTTTAGATTCTATATAAAATTATGCATACTATTAGAAGGAATGAATGTGGAGATGATTTTAGGAGGCCACTGTAGAGAAGTCATTTTCTTACACTTTCAAAAGACCATATTTGCATTCAGTGCTGGCTCTGCAAGTCTTTGATGGACAAGTTTGGGCTGAGGAAGGAAAAAGAACTATAAAATGCTAGAAACAACGTAGGTGCATTTAGCTTCAGTTACAGTGAATCAATGAATCCCATAATAATGAGAACTAATTAGGTCAAATTCCTGATAGACTAGTATTTTTCGTCTTGTAGTGGTTGGTGTTGTCCTTTTGCAGTATGACATATTTTGTTTTTCACTGCCATATAATGGTAAAAACATAAAATTACTAGGTTAAGTATGTTATGTATCTTTTGGAATGGTTTTGCATGATAAATTGCAGTCCTTGCACTGCACCTATGGAGGTTTGGTTAAAGTTGTCAACCTATTATTATTCATCACTTGTCGATGAGTCACTCTAGAGATGATTGATGGGCAGTTTGATATATCTTACATCCACATGATTGAATCTTTGTTTTGCTGTTAACTACCTCTTTAGGTTTTTGGCACAGTCGAAGCTTGTTTAGTGGCTGGGAGAAAAACAAGTGTTGCGATATGTCAATGGTACTCTTGACTTTGACATGCTCTATCAGAGAACATATGGTTTTAGGTTGGGTAGGATATACGAAATCTGATTGTGTTACTTGTAGAGTAAAAAACTCTACATTCTGAATATTTTAAGGCTTGTGGTGAGATTCATTTTGGTTTCCAAGGGGAGAAGCATCAATAGAAACAATGATCAATAGATGGAGTCGCGGGCCTATATATATATATCTATGTTTCGGCTTATACCCGTTCCCATGTGTTTCCGGGTGTATTATGTTTCTTTTGAGTCAGAGCGGGGCTTCCACGTGTCTCATTGGCACTCCTCCAAAGTTGCAAGGGTTCTGACATCTTCATCTTGCTGCGCTATTGGTTGGGAGATCCACGCGTCACCTTTCCACATATGTGGGGCTCACAACGGTGATGTAGTTTCCGTTTTATATCATTTGCCAAGGAAGGGCTAGTGGAATCGACGTGTCGTTGTTGGCAAGAGATACTGCTCCGGTATGAACTTGTATGTTGTCATTGATGGCAACAAGGCTCAGAGATCTCTTCAGCATGATAGGGAGACACAACTCCGGAAGATCACATTAGATTTCAGGTCCAGATTGGCAGAAGTGGCTAAGTATGAGTATGTACAGAATAGAACACAGTAAGTGGGTCAGTATGCTTCTGCAGATGATGATCTGGTAATGCAGTTCAGGTATGATGTTAGTAATTGTTTGGTGGTGTCATACTCCAGAGATTAAGTCTTGACTTCCTCCGGAAGTCACCTTGAAGAAATGTCTAAGTTCGGATAAGCAAAGGTATAGCAGGAACAGTGAACAGGGTATAGTGCAGTGGTCCACATTCCTCCGCAGGTGAGCATTTTGTTATGAGGTGTTGTAAACACTTATATGAAGTGTCTAATTCCAGAGTTGGGAGATTTGAAGTCCACTGGAAAGATAGTTGCAAGTTGCTAAGTATCGGCATAGTGTTTGACAGAGCTTGATAGAGACGGAGTCTGAGTTCTGATGGTCCGCATTTCTCCGCAAGATGATATCATGCCTTGTGGTTCTGAGGGTAAGTTTGGGAAGGTGTAAAGAGTCCTTGATATGATTGTGGAGGTGTTTTGAGATCCGCAGTAAAAGTTGTAAGTCAGCAAATGAACTTGTTAAGCATACTCTTGAGGAACAAGCCGACTAGTATGATAAATCATTATGCAGAGAAGAGATAATGTTTGAAGTATCCATCTAAGTAATTGAATGATTAGAGCGGACCCATATGAACACGTTTGGGAAAAGCTTTGGGTCCGCATAAGATATAGCGCATTGGATTAAGCCGACAAGCCACATCTTTCTATGTACACGTTTCTTTTCTTGATGCCGACTTGATTATGGATCAAATCATGATGCGGATATATAAAGGCGATGAGTTTCAGTTGAGAGGTGTGTGTGATTGATGCAGGCATGCGAATAGCAAAGTAGAGCTAGAAGATCTGCAGTGATGAAGACTTGGGATTCAGAATTCAGTTGTTAAATGACTACACCCTGGCATAGTGTCAGATGCTTTTGTAGTGTTTAGTTTTCATGTGCAATCTGCTTTGTACTTTACAGTGAGCTTTCTTCATCGAGGCAGTGAGCCTCCATTAGGGTTTAACAACCCTTATTGTAATCTTGCTAGACCTAGTTGTACTTCATGGCAGTGAGCTAACATGTTCCAGGCCTGTGGAGTGACCAAGCTTGAACATCATTATTTGTAAAGATCGCAATATATATTTGAGAGCTAATCCTCTCCGTGGTTTTTCCCATTTTGGGTTTTCCACGTAAAAATCTTGGTGTCTATGTGTCATGTTTTTATCGTTGCTGTTCATATGCATGTTGTGCTTCTGTTTAATTAATTTTGGAAAATGGTTGAAAGTTAAAGGGCATCAAAAGATTTGTAGAACACTGATTCACCCCCCCTTTCAGTGTTCCTGACATTCAACAGTTGTCTCTGCACACATTTTGTGAGGCTTCAGTTTTGACATTCCCTTCCTGTTGCGCAATTGGCCAACTGGGGATATGTGTCGCTTTCGCGCTTCATATAAGATTCACATTGGGGAGCAGCATAAAGTTGGTGGCCCCCTTAGTATTTTGAGACGTGGCAGTCTCTAAGGAGTCATGGTGGGACCTGACAGCTAAGGGATAAGGATCGACACTTGGCATCACCGTGCTTTTTGGAAGCGTGAGTCTTCTAACGGTTTCATCTTGATGCGCTATTGGCCAGCTCGTCCACGTGTTGACTTTTTCTCCATGCAGAAGATCATGCAGCGCTTTGAGGCTTTTAACAGGCAGTCTTTGTTGTAACTAGGAGTTTTTTAATGCTTTTGCTTTAGTTAGCTGTTTGTTTCAGGGTTTTCCTCCGCTCAGTAGTCTATTTAAGAGTGCGAGCTTTTATTTTGTAGCAGTTGGAATTTATTCAAATACAATTGAGAAGAGACTTGAGCCTTCGTGGGTGTTTCTCCGAAAGGATTTTGAATATTGTGTATCTGTGCATTAATCTGGGCCTTCTATACTTTGTTCTCCTTTTAGCAATGAAGAGAAATGACATTGTGTGCTAATTTTTGAGTCTTTTATCTGTTGTTTTTGCAATATTGTGATTCATTTGATTCGTTGCTGAGTAATGAGATACAGTTTGCTATGAAAACATGCATTTATGCTCTTGGAATAGTCATGATTGTTTCTGTTAATTATCAGTAGCTAGAGATAGTGAGTCCTTTCCCTCATAATAAATCTGAATCTAATTTGGCGCATCACCTTAGTATAATTTCAATTCTTAGTGTTATTATTTTGTTTTCTTCTTCTCTTTTCTAAGACCACGAAGAAACTTAGAAGAGTCGGCTTCTCTAAACTCCGGAGGTTATCTCAGAAGCAAGTTCCACATTTTGAGATTTCCCATTGTTCTTAGTTAAATGCAAATTTTGCTATCAATAGTTTTCAGCACGCTTGGTGGGACACTTTAAATCACCCGATCAAGAGATTTGTTTGCATGTGCCAAGGGCCTGTTAGGAGGAGTCGCTCGGGAAGTAACCCAGGACTATTAATTCTGCCGTTAGTATTTGTCACTTGCAGAAGAATTGCAGCAGGGGCATCAACAACACAGATGGCTCAACCGGCACCTCCAAGAAATTTTGTTGACTGGAACAGTGGCAGTGCATTGATTGATCCGACACCACCAGATACTGGGGATCCTATCCCAACAAACGCTTTAAAAGCACTTCCAAAGTTTATGGGAGAAGAGTTCAAGACTCCTGAAGAACACTTGCGAGATGTGGCAGATGTATGCACAGTGCACTATGTAACAAACCAGAGTGTAGCTTTGCGATTGTTGGCGGCATCATTTAAAGGAAAAGTCTTAGACTGGTATCGGTCCCTCGGGCCAAATTCAATCAATACATGGGATTAGTTGGGAGATTTGTTCTTTGCTTGATTCAATGAGAAAGGAGACATGTCCTTATTACAACAGTTAATTACCATCAGAAGGGCTCCTCAGGAAGCCATAACAGACTTTAATACCAGGTTCCAGAAGACTTGGCAAAGGATCCCAGTGATAGCTTGCCCCCCAGTAGGTATGGCTATTGTGTATTATTTGAAGGCTTTCAACTTTGATATAGCTGTAATGATTCAATTATTAGGAGGGCAAACCCTCCTTGATGCATATGACAACCATTTTGGTGGAGAACAATCTCATAGATGCCGGGGAACTCCCTCCTAGACCCCCTCTGCCCGTGTTCCCAGAATTGTCTATACCCATCCAGATGGAATTGGCCAATCCTCCGCAGCCCAATCCTTCCATGTATGTCTATCCAATGGCCCAAGTCTCACTTGTCTCAGCACAAGTGCCGCAAGCATCCGAAATGGAAGATACGAAAAGTATCTTATGAACCTTTTCAAGTGAGATTATAAATCTCAAGAGACAACAAACCGACTACCCTAGGCCCCCTTATCAAGGTTTCCAAGGAGATAAACAACCTTATCAGCCTAATCACCACCAAGGGTACTGACCTAATCATTACCAAGGCAATCAAAGGTCGGGTTTGTCACAACCATTAAATCAAATCATCTCGGTCCCAACTCCATTGCAAACAATCGTACCCAATCCTCATCGAGAGTTGGTAGCCGGCTAGAATAATCTAGCGGAGGAATCAAATGCATGGTGTTTTCCATGTAATAATGCCCACATGCCTAAAGATTGTCCTAGAGGGAATCTACATCAAAGAGTGGCGGAACAGAGAAGGCAAGCGTCGCAAGCAGAAACTCAACAGGGGCAATATTAATATTAGTCACCTGGTATGCAAAATGCAGTCTTGGTGGCCTAGATGCAAGGGATGTCCATTGAACAAGAGGTAGAAATTGCTCCTGAACATGCACTTTTCTCATGGGTAGAAGAGGAGGTAGTGTTTGCAAAGGAGGCGTGTTGATGATGTTTTTGTGACAACACAACAATAGAATAAAATACCAAGCATCCTATCCTCTCTTGATCAAAGCCTCTTGAATGCTGAATTATATGATCAAACAAGAACGCTCCAAGGTTCCTTTGATGTCAGGTCTTGACTTGTACATGGATAGACTAAGTGAATAGATGTGATCTTGTTGGTAATCACAAAGGGACTTACGCTAAATTCCTCCTTCACGAACATGGATGAAATTCCTTACTCCTTGGATGTGAATGAATGGAACTTCTTCATTCAAACTTAAAAGAAAATGCAAAAGATACGGGCTTAGAGAATCTATTCTAAGGACAATGAAATAATGAAATATGCAAAGATAGACAAATTCCTTGAAAACCTAGCTTCGCTTCACCATGAGAACCAACAATTACACGAAGTCGGTGCAATCTTCTAAGGTAATCCAAGGATTTTCATATTGTAAACATTCATCCAAACACCCACAGCTGGTGCAGCTTGAACAAGTATTCACAATCAAACTAAAGCAAACATGGTTCAGGCTAACTTTGCAAAATGACTTATCATCAACTAATCATGAAAAGTATGAACCAAAAAGGATTTCATCAAATATCTCCACATATAAACATTACATCAATGAACTTCTAATCTAATTCTACTCTACTTGGAAACACATCTCAATCATCTGCAAGAAGTTTGAAACCATGCTAATATTCCATAACCACACAAATCGCCATGAAAACAACAATGAACTTGTATTGATTTTGGAAGTCTTTCACAACAATTTCACATGTCTCTTCAACGATTTCGAAGAGTCTCCTCTACTCTATTTCTACTCTACTTTCTAATGATTCTCCCTTAGAAATGAGAGAAGTGAGCTTTATATAGTGCACAAGAATTACAATGAAGGGCCTAGATTGATTTTGGAACCAATGGCCAAGATTGAGACAACAAAGTAGTTTGTTACAAAAGTTACTATTTTTAGAACATGAGAGGCAATAAAGGCACGTTTCCCAATGTGATAAGCTTGAAATGGAATCTTTGAATTATCTTCCACATGGGCGCCCTCTCTGTAGTAGATACATTGAACTTTTAGACAATATGATGTGGCGAACTATGATTGGCTTGATGATGTGTACGTGCCACCTCAGCATGGAACAAACTGGTTTGGTCTTCTACATGTTCACACTGCTTGAAATATTTTCCCAAATTATTGATTTTTTGGAGTAGTCTTTGATTTTTGGATTTTCAACTCTGGAACTTGAAAATTTTGGAATTTTGGAATTTTTCAAGTTGCCTTTCATGCCTTAATGAAATTTATGGATTTCTTGACCATCTTTGCTCATTTTCAATTTTGCGAAATTCTTGTCTCCTGTGCAGGCTTCAACGCTGGATGATGCAGAAAGATGTCATGTACATGCATTCTTTGGAATAGATTTCATGACGGATGCTTTGTCCTTCTGACGCATGGAATAGATGACTAGAAAAATTAAAAGAATCCATGAAAATGAACTTCTGGAGAGATGTTCCTCTTGTGATGCTGGATTGTTGAACACGAAAGGTGGAGTGACCTTCATTTTCAGATGATTGAGCTTGCAAGATGATGATGAAGTTCTTCTCTTTCCGGTGATGAAATTCTCCTCTAGAACCAGGATGATGGCAAACTTGATGATATCTTGCCTCCGAATACTTTGATTTTTCCTCGCGATCTTCATCCACATAGACTTGTTGTTCTCCTTCAACACTCGCCGCTCCTTTAACATACATCATCAACCTACAAGCGAAAACACCTTAAGTTTGTATCATGATATGACATTTGATATAAAGGGAATTCAACAGATATTTTCACCTTCCTTATGAATGTGGGATAAATAAAATTTAATTTTAAAACCAATTTACACATATTTATCCTAAACTTCTTAAATTTGATACAAGGAAGAGCATGAAAACCCTTACAAACTTGACATTTTGATGAAAATATTGAGGGCGGAAATTGTTCACTGATGGGAAATTAGCGCCCAAGGAAGGGCGCATATTGTTCATTGATGAACATTTTCCCTGATTTGCTTTTTGAATAGAGTTTTCTTGTATTTTGTTTTTTTTTTCCTCAATTTCTTCTTGGCAAATAAATTTTTTGTATTGGATCTTGATTAAACCTTGTTGGAAATGAAATCATTTTCAAAGTTGTTGATGATTGAACAAATTGTCTTCATCTCCTCATGTGAAAGGATTCTTCTTGCATGGGCGCATAATGTTCATGCATGAACATTTTCCTTCATTTCTTGGGCGCAAATTGTTTGTTGATGAACAATTTCCCTAATTTTGTCTTTGATCAAACTTTGGCATTTTCCTTGAAATTTGAAATTTCTTCATTTTGGTGAATGAAGATTGAAAAGTTGTTTGCTAATTGGAAGATTTTCTATGTGCTTGATGTTGAGTGTATTCTCCTTGCCCATGAATATTTTTGCAATCAAATGTTAGTGCTGATCTCAATTCAAACTTTTGAGCAAATTTCTTCCAAGCTATTAAACATTCATAAAATTATATCAACTTGCAGGAATAGGAAGTTTTTCCAAGTGCAAAGATCTTCCTCTGGAAGGGCGCAAATTGTTCATTGATGAACATTTTCCTTCCTTGCTATACTTAGATATTTTTTGACTATCAAAACTTTTAGGACTTGTCTAATTTGCAAATGGTTTCCAATGAAAATGATTGTTTGAAGAAGTTGATGATAAAACCTAAGGCTTTTTCCACATTGATGAAAATTCTCTATTTTCCTGGAGCGCATAATGTTCATGGACGAACATTTTCCACCTTTCCAAATCACAAAATTTCTAAGTGTTAAAAATGACGGGTTTTCATCATTCAAACCTTCATTGTATGATAATCTTCACTTCCAAATGCATCATCTCCCAGGGCGCATAATGTTCATGGATGAACATTTTTCTCAATTTTGAATTTCCCATAGTCAAGTTTTCAAAAGATCTTCTCATTTTCATCAACTCTCTTAAGCAATTTGACATAATTTCCTCATGCATTTCCATGAATTTGACTAAGGAGAGTAGCATTTGATCATCTTTACTCCAAAAATGAAATCCTCATTAGGGCGCATATTGTTCATTGATGAACAATTTCCACACTTGATTTAGAAAATTTTCCCATTTTCAACATTTTTCTTTCTGGTGAATTTCATATCATTTGAATGATTTTGCATTTTATAAATGAAATCCTTCTGGAGTGCGAATTGTTCATTGATGAACAATTTCCCTCATTTGCATTTATCATACTTAGTCAAATTTTCAAGTTTTGATCTTGGGCGCATATTGAATGCTTAGATATTGAATTTCCTATACTTCAAATATTTTGAAATATACTTCCAGGATGTTTGAGATAGGTCTCAGATCCATGGGATTTAACATGCAGATTCTAGATTTTTGAGGATCCACCAGATTTCAGACTTAGTCAATTTTCAGGATCTCAGAACATCAGACTTTAGGATTCCAGACTTAGTCAATTTCAGAAGTTCAAGACATGCCTTGCCTTCACTTGCTCCCTGATTGAATCACTTGATAGATTTCATTTTGTCCAAGAGAAACATTGTCCAATTTGTGGAGGAGAGTTGATCTAATGACACTTCCTAAAAGACTCGACAAGCTCAAAATTGCAAAAAAGGGGGTCCCCATTTGCAATGGGGCAATGTGTGATTAGGTCACAACAAGGCATCCACTTCAAGGATCCCTCAGGTCCAGTCTGATTATTATACCAGTTCGAAGAGAAGAGTTGTTGAGGATCCAGTGAACATGCCGCAACCTGAAGTCACTTTCAAGAAAAGTCTGATGTTTCAAGCCACTCAGCTACCAATGCAAAAAACAAAATGTTGACTCTGCAGTAATACCAAATATTGGTGCTATGACTCAGCTGACTGAAAAGGCAAGATTCTTGGGAACATACCAAAGATTGCCAATGTCGGGCCTACTAAATGTGGTAGAACAATTAAAAAGAGCTCCCGCCAATGTTTCCCTCTGGGACGTGTTGTCGATCCCAGAACAAAAGACTATTGCAAAATGTGCTAAACGTACAGGAGACATCTGTGGCTACACCAGTCTCAAAGGATGTCGGGGGAAAGAAGCAAGTACGTTTGAAAAGCCCTCTCAGCAAGATCCAAAGGTTTCCCTAATGATTTCGAAGGTAGAAGGAGGTAAGGCCAAACCCACCCCATTCTATATGACTTTGATAATAGGTAAGAAGTTATTACATAATTCCATGATAGACTCAGGCGCAGGCGCCACTGTAATGCCAAAGCGAATAGCTGATGCCCTACAACTCAAATATGAGCCTATGGAGAAAGGGGTGATGCAGCTAGATGGGAAGAAGGTGCAAACAATGGGATTCCTTGAAGAACTTCCTCTTATGTTGTACGCGTGCCCAAATTTCACTGTGCGGCAAGATGTTTTCATAATACACATCCCACCTGTTTTCGGTCTCTGTTTATCCAGAGATTTCACTACCAAAATTGGAGAATATCTCTCCTTAGATTGATCGCATCTGATTCTATGAACCAAGTATGGTTCTAAAATAAAGGTGTTGTTAGAGCCGTTGCACAAGGAACACATTACAGAGGAAGTGATGACTAATTTTGAGGCAGCACATATTATGGTCACTCAGGATGAAAGACTTGATGGAGAAGGCGTCTTGAGTAACAGAAGTGAAGAGGAAGAAGCGCTTCTGTCGGAGGCCTCTCAGAATGGCCCTTTCGGAAACTATGGTTCCATCGGACTAGGAACATATGTAATCCTTGAAGAAGATTTTGTGATTCCAGAAATCACAAAGACGCCTGGGGAGATCGAGCAAATTATAGAAGGGGATACCTCTCTCTGGACTCTGCACTTTGATGGTGCTAAATGCAGAAACGGTTCGGGGGCTGGAATATGTCTTGAATCACCAGAAGGGGAGAAGATTCTCAGAGCCTTTTGCTTCCAATTCAGTTGCACGAACAATGATGCGGAGTGTGAAGCTTTGATGCATGTCCTTATCTTGGCCGAAAAGATGGGAATCAAATAGTTAAAAGTATTCGGAGATTCATAATTGGTAATCAATCAGGTTCGAGAAAAGGCAGCTGCAAAAAATGTGAGAATGAGATCCTACCGTCAACGGGTATGGGATCTGATAGAAGGCTTTGCCGCTTTGAATATTCAAGTGGTTCCAAGGACTCGAAACATTGAAGCAGACAGAATGACGCAAATCGGAGCACAATTCAACCCAACAGACGATCTGTGGCTAAACAAAAATATGGTGAAACTAATCATCCGACCAGCTATCTCAGATAATGGGAACCATTGGCAAGTCTTTGATAGCGATGATCAAATCGCCTTATTCCTGCAACAGTCTGGCGAGTTTGTTGATCATCTGCAACTTAAGATAGAAGAAGCTTATGGGGATCGGATAATCCAACTAAAGACAAATATGCTTCCCAAGGGCCTTATAACTTTGAGAATTTGTTTGATTCGGATGATGCCACAATAAACGGAAGAAGATTCATGGCCAACAAAGATGATTACTCTGAGCTAGAAGTCAGTGAGGCCAAGAGAATCAAGGTAGGGAATATTACTACCCAAGAAGAAAAAGAGCAACTGGTTTCTTTGTGCAATAAATATGATAAAGTGATATAGCCTGGAAATATGAGGACCTCTGGGGATACAATAAAGGAATAGTTCAACACACTATTGAACTAGTGGAAGGAGCAAAACCAGTTCGTCAAAAACAGAGGCTAGTAAATCCAAGGATCGAGACCATGATGGCGCAGGAATTGAAGAAGCTGATCGAATCCAAAATCATCTTCTCCATCAAACATTCAACTTGGGTATTGTTGATGAGGTTTTTGTGACTACAACAACATTAGAATAAAACACAGAGTATCCTATCCTCTCTTGAATAAAGCTTCTCAGACGCTAAACTACGTGATCGAATGAGACTGCTCCAAGGTTCCTTTTGTGTCAGGTCTTGACGTGCACAGGGATAGACTCAGTGGAATGATGTGATTTGCTGGTAATCACGAGGGGGACTTACGTGGGCTTACTCCTTCGTAGACATGGAATTCACTCTTGGGACTCGGACTTGTGAGCGAATGGAACTCTTTCACAAATGGACAGCTTGGAATTCCTAGGTTCCACTCTCTGGTTTAGGCGGATGATTTCGCAATGAAGCTTCTAGAAAACTAATCCTAGCGAAAATCTAAAAGAAAATGCAGAAGATGGGGTAAGGGTTTAGGAATCTAATCAATGGAAATGACTGCTGTTGAAGATGGAAACTGGAACCAGTCCTCTGCTGCGCCATGAGACAACAACTAGGCAGGGATGGTGCAATCTTCTGGGGTAGAGGTAGAGGTTTTCACACTGTCCTGTCATGGAACATGGAACTGATCATACAGAAACAGCCGAAGTTAAGCATGGATTACGTTCAGACTAACCATACAAAGTGATTTGCAAGCCACAGATCACAAATGGTATGAACTAATCAACTTCAATCATTCAACAAGAACATTTCCATCATATCTAAAAAGTACGAAAATACAAAAGAGAACTTCAATATCTTTCAGATTTGCTCCAAGAAATCAATAAGACCATGCCAAAAATCTAAAGAAATATATGAACACCATTCTTCAATGCATATATTATTGCTTCAGAAGTCTGTATTACAACAATCTGACTGATCCTTGGAGTTTCAGCTCACGAAAATAATGCAGAAATGAAAGCTAACTACTAGGGTGCTCTAGGAGCATCAGACTGATGGAAAAGAGAGAGAGAGATACAATGAGGCATCCCTCAGCCTTTATATAGGCTCTCAAAAATATCTTAGGGCAAAAGGAAATCAGATTTCCTTGAAACATGTGCCCTAGGTCATAAACCCTAGAAAAGCAGGTGGGGTCGTCAGAGTCCACATGTAGGTGACTGCCACCTGTCCTGGTCGTCAGAATGTGTAAGGAAAACTTCCAGCTGTCCTAGTCGCCACCTGTCTAGGACTCCTGGATAGGAATGTCCTGTCTGTCTGGAACTTCCTCCTGTTCTTTAGTCTCAAATTCCATGATGTCCTGGAGTCCTTTATCCTGAGTGCAGATTCTAGGGTGAACAGGATTTTCATGTGGAGGAATCCTTCCTTGAGCAGGGGCGCACTTTCCTTAGGGTCCTGGAATGGAATTCCTTCCTGAGTTGGAATTCCTTGTCATGGAATAGGATTCCCTGTCCTAGATTCCTGGGTTGGAATTCCTCATCCTTGGCGTGGATTCCCGTTCTTCCTGATGGATGGTGAGCTTGAAGTGTATCCTCTTGGTTTTCCAAGGATTGATCCTCTTGTCTGGAACTGGAATCCTTGATACTAGACTTGGAGTGATTTCTCCCATTCCGCCATCCTTGATGCAGGCATTCTCTGTCATTTGAAATCTTTGGAAGGACATCTTGATCTTCCTTATCCCTTTGTGCGAAGTCTCCTTGTCGCCGAACTGGAATCTTTGATGTTGCCTTCCCTTCCCTCGGTATGCATGTATAGTCTTCTTATTGTCGGAACTCCTGGATCCTTGAAATGGTCATCATTTTCGGCACTTGAACTCTCTGCATCCATCCTGCTTGCCCCAGATCATCCTTGTTCATGCTCCTCATGGAACTTATCCTCGTCTTGGATTCCTGCAAAACATGGGAAACCTCGAATAGTCATGATGCACAAAATCCATAAATACAATACAATATGAAATGAAACATGAATGATTTTGCAAGTTTTGATCAATTTCACTTATAAATTCCTGAACAAACAAAGGATTTCCCTCATTCTCTGGCATTCTTCATACTCGACTAACTTTTCCTTCATTCCATGGTTACCAGGCATGGACAGGAGGAATTTCAGTTGGTCGGGGATTCCTGCTCATCTTGGAATTCCACTTGTCTCGGAGGATGAATTTCTGCCCTCCTTGCTCTGGAATTGAATTTGAATGATTGTAAATGACTTGGGCGCCCTCCTTTTATAGGTAAGTTGTCCTTCTTTGCCACTTGGCCGACCTAGGTTAGAGGAGAAGAATTTCCTAACCGCCAAACTTTATTCCTAGCCGACTTGGTCTTTTGTCCTTTTCTCCCATGTCGGTGGTCGGGGATTTATGAATGTCGGGGATTTTGGCATGTTGGGGATTTTGGCATGTCGGGGATTTTGCAATGTCGGGGAATTTGACACGTCGGGGAATTCCTGAGGTCTAGGATTTTGCGACGTCGGGGATTTCTTGAGGTTTTGGATTTTCCTCCCTAGCATAACTCTTGAACTTTTGCTAAAATCCAACTAAGTCTTGGAAAACTTTCTCCTATGGAATCTTACTCAGATGGAAGGTTGTAATTTTGCACTTTGAACAGGAATCATTTCATGTGTATTTCAGAGTAGACTGGATTCCAAAATTTCATTATGCAGGTCCCATATTCCAGACTGGGTCAGGAATCTCCTGGACGCACAATCCTGAAAGTACTGGATTTTGCGCTCAAGGACAAAATTTGTCCTGGAGCGCACAATCCAGAAGGTACTGGATTTTGCGCCCAGGACAAAATTTGTCCTGGAGCGCACAATCTAGGAGTTACTGGAATTTGCGCCACTTGACCTTGGAATTCAGTTTTCAGGGATTTTAAGCCAATGACTTGCATTTTTCTTCAGTTTTGGACTGGGATTCCAGTTTTGTAGCAGGTCCGCTCTCTTAGCTATTCCATGGAGGTTCAGATGTTGATATGGGACAGAAAAACGGAGTTCATTTCTTCCATCCTTGTTTGTTTCATCCTTCGTTCGTTCCATCCTCGCGGAATCTGTTACTTCCAAGGCGAGATGCGAAGTTCATTTGTTCCATCCTTCGTTTCTTCCATCCTCCGAGAGTCTGTTTTCGATGGCGAGACACGAGGTTTATTTGTTCCATCCTTAGTTTCTTCCATCCTCCGGGAATCTGATGGCGAGACACGAGGTTCGTTTCTTCCATCCTCGTTTCTTCCATCCTCGCGGAATCTGTTACTTCCAAGGTGAGATGAGAGGTTCGTTTGTTCCATCTTTCGTTCCTTCCATCCTCCGGGAATCTGATGGCGAGACACGAGGTTCGTTTCTTCCATCCTTCGTTTGTTCCATCCTCCGGAAATTCGGTGGCGAGAGACGAAGTTCGTTTGTTCCATCCTTCATTCGTTCCATCCTCGCGGAATCTGTTATTTCCAAGGCGGGATGAGAAGTTCGTTTCTTCCATCTTTCGTTCCTTCCATCCTCCGGGAATCTAATGGCGAGACATGAGGTTCGTTTCTTCCATCCTTCGTTTGTTCCATCCTCCGGAAATTCGGTGGCGAGAGACGAAGTTCGTTTGTTCCATCCTTCATTTCTTCCATCCTCTGGAAATCTGCTATCTCTACGACTGAAGGATAGATGTTCATTTGTTCCATCTTTCAACTTACCTGTTTGGAATTGGCTAAGTCTGGTAGCCTGAAATCCTGAAATCCTGAAAAATTGACTAAGTTTGAAATCTGGTGGATCTTCCAAATTCTAGATTCTGCATGTTAAATCCGGTGGATTCGAGACCTATCTCAAACATCCTGAAAGGCATATTGAAAAATATTTAAAGTATAAGATTCTTATACTTAAATATATTTTTTAATATACCTTTACCCTAAGAGACACTGAAAAATGGCAAAGATTGTCCTTGAGCGCAAAATCCAATAGGTACTGGATTTTGCGACCAAGGACAAAAAGTGTCCTTGAGCGCAAAATCTAGTAGGTACTGGATTTTGCGACCAAGGACAAAAAGTGTCCTTGAGCGCAAAATCCAGTAGGTACTGGATTTTGCGACCAGGACAAAAAGTGTCCTTGAGCGCAAAATCCAATAGGTACTGGATTTTGCGACCAGGACAAAAAGTTGTCTTGGGCGCAAAATCCAGTAGGTACTGGATTTTGCGACCAGGACAAAAATCTGTCCTGGGCGCATAATCCAGTACCAGCTGGATTATGCGACCAGGGATAAGTCTCCTGAAATTGCCCTAAGTCGAATTTGCGAATCTTCCGAGCTATGAAATGAGGTTGAGTGCCGGACCGAGATTTAAAGAGATATCCCTTGGCTTTGACCTTCCGGACTAGAGTTGTCAGGCCGGGACTAAGTTACATGACTGAAGGATGATCATGCCAAGGAGTGACAGTCTCTGTTGAACTCCGCAATCTTGGTTGGAAGAAGAATCTAGATAAACTTTGAAACAGGATTCCAGGCCGGAATTCCTTGAACGAGACTCCGGGATAGGTACTTCTGGACAGGACCTCGGATTGGACCTCCGGGCTGGATTCTTGGACTGGAGTCTAGGAATGACTTCCTGAGTGGGACATGGAGTCTTGGAACAAGATTAGAATTGAGTTCCATGCCGGGAATTGAGAGGGTTCTAAGGTGGAAAGATGGATTTTGACATGGAAATGACAAGCCTTGTTGAATTCAGGACCTTGGATTGGAACTTCGGGACAAGAAACCAGACAGGAACTTTGGAATAGGATTCCTGGATAGGACCTTTGGGACAGGATTCCCGAACAGGAACTTGGACAGGGACTTCTGGACTGAAGTCTTGGAACAGGATTCCTTATTCATCACGGAGTCTTATGCTGAGAGGGAAGGATTTGGATTTCTTATGGAATGATGGACTTATGCCATGGATTGGTCAGTTTTGATCGAGGAATGATAGTCAGGGTTTCACTTATCCTCAGGAAAACTCACTACTTCAAGCATTCCTAATGTTCCTTGTGAGCTGACTGCTCGGACATTCTTTCCTAGCTTCATGGGTTAGGACAAGGAACTGCAAGATCAAAGCAAAAAACGACGACGAAAGTGATCGAAAGAGGGGGTCCCCATTTGCAATGGGGCGATGTGTGAAAACGTCACAACAGGTATCTAATTTGGTCCCGGTTCAGAAGAAGAAGGGTGAGATCAGGCTTTGTGTAGATTTTCAAGATTTGAATTGAGCTTCCCTCAAGGATCATTATCCTTTGCCTTCTATGGAACAGATTCTGCAGACAGTGGCTGGAGCGGAAAATTTTTCTCTTTTAGACGAGTTTTCCGGATATAATCAAATATGGTTAAAGGAGGAGGATCAACATAAAACCACTTTCACTACAAAGTGGGGAACCTTTGCTTATGCAAAGATGGATTTTGGCTTGTCAAATGCCGGGGCTACATTCCAGCGCGCCATGGATATCGCCTTTATCGAGTTGATGAATAAGATTATTCTGGTTTACCTAGATGATCTCACTCTGTTCACTAGGGCTAGTGAGGATCAATTCGACCATGTTGAAAAGATTTTTCAAAGCTGCCAGGAATTTGGGATTTCCTTGAATCCTAAGAAGTGTGTTTTTGGTGTACCTCAAGGAAATCTATTGGGACATATTGTGTCAAAGGAAGGGATCTCTATAGATCTAGAAAGAGTTGAAGCTATTTTGAACCTGCCATTGTTGGTAAACAAAGAGTACAATCTTTCTTGGGAAAGATTAAGATTGATTTTGCAGATTTTGTAGGGTTGGTCAGATCCATTACTTCGATGCTTGAAAAGGAGTTGAATTTCAAATGGACCCCAGAAGGTCGACAAGCTTTTGAACGTGTGAAGATGGCCATTTCATCCACTCTGATGTTGGTAAATCCAGATGTTACCAAGGATTTGTTTATGTATGTATATGACGGGGAGCACAGTGTAGCTGCGGTCCTGACCCATAAGGGAGATCTTTAGTTTGAAGAACACCCGATTGCCTTTTATTCAAGGACTCTACAAGGCTAGGAGTCCAACTACAATTTTGTAGAGAAACAGACCTATGCTATAGTCAAGGGTCTTAAAAAATTCTGGCACCTAGTGACTGGAAATAAGGTAATAATCTTGGTAGCGCATCCAAGTGTGCGTGAGTACATCATGGAGGGGGAAATCACAGAAAAGAGAGCCAGTTGGATTACTAAGATATGGAGTATGATGTGGAAGTCAAGCCAACAAAGCTGGTTAGAGGAAGAAGAATCTGTGAGTACATTGCCCAGAGTATAGATTCTGCTGAGGATCAAAGGGGAGGCTTCAGAGACAGTATTGATGAATCAGAGGGTTAGCACAGACTCATGGGTGTCAGATAGGGTGTGTTTCATGGAAACATGGCGATACCCTAATCATCTGCCTCCCCATAAGAGGTGTTTCTATCGAATGCAGAATCCCAACTACTCCTTGATTGATGGCTTTCTTTTCAGCTGCAACTTCAATGGTATTCTGCTTAGATGCGTAGAAAAGGGTGAAGCCGATAGAATTCTGCATGAGCTACATTTTAGTCTGTCCAGGGGGCATTTCTCAGCTAAGACTATTGCAGCTAAAATTCTGTGCAGAGGATATTACTGGCCGACTCTGTTTGTTGATTGCTATGAGATGGTGAAAATGTGTCAGCAATGTCAATTTTTTGCAGGAAGACGAAGGAATGTCGCTATGCCCCTTACCCCAGTTATGGTGGAAGAGCCATTCGCTCAATGGGGTCTGGATTTATAGGAATGATCAACCGATTTTCAGCGCTGGTCACAAATGGATCCTCACAACGACTGATTACTTCACCAGGTGGAGTGAGATAGTGCCCTTGAAGGAAGCCACTGAAAGTGCCATCCTGAGTTTTCTGGAAGATATTGTTACAAGATTCGGAGCCCCAAATACGATCATATCCGATAATGCTAAGGCATTCTTAGGATCTAAAGTTTCTGAATTCGCCCTGCAAAAATTGTATTTTCTTGAAGACATCCTCAAATTACTACCCGCAAGGAAATGGCCTAGCCGAATCGACAAACAAAAACTTGATTCGATTGATCAAAAGGATGGGCGAGGATCATCAAAAGGAATGACACAAAAATGTAAAAGCCGTATTATGGGCAGATCGCATCACCTCGAAGCAAATTATCAAGACCTCTCTTTATGAGCTCGTATATGGAAAAAGAGTTTCAATGCCCATGGCAATAGAGATTCCTGCACTATAGCTCCTTAAAAAGATGAATATCGAAGAAAATGGAGTGATGCAAGTAAGATTCGTTGAATTAATAGAGCTCCAGGAACAAAGGGAATTTGCCTATAATGCCATTTATGATCGCCAATCAACTATCAAGCGATGGTTCGACCAAGGGTCCACCAATTTAGGTTTCAAAATAGGGGATTCAGTCTTGAAGTGGGAAGAGAGAGCTGCAAAACCAGGCCATCATGCAAAGTTTGATTCTCTATGGAGAGGTCCATTCAAGATAGTGGACTGCAAGCTAAATAATGCATTTGACTTAGAAGATGCAGATGGAGAAGTGACAAAGATTTCGATGAATGGGATCTTTTTGAAATTTTATAATTGAATGAAGTTGTGACACTTGTACATAGTTAGCTAGGTGTTATTTCGCGAGAGGTGTTTCCTGCCACTTTTTGAATAAGTGCCTGTTGCACAACTTGTGTTTTTCAATAAAGTCTTTGGCGTTTGCCACGTGCCTGGTTTTTGTAGCTCCTGAGTTAGAGTCGCAAAAATTGCCCAACTATCGAAGATTTTCAATCATTGATTGGTAGGTATCATTAATTAACATATCATCATGGAGATTTGCTAACAGGGCACTGACAAGACTCCAGCGTGTGCGAAATTAAGGCGGCTAAAAGGACGCGTCAATTAAACAACTAGAAACATTAAATGCACATGAGCGGAGCAACCATATACATTGTTTTGAAGGCCGAGGAAACTCATTTTGTGATATGACGGATTCAAGAATTACAACCAGAGCAAGTAAAGTTTTTCTTTGCAGACGAAGTGTCTTGAGATTCTGAGTCTGTTTCAGTTGTTTTTGGAGTCGAGAGTTGTCTAAGAAGTGGTGTTAATAGCCTGAGGCGTGATGGAGTTACTTGATGCAGGGAGCAGTGGTGCTATCAAAAGGAAGAGGTCTTCATCAACAAGGGCTACTGTAGAGCTGCCACCAGAATTGGCTAATAGCAGGTCATACGCTTCAGCACCAATGCAACCCAAGCCAAAGCTACCTCATATTAGAGAGCACAAAAGAGGTAGGTGGAAAGATTCCACTCTTGTAATGGACCCTGTTGATAATATCTTTGATCCTGTTTTATCTAAAATAACTAAGAATCTCAGAGAAGGAGCCCATGCACGCGTGCTAGCAAGGGTTAAGGCGTGGGATGTAGAAACCTTTGGAATAAGGTTGTGGAGTTCCCAGTTGGCTCAATTTTTAGTTCATCTAGTGTCTCCTAGCCCCGAGCTAGTTGACACCTGTATGCAATGTTACAACAAAGATACCCACATCATTGTGGGTTGAAACATCAAGGTGACCATTACTGCGCAGGCTGTGAGGGATATGCTGGGCATCCAATATGAAGCTTCTGTAGACTTTTGCAGTCTGGTCAAGTGGCAAAAAATATGGGATACGCGGGACAATCGATTGGGTTTCCTAAACAATGAGCCCCGCTTGGACCGTAAGAATACAGTTGTGCCTTCTCTACCAATTGCTTTATCTAGTTTCTATAGGGATGTGCAGGATGCATGCTCAATGCTCGCTTTCATATGAGGCATTGATAATGATGTAAATGTGTACGATTTTCAATTGGGTGCTATTTTTCGCCTAAAGACAATCTCCCGGCAACAGGCCTACAAGATGGATCTTTTAGAGATCATCGCGGATAGGTTGAACTATTAGCTAGCCAATTTCCATCATCAACAATACTTTAGGTACACCTCTTTCTTGTTGCATTTGATGCTGTTTCAAAACCCCCAATTCTTCTCGCCCCACATGCAAGTCACAATGACCGAGGGGACGGATGACGGCCAAAGATTGATTCTTGTGTCTGCATGGACTCACCTCCTATCAATTACTTCTGATTTTTATGAGTATTCCGAATGTTTTATGACCTCGGCTCTAATAGACCTTAGTCCAGATGTGATTTCTTTTTGAATAAGTGATAAGCAGCGAGCCTTGTTGTCTAGTATTCGTCTCCCTTGCGACTGGTTCTTTGGTGCTCATTTTACTATGCTACGTGTACATGGTTTCAAGGAGGAACCATTTAAATTACCCAAATTTCTGATTGACAGAGTCGTCGTCTTAGAGCTGGTTTGCCAGCTCAACGTTATTTATTCCGAATTTGGGGCCGAGAAGAAGAAGGCCTTTTATGACATTCCTTTCTCTAAAGGGGGGGGGGCATTACAATAGTGAAGCGACAAGCAAATCATTTGCTCATGATGAAATTGGTTGAGATGGGTTTGGATCAAATAACAGACAAATGGCAGAATGACCCCGAGGGTGTTGTAAAGAAATGGCTAGCTTCATCAAAATGTCAAATGCCTTTTGAGCATCAGACTCGCCCTTCTTTTGAAGCAAGGAGGTCACTGCTCACTGACACTGATGATGATTATATTGAACTAGAGCAAATCCCGGATGAATCTAGGCCTTTGTGGGAGGCATTTTATCAGATTCTTAAGCCTTATGATTCAACAAAACCAATGGGACGTGGCATTAGGGCTGCTTTGTTAAAAGATGATTGGCCTATGGAAAAGATTAATGCCTACTGGTAATATAGGCAAGAAATATTTGAATGGCAAAAGAATTTTGGTGATATAGAAACAAACGAAGAGTGGGAGCGAATATTGGATGAGCATCATGCTGAATCAACCTCCCCATATAATGTGAGCAAGATTTCTGGTGGGGGAAAAGAATCAGAAACTGAAATGGATGTTGAGCCAGAAGAACGAGAAGAGGAGCAAGAGCAAAAGGAAAAAAGAGACGGAGGCTTCAGTTACAAGAGGAGTCTGAGGATGAAGATCTTTTTATCACTGGGTCAACAACTAGCGCAACAACATTTATCGGTGCTTTGGTAAGTATGTCTTCACCCTCTTCTACTTAGTTTGTTCCTCCTGCTTTTCATACTCCCCTCACAGTGCTCCCTCCTCCTATTTCATCTTCTTTGCCTATGACTCCACCGCTCTCCTTTTCCACACCTGTTGCAACACAATTAATGGCCCCACCTTTGAGCAATTTGCCGCCATTCTCCCCTTCTATTTTAATGATGCACTTTGCAGTTCCCCCAAGCTTTTGCCCTGCTTCAGTGCAGCAACAAGTGATCATTCTCTATGGTCTGCTCCAAGGTGTCCCTTTTGCCGGCGGGATGATTCCATCCCCATTTGCATTCCACCAATAGGTTGAAACCACACGGAAGGCCCGAGAGGCCCGTTTGGAGAAGCAAAGGATGAAAGAAGGTTGAGCCCCTGTGATCCCTTGCATGCGCTTCCTATATGATCATGCTCAGTAGGCTTTGATGATTGGTCATATGACTCCAATGGTAATAAAGCCTCAGGAACAGATGTAGTCCGAGGATTATTCCATTCACGCAGTTGGTTTGAACTTTGCATAGGCCGGGCCACAAGATAAGGTGGAATTAATGGAGGAAACTCAGAAGTCCGTTACGATGGACTATATAAAAATGAGCTAGAGATTTGAGAAACAGGAGCAAGAATTGGTTCGGGTTAAAGGCACGGTGGACCAACTTCAGGTGGAGGTGAAAGCCAAGGATGCAGAACTCTCCAGACTCTGTTGAAGTATGGAACTTGGTTTCCATGGAAACGTTGAAGGCAGAATAGACGAAGAGTGCTCGGTTGAGTGTGGAGCTAGAAACAACAAAAACACATCTTGATAACCCGAAGCAGGAGAAGAGTTAGGTCGAGAAGCATCTTAGTGACAGTAGAGGCAAATTGACATAGTTGCGTAAAAGCCTTGCAGAAGAAAGAGATGCAAATAAACAACTGAGGGAGGAAGTTCAAGCAAAGGATCAACAACTTCTTCAACTCAAACAAGAGCTTGTGCAACAACCTCCCATGATGAGTGTGTTACCTCTGATCCATGAGTTGTATGTTTCATATTGGGGACGCATCTCGAAGGAGATCTCGAAACTCAAGTTGGCACTCAAATTCATTGTAGACGCTTAGGGCCTTAGTGTTGAGGTAGACGTTGTTGTTGAACAAACTCTCTCCTCGGTGACCCCCAAAGTAGCCAAATCTTAATTGTTAGTGCAAAAGTTGTATAGCTCTTCTAGCCGTTGTCATGGATAATAGAAGAACCGCTGTGGTAAAGGTGAATGAATTCTTGGGTCGAAACAAAGCGGCCCAGAAATGCAAAGGCCATTTGGAGGCTTTGAAGCAGGTGGTCAGAGAAATGAAGGGACACATTGAAAACTTGGTCCAACTAGGACTCCCTTCACCATTTCTCGATGATTCAACAGTCCTTACGGAGGAGCAGATTAAAGCTTTGTTGTTGAATAAGTAGAGTGACCAGACAACATTTGTAGGTTTGAGCCAAACACCAAGTGTCACATAGGTAGAGACAGTATTACAACCTCTCGCACAATTGGAATTCTAGATCAAAGCCGCCATCGAAAGCCTTAAGGGCTTTTCCTACAAAGAGATCCTGGATTTGGATACGGTGTTTGAAGCATTGAAGAAGAAAGTACAGCCTTTTGAGGATGATTGGGCCTCTTTGCAACACCAGAAGCTATAATGCAGATTACTGTTGTTTTTCACATTTTTGGCTTTTCTCTTTAACTATTAGAGTCTTTTCTTTCTGGGTTCTTCTATGCAAGCGCAGATCCCTTGGTGAGTTGCCAAGAATTGTAGAGTAAAAAACTCTACATTTTGAATATTTTAAGGTTTGTGGTGAGATTCATTTTGGTTTCCAAGGGGAGAAGCATCAATAGAAACAATGATCAATAGATGGAGTCGCAGGCCTATATATATATCTATGTTTCGGCTTATACCCATTCCTATGTTTTTTCGGGTGTATCATGTTTCTTTTGAGTTAGAGCGGGGCTTCCACGCGTCTCATTGGCGCTCCTCCAACGTTGCAAGGGTTTTGACATCTTCATCTTGTTGCACTATTGGTTGGGAGTTCCACGCGTCACCTTTTCGCATCTGTGGGGCTCATAGCGGTGACATAGTTTCCGTTTTATATCATTTGCCGAGGAAGGGCTAGTGGAATCCACGTGTCTTCTCCGTTCACATTTTGCGAGGCTCCAGTTTTGACATTCCCTTCCTGTTGCGCTATTGGCCATCTGGGGATACATGTCGCTTTTGCGCTTCATATAAGATTCACATTGGGGAGTAGCATAAAGTTGGTGGGCCCCTTAGTATTTTGAGACGTGGTAGTCTCTAAGGAGTCACGGAGGGTCCCGACGGTGTAATGTCCCTTTTTTGGCACATTGAATTTTGTGCGCAATATGCTGTTCCTAATCCCATGAAGGCTATCCGACATGGAGTGATCATAATTCTATTTGCAGAGCAGTTGTGGGTATCTCAAGTCTGCAATTTCATCATGGATGGTCGAAGTTATTTGTCAAAAGATATTGGTCCGGTTTAATTATCAAATTTGGAGTTATAAGGAGTTTATTTAATTTGATATTTAAACAAGTCATTCTAATTATTTATTGTGTACTAAAGTATAAGGTTGGATTATTTAAAGTGACTTAATGTTATGTCTTGAGGGGAAAAAGGAAATGTTTTATTTATTATTCCCTAGTCACTCAAAGTGTGCACATAACTTGGAAATAGAAATATTTCATAAGTGGGAGGAGAAAAGGTTCTATTTTCAAGAAAGATCATTTTGTAACTCCTAGAGGCTTTTAAAAAGGGAGTGGTAGCTCATTTGGGGGGATGCTTGGAATTTGTATTGTTACTCTGTTGGATTGAACTTGCGTGTTCTTCCTTTTTCTTCCTTCTTGTGGATGGAAACCCACTCGAAGAAGATCAATTTCGGTAGTGAGATATCTACCCTAGCTGGTTATAGAGGTTTCTACTTCAGGAAACCTATGGAGCTAATCAGAGATTGTTAAGTTGTGATTTTGCATTGTAATCCTGTTTTTGAAGGTTGGGAATAAAGTTGAGATGATTGATAGTAGTTTTGGATTTGTATCTGCTGTGAGTTTCATAGCATGGCCGTACACTCCATAGCCGTACAACTGTGATCACATTTTTGGAGAATACAAAATAACATTGAAGATTGTTGGTCCTATGTTATTTCTGGTGTCATTGTATGGTAGAAACACTTCTTTAAGATCAATTTAAGAAGTTTTAATGCAATGAATGAATTGTGGTGACCATCCGTACCAACTGAAATCTTTATATGCATGTTAGAAATTATTGTTGGTGATATTGAAGCTGAAGCTTATTGAAATCTTTTTGTATGCTATAGACATCCATTTCAAGCCTATTTGTAGATGCTTTAATACATGTCAAAGGATTTCTGAGCAAGTCTGTACTGTTAAGCCGTACCAACTTGAAATGGTCGATGCACATCACAATTTAATATCAATTCCTTTGCATTGAATATTGATTGCAATGTTGTTGTATGGTCTAGGCGACCCTTTCTGAGTATATTTGATAGTGTTTTAATGAATATTGCAAGAGTTATGGGCAAATCCGTACTTTCCTGCAGCCGTACCTGTAAGGTACGATTCAACACATAAATTAATGTTGGATTGATTATGGTTCAAGATCATATGGGATGCTCTAGTGAGCCATAGACGCCTCTATTAAGCAAGGTTTCATTGATTTTAATTGAGGTATTTGACTCTTGAGAGTGAACCGTACTATCATGGCTGTACGGCCCTGTGCTGAAGCTGGTCATTCTTAAGGGCAGAGATATTAATTATATACTTTGTTCTTGTGTTCATAATTGTTGTATATGGTTGTGAGATCAGATTGAAGGCAATTTGAATTGGTATCAAACATCTATATGTGCTTGCATTGATGACTCCTCCATGACAGCCGTACAGTTTGAGGAATCACTGAAATCTGCAGTACAGTGAACAGTCATCAGCAAATTAGTCTTTCTTCCAGTAGTCAGCTATTGAAAGTTTATTGATGCCATTCCATGCAGGGTATGATCTTTCTTTCTTCAAGGGAATCTTTATCAAGTACTTATCATGCATGTATGAATATCACCATTTTGGTTCATTGTAATGTTAATGAAATTCACTAAGTAACCCTAGATGGTAATACCGCCAGTGTGGAGAAAGAATCACTCTTTATTTTCTATCACCCACTGAAAAGTGGAGTATTCCCACTGAATAAGTGGATGGCGTTTGTAATCTTTCTTTAATGTTCATTTTACCCACTGAATAAGTGGTGAATTCCCACGTCAAGTGGATGCCCGCCGCAGCGGATGAATTGAAGTGCCTTGATTGCATAGTTGTCACTGTAGGCCAACATCAACGTATGCTCTCGCCTTGCCCATTCTGGGATCTGGGTGATTAGAAAGTGTAAGGCATTTTTAGTTGTTTATGCATTTATGCTAACACTGTTCATAGCTTTGCAAAATTGAAATTTTTTTTTGGGTAGAACATTACAGACGGCTAAGGGATAAGGATTGACACTTGACATCACTGTGCTTTTTGGAAGCGTGAGTCTTCTAACAGTTTCATCTTGATGCGCTATTGGCCAGCCTATCCACGTGGCGGCTTTTTCTCCATGTAGAAGATCATGCAGCGCTTTGAGGCTTTTAACAGGCAGTCTTTGCTGTAACTAGGAGTTATTCTATGCTTTTGCTTTAGTTAGTTGTTTGTTTCAGGGATTTCCTCCACTCAGTAGTCTATTTAAGAGCGTGAGCTTTTATTTTGTAGCAGTTGGAATTTATTCAAATATAGTAGAGAAGAGACTTGAGCCTTCGTGGGTGCTTCTTCGAAAGGATTCTGAATATTGTGTATCTGGGCATTAATCTGGGCCTTGTATACTTTGTTCTCCTTTCATCAATGAAGAGAAATGACATTCTGTGCTAATTTCTGAGTCTTTTATCTGCTGTGTTTGCAATATTGCGATTCATTTGATTCGTTGTTGAGTAATGAGATACAATCTACTATGAAATCATGCATTTATGCTCTTGAAATAGTCACGATCGTTTCTGTTAATTATCAATAGCTAGAGATAGTGAGTCCTTTCCTTCATAATAAATCTGAATCTAATCTGGCGCATTGCCTTAGTTTAATTTCAATTGTTAGTGTTATTATTTAGTTTTCTTCTTCTCTTTTTTCAAACCACGAAGAAACTTAGAAGAGTCGACTTCTCTAAAATCCGGAGCTTATCTCAGAAGCAAGTTCCACATTTTGAGATTTCCCATTGTTGTTAGTTAAATGCAAATTTTGCTATCAACTTTACTTTGGTTGAGATGTAGAGATTAACTACTGGCTGTTTTATATCCTTGGGATCAAGAATTGTTTCATCAGAGTAAGCTCTAGCACACTTTAGTGTTATCTTCCACCTAAGTATAGTACAAAGCAGTTGCCAATCTCAGTTGCAAAGAAGTATGGTTATGTTGGGTTTTGAGGGATTTGCAATTTTCTTAGATTACATTGACTACACTTTTTTGTGACAATCAGGGAGACTTGAAATTAGTGAAGAACATGCACGCACCAAGCACATTGAGGTTCACTATCACTACATTTGGCAATTGGTTGACATTGATGATATTTCTTTCCTCTAATGTGCCCCTTAGGAGTAGTCTGCTAAGCTACTGACTAAACCTTTTGGTACTATTATCTTTGCAAAATTTCAAGACAAAAATGGAGTTGTCTTTGGTTTATTCATTAAGGGGGTATTAGATATAAATTTT
Organism: Cunninghamia lanceolata; assembly: GCA_027924645.1. NCBI lineage: Eukaryota > Viridiplantae > Streptophyta > Pinopsida > Cupressales > Cupressaceae > Cunninghamia > Cunninghamia lanceolata. The sequence goes on from BSBN01000394.1 coordinate 309,962, forward strand.
TAATATAATGTTAGACTATACTTTGTAGATATACATTTATTGCTTATGTTAATGATGTAATAAAACCACATTAGTTAGGTCTAAAAGGTAACTTTTAATGTGAGTTACAACCACCATAGTAACTTACCCGTACGATAATAAATACAAGCTAATGCAAGGCTGTTAGGGTTCATGAGCAATCTTGCATCACATAAAAACAATAAAGGTAAGGTGAGAACAATTTTAGCTTTGGTGTGTGTGTTTAGGTGAAATGGCATTTTCAGGCAAATTGGAGAGTCAAAAGAATGTTCCAGCTAACTTCGGTAGCAACGAAACTGTAAGTGCAATTTCAGCAGCATCAGATTACAGTTGCATTTTTAGCAGTAGTCTATCATCTCTTGCAGCAACATGAGTTCACTTCAGCAACAAGCTTGTGTGTAAGTTTAACAGCATCATGGATTGACTTCTATAGCACTATAACTTCAGCAGAAATTTGGATGACTTCAACAACAAAATGTGGTTGACAGTTTACAAAGACAATTTTGATAATATGAATCTCAGAGGACACTTTGCATCATCTTTGTCTCGATCAATTTCATTCAGAACTCCAGTTGGCAAATGGATCACATGGTTTTATTAGTGGGTATTATTCGTGCCCAAACATTTCATCAAACACTTGTTAGTTGTTAAAGCCTTAGCATGATTTCAACTGGGATCAAACAACACAGATGAAGAATCATGGACATTTCTTCGATAAAAAAGCCCAACCATAACTCAAAGCTGTTATTTTTGGAGGCCAAATCGTGTGCCATGATGATTTACATTCATACAAGTCATCATGTGGCATTTAGTGCAAATGAATCGATCCAAAAACTCTATGCAGATTGAAACTTGGACAGATGAGAACGGACAAGTTGTTCTTGGAACAAAAACTTGCCAGCTGAGAATATTCGTTTAAGGGAAGGCAAAATATTAGCGGCAAGTTGTGGGAATGCAAGAGGGCAACCATTTAGAACAAAAAGGCATTGGGAAAATAGGAAAAGAGGAAATAACTAACAGAAGAAATTTTGCCATACACACATTGAAGTGTATGCCATCCAATTCTCTCTAACTTTGTGTAGTCATTCTTCCAAATATTTGGCCTTCCTGTCAATCCTTAACTTCACTCTCATGCTTGAAGTATTATAATGATCAGATTTGAGACACTTGTTGTGTGGAGGCATTTGAACTTGTACTAATGGGTTAACATTACCTTTTTATTATAGTTGATACCAAACAAAGTTGTGTTATGTGAAAGGTTCTCAGTAAAGGCTAGTGCAAACTAACCATCGTAATTTTTTAAAGGCATTCCTTGCTTATGCATTCTCTAGCCTCCTACAATTAAAGCCATCAAAATTGTATTTTGATGAGTGGGGCTTGAGAGGAAGGGCAAGTTGGTTCTGGTTTGGTTATCAAGTGGAGAAATGTGCTTGTATTGTGCGGACGAAGACCCATATACAACCAAATTGGACAAAGTAGAAATGTGGAGAAATGTTTACTTGTATGCCTTGAGGACTAACATTTTTGATGATGAGATATGGAGGTCTTGAATGGTTCTCAAAACCTTGATTGTTCCCTCGTTGCTATACTCTCTCACTTATGAAACTTAGAATAAATGAGTGGAGAAAGTTTATGAGTGAGTCAACTTGTAGTTGTGAACATTCAAACAATAGATTGTAGTGGGAGTTGGATACTATCCAACCAAATCTTTTGACTTAATGAGCATTGAATGAACAAGTGGCCAAATGTTCCTATTGCTAACAATTTAGGGAATGTGTAGGTCCTATGATTCCTCTAGCTTGATACTTGGAGGATGTCAATGGTGAGATTTCTTTGAGCAGAATCAATTGGAAAACTTTGATCTTCAACCATGAATGAGGTTCATAGTTGGTTCCAATATTTTTGTGGTTGCTATGTGTTGTGACGTTTTCACACATCGCCCCATTGCAAATGGGGACCCCCTCTTTTGCTCGCTTTCGCCGTTGTTTTTGCTTTGATCTTGCAGTTTCTTGCTCAAATCCATGAAGTTAGGAAAGAATGTCCGAGCAGTCAGCTCACAGGGAACATTAGGAGTGAAGAAAAGAGTGATTCTCCTGAGGATGAATAAGGCCCTACCTATCATTCCTCGATTAAATCTAGGTAGTCCATGGAAGGAGTCCATCATTCCATAGAAGAAGTCCAAATCCTTCGCCCCTCAGCATAAGACTCCTTGACGAATAAGAAGATCCTTATCCAGGAATCCTGTTCTGAAAAATTCCTGTCCAGAATCCCGTTCCAAGGTCTATCCGGATTCTTTTTCCACAGTTCCAATCCATGTTTCAAACTTCAGAGTCTGGAGGTCCTTGTTCGCAATCCCATTCCGGTGGTCTTTGTCCTAAGTCCCTGTCTAGGGCCCTACTCCAAAACCCACCATGATTTCTGTTCCAGAGTTCTAAATCCAGAGTCCGGGGTGCACCAAGGGCTTGTCATTCCTTGCCGAAACTCATCGATCCTTGACTTGAAGTAATGGAAAATTCCAAAGATGACTACAGGGGTTCCATGATAAAAGAGGCAGTTCCTCGTTCCAAGGTATAAATCCTAGTTCAAATGTCAAGAAGCTTCATCCAGAGTGAATAGAAATTCCACAATTCAAGGCAGGAAAACCCAAGATCCTCAGGAAGGAATTCTTGAATTGGATATTCCTTGACAGGACGGAATTCCTGAACTGGATATTCCTTGACAGGAAGGAATTCCTGAACTGGATTTTCCTTGACAGGAACATTCCTGAATTGAACATTCCTTGACCCACTCCAAAAGGCGACCTACCTTGCAAGAGTTCTGGACAGGAAAATTCCTTCACTCAGTGAAATTTGCAAAACAAGGAATTCAAGGATCATTCCATTCCAAGACCCACCCTGAAGCTGCGACTTTTTGCCTTGGAGGAATTCCTGACAGAGGAAATTCCCTGACCATCAGGAAAATGCGACAAGGTGGAAAATCTTGTTCCTAGAGGAATTTGCACCCTGGAAAATTCCTCCTTGACTGCCTGGATTTTGCGACCTGGAAAATTCCTCCTTGATTGTCTGGATTTTGCGACCTAGAAAATTCTTCCCTGACCAGGTGGATTTTGCGACCTGGAAAATTCTTCCCTGACTAGGTGGACTTTGCACTCCTGGTCAGGAATCCAGTTCAGCCTGGAAAGTGCGACCTGGACAGAGGGAATCCTATTGGTACTGAAATGCACCTGGCCTGAAAATCACTCCTTGACTTCTCTGCAGATGCTGGGATCAAAGAATTCACAGTCTGGTTGGAAACTCCATGTTCACCATGAAGATGAGAGATTCCTTGAGGGGATGGAAGAAACGAAACTCCATGTTCACTATGAAGATGAGAGATTCCTTGAGGGGATGGAAGAAACGAAAGATGGAAGAAACGAAACTCCATGTTCACTATGAAGATGAGAGTTTCCTTGAGAAGGATGGAAGAAACGAAAACTCTGTATTTCGCCATGAAAATGGGAGATTCCTCGAGGAGGATGGAAGAAACAAAAACTCCGTATTCCGGATCCCGTGTTGCCATTGAACCTTCCCAAGGCAGCTAGAGTTCACATCCTGCAAATTTCACCGCGAAGAGGGGAGATTCCTTGGGGATGGAAGAAACGAAAACTTCGAGCCCTGAATCCTGTGTCAATGATCAAACCTTCGATGAAACAAACTGAAATTCACCCTTTGCCAAAATTAAACCAAAGGAAAAGGATAAGTCCTTAACTAAAATTTCTGAAAACTGAACATGTAGGGTCAAAGTCGCAAAATCCACCTCCTGTGGAAATGTGCGTTCCTGGACAGTTTTTGTCCAAGGTGCAAAATCCTGCACTTGAAGGAATGTGCGCTCTTGGACAGTTTTTGTCCAAGGCGCAAAATCCTGCACTTGAAGGAATGTGCGCTCCTGGACAGTTTTTGTCCAAGGCGCAAAATCTTGCACCTGAGGGAATTTGCGCCCCTGGACAAGATCCTCCAGTTCACCCAAAGCTGATGCCTGACCAAAACGAAACAATGACCTTCATAAAATCCTGCAAGAAAGATATCCATGACTTAGCCAAATTTCAACAAAAAGTTCCAGAATCACTCCAAGGGAAAAAATCCCCGACTGGAAGAAATCCTCGACTGGAAGGAATCCCCGACTGGAAGAAATCCAGGACATCAAGAAATCCCCGACATCTTGACAATCCCCGACATTTGAAAATCCAGGACATCAAGAAATCCTCGACATTAGGAAATCCCCGACATTAGAAAATCCCCGACATTGGAAAATCCCCGACATTGAGCTTCCATGAAGGCGGAGCTCAAGGATGATCAAAGACTATCTCAGGCATCATGGAGTTCCAATACCGGAGAGGAGGACTACTTCCAACACCAGACGAGGAGACTACATGTGAATTCCACAAGAAGAAAAGAAAGATTCAGACATCTCAATGATACAAGGAAGGCAACATCAAAGATTCCAGTTTAGCAACAGGGAGACTTCGCATAAAAGACCGGAACTCCTTTCAACACTTCAAGTTCCACATCAAGCACTTCAGTTCTGGACAAGAGGATCAATCCTTGGAGAGCCAAGAACAAAAGAACAGTTCACCATCCATTAGGAAGAACGGGAATCCACGCCAAGGATGAGGAATTCCAACCTAGGAATCCAGGACAGGGAATTCTATTCCACAACAGGGAATTCCAACTCAGGAAGGAATTCCATTCCAGGACCCTAAGGAAAGTGCGCCCTTGCTCAAGGAAGGATTCCTCCACATGAAAATCCCGTTCACCCTGGAATCTGCGCTCAGGATAAAGGACTCCAGGACATCATGGAATTTGCGACCAAGGAGCAAGACAAACAGACAGTTGACTGGTCTCACCTACCTACCAAGTAGCTTAGTCAGCCTGGCGTCCAGGACAAGTGGCAACTTTTCATCCAGGGCAGGTGGCATCTAGGACAAGTGGCAGCATCCCATGGAGCCTATGACATATTCATCCCTATCTCTTTAGGGTTTGCACGGATTTTCAGGAGATCAGATCTCCTCACCTCCTCCTTTGGATTATGTTTGCCTATAAATAGGCTGAGGGGCCTCATTTGAAGGGGTCTTCTTTTTTCTTTCATTTCTTAGGCTCTTAGAGCAAGTAGTTAGTTAGCTGTTCCTTTCTGTTGCACTTCATTTCTAGAGCAAAGGAACTTTGAAGAATCAACAAGATTGTTGTAAGACATTCCCAAATCAATATATGGACATTGAAGATTGGTGTTCTTGATATTCTTTGGATTGTGGCATGGTTTTCTGACTTCTTTGAAGCAAATCATAAGCTCCAAGATCTAAGTTGTTTCATTTCTATTTTCTTTCAAAGCCTTTCATTAGTTAGAATGATGGAGATTATTACTGTTGAATGGTTGAATCTGTTTGTTCATACCATTGGTGATCTGTGGCTTGCAAATCACCGTGCATGGTTAGCTTGAACTAATTCCAAGTCTAACTTCGGCTGTTCTGCATGTTTCAGTTCCATGTCCCTTGCAGGAGCAGTCTGAAAATTCTTACTCCCCCTCAGAAGATAGCACCATCCCTGCCTAGCTGTTGTCTCATGACGAAGCAGAGGATTGGTTCCAGTTTCCATCTTCAACAACAGTCATTTCCATTAATTAGATTCCTGAACCCTTACCCCATCTTTTGCATTTTCTTTTAGATCTTCGTTAGGAATAGTCCATAAGGAACCTCACTGAAAAATCATTCCCTATCCGGAAGTGGAACTAAGAGCCTATGCCTTGTTTTCCTTGGAAGAGATAGTGAAATCTAGGCCTTTTTGTGGAAGAAACAGTGAAATCCCAGTCTCTCTGTTGGAGGAAGTAGTAGGTTCTAGGTTGTCCATTTGCGAAGGAGTTTCATTCACCCACCAATCCGAGTCCCAGGAGTGAATTCCATGTCCACGAAGGAGTAATCCCACGTAAGTCCCCCTCGTGATTACCAACAAATCACATCATTCCACTAAGTCTATCCCTGTGCACGTCAAGGCCTGACACAAAAGGAACCTTGGAGCAGTCTCATTCGATCACGCAGTTCAGCGTCTGAGAAGCTTTATTCAAGAGGGGATAGAATACTCTGTGTTTTATTCTAATGTTGTTGCAGTCACAAAAACCTCATCAACACTATGGTTGCTACTAATAGGAAACAATAGAGAGATAAAGTTGTGGTTTCTTGTTTCCCTTGACCTAGTAAGAGTTGCACAAATTGAACACTATTTTTGGTTCTCATCCAAAACTACTACTTTGCAAAGGCTTAAAAAAATAAGACAAGTGATTTGTGTTTGTAACTTAACACACCTCTACACGTGGCTGCCTATGCTTTAAATATGAAGTGGTACAATGTTGAATTTATCAAGAAGGCCTACTTGCAATAATAGAAAGGTAATGAAGGGATTTCGTTGTGGCAACAAGAAAGATTTATGATTGAGGACAAGATGAATCTATAAAGATTTATGACTGAGGATGGGATGCATCTATTATTAGGTCTCAATGGTCCAATTTTTGACATGAACGAGGCTATTTAGTAGTATGGAAGCCTTTTAAAATAGGTGTGTGAAGAAAGACTCAACTAGTTGAGTGGCAATACAAACTATGGCTTGCTAGCACATGAATTACATTCATTTGCAACATGATTATTCTTAGAAGTAGCCAAATCTTTTGCGTGTGAGAGGAATTGGATTATTTATGTAGTTAATCACTCATTGGATTATTTAGGGTTAAGGAAGGTAGATAGCCTAGTCTTTATTCATAGCATGCTTCAACCGTAGCCGTTTAGGATGTTGTGGTTGAGACAAATGTCTTAAATGATTTACCCCCAATTCAATTTTCTTGTAAGGAGTAAAATCTTGAATGTGATAAGTATGTGGAGAGCATTTTGGGAGAGGACTTGGATGTGGTTGACATAGCTAATGCACAAGTTTGAGGCTAATTTATTTGATGAAATATGAAAGAACATTGAATCTTTCATATTTTTGATAAGTAAATTGCGATCTAGGGGATCACTCCCTTTAAATTAATAACAATGAATATTACATTGCTTTTAGAGGGTGCTGGGACTGTAAACAAAAACCCAAGCACATTCTACGAGCTAAGGACAAAATGCTTGGATTTGTACTGTTGCTATTGAGTTATTAACAAATGCCCTTACAATATTTATAGTTCTATTATTATCTTAATAATCTAGCCTTCATCTTCCTCGAAGCTATCAATAAAGAGAGATCATCCATTCGATACCAGTTTGGTCGCTAAGGCCTATAACTTGCTTAAAAAATTCTATCGCTTTCGTAGCCTTCCGCTTGCTCTTGTATTCCAGTTGAGCATTGTTGGTGATGACAAATGACTTCCATTGTGTAGCTGAGGGTCCATTTGCCTCTTGTGGAGCTCTGATCCCCATGGGAAGCCCCAATCCAAGAACTGCCACTTGCAGAGTGTCATTGAGGCTACTAAGTAGATGTTCCTTAATTATCAAATTTGCCATGGTGCCAATGGTAGCCTTGTCCTCCCCCAAATCCAATAGAGCACCCATAAACATGATGCTTTATCAGAATTGACTCGGTACTTGTGATTGGTTACCAAAATTCTTCACCAAGGAGCCATTGTATGACATACAATAAGAGGCCAAACCTCATTTTAAATACTTTCTTGAGGCGTAGTTCTGATATAATCTCTAGGAATACCATTTGGCATGTATTGCTTATTAGACGGACACTTGTTTCCATTTTATTGATGAGCCAGTGTGATGGGAATGCATATTATATTGGCTTGTTGTTTTGAGATGGTTCCCATTGATCCCTTCCATCGCATAATTGCAGGAGTGATGTCATGAGGAAGCACCTTAATAATGAGATTCATTTAGCGCGTGTTGGCAAAGATATGCCATTCCTATTTGCATGAACGTTGCAAAATAATTATTGTTTGAGTACTGGCTGCATCGTTGCATTTTATTCTGGTGGGAAAGGCCCATAATCTTTCTTAAGGGTCGATATGGGAATGTAAAGATTCCCACTTATTGACATTATTGCTTATTAAGCATTCCTTGACCATATTGATAGCATTATTTGCTAAGTAATCAGTTGTGCCATTTGCTTCTCTATACATGTGCTGAATAATGAAGGAGTTTAGTGAATCGATTAATGGCCATGCCCAGAGGAGTATATTGTTTATCTTCCAATATTTTTTATCTTCCAATATTTTGATCCACGCTTTTTGAATTGAATTGATAATGACCATAGAGTTTCTTTCAATCTTGACATTCCTAATTCCAAATTGATGACAAATTTGGGGTCCAAGGACTAGTGCTTGCGCCTTCACCACATGATTTGTTCCATCATTTAGTTTCTTTGAGGTGGCAGTGATCAATTTTCCTTCCAAGTCTTGAATTAAACCTCACACTCTAGAATTTCTAGGGTTTCCTCTTTTTGCTCCATCAAAATTCATTTTGGTCCAACCATTCGGAGGAGGTTGCCATTTTATTTCTTTTCTAGGTTTGCCTATAGAATTTACTCTATCGTCCCCATAAATGGGGGGAATCTATCATTTTTTTTATTTTTGTGTTTTGCATGCCCTTTTTTTAGATTTTTAGTATGTAGTCTTGACACTACAAATTTTTTAGCATTCAGGCTTTAGTTTTTTTCATGATTACTAATATAATTAATCTCTATTTCTTCTTGGAATTACCTTCAATTGTGATTGCTATTTTACTCTTTGCTGATGACATGATCCTCCACTCTCATTCTTCTAATGGTTTCATTTCTTTTAAGGGAGTGTTCGTGTAGATAATTGCTAATTATACTTATCTAGGAGTTTAGTTTACAAGTCTCCTCTCTTTTCGACCTGCCTCTTAGTCTTGACTTTGCAAGGGATACACCTCTCTCTGTTCTTGAGCGTCGATGCTTTTAGGTGCATTTTTAGGATATCCCTTTGAAGATGCGCCTCTTCCATGCAATGATTAAGGCCACTACATTGTATGGTTATGAGGTTTGGGGCCCTAGTTTGGGTTCTTGTGTTTGGGCTCTAGTTTAGACAATTAAGAGGATTATGTTTCAACATATGATTTGGTGCAAATAGACAGTTCCTCAATGTATTATCCAAGCCGAATTTATGGCCCAGTTTGTTTGCCTCAAGAGCATCTTTAGCCTCACTTGGTTTATTCATAGGGTGAGACCCATGGGTGGTTTTGCTTTGTTCTATTGGAGATATCCTTTTTAAGCTCTTTGTTCCTCATGGACATTGGCATTCTTGGTTCTTTGGGGTTTATCTACTTGTCTAGTCTATTGGCATTTCTTTAGACTAGTTGCCTTCTTCCAGATACTCCTTATGTGCTCCTTGTCACCTTCCTAGGAAAGAGGTGCTCACCTCAGAGAGGACATTTACAATTAGTACATCTAGGTTACTTGGATCACCCCTTTGAATTTCTTAGCCCCAAACTAGCTTTCCAAGTTGAACATTTTCTATAGGTGGTTTATGGAACCGTTGTTTGGTTCACCTATCTTCAGTCTCTTAAGTCTCATGGGTTGAGGATTCCCCTTGATCCGTTGAGTGTGTGTTTCGATCAACTTGGTGTTTAGACAAATCACCATATTTTATGGAGAAAGATTGTGCTGCCTTTGTTCTCTTTAGGATATGTAGTCTAAGGAACATTCTATTTTTTGGTGTTTAGTCTGTTATGAAATTTGTGGGAGCTACTATTGTTATACATGGATTTTGGTGATTCTCTTTCCACTTCCTTCCATTACCATGATCAGAGGTGAGTGGCCCTTTTTTCATGAGGTCACTAGCTTCAAACATAGAACTCTTTGTAGCTGTACTAGATCTACTAGACTGAGTACTTTCTTCTTTCAGTCCTCCATAGATGTTGGAGGCATTGAGCGACCTTTGGATACCATGGATTCATATATTGATGGGAATAGATTAGTGAGGCATTGCTCTGCCTTGTAAGGCTCCCTGACACCTCGATTCTCACTTTGATGGTTGTGGCTCTCTCTCTTCTTGGTGTTAGGGACCCTTTCACACTTCTCTTCCACAAAGTAAATTCTAATGTCAAATTGTAAAAGCACAAGCAAAATAACTCCATATTTAACATTAATCACATGTGCAAAAAGAATAGGAGTATGAGTTGTAACACATAATCTGTGCATATACTTAATAGTGAAGCATATCATTCAAAAGTTCATCTATGGAATTCAAGAAAATAATGCAAATGCTAACTAAGGAATGGAGAAAGTAAGTAAATTTCACCTTTAATAAAAGATATTTTACCTTTCTTAGAAGAAGATTTACGTAAGGAGTACATGTCTAGCTTTCTTTTATGAATATAGTTTGGGATTGTCAACCTTGATATGTAGCATTTCTACAACAGTCAACTTGGAAGCTCTTTTCATCTTAAGTTATGGTCCTCGTTTGTTCAGTTTTGATGTTTGACAACAATTTCTTTGCGCTGACATCTGTCTAGAATCTATTAATGCATTTATCTTGTTAGATCCTCAATCTTTTCCCCATTTTCGGGTGGGTAAAAATTTAACCAAGCCGCTCTTGCTATTGAAAACCCATTCTACTTTTATGGATATAATGAATACTAGAATTATTAAGGATGTCAACTATAAACGTGTGACATTCATTATTCAAGAGAAATATACTAGATATAAGGTATGTGTATGGAATCACACCAATTTGACAAGCTGACAGTATTACATGTTTCAATAATAGATGTACGGTAGGCATTATGATATGGCTATAGGAAGAATGGGGTGATAATGTATGTCATTAATTATTCAAGTGTATACTAGACATAAGGTATTGGAAGCGCCCAAAATTGCATGGGTCGATATTACACATCTGATGATGGTTTCGCACTCCAGTGCATGATCCACGTGGAGTGCTTATTCTCCTCATAGTCTCTTTTGCCTTGATGGAAGTTTTTCTAGCATCCTAGTACCCTTCCTTAGTGTTTTCCACCCCCTTGACACTTCCTAACCTTTCCACTTTTTGGAAACCTTGTTTCCTACCTTAAATTGCTAGGGGTCTAGGAGACCTTTAGGTCGCTTGAGCGACCCATGTTAAGGTGCAGGATTGCCTAGGCGACTCATGCTAAGTTGCAGGGTTGCCTATGCAATTTGCCTTGGCAGAAGGGGCAACCTAGATGCTGACACGGGTGACCTTGATGTGTTTTAAAGTGAGTGAAAGACGCTTATTTTTGGTTAGTTTCTTCGAGTTTCCCTTCCAATGGCCAAGTTTTGTTCTTGTTTTCTTTCCTACTTTCATGCCTATATTTATCCTATTTTATTTCCCTTTCTTCTCAATTCTTCTCCCATATACCCCCCCCCTTTTAAGATGTAGGGTTGCCTAGGCGACCCATGTTAAGTTGTAGGATTGCCTTTGCAGAAGGGGCAACCCAGACCTTGACACGGTTGACCTTGACGCGTTTTAAAGTGAATGCAAGTTGCTTATTTTTGGTTCGTTTTCTTCAAGGTTCCTTCCCAATGGCCAACTTTTGTTCCTGCTTTCTTCTTTGCTTTTTTTCTTGCTTTCATGCTTGTATTTATCTTGTTTTATTTCCCTTTCTTCATTCTTCTCCCATATAAACCCCCCCTCTTATTCATAAAGGAGGAGAATTCTTGCATACATGCTTTGAGCAAATTCAAAAAAGCTTTTCTCCCCATAGGATAGAAAGATTAGGATGCCTTTGTAACTTTTTGTTATAGGCTCTCATCTCGTACACACTAGAACACCCTTAGAAGATTGGATGCCTCTCTATATAGCATCAATCCCAAATCCTCTTGTTTAGATTATACTAGGAAGCTAATCCCATCTTCCTGACATTTTCATATCATTGGAAGCTAATGCTATCTTCATTGCATTTCACTCTCAATTCAACCCCAACTTGAATCTTCTCTATTCATCAAGTTGAGTACACCAAGGCTGGAAGAGGAGAAGAAATGGATAAAAGTTGGACCCTCTGAGGACACATTCACAAGAGTTCTTCAAGAAGCTCAAAAGCTTCTCCTAGGTTCTTTCATCTCGAAGCAGTTTCATTTCTTAGTGATTAGATTACTCATCTTGCACAATTTTTGTAACACTCTATTATTGCTTCTTATTGTAGTGTAAGTTTATTTGTTGCTTTCTTAGGTATTGTTAGATCTAGATTACTTCTTTTTACTTATTGCAGTAAAGTAGAAGTTTCGTTTACTTTCAAGTGCATTTCAAAATTGAAAATGGCAAAAAACATAGCATAGATTGCATGTAAAAGTTGTATAGTTAATTAGCACAAACTTCTTTTCAGTAAAGCAAAAAAGAATTATATTAGCTTTCTGTCTTGCATGCATGTAGTTTATCTGTCATAGAAAAGCACAAAAGCAAAACAAAAAGAGAAAGAAAGTCTGTGATTCCATCACAAGGCATCCAACTGACATCAACAAATTGTTAGACAAACACAAAAGCAAATGACTCCTTCAATTGCTTGAAAACACAAAACGCAAAAGCAAAACCATCATAACATCTACTTCAACAAAGCAAACAATAACCAAACAATCACTACTTTTTAGGTTCTTTATCCTTCACTTGGCTTTTCATGCCAAATGTGTCTTGGGATTAAAGAAGATTGGATTGAGGAGGTTCTTGACGAAATTCAAGAAAACATGCCCACTCTTAGACAAATTAGAGAACTTAACGAACAAAGATGGATAAGAGAAGTGTAATGTCCTTTTTTTGATCCATTTCGACATTCTTGGAAACTCCGGTTTTTTTGGAGAGCACCTCTTTTTCCAAAAAGAAATTCTGATGGTGGTAGTGAGTTCTTGGAGCCAAGACAAACACAACGGTACTTTCCGTGTGCAAATCTGACATTTTTGGAGCACTCCAAATTTCTTTTGAGTAGTCCATCATCCTTGGAGAGTGCCAACTTTCAAATGGGTAGTTGTCCCATGCGCTTATAGTGTTGGTGGTGAGGTCAGAAATCACATTTGGCCTATTTTAATATTTTCCATAAACTTAGGTTAATATGTGGGAAATAATATAATAATAATTTATTAAGTTGTCCAAAAAGGTACTTTAAGTTATAACTTTGGAAAAATGCCACTTAATTTATTATTAATGAATGGGGCCAAAATTAAATATTTGATACATGGGCAAAAAGGTGAACATTGAATTAAAAGAAATATTAATTACCTAAAAGGTACTTAATAATTATAAGTTTGGAAAAAGGTGAATATTCAATTAAAAGAAATATTGATTACTTTTAGGGTTTGAATGGAAAAGTGATTGAAAAAGAATTGATGGAAAAAAAGAGTATTGTATTTATTATCAAATCCCGAAATCCTTATTCGCAGAGTTTGGACAATTTGTTTATTCTTTTTCCAGAGGACGAAAACCCTGCTGGCAGACAGTTTCGTGGACGAAAACCCACTTAGCTGATCGAGTGATTTCATCTAGAGATCACCATTGTGCTGAATGTTTGAAGTTAATGAAGTTTTGTGTTGAATAGTTGAAATATCATTTCCAGAAGATTTGGGTATTACAATGTTTGTAGGATTAATTTAGTGTGGTTGTGGAGAATTTATATATTCAGAAAAAAAAATACATAAGTGTGCAGCAGTTACTTGATTTAATTCAGAATTATTGGTGATCAGATTTATTTTATAGTGATTGTGGGAGGCCTATTAGCTGGCCGTACCATTCTAGCCAGCCATATCCTATGTTATGAAGCTGATTTAATATTATTTGGAGCAAATTTACCATGCTGGCCACTCCCTTACCACTAGTCGATAATCATAAAACATGCTACGTTGAAGTTTGGAGCATTTGAATCCTTTGTTTGTTTGCTTGAAGCCATACATAGGGAAGGAACGGAGCTGTACAAGCTAAGGAGGAGCCGTACCTTTGCAAGGGAAAGTTTGTTGGGTTTAAAGTGTCTTCAGATCTGCATAAATTAATATTTTCAGATGGTCATACAGCTGCAACATAGCAAGGCAAGTGTAAAATCTGGAAATTAGACTTGGAGCCGTACTATTTCAAAGAGTCTAAGGGGATGACTCAGCAATAATTCAGGTTCCTTGTTTCTTATTTTGAAGTTTATGGAATAAGTCACTTGGCTGTATCTTTCAGATTTACTTATTGAATATCAGATAAAACTTAAAAGATACTTGTCGATTCCATCATTTTCAATATTCTCATTGGCTGAAATTTCAGTTGAATAATCAGATTTAAATTAATGAAATATTGCAATAGTAATAAACAAAAATCAGTATTGCAAATTTAGCTAAAAATCAGATTTTGGGGATTTTATATTTCAGTTCCGGGAATTATAAAAAGGGATATTTCAGTGGATTTTCGGGAATTATAAAAAGGGGATATTTCAAGAAGAGTCTCATTTAAGAGAACTCGCTTTCTTAGATGCGCTCATCACATAAATTGACGCTAGGTTCGCACTGCTAGCAACATGAAGAGTACGTTTGAACACCACAACAACTCAAGCAGCAATCTTTCCACATTTCACACCTCAATTCAATACCATAGTCCGCTACCAGGAAATTCTTCCTCATGAAGTGAGTGAACTTGTTGCTTCAACTCCTACCCCGCACAACCATTTTGCTGCCATTCACAAGATCTTCCTGCCAAGAGAAGAGAGTGAGCAATTGGATTCTCCTCTGCTTAGCTGTTTTTTTTCTGGAAGAGCAGGAGTAATTCAGTCCATGCCATCAAATCAACGAAGGTGCAGCATGCGATGCATGTTCCATTCTGAGTTCACCTCATTCACTTTTTGTGGTGAGCCGGTTTAGAATATCACAGGCACATGTATGAAAGCTCTCCAATTTGATAAGGTGATGGTGTTGCTGTTGGAAAAATGGGGCAATAAGTTGACCATTGCCCATCAAATACCAAGAGAGATTGTTCATGATACACAAAAAGCAAAGCAACAATAATATAGTTTAAGATTAAAAACATTGTAGATTTCTTTAATTATGAGACAGATGTGCTTGAAGTTTGGTGTGACAGCCTAGGGACAGGATCATATGCAAGATCTTCTGTTTGCAATGGTATTGTTCCCATATATTCATAACAATAGCGGTGAGTGACTTGTAGATTCCCTTTGATTGCCATTTGAAAATAGTTTTACATTCATGCTAAAATTCGTTAATAGATATCTTCCTGGCTATATCTGGGTTTGGTTATAAGTTACTGATTGTGGCAACTCCTATAATTCATTGCTATTTTTCTTCTGAATGATTCGGATTACATGTCTCAATAAAAAATGGTATAGCAGGAATTATGATATAACTGTTGGAAGAATGGGGCAATAAATTGGCCAATTTGTGTGAAGTTTGGTGTGGCATCCTTAGGCATGGGATCACATGCATGCTTTTTTGTTTGGAATGGTGTTATGCCCATATATTCATAGCAATAACATTGACTCTTGGATTACCTTTGATTGCCATTTTAAAATAGTTTGTACATTCATGCTAAAATTTCTTAATAGATATCTTATTGGTCACATCTTGGTTTGGTGGTAAGCTACTGGTTCTGGCAATTCATATCATTCATTTTTATTTTTCTTCTGAGTGATTCAGGTTCGCATTGCAATCATGACTGAACCAGATAATTCTCGGTTCCGTGGAAAAGTACCTGGTTGGCATCATGCCAAATGCTTTCTAGAAATGTGTATGTGGACTGGTCCAATGGACAAAATGCCTGGCTGGGACAGCCTTACTGCAGAAGATAAAGAAGCTATTCAAAATATTGCAAAACCATACATTCAAGGTGCAAACCAAGTTAACATATCTTGTATGATTAAATTTGATGGTAGAATGTTTTGGAATTGATATATTCTAATAAGCACAATGTTAGCATTTGTTTTTCATGAAAAATTATTTTCATTTGAATGTTCTTAATTTTTTTCCAGATTCAAAAAAAAATGTGGAAGATTCTCTGCAAAAAGTTAGTGAGAGTTCAAAGAATTCCCAAGATGGGAAAAAGAAGAATGTACCAAGTGTTGTTGGGAAACCCAAGAAGCGTAAACCTGATGAAAGTGAAACACTGCCTCGTAAAAAGCAGAGTAAGGGGTCCTCAAATAACAAATCCAAGGAAGTGGATGGAAAATTAGAAGAATCTTCATCAGGAAACAGGGAATTGGAACGGAGCCTGGAGCAGCAATCGAAGGCATTGTGGAAAATCAAAGATGAGTTACAGAAGAACGTCAAGTTGGCAGATTTGAAAGAGATGCTCATAGCTAACGATCAAGAGCCAAGTAGTTCAGAATATGATTTGAGAGAACGCTGGTATGTATTGGTAGAGATATAGAGTGCATGGGCAAACACACACACACACATGGATAGACATATGTAGAGAGGGTGGGAGCTGCCATATATTGCTACCTTGAATTCTGCTTACTGTTAACTGCACCAACGATGTTAGAATTTTTAATGTGTATATTTTGCTGATATGTTCTTAGGTTCATTTTTGTGTTTAAGTCCCAAATCCTGTGTTGGTTTTTCTGTGGTGACAAATATTGTAACTATTGGCTCATTTTCTTCTGCTCTAGACTTTGATACTGTCTAGAGCTAGCCTTGATCTCCAGTTTTGGTCGACAGTGGCTTACTCCTTATGTTTATTGGGGGAGCTTCCTCTGACATAGTTGTTTGTATTTAAATCACATAGATTTAGAAATGCTTAGGTTTAATCC
Organism: Cunninghamia lanceolata; assembly: GCA_027924645.1. Lineage (NCBI taxonomy): Eukaryota > Viridiplantae > Streptophyta > Pinopsida > Cupressales > Cupressaceae > Cunninghamia > Cunninghamia lanceolata. The sequence goes on from BSBN01000394.1 coordinate 326,685, forward strand.
AATTTGAGTTCACGTCCTCTAATTATGCTTTTTTATTATTTTCATTGTAGTTACTTTTTCCACCTGTGATTTGAACTTGCAGTTTCAAATCCCATTAATCTACTTCTTCTATTCCTGGATGTTAATATAATTTCTTTCTTTCTTTTGTTGTTTCCTGCATCTCTTATTTTTAAAAGCACTAATATTTAACCTCTAAATAGAACTTAAACTTGTGTCCAAATCCTGTGAATTCATTTTCATCAATATACTATTGCTGCTGCCTCTTTCTGTGATGTTTCTTAATATCTGGCAGCTTATTTTTTCTTGCATGATCAGTTTTGACATAAACCTTTGTACGTCCACTGTCTCACCCATGTCCTGCCTGTTTCAGAGCTGTGTTAGCAATGACTTCTAAACTCACATGGAAGAATCGTAAGAATAACATACATTCATGCCTGGAGGCAGTCACAATTTTCATTTCCCAGATTTTCAAATACACTATCTACTTGAAACCTGCTGTATTCAAATGCTTTGACAAGGAAAAGTTCTTACTTATAACTGTAAACAAGGAAATACGAATTAGAATATTGAAACAGAAGTTAAACCACGAAGCGTGGGAACTGTTCCCAACACTTGTAAGAGAATTGGTGTCCAAATTTCATCAAATGTTGTCTAGCCAGTTAGATTTGACATTCATACTTATAGATTCTGCAGTAAACAATGAAATAGGAATTAAACTCTGAAGTACTAAAAAATAACTTAAGCTGTTAAACATGGGAATTCATCCTCAATAATTTAAAAAAAAATGGTTGCTAGATTAAAAGAACGTGTATCTAGTTGGATTTCCAGCTTATAAGTTCCATGCTTTGAGCTACAACTAGAGCAGAAACAGGGCAACAAGTAGACAACTTTATGGAGCATAGCGATTCTGTTATAATCTAATTAAGTTTATGGATTCACACAAGGTCAGGGGATCTTATCTCTCTATCTCAAGAAGAAACACACATAGTTGCAACAAAGATATTGGAGTAATGTCTATAATCAAAAAGACCTGGACAAAGGTATAATGCTAAAGAGGATGGGGCAAAATGAAAGGGAAGGAGTAAAGCAAGACCTTAATTGAAATGGTGAATTAAAACCATTTGAAGGATGGGATTGAGTCAGACTAAATCAACCTAGGGTTAAGGAAGGAAACTGATAATATCAATTATGATTTTAGTCCATAAGATAGGGTTTCAAGGGTTTTGTTGGATGAAAGGTACCATGCAAGGGAGCCTTTCTACTAATCCTATTTGCAGTAATGGAGATGAATATGAAATAAAATTAATAGACATAAGCCTTAATCTAACCTACTTTCATTTCTTTTTCTTTCATTTGTGAAATAAAAAGTTAGGTTGAGAGTTTGCACTTTTTAGTTTCCAATCCCAGATGATTATACAATAAATGTAGATTTTCAACATTTGAAGTAACAATAGATGCAATCTTTATAGTACACAGTTGATGATCAAACCCCAACAACAATGCCATAGGTTAGGGAAAGAAAACGTGCTGAACTCTTGAAGTATCAAGAGGTATTAGACCACAGATCTGAATCTTGGAGACTGATGGTTGTATGATGAATGGGGAAAGTTCCTAGTACTGTGTATGATGATCAAGCCTAGAGCGGCAAGATAGAATGGTGATGGAGGAAGACATAATTTGCCAAAATAGATTTTATGCAGAATAAAAGATATGTAGGTTGCTGATGCAGCCCAGGAATGGGTACCTTCAGCAGGTAACCAGTCCAGGCAGCCTCTCACATAGAATTAATACATAATCAGACATATTGTAACAGCAGTCCCAAGACAAGATTGATAATATTGTAATTCATGAAAGTTCATTCCCACCTTACAAAGATTAATTCAGTCTGAACACATGCAACCATAAACTTATTCAGAGACTTGAATGCTTTTACAGCTGATTGTTCTCTATTGTAACCAAAATTTCCACTATGATCGACTCTACAAGAAAGACTTCTGTCTCTACTTCAACAAGATACCTCAAGCTACAGTTAACCAAGTGGCAGACTTCACATACTACAGAAGACAAAACTCACGCTACATAAAACAATACGAGATCTACTTATTCTTGGCCTCAACAATCGGCCTACCCAAGAGGGAAAAGCTTCTATACTAACAAAAGATTTGACCACCTATGACTTAAGATTGAACCACTACTTTAGAACATAACCACGGCTTCAGAACATGACCACGACTTCACTGTTTTTTCTCCAATTTTCTTTTTTCCCCATTCTCTCACACAAACTCCAAGCACTTTATCATAATCTTCCATCTAGCTAAATCATGATAAATTTGTTGGGAGAACCTAGGGGAGAAATGACGGATCTGACCTGAACCTGTGTTTTTTGATGCGCTTTTTATTTTTATTTTTGCTTTTTTAAATGTTTTTTGACCCTTGACTTTGACTAATTCACCCTAAAACAAATCCTAAAGACTAACTGATGCAATTAAAACACAAATACAAACTTATTTTGGCTCATTTTGATTGCAAAAGACAAATACCATTCCAAAATGCTGAACTTCCATTCTTGCTTGTCATTCAACAAAGGGAGTTGAAGATTGACCATTGAAGGTTCCAAATCGATTGCATTGCTATTTCTACGCATTTGCAAGGGTCTATTAACTGCCAAGAAGATCATAGAATATTTTTTTTGAAAAGAGTAAGTTCTATTTATTTTTTCTGCATTTTTGTTTTACAAACAATCTCTTTTGCTTTTCTTTCAACCTCTTATTTTCCTTTTATTTTTCTTAGTTTCTATGAATGTATTACTATGCTTAACATATTAAACGAGTTAGGTTTTATTTTTTTTGTTTTTATTTACATTTTGGATGTGTTGTTTATAAAACTTGTTGCTATAGAAATTACAATGCAGCTAGTTCTAGCTCCACAACCCAATCTAAATTCAAAACTGATCCAAATTCTCCTCTTTGGTAGTATGTTGAAATGATACAACCAGTTTTAGGTGGTGGGGGGTATATTGTAATGTCCCTTTTTTGGTGCATAGAATTTTGTGCGCATTATGCTTGTTCCTAGTCTCTTAGAGGCTATCCGACATGTTTGGGAAGGACTCCAATGTTCTTGGAGTGGTCATGGTTCAGTCTGCAAAACAGTTAATTGGGTTTCCCTTGTGTAAATGGATTATTTTTCATGGCTTTGAGCTCAGTTGATGTCCAGGGTTACAATGATGGTTTCTGAAGTTTGATCGGGCTTCCGGTTTGCTCTCCAAGATTCTTGGAGGAGCCTTCTATTTTTGGAAAGTCACTTGGAAGGCATCGTTGCGCATCGTAAACCTTACAGAGCATATTGGTTTAGTTTAATTTGCATTCGGAGGCCGTTTGGGATTTTCCGCAAAAATTAATATTTAATGAGCTATTTTAATTATTATTTTCACTTAAGTCCCTAAGGGTGAAAATAATTAAAAAAACATTAAGTGTTATAGCTCATTAGAAAAGGGAAAACATATTCTTTTATTTAGGCACATAAAAGTGAGCACTTAAGTGGAGGAAAAAAGAAATAATTTAAGTTAGAAGGAAAATGTTATTATTTTCAAGAAATAATTTATTTCTTTTGTAACTCCTCAAGTGCCTTATAAAGAGAATGAGCTCTTTTTTGGAAGGGTTATGTTATGTTTTTGGAATTTGATTGCAGATGATGGATTGAGCTTGTGAGTTCTTCCATATTCTTTTGAGGACGAAAACCCTCTTGTAGAATTTCTCTTGAGGACGAGTAGAAATTCTCTTGAGGACAAGTAGAATTTCTCTCAAGGATGAAAACCCTCTTGTAGATTGGGTGTGGTTTCACATAGAAATCGCCATTGTGCTGAAGCTGGATTTTGGAGCAAGATCATGCAGATTTTTGCCTTTGTGCTTTCATGAGTTTTGGATTATTCTAATTTGATATTGATCATTGAGATTTATTATATCTTGAAATTGTTTTGGGCATTCCAATGAATATTTTGGAGTTTTGATTTTTTCTTCATGCTGACGTACTGTGCAGCCGTACTTCCCAGAGAAAATATTTTTGTTTTGAAGTCTTTGCTTAATGTTTGGGCAGATTTGAATGTGTTATTCTTATATGGGCATTAGTATCTAAGTCATCCTTGAGGAGTTTGAAGCTTGTTGTTGTTAGTATCTCCTTGGCCGTACATATGAGAGTGCCGTACATTGCAAAAAGGACGACCTTGCTCAGAAAAAATAATATGGATGATTTTGAATGTCAGGTTGATGGGAAAGTGATTGCATGGTCCTAATACATCATTTCATTGTGATTTCTGTGGAATACTAGTGCAGATTGTTTTATCCTGAGGAAATCGTACCTCCATGACCGTACATGCCTGGAAGGGGTCGATTGAGATTAAAAAAAAAAAAATGTTGAATCTTTAAATCATTATTGTTGTAGATTGTTTGTGATGTTTGGGTGCTAATTTTAAGAGGGGTCTGCATTGATTTGGTTGAGTTTTGAGAATGCTATATATATGCATCTGTACTTCCTGACCGTACAGTTCTGAAGGAGGTGTTTGCTGAAGTCTGAAGTGTTTGCTCAATATTTACATTGCCTATTGGTTTCAGAATTATTGCTGTGGGTTTGTGGATCCATTTTGCATTAATTTTGTCTATTTTGGAGGCCCTTGCTAATATCAGTTCTTATTAAGTTTTTAGCAGATTTGATAAAGAACTATGCAGATTTGAGAGAGCAAGTCTAATAAACATGTATGATCAGATTTGAGTTTGCAGTTGTAAATTCAAATCGAACTTATGATCTCTAACTTTTATAACTTCTGTATATTGGATATTTGTATTGCTGATTTAATTTATTACTTTCTTTTGTTTTTGCAGAATGCAATTTCCACTTCTCATACACTTCCGATTTCTGTGTCTTCACAGTGGTATTGCAGGGCAAAGACATTGATATATGTATCCGAGTGACAGTGGGAGTCACATTTGTGATAGACGTGACTCCTCAAGGAGTCACGCCTATCACAGGTGTGACTTCGTCACCTTTTCATTGACTTTAACAATAACTAATCACCGTTAGAATTATAGTCGGTTTCATCAGCTTTAACAATTACTAACCACCGTTTAGAATGTAGTTAGTGTTTATACTTTAGTAATTCATTCGATCATGCTATATTATGTTTATGTTATCTGATCGAAGCTACAAACAACTCAACACTCCCTCTTAGCTCGGGAAGATAACAATATCACAATAATCTCTGTGAATATCAATTATCTGATCTGTAATGAATTACTCAAAGTAATTTAATATCACATAACTCATGATATATAGTATCACCTATCTCGTGATACGTAGCATCACCTACCTCGTGATACTAAAGGATATACTATACTCGAGAACATTACATTCTCCTTATATATCCTAGTTATGGTATGTGCACTGACATTAAGTCACATAATGTCTACCATAACTTAATCATGATAACTCCATGATTCATACAAATATCAAGTCACATGATATCAGTCTAATGAACATTATAAGATCGTCACCTTATAATGTTAGGTACAAGTGTAGATTATCCAAAAGATCGTCACCTTTTAGAAATAAACACAGAATGGATAGGCCCATAATGTCATAGAGTCACACATATGACACAAGATGTTTACACATTAAACATCTTTAATATATTAGTACAAATCAATTAGAATTTTACATTTCAATCATACCAAGATTTTTCCTGAAGTATTCAACTTTCACCTTGAGGAGTGGTTTGGTAAGAATATCTGTAGTTTGATCTCCTGTACTGATATACTCCAACTGAATCACATTCCTTTCCACCATATCACGCACATAGTGATGAGGAATCTCAATATGTTTAGATCTATCATGGAATACTGGATTCACGGATAGCTTAATACAGCTTTGATTGTCGCAGTGGATGATAGTTGGTTTCAGAGGTTTACCAAATAATCCCACAAGCAGTTTTCTAAGCCATACTGCCTCTCTAGCAGCCATAGAAGTTGCAATATATTCGGCTTTTGTAGAACTCTGAGCAACTGAAGACTGTTTTCTGGTGATCCACGATATCATTGCTGACCCTAAACTGAAACAACATCCAGAGATGCTCTTCCGGTCAGTTACACTTCCAGCCCAATCTGAATCTGTGAATCCATGTAGATCTAAGTCAACCTTTTCATATTTTAAGCCATAATTTAGAGTACCTTGAAGGTATCTCATTATATGCTTCACAGCCACAAGATGTATCTCCTTGGGCTCACACATAAACTGACTCAAGGCATTTACAACATAGCAGTATTAAGTCTGGTACTGACCAAATACATCAAGGATCCAATTATCTGTCTGTAAAGAGTGGGATCTGCCAACGGAGAATCTGCTGCTGCTTCCTTCAATTTATGAAGATTTGTTTCCATGGGGGAGGACATAGGTCTACATTCCATCATACCAAACCTTTTTAATATATCAATTGTGTACTTCCCTTGGTTTAGAATGATACAGTCTGATTTCTGCCATACTTCCAGTCCAAGGAAGTAGTGTAATAGACCTAAGTTAATGGATTGACTCATTAAAGCTACATAACTAGAGAATCTCTTAGGTCTTGTACTTTCGCTAAAAGTCCCCGATGGAGCGGCATAATTTTTAGCTTCTTCCATTGTTTTCATGGCCCAGAGTGGTCTTTTCTTGGGATTTTCTAGTGATGTGATTTGTTCATGGTTTTCATCTTCCTTAGGATACTCCCTCTGAAACTCAGGTGTAGGATCCTCTTCTATGCCTGAGTTGGAAGTTTGAATTTCTGACTCTATAATTTCTGGCTCTTTTGAAAGCTATGTCTTCCTCAAAAATCACATCTCTGCTTAGTTCAATCTGTCTTTGACCAGGTATATATATTCTATAAGCTTTTGATGTTTCACTATAGCCTACAAAGATGCCTTTTATCCCAGAAGGTTCTAGCTTAGTTCTTTTCTCTTTGGGCACATGAATGTAAACAAGACAACCAAATATCCTTAAGTGACCAATGTCTGGTTTTGTGCCAGTGAAAGCTTCTTTAGGAGTTTTGTTATCAATATGAGAGTGAGGACATCTGTTCTGTATATAGACAGCAGTACTAAATGCTTCTGCCCAAAGAGAAGTGTCTATATTCTGATCAAGTAGCATAGCCCTAGCAGCTTCTACAGTGGTTCTATTTTTTTCTTTCTGCAACTCCATTTTGTTGAGGATTATAAGGTACAGTGAACTCCCTCTTAATCCCAGTGATTTTACAAAAGTCTTTAAAAATGTCTGAAGTGTATTTACTCCCATTATCTGTTCTTAAGGTTTTGATTTTTCTCCCGGAAGCGTTTTCAGTAATGGATTTGAATTCCTTAAATCTTTTAAGGATTTCCTGTGATTCTTTACATTTAAGAAAATAGATCCATGTCTTTCTGGAGAAGTCATCAACGAAGATTACATAGTATAGAAACCCACCTAAGGAGGGTACAGACATGGGTCCACATAAATCTAAGTGGACTAGTTCTAATACTTTATTTGTTTTGCTAGAACTATTTTGAAAGGACCCCTTTGTATTTTTCCCTAAGGCACACCCCTTACATACCCCTGAATTACATTGTGTGAGTTTGGGTAACCCTGTAACTAGTCTTTTCATGGAAGATAGGGCACAAAAATTTAGGTGTCCTAGTCTTCTATGCCATATTTCATTAGAGTCTGCAATTTCATGAATTAGGGCTAGATTTGGTTCCGTACATAACTCGTACAAGTACCCTTGTCTATGACCTATGCTTTTGGCTTTCTTAATAGTAGAATTCTTTGGCCATGCCAATACTTTGCTATCCATAAAGGTCACCCTATATCCATTATCTTCAAGTGCAGATATGGAGACTAGGTTTCTTTTGATGCCTGGGACAAACAATACTCGAGTAAGTTGGATGGAGATACCAGTCTTTAATTTGAGGGTGCATGTGCCAACACCCTTGACTGGATGCACAGAGTTATCTCCAATTGTTACTTCTTCGTCAGTCTCTTCTACCATGGTGTCTAGTAGTTCCCTGAACCCTGTGATGTGTCTTGATGAACCACTATCTATAACCCAGGTGTATATATACTTGGGCGTATTGTTAATCAAACCCTCCACCTTATAAGAGTGAACTCGTTAGGGTGCAACGTCATACCAATTGTCATAGGTCCTTCCTTTCTTGACTCCGAGGGGTGCCCTAGACCCACTCGAGTCATAGGCCATCCTAAGGCCTATCTTAACTTTCTCCTTTGATTCGGGGTACCCTAGACCACTTGAATCAAAGGCCTAACCACTTGTCTCATATGGTACCCTAGACCATCTTGAGACAAGGGCCTTTTTCTTGGTTCAAAGGGGTACCCTAGAGCACTCGAACCATACCTATCCTTTGGTCAATTGCCAACCCTAACCTTTATTTCCTCTTCATAGTGTTGGGTGGATTAACACTAAAGCGTCTTATCTATCCTTGGGTAATCATGCCCCTTTACAAGTTCCATAACTACATAACTTATATTTTTTTTTCTTGTATTCATTGTTCCTTTTAAACAAGTTTTGTGTATTCATGTATGACAAATCTCATATTTACTTAACTTCATAAGCATTCAATCAATTTCTGCCTTCTAATTGATTATACTTTCTAAGTCATGGAACCCCCGTATGCATACCTAAATCTATGGACTTTGGTTTATGCAAAATGACATTCTCAGATTATCATCCCTCACACATGGATATTACTAGTAGAGATCTAACAATCTTTATGACATCTAATTCTATTCATTTATGCAGACATGTCCAATTCAATCCATTCAGCATCTAGCTTTATCCCTTCGTTATATATGCAGAGATACCATGTAATTTGAATAATAGACCATTCGACGTACTAACTCTGTAAGATATGAGAGTTGGATTTTACACAGATATCATACCTGTTTGGACGATTTCTGATAAGAACTGATGAGGATCGGATATGTTTGCTGTCCACAGTCTCTTTGATTTCTGAGGTCCGCTTTTAAATATCCCTATCGCTGGTTTGAGTATTTGCTGTAGTATTTACTGTGATTCGCTGCCCTTTTTTTTGGTGATATATTTCTATGACCGATTGCTGCTTATTTGATGAGTGAACGCTGTGTATGACTGATTTTCCTTCTTTATAACTATTCACATTGTGCTCATATGTCTCTTATAAACCTTATTATATTATATTGTACTTCCAACTCAGAAATGTTCCTTTTACTTGTATTTTGAATCCAATCTTTTCTTATCCTCTCCGATCTGCTTGTGCTGCCTTAGACTGAGTGCTATTTTGTATATTAACTCTGAATTTCTCAAGTTCGATTTTCTGCCCGTATTCTGCTTAACTTGGCTCTGATACCATGTAAATTCAAATCGAACTTATGATCTCTAACTTTTATAACTTCTGTATATTGGATATTTGTATTGCTGATTTAATTTATTACTTTCTTTTGTTTTTGCAGAATGCAATTTCCACTTCTCATACACTTCCGATTTCTGTGTCTTCACAGTGGTATTGCAGGGCAAAGACATTGATATATGTATCTGAGTGACAGTGGGAGTCACATCTGTGATAGACGTGACTCCTCAAGGAGTCACGCCTATCACAGGTGTGACTTCGTCACCTTTTCATTGACTTTAACAATAACTAATCACCGTTAGAATTATAGTCGGTTTCATCAGCTTTAACAATTACTAACCACCGTTTAGAATGTAGTTAGTGTTTATACTTTAGTAATTCATTCGATCATGCTATATTATGTTTATGTTATCTGATCGAAGCTACAAACAACTCAACAGCAGTCCACATTATAATGATGTTCAAGTCTGATTCAGTTTATTGCAGGCTAGTTTGGGTGTTTGATCTTCTTTATGCATGAGTTGTGGATTATATCATATTGGCTGCCATACAGTTGGGAATTTATTCTGATTTCTGATTTATAGAATCATCCGCATTGATCTTCTTGCATATTATCAGCTGGGGTCATGAAGATTGTTCTATTGTTTGCATTAAAATCAGAAGTATGTGGCATCGTTTGTTGATGGTTAGAAACTTTCTGTGCTGAAACTGTAGTTTGTACAGCTGGGGGTCCTTTCAGTCTTCTGAGTCAGTCCCATAAACAGAGCCACCTCTGCATATTGGGCATGCATAGTATCTGGTGATTATTGTCATTGATGCTTGTGCAGATTGTTTCCCTTGTTGCCAAGTATTCATAAGTGCGGATATGATGATCAAATTGTTCTTTCCTGAGTAGTGTTACAAATCTTCATTTATTTGTAATCATTCTTATTGATGCAAAACACTATAACCCCTAGATGGTTCAACTGCTAGTGTGGAGGAATTTGTAATGCTCATCTTTATTACTCTTTCACCCACTGACTAAGTGGAGAATTCCCATTGAATAAGTGGATGCCTGCTGAAAAGCAGATGCCTGCTATATAGCGGATGAATTTGTAATTTCTTGTTGTATAGTTGCTCATTGTAAGCCAAATCACTGTATGCTCTCACCTTGCCTATCCTGGGATCTAGGGGATCAGAAAGTGTGAGGCCTTTAGTTGGTTTATGCATTTGTGTTGACATTGTGATCATCCTTGTTACATTTTTGAACAAAATTAGGGTAGCATCTTACATATATTTGGAAGTGCAATGGGTGTGATGTGAGATATTTGAGTTCATATAGTCGAGCAAAAGTCCATTTGTGTAACACCCTTGGGATGGGCATCAAAGCTTGCCCAGGAAAGCCTGGTAAGCTTGTGCCATTGGAGCAAGTGATGGCATATATCAATGAGCAACAAGAAGCAGTAGGCTGTAAAGCAAGTTTAGTAAAGAGAATCTCAAGGAATGAATCTGTTGTGACGTTTTCACACATCGCCCCATTGCAAATGGGGACCCCCTCTTTTTACCCTTAGGTTTTAGAGTTTGTTGGTTTGGTAGTATAATTTGCCCAAGTCTCGCCAAGTTCTTGCTCAAAGTCCCTGTGGAAACTGAAAAATTGACCTAAGGGATGAATATTTAACTAAGGGGTCCATATGCTTTCACCCTGACGCATGTCCTAAAACCCTTGAAAACTGACTAAGTTTGAAATTTGGTGGATCCTCAAAAATCTAGAATCTGCATGTTAAATCCCATGGATCCCAGACCTATCTCAAACATTCTGAAAGTATATTTCAAAATATACTGTCAAGCAGGGACCCTCAAAATTTGGCGAACAAATCGTGAAATTCCTAAGGAAAATTGAGTCCTGGACCTTGGGCGCCAAATCCTTGATCCCATGAAAAGTGCGACAAGGATAATCCACAACTTAGTGAAAATTGCGACCAAGGAAACAATCCAAGACACCCTCAAATGCGCGCTCAAGGATGAAAAATTCCATGACATGGCAAAATGTGCGACAAAAAAAAATCCAAGGGTATGTGAAAATTGCGATCAAGGACGAAATCCTTGACCCTATGAAATGAACGACCAAGGATAAGGAATCCTTAACATAGTTGAAAGTGCGCCTAATGATAATCCACCTTTACATGAAATTTGCGCCCTTATCCCAAGGATGAAAATACACAACCTAAGGAAATATGCAATCTATCCCAAGGAATTTATCCACAACTTATTAAAATGTGCGACATGGAAAGAATCCTTAACACCCTTGAAAATGCGATTTCTTCCAAGCAAAAATTCCATGATCTACCAAAAAGTGCGACATGGAGAATAGAATCCACGACATAAGGAAAAATGCAACTTGGAATTTTTCCATGACCCCATGAAAATTGCGACTTGGAATTTTATGGACAAAATCTTGATAGACATGGAAATTGCGCTCCAAGACAAGGATGAAATCCATGACCCTATGAAAAGTGTGCTCAAGAAAAATCCAGTGCTAGAAAAGAAAAATCCATGATGAACATGAAACTGCGCCTAGGATTCTTAGCCGACCTGGAACCCAGAAAAGGACAAATTTAATGAAAAAAATCTAAGGGAAGAGTCAGTTCAAGTGTGGAAAATGCAAGAAAAATGAAGAAAATTGATCAATCATGCAAAGTTATTCATATTTTATCTTAATATTGCATTACGTTAAAGAATTTTATCCGTCTTTTCTATTCAAGATGTTCCTTACGTTTGGAGGTGTTGAAGACAAGGATCCGTTCCATGAAAGAATTAATGAATGAAGACAAGGGTCAGTTCAAGAATTAATGAATGAAATTGATCAATCATGCAAAGTTATTCATATTTTATCTTAATATTGCATTACGTTAAAGAATTTTATCCACCTTTTCTATTCAAGATGTTCCTTACTTTTGCAGGTGTTGAAGACAAGGATCCGTTCCATGAAGAAGATGTTCATTGACGATCTAAGGCGTTCAAGATGGATGCAAAGAGCTTCAAAGGCTGGAGAAGGAGACTATCTCAAGCATCAAGGAGACTTCACAAAATTCCAGAGGAAGATGAAGGATCTTTTCAAAGACATTTCAATGGCACAAGGAAAGCTAGCGTCAAGGTCATAAACAGAAGGAGAAGATACTTCAATAATCCAACATCAAGGATTGCAATACCAAAAAAGATCAGTTCACACAAGTCCAAGAATGAGAAGAAGATCGAGCCTAACGTCATGAAGTCAAGGATTACACCAAGAAATCCAGGACAATGCAAGAATCCAAAGGAAGTACAACACAAAGACGAAATTCCCAAGATCGAAGTACACTCAAGAGATAATTGCTTGGAATATGCGGAGGTGGCATCCAGTCATCATTCAACCAATCAAAGTATGCTACGTCAACATGTCTAGATTCATTGAACCTAGTCACCAAAGAAAGAGATAAGGAAGGCGCCCTTCTAGAAGATCATGTGTTGTTGCTATTTCGTTGGTCAAAAGTGGTGGTAGTTGTAACTACCTTCCATTAGGGTTTTGTTGTCATCATCTTGACCATTGATTTCTAAAATCAATCTGGGCCCTTGATTGTAATTTTGAGCTCTATATAAGGCTCATTCTCTTCATTTGTAAAGGATGGTTCTAGTTCTTCTCCTCAGTTCTCCTTAGAGCTAGTTCTTGATAGAGTAGGAGCTTTTGAAGAGTTGGAGAGACTATGGTGAAATTGTTGTAAAGATACTACCGAAATCAATACATACTCATTGAAGCCTGGTGAATATTGTGTTATTTTGGGATGTTAGCATGGTTTCCGATTTCTCAAAGATGATTCAAAGCAAATTAGATAAGTTTTAGTTGAAGTTCATTGATATGATGGACGAATGTGAAGATATTTGATGAATTCCTGGTTCATACTTTTTGTGGTTTGCTGATTGTAAGCTACAATGCAAAGTTAGCCTGAACCCCATTTTGCAATAGTTCGATTGTGGATATTTGTTCAAGTTGCGCCAGCTATGGGTATTTGAATGCATATTTGCAATATGAAAATCCTTCATTACCTTTGAAGATTGCACTAGTTTCATGTAGTTGTTACTCTTATGGTGAAACAAAGCTTGGTTTGAAGGAGTTTATCTATCAAAGCATTATTCATTATCTTATTGTTCTTAGGAGTAGATTAGATTTCTTCTAACCGTTTCCTTTTATCATTTCTTTTTAGATAGTTGGAAGAAGGTTCCATTCATTCACAAATCCAAGGACTAAGGAGTAAATTTCATCCATAAGTAAGGAGTAATTCAGCGTAAGTCCCTTTGTGATTACCAACAAAATACATTATTCCACTGAGTCTATCCATGTGCATGTCAAGACCTGACATTCAAGGAACCTTGGAGTAATCTCATTTGATCACATTGTTTAGCATTTGAGGCCACTTTGTTCAAGAGAGGATAGAATACTTAGTATTTTATTCTAATGTTGACGCTGTCATAAAAAACACATCAACAAAATCCTTCATCTAATCCCATTGTTGTGGTAGAGAGCCACCCATTTTTGGCCACTCATGATGAACAACCCACTAATACTACAAATTAGAGACCAATGAGACCTTTGTAAATGACATTTCAAAATGAGGCTCGTGATGTTGTTGACCAACACATAGCAGGATGCATTTATGCAAAATGGGTTGTCTTTCAATGTTGTTCATTCACCATATTGGCAAGACATGGTGAAAAAAATTAACGAGGCTCTAAAAGGGTATAAGGGCCTGAGTGATGAGAAGGTGCGTGGCACCTTATTGGAAAATGAGGTCAAGGTTGTAGAAGATTCATTGATGCCCATAAGGGATTCATGGGTTGAGACAGGGCTGTTCATTGTCTTTGATGGATGGAAAGATGCAAAAAATCAGCGCTTGATCAATGCCATTGTAGTGTCCCCTAAAGGGGCAATTTTTTTGAGAGCGGTGGATTGTGAGGGGGAGGTGAAGGATGACCAATTTATTGCTAACATCCTCATTCCAGCCATTAAGGATGTGGGACCTCGTAATATTGTTCAAGTCATAACGGATAATGCAAAGAATTGTAGAGCTGTTGGGTTGTTGGTTGATGAACTTTATTCACATACCTTTTGAACACCTTGTGTTGTCCACTCTCTCAATCTAATACTACAAAAGATTGGAACAAAATTGATTGGATTAGAGAGTTGTATGCAGAGGTCGAGGAAATCCGAATGGTCATCACCAATCACCACATGTCACAAGGCATATTTAGATCATTTTCAAAATTGGAGTTGTTGAAGGTAAGTGAAGCAATATAAATTTTTATGTTTTAATTTCACTTTTAGTTTAGTTACATGGACATATGTTTTTTAAACTTAGCTACTTAGTAACTAAAGTCTTAATTTGATTAGTAATACATATTCTAATTCTTCTTTAAAGTTTGTTTTTAAATTTTAATTATTTTATTTTTTATTTTTGAATAGGTTGTTGAGATCCATTTTTGCCTCAAACACAATTGTCTTGAGACGACTTGTGAAGGCTCGGGAGACATTTTTTAACATAGTTATTAGCCATACTTGGTTCATATGGACGCACAACAACACTGAGAGGGCAACAAATGTTAAGAGGATGATCTTAGATGACTCTTGGTGGAATTATGTGGAGTATCTCGTTAGTTTCACCAAGCCCATTTTGAGCATGATTCGTTATATTGACATGGACAAGCCTTGCATGGGGGAGATATATGATGGCATTGATTCAATGATAGAGAAGATAAAGAGCATTATAAATGAGAAAGAGCAAGATCCTCAAGAAACTTTCTTCAAACAAGTCCACAAAATTATTGAGGATAGATAGAACACAAGACCACCCCGCTACATCTTCTTGCTTTTGCATTGACTCCAAAATATTATAGTGCTGAGATTCTTCTTGTGCCAACGAGGATTCACCCATAGAGATATTATGAAGTGTTTGAAGGGTACAAGGTAGCATTTCATAGACTCTTTCATGATCCAGAATTACAAGGATATAGTCACAAATGAGTTCACTGATTTTATACACTCCAATGGTCAAAGTATTGAGGCTCTTCGTGATAAGTTCAAGAAAGATGCTCACAATTGGTGGTACTTCCATGGCCAACAATTTCAACACCTACAACCTCTCACAATCAAAGTTTTATCGCAAGTAAGTTTAATAAATTTCTATTCTTTTACTTTTAGTCTTTTAGACTTTGAAGTTTCATTTATAATTTTATAAATTTTTAAAAATTAATTTTTATAATTTACAAGTTTATAACTCTTTCTCTATACTTTGTCTTCATAGGTTGCTAGTTCATCTTTATCTAAGAGGAATTGGAGAACATACTCTTTCATCCACTCAATAAAGCACAACTGATTGCACTCAAAAAGGGTAGAGAGCCTAGTTTATGTGCATTCCAATATGTGCCTCCTTTCACACAAACAACATGGCTACAAGGAAGGGCAATCAAAGTTGTGGGATGTGGAGCCAGAGCATACTAACTTGGATGCTTCCACTTCCCAACATGTTGTACTTGAGGAGTCAGAAAGCGAGCACACTTTTAGAGTGAGTGGCAGTGGCATTGCTTGTGGTTCTTCAAATGTTCTTACATCAGCTAATGTCCATGATGTTGATGATGATGATGATGATGTGGATGATTTAAAAAATCCATATGATCGATGACATTGAAAATTGATTGTTGAACTTGATATTATTATTTTGATATTGAATTTGAAGTTCGAATAATGAATATTTAAATTTTTATGTTTTAAAATTTAAATGATATTCAAGTTTATGGTGGTTTTATTTATTATATGATGCTATGTGGTACTCTACACTTAATTCTTGCTTTTAGGATATATATATAAAACATTTTTTTCAAATCCATGAATTGAACTTGCAGATCCGAACCAGAACTGACAACTTAGTGTAAAATTCTGAAGCTAGTGTTAAAAATAACTTGTTTGCATGGTCTAAGTGCTCTCTATGGAACAAGGTTGAGTGGATTTTCAAAAGGGGCTATAACACTCCTTGTGAACACATTGAAAACAAGTTCGCATATGGCAAGTTTTCCAATGATAGACAAAAATAAGTTATATAAATGTCTAGACTTAACCAAAGTTGATCAATGGGACAAAAAGGTACAATAGAAAGTACTAGTCTTAAAATGTTTCTAGTAGAGTTGTCGAATGCCTCCCCTCCCTTGTTTGGATACATGTATACGTGTATAGGATACTTAATATAGATACAATACTCTTGAATGCAACATGGATATTGTGACGTATCCACAAACTAGCCTATGTTTGGGTTGTGTCTAATATATTTGGATACGACACCTTAATGTCAGGTGCCATATTTGATTTAGGGTTTATGAAAAACATTACAAATTGCCCCTCCCCCCCCCTCCAAAAAAAAAAGGTTTGTTCACTCACACTCACATGTGTCACTAAAACACAAACATAATATAATGAAAGAAATATTGTAAACTAAAATATAAAAACCCATATATATATATATATATATATATATAAGTATTTTTAAAGTTATGTTCTATACCATTAGATTTATAAATAATTGAATTATATTTCTATAATTATTGTATCTAGTTGTATCTATATTAGGGCATCTCAAATGTATAGCTTATCCATATTTGATACTACATCCATTTCCATGCAACTTTGATTCCTAATTTCTGAAAATTAATGAAACATCAAAATGATCTTAACATAACTAGAAGGGGCAAACCAAAAATGGCTAAACACAAGCTATACGACCTAAGTATACATACAAATAGCCATGTTAGAGAAAGGCCCCTCAAGGGAACAAGATGTTGGTGAATACCGAAGTTGAAGACTAATGGTAGAAATAGGTGTAGTCACATGTTTGTAGAAATCATGGAGTAAAAGAACCAACATTTTCATTTTTTTCTGCCATGAAATGGCCAATGTAGGATTTGATAATGCACATAAGGTAGCATATAGGACTAAGGAAGCCATGCTCAAAAGTCTTGGGAGGAAACTATGTGACTCCTGTTGAAGCTCTCCAAGTACCAAAAACCGACAGACCTCTAGAGGTATAAAAACTATTGGTAATATGCACTTTTCTCATTTACCCCACCGAAGTGATGCAAATTCATGATGCCTAGAATGAGTATGAAGTTGGAGAAATTTTTTAAGGTGTTTGTGTGACCTTCCCAAAGCATCTAGAAGCATGCAAGGGAGCATTTGGGAGACATTTTCATCCTTTATTTGCCATTCTCAGAATGATTGCGTTGAGATGTGCATTGCTTGGAGGTTGTTTCAACTAGATTGAGTGTGTGCAAAGCTAGCTGGAGCATAGGTGATCATTTGGACACCTTTTTTCCACTTAGTTGCAGGGAGTATTAGAAAGTATGGTGATGCTAATGTTGATTGGACATCTTAGTTGTCCTACGAGGTGTTGTGAGCTTGTAACATTGCACTATTAGTGGATTTTCTTGCTAGAGTTTTGTCTTTTTTCAGGTTTCTCTAGGGTAAACACTGTGTCATGGTTTCCTTTTGATGTTGTTGGATGTTCATTGCTTGTTTTCCACTTACTGCAAGTTGATTGGACAATTTTAGAAGAGAATTCAAATAGCTTCCATTGTGTAAAGCAATGTATGGGGCATGTGGGTTTGATTAGAGTGTGCCAAGTCATGGGATGGAAGCCAATTAGAGGGTTGTGAAACCCATCATTTTCTAGTGTTTTATGTTGCTTATTGGGCCATTGGGGTTGGTACAACACCATAAAGGAAGTATTTATTGTTTGATAAAAGTAAAGTAGAATCTCCAATTTTTATTGATCAAGTGGTATTGGAGTGGTTTTTCTTGTGCTTGAGGGTTTTCCAACATCATATTGTGTATGTAGTTATCCAATTTTTGTTGCCAAAGTGCAGGTTTGTTGTTGCAAGAGCACAACCATGGGCAAGGCCTTGAAGAGGGCAAGATTTGAAGGGTTGGAAGGGGATAATCAGCTTTTTCAAATAGAAAACCACAAATTGAGGAAGTTGTGTCAATTTTTGCAAGAGGAGAATGAAGAATTGCAAGTTTGGTTGACAAGCCACACAGACTTCATAATGGGCATCATAGAAGTGTTGCAGTAAGAGTTGTAATAAAAAGAAGAGATGTTGGCAAAGTACCGATGTGATGGTGAAGGAGTGAAGAGGAAAGAAAATTCCTTATTGAGTGATGTAGGAGCATCTAGGTCTCTCGCAATCTTGCCCATCCAAAAAAATATTGGTTGATCAAAATTTTGTTTTGTTTTGACTTTTATGTGTTTCGAAGTTCTCTTTGTCTTTTTCTGTGGGGTCATTTTTGTTTTCTTGTGTGGGGCTTGCAACTAAGGATGTAGACTTTACTTCCTATTGGGCGTTTGTTTCTATTTTAATGCTATTGCTTGACGTGAGGACTAAAAGCATCCAAAACTCATTTATTCTTGTTGTCTGGTGATTGACTGTTTGATTGGGACCCACACATTTGTCTTTTTGGTGAGTTGAATTCTTTTGTTGGGCATTTTCCTTTTTGGCTGTCGTTGGGGCGTGTTTGGCAGACATTCCCCTCCATGTTGGACGCATCATCTATGCATGTCATTTTCTAGCTTTTCAATTATTTATAACAAGTTTTTATTCCTCATGTTGGGCGATCTCCAACAAGTCGTGATAGTTATATATGATTGAAGATTGCTGACTTTTTAGTGGATCGAGCCAATTATTGTCTGACTAGCGATCCTTAATAAGGGTGTGGTATTAACCCCCACAACACCTTCTAGTTGTTAGTTACTTTATTTATCACTTGCTGCAGATCGACGATTATCCACATTTGCCACTCTTGACCAGCTTGCCATCAGGCATTTTCTTTTTTAACCTCATTCACTCATGACTATGAGTTGATGGCATTTGAGCTGAGTTGGGCGATGTTTTTTTAGAAAGATATACAAGTCTGTGAAAGAAGTTAATAGGAAGCGAGAGAACAAGTGACAAAACAAAAAAACAAATTTGAAGAGATATAAGGGTAGGGTTCGTGGAGAAAAGAGGCAAAGAGTGATGCTGTTGGTTTTCATTGGATGTGGCATCCAAACAAGGATAATGGAAGCTCAAATGTTGTAAGTTCTTCATGTTGTTTGTGACTAGGTTGTGTGCCTCTAAGTGTAATTGAATACCAAAATAGATTGTAATTAGTTTGAGTGTTATGCATAACCTTTGATCTAGTTGCATTTGTGTTTTGAATTTGTGTGGAGATGCTCGGATTGGTTGTCTTTCATTGGGCCCTTGATCCATGTCTACATGAAGTGGTATTAGAGCTGCCTAAGCTTGTTGGGTTGCTGAAGTAGGAGTCCGTCTTGGAGGGTTCTAAGAGTTTTGTTGTAGGTTTGAGGATCTTGTGATTGAAGAGAGCTAGAGACATGGCTAATAGAAGTAGACGAGGAGGTCAAAGAAATGTTGAAATGGTGGAGATGCTAAGAGCAATGGTAGTTAGATTGGAAGTAGCACAGAGAAGAGGTGTGATTGTTGAAGATGTAAGTGAAGATGAAGAGGAAGCAACATTTGGCCAAGGAGGAATGGAAGACTCTATGAATGAACCATTCTTGAATGCAATGTTGCAAATTAGAAACAAACCATAGATGGATACTCTATGTTCTAATAGGAGCTTGAATTCTAAGGAGCTCGTAGATTGGATTTCGGAAATAGAGAGGTAGTTTGATTTTGAGTCCATAGAAGACTCAGAGAAAGTGAAATTTGCTAGTACGAAGTTGAAGGGTCATGCATCCCTATGGTGTGATCATGGATAAGTGGATAGATAGAGGAAAGGAAATGAGAAGATACGATCGTGGGATCAAATGGTGGTGAAATTGAAAGCAAACTTTTTAGTAGCAAACTACTAGTTGAATTTACTGAAGCAAATGTAGAATTTGAAGCAAAGGGAGATGAATGTCAAGGCATACACACAAGAGTTCTACAGGCTCAATATTCGAGTCGGCCATGTAGAAGATGACAAAAAAATGTTGCAAGGTACATTAGTGGGCTTTGAATGGTGGTCCAAGATGAGCTTAGTATGATTTGAGTAAGATTAGTGGAAGAAGCTTCTCAATGTGCTTTAAGGTAGAAGAGAAATTGGCTAAAAAGCAACAAAGCAACTCAAGAGGAAGAGGAAGATCCTCCAAGGGAAGAGGATAATTTAGTGATGATAAGAGACAACATACCGGTGAGAGGTAGCCTAGCACTTCCCAAAATGAAAATTTCAATCAAGATAGAAGAGGAATCTAGAGGAAGAGTCTATTATGGGAGGCGAAGAGGTAGATGAATCACCTGCTATCGATGTGAAGAGGTTGGTCATAGAGCCTTCGAATGTCCGCAAGCATAGTAGGATTGTGGAAGAATTGGTGAGGCAAGAAAACACATTGCCCAAGCTAATGAGGAAGGTGTAGTATCACCTCGATAGACAAAAGAACTAAAGCAACAGGAGTTTCTCGTGATGAGAGTATTATTAAAATTTGAGAAAGAAGAGCATGAGCCTGCACAAATGATTTAGGACCATATGCAAGTTGAAAGGAAAATGTTGCAAAGATGTTGATAGTGGAAGCACGTACATCTTGGTGTCCAAAGAGATGGTGGAAAAACTTAAGCTGAAGAGGATCAAACACCCTAAACCATACAAGGTCCCATGGTTGCAAAAGGAGCATCAACTCATGGTAAGTGAACAATGTTTAGTAGATTTTCAGATTGGAGTATATAAGGATGAAATATTGTATGATATTATGCCCATGAATGCTTGTCATGTCTTGTTGGGTAGACCATGGCAATATGATAGGAGGGTTGTGCATGATGGCAAGATGAACACCTACACCATCGTCAAGGATGGAAAACAATTTACATTGAGTCCATTGAAGGACAAAGGAGAAGAAGTGGACAATAGTTGAAAGGTATGTTTGGTTTTAGGAAACCAACTTTTGAAAGATTTATAAGAAAAGAAAGAATGTGTTATGCTTTTATCCCTGAGCTTGCTATAGTTAAAACAACAAGAGAAGAAGATAAAGTTCAACCAAAAGTGCATAAATTGTTGGAAGACTTTACTGAAATTCTTTTACATGAGTTGCCAAATGGGTTACAACCCATAAGAAGTATCAATCATCACTTGATTCTAGGAGCAAGCTTACCAAACAAGGCAGCATACCGGATGATACTGATAGAGAATGAGGAAGTGAAGAGGCAAGTACAAGAGTTGTTAGATAAGGGTTTGATAAGTGAAAATTTGAGTCCTTGTGTAGTAGCTGCAGTATTGGCACCCAAGAACGATGATGAATGGTGCATGCGTGGATTCACGAGCCATCAACAAGATAATAGTAAAGATCGGTTTCCATTACATTGAATGGATAACTTGATTGATTGCTTGAGTGGAGCTGAATACTTAACCAAAATTGATTTGAAGAGTGGATGCCATGAAATTCGGATTGGATAGGGGCATGAATGGAAGTCCGCATTCAAGACAAAGGATGGGTTGTATGGGTGGTTGCTTATGCCATTTGGATTGACCAATGCATCGAGCACTTTCATGAGATTGATGAACGGGGTATTGAAGCTCTTTCTTGGTAAGTTTGTGATTGTCTATTTAGACAACATTTTGATTTTCAATAAGACAAAAGAACATTTGGAGCATTTGTGATTAGTTTTGCAACGGCTAAAAGAAGAAAAAATGTTGATTAATTTCAAGAAGTGCAGTTTTATGAAGAGTGAACTAGTGTATTTGGGATTTATCATCTCCTAGGAAGGTTTTAGGATAGATCTTGAGAAGGTAAGAGCCATTATAGAGTGGGCATCACCAAGAAGTACATTTGAGGCAAGAAGTTTTCATGACCTAGTAAGCTTCTACATGTAGTTTATTTGAAATTTTAGTGGCATTTGTGCACCTATCACAAAGACCATGAAAGGTGGTAGGAGTGAGTTTTAGTGGACAATAGGAGCGAAAAAGAGTTTTCATCTTGTAAAGGAGAAGTTAACAACACAACTCGTATTAACATTGCCGAATTTTACAAAGTGTTTCAGGTATATTGTGTTGCAAGTGGGACATTGATTGGAGGAGTCTTGAGCCAAAAAGGTAAACCCATTGCTTACTTTAGTAAAAGGTTGAATGAGGCAAAAAAGAATTACTTTGTCTATGATCAAGAGTTTTATGCCATCATACAGGGACTTGCCATGGTGTCTTGCTTTTTCTGTTGGGCCCGTGCATGCAACCCATGCCTCCTAGAAATTTGAATCATTCAAGAAGGATTGTTATTTTGTAACATACACCCCTTTGTATATGTTTGTTTTGAACCAAATTTTTGTGTTTCCTGATGCTTTTTGTGTTTAGGGTTTCATGGGTTGTTTTTGCATGTTTGTTTTTTGCATTGCATGTATGAAATATAAAGCATATGAACACACCCAGAAAATAAACAATGAATATGCACAAATGGATAAAGACCCATATCATAAAAAGTGGTAAAACTAATTACAGAGACATACCCATATGAAACTCTTCAACTTGATTCCTTGCCGAAAATGTACCAGTCATCATGTAAAATCACCAGGAAATGCATAAAATGGAGTTTCACCACAAATACGAAGCTGCAGCAGCAAATAAGAAGTCCAAATGCCAAGAATGAAGCCTAGAATCGATGCCAATGAAGAAGTAATGGTGCCCTCAAGGCTCATGCCCCCTTCTCAGCATGTACGGCCTAGCTGTGAGTTGTTTTCAGCTGCAAATACCTTCAGAACTTCTCTAAACTCCTTAACAACAGACTGCAGATAACTGTCCCTTAATGGTGACCTTGCCAGAGGATGAAACTTCTACAAATCTCACACAAAACTCCAAATCGCTGCTATAGAAGGTACGGCTGTACCAGCAGAAGTACGACCTGCATAATGGTGGCAAAAACAGCAATGAAATCCTCCACAAAGACAAAAATCTGTCTATAACTTCTTCACTCTGATCTGCACACTAAAACTTCTTCGAATGTGGTCATTCTCAGCCCAAAACTTCCTCAAAACGGATCAACTGTAAGCACAAATGAGACCTCTGGATGAAGCCTCCAAGTATCCTCTCCTGATGCAATCTTTCATGCACGAAGAAAGGCGAATCTGCAAAGGTTTTCGTCTCTGCAAATCGATCTTCAAAACCCTAGAGCCAAGCTCAATCCCAATGCACGGGCAAACTCAATATGAGAGCAATTTTTCATTCAACATAGTATAACCAAATGAAGTTCTTTTTGGTCTTTTATTTGCCTTCTTCCTCAACGCCCAAGAGGGATTTGTTTTATTTATTTTAAATTATAATCCAACCCCTTATCACTCCATGAGGGGCGCTCATCCCTAGGCATGTAACTTTAAGTTACAACTTGCAATTTATAAAACACTTTACTTTATAACTTAAAGTTATATCAAAGCCTCATAAAATAATATAAGTTAAATATTTAATTTGACTTATATTATATCGTTTTAGGCTCTAGTCATATTGAGACCATGAATATTGTGCCAAGGACCCCCACAACTGCGCTGCCAAAAATAGTAACTGCTCGGCTCATGACTTACTATAAATAGTAAGTCCCTGAAATGACTTCCTAAACACCTCCATTAGCCTACAGAAGTCGAATTATAGGCTAACCCTGGTCTACTGGTGCAGTGAGTTAGATGGGGGACATTACATATTTAAAAGAAAATGTTTGTGTATACCTCAAGGATCTATTAGGGAAAATCTCATGAGGGAGAAGCATAGTAAAGGCCTAGTTGGACAATTTAGAGTGGACAAAACATTGGCACAACTGAGTGGAAGTTATTATTGGCCAAAGATGGGTTAAGGATGTGAAGAATTGCAAAATTTATGAACATGCCAAAGGGAGGAGCCAAAATACCTCATTGTATCAACCCTTACCTATTCTAGAGAGGCCATGGGAGGATGAAAGTATGGACTCAAAGAGATAATGATTCCATTTATGTGGTAGTCGATAGATGTTCTAAAATGGCACATTTTATTCCATGTAAAAAGTGAAGTGATGCCACACATGTTGCCACATTATTCTTTAAGGAGGTAGTTAGACACCATGGATTGCGATAAAGTAAGTCTCGGATTGAGGCACTAAAATTGTGGGTCACTTTTGGCACACTTTGTGGAAGAAATTAGACACCAAATTGAATTTCAACTCAGCGTATCATCCCCAAACTGATGGGCAAACAAAAGTTGTCAATAAAAGTCTAGGTAACTTGTTTAGATGTTTGGTTGGAAAGAAGCCCACTCAATAGCATTTGATCTTGGCACATTAAAAATTTGCTTATAATAACTTAGTTAATAGGAGTATAGCCGAAAGCCCTTTCCTAATTGTTTATGGGTACAACCCAAGGGGAGTAGATATTTTGAGAGATATTGTTGATTTGGGTAGAAAGAGTGTTGTAGTGGAATATTTTGATAATTACATACATGAGTTACACTAGGAAGTTAAGAAGAATTTGGAGAAAAATACAATGAATTATAAGGAGCATGCAAATCTTAAGAGAAGGGAACAAGAATTTTAGGTTGGAGAGGGAAGAAAGGTTTCCCCAAGGGGCGTACCATAAATTAAAGTGGAAAAAGATCGGGCCGTGTAAGATCTTAAGGAAGTTTATGTCCAATGCATATACAATAGAGCTTCTTGAAGGTGTAGACATTTCACCTATTTTCAACGTTGCTGATTTGTACCATTATTATGAAGGGTAGACTAGTGAAGAAAAAGGTGCAACTATTGATTGTTAAAAGGAAGAATGGGTACAATAGTTGCTTGGAAAAGGAAAGAGGTGAGGTTGAAGCAATCAAAGGTTCCTGAGTAGCCAAGAAAACAAGGGGAAAGGAATATAGGGACTACTTGATCAAATGGAAGAAGGCAACAGATGAAGTAACTTGGATGCATGCATCTGAGGTTGCCAAATGTGGAATTTTAGTTCCAGATTTCGTAAAATGTTCATGAGTTGCAAAACTCATGGAACATTCCACTTACCCGTGGTGTTTGATGTAGGAGCATTTGGGTCTCTCGTAATCCTGGTCATACAAAAAAATATTAGCTGATCAAATTTTGGTTTTCTTCAAACTTTTTGTGTTTGTAGGTTCTTTTTGTCTTTTTTTTCTGTGCGGTCATTTTTTTCATCTTGTGTGGGGCCCACAATTGAGGATGTAGCCTTTACTTTCTGCCTTTTGCTTGTTTTTGTTCTAATATTGTTGATGGATGTGAGGACCAAAAGCAATTTATTCATTTATTCTCCTTGTCTGCTGAGCGACTGTCTGGCTAAGACCCACACATTTGTCTTTTTGTGGGCATTTTCCTTTCTGACTGTCACTTGGGTCTACCTAACAAACATTCTCCTCCATGTTGGATGTATTATTTGCAAATGTCTTTTATTGGCTTTTCTATTATTTATGGCAAGCGTTTATTTCCCATGCTGGGCGATCTCCATCAAGTTGTGATAGCTATATATGACTGACGACTGCTAACTTTGTGGTGGATCGAGCCAATTATTGGTTGATTGGTGGTTCCAAATATGGGTGTGGTATTTAGCCTTGCAATACCTTTTGGACAGAAGTTACTTTATTTATCACCTATTGTAGATCGACATTTATGCACATTCGCCACTCTTGACCAGCTTGCCATTAGGCGTTTTCCTTTTTTTAACCTCATTCACTCGCTATTCTGAGTTGACATCAACTAAGCTAAGCTAGGCGATGTTTCTTATAAAGATATACAAGCCTGTGAAATAAGTTAATAGGAAGCTAGAGAAAGTAGAAGAACAAAAAAACATATGTGAAGAGATACAAGGGTAGGGTTTGTGGAGAAAAGAGGCATATAGTGATCCTGTTGGTTTTCATTGGACTATGGCATCCAAACAAGGATAATGGAAAAGTGTCTTGAGTTCGTCGTATTGTTTATGACTAGGCTGCATGCTTGTAAGTGTAATTGAATTCTGAAACAGATTGTAATTTCTAAAATTCTGAGTGTTGTTATGCACAACCTTTGATCTAGTTGCATTTGTGTTTTGAATTTGTGTGGAGCTGCTTGGGTTGGTTGCCTTTCATTGGGTCTCCAATCAGTGTCTTTATTAATGAGAGATGCACAAACCCCATTGGAGGTATGCACAATAGACAATTCACCAAATTTTCTTTCTTCCCATCAACAATCTTTTGGTGGTTTTGAAACTCATATTAAAGGATTTGGGTTTAAGATGTTAACCAAAATGGGGTATGTTGGAAAAGGGCTTGGAAAGAATGACCAAGGCACGGTCAATCCCATAGAGGTTGTAAAAAGACTTTCAATTCACAAGTTTTGGATTTTTGTGTGGAATACAAGAGGTTGGAGAATGTTTCAAAACCGCAGCAATAAAGAAAGCTTGCAAAGACAAGGAGCCCAGGCCACCAAAAAAAATCAGACCATCGAAGGTAAAAATGTCATTCCTTATATCAAAGATAAGGATGATTTAAAGCATCTATATGTTGAGCAGGTTGGTAAAGAAGGCGAAACACCCCAAAGAGACAAAAATGAGACTCCAAGAAGAAGGGGACAGTAGATCCAAGTTGAAGGGGATTGCAAGATGTCATTCCATAACCATATGGGCAATTGCAAGATGGCACCAAGGAGTAGACAGCCATGTGACAAGGGAAAAAGCATTCAAGAGGAGTGCAGATCATCTCTCAAGAAAGGAGAGTATTCCAAAGTAAGAGGTAGAACATTACCACCTCATGAAACTTGCGCAAACAAGCCTGGGGGCAGCCCATGGAGGAAAGCAAGGAGTCCAAGTAAGCATCCAACAAGGTATGCAAGAGGCAAGTTTTTTGTTGTTTGCTTCATTTGCAGAAAAGGAGGCCATGTAGCTAAAGATTGTTGGGATGCACATCCATATTCATTTTGTGGTTTGATTAACCCATTGTTTGGCTAAGTGTTGGAAGAAGTCCACCTATGGAGAGCCAAATACCTTCAAGAGAAGGTATTTGGATAATTTGTCCAAAGGCAAGGGCAAGAATTTTTGCACCAATTGGTTTGCAATATGTTGGATACTTCATCCACAACTCCATTCAAAAAATTTCAAGAGGGAAGAGTTACCCATAAGAAAGGAAGAATGCCAAAGTAGAAGCAAGGCGATTGGAGGAAGAAGCCATCAAGAGGGTGCAGCCCAAAAAAGGTTCCCCATCCCCAATTCAAGGGGTTATTGGTAAGAAGTCTTAGGGGTTCCATTGGTTATAGTTGCAAAGCTAGTTAGCATGTCATCCTCCAAAATTGTTGTTTGTGTTCCACTTGTTTATTGAAAAGTTAGCAAGGACTATGGAGGAGCCATTTGTCAATTGTGGAGCCAATGTATGAGTGGCCTGCTAAATTAGAGAGGTGATAATGAGTTTGTTGTGTCACTTTTCCATGCAATTTTCATTACAAAATACACCAATGGTAGCATGTCTATTGATGGAGTATGCATGTGGGTATGTAGCATGGAAACATTTTTTTATGTCGTTTCAGTTTTTAGAGGTTGTACCATGCCTAGAAATTGTTTTGGTATGCATCTAACATCTGTAGCAAGAAGTTGTGCTTGTTTTTAGATGTTGTATGGACTGATGGGAAGATGCAACAGGTTTTTCCAAAGCCGGTTTTTGTATGAAAGCAGTTTTTAAAGAGCATTTGAAGCATGTTCATGGTCCCAAAGGTTCTTCCAAAGGGTAGAACAAGTTGCTAAATGTTTGGGGCAAATGGAGGGGGTATGAATAGCACTCATGTTGGGTGAAACTCCAAGGAAATCTACTGGTTTATGCCATTTGAGTTGCCTATAGTTGGTTTGGCACTCTTATCCTTGTTGGAATGACACTTTTTTCACTCTCTTTTCCATTGTGTTGCTAAAATGGTGTTTTGTGCTTGAAATCCAAGATGGGGTAGCCTTGTTGAGAGTATTTTTACTTGCTTTTAGTTTGTTGCAAGTTCTTGCTATTGTTATTACAAGTTTGTGTAAGACCCTTACAAGGCAATGTTTCTAAAAGACCCATGAAGGGCAATGCTCATAAGGCCCCATGTTAGAGGGCAAGTTTGTTGCAATATTTCAAAGACCCATGAATTGCAATGTTTGTGAGACCCCATGCTGAGAGGGCAAGTTCAAAGATGCATGAAAGACACTTGGTACTTATTTTGCATTTTGTATGCTAGTAAGCTTTTGGGGACCAGAAGCCCTCGTATTGGGGAGGTGTGATACGCACAAATGTCCTTAAGTATAAAATTAGAGGTCATAGATGCTAGACAAGGTTCAGGATGGTATGTGACATCTTGATTCAAGGTTTGGTAGAGAGAATTGTGATTCAATGATTGATTTTGGCCACAGTTGGCCTAAAAAGTGCAGTTGTGTTGCAGAGGCAGAAACACTATTTTGGTGGCATCAAAGCTTGAATATTATTACATATCCAGATTCCTCTTGAAAAAATTATGCATTTGCAAAACAATGGCACCTCATTTCGATACCGCATGCAAAAGTAATGGCATTTGGAAGTTGGAGGACAAAAGCTGATGCAAGGTGGTGGTTTCATAATTGCCCATGTTGAAAAGAGGCGGTTTTGAAATCACTAGGGCAGTTTTCTAGAAAAGTGGCAGTTTCGAAATCACCCTTGTTGAAAAGGGGTGGTTTTGCAATTGTGGATAGATGGAACCTGGCGGTTTGGTCCTGACTGAATATGCAAGAAGAGGAAGTGATAGGGAAGTGTTTTGTCTTCATATTTTTGTCATTTGGGTTTCTAGTTTCACCCAAAATTCTTTATGATGTTTGTGTGACCTTTCCAGATGCATCTAGAAGCATTCAAAACATGCAAGGGAGCATTTGAGAGACATTTATATCCTTCATCCGCCATTTCCAGAGCTTTTTGTTGGGCTGTGATGTGCTTTGTTTGGAGGTTGTTTCAGCTAGATTGAGTGTGCACAAAGCTGGTTGGAGCATAGGTGATTATTTGGACACCTTTTTCCATTTAGTTTCAGAGTGTGTTAGCAAGTAGGGGAATGTTAGTGTTGAGTGGACATCTTATTTGGCCTAGGGGAGGGGCTGTTAGCTTGTAACATTGCACTATTAGGGGATTTTTCTGTTGGAGTTTTCTCTCTATTAAGGTTTCTCCAAGGTAAGCACTCGCATTGCTTCCTTTTGATGTTGTGGGATGTACTTTTCTTTTTTCCCATTTATTGCAAGTTAATTAGGCAATTTGTTATAGTTTCGCGAGTATACAAGCATTCAAATAGCTTCCATTGTGTAAAGCAATGTATTTGCAATGAATGAGACATGTGTGTTTGAGCATTTGATGAGTTGCATGCTAAGTTGTGGGATGGCAGCCAGTTAGAGGGTTGTGAAATCTAACATTTTCTAGTGTTTTATGTAGCATATTGTGCCATTGTGGTTGGTGCAACACCATAAAGGAAGTATCTGTTGTTTGATGAAGGTAGAGTGGAATATCCACCTCTTTGTATGGATCAGATATGGTGCTCTAGTGTGTCTAAATTGAGCTTTGCATACACATTTTCCTTGGCATTTTGCGCTGTCATAAGTGCAAGCATTCAAGAGCATTTGTGTGTCACATCCCAACCTTCCTCTTACATTTCAAAATCCTTTTCAATTTAAAGTTTTGATCCATATGAACCTTAGCGAATATCAACATTATTAAACATTCAGTCCTACAAAGTATGCCATCCCTAATATTGGAGGTGTCAACAATATTTCTAGTGTTGGAGGTTGGATGCTAAGAGTTCATAGTCACTACAATTAAAAACAATCTCAGTTAATGCTTGCATTTTCACTTTCATGTCTGTATCAGCGCGGATGGCATGCTGTTTGGGGCCCTCAAAGAGTGTCCAATGTGTGGAAGTGGATTAGAATATTCCGGAGGTCAGTATAGATGCAGAGGTTTCCTAACAGCATGGAGCAAATGCACTTACTCAACTACTAATCCTGAACGCCAGAAAGGAAAATGGAAAATACCTAAGGAGACCAACAACGAGTATCTTCTTCAGGTTGGTTTGTCTGCTAACACTTTCTTCCTTGTGTTTCTAGTTCTTTTCAAGTTCTATGCCTTAAGTGTTTATTAAATAGACATTGGTTGAATAACTGGGTTGGTTCTTTGCAGTGGTCTAAATCACAAAGTGGAAAGAAGTCAGTCCGTATCCTGCCTCCACAGTCTTATAGCAAGCACTCTGAAAATCAAGATATAACCGGGCAATCTCAGAACCCGAACATTGGATTCTTGCAGCTGTTAGCAGTGGCAATTGTTGGAGATCTTAATGAATCTCGTGTATGCAATGCAGTTCCATTCTTGGATGTCCATAAAAATCTTTAGTATATGCTAAAAAATGGAAAATGGTAGTCCATAAAAATCTTTAGTATATGCTAAAAAATGGATACAAATTATAGGTCAGGTAGATGCTTATGTGTTTTATCACATCACTCTTTTGAGGAATGGTCCACAAAGTAAGGATTGTGATGTGATTTGGTGTTATCATCTATATTTAGAATACAATGGATTTTACTAGAAGTGTGGTTTTAGTAAATTGGTATAAACTTTTCTACAGGTGGAATGGAAGCATAGAATCGAGGCAGCTGGTGGGAAATTATTGGGCAAGCTTACACGAGGTAAATATTTCAAGCTTACACGAGGTAAATATTTCAAAACGAGATTGCCAATTGTGGTATGGGCATATGTGCAGTGTTTCTATTATGAAGCATATGTTAGAAGATCCGAGGCATACATTTTAACTATGCATGGGATTGTTTCTTCTGTTGAGCTATTGCTAGATGCTGATTGTTTGGTTATAAACGAAAGAGAGATTGATAAGCATAAAACTGAAGTGGAAAGAGCAAGGTAAGTTTTTCTCCTTTGTTAGGGGTTCTCTTGGTGTATGTATTTTAGTTTTAAAGTACAAGCATTGTATCATTCAGTATTTTGTCTTTTGGATATAATTTGTTCTTGCCTGGGCTTGGCAGATGATGGAATTCTGCTGGTACAAGATTATAGTCTCTAAAATGCAGGAATTGTTCACATGGCTTCTTGTTGATCATAAAACTCATGCTGTTTGCATTATATGTAAATTGTTATAACAGGAATATGAAAACAATCAGTATTAAAAAAGTGGATTATTCATATGGTTTCTTGGCAATCATAAAATTTTCATTTCATTTGGGTTATGATTTTCAATCAGGAATATGAAAGTACCAATTCTTAGGGAATCCTATCTAGTTGACAGTTTGGAAAAAAGAAGGCGACTCCCAATGGATGAGTATAAAGTTGAGGGGAAAGAAAACTTTGTTAAGGTTAAGGTTAAAGGGAGAAGCTCTGTTCATGAAGAATCTGGTCTGCAAGATAGTGGGCACATCCTGGAAGAAGGGAAAAGTATTTACAATACAACTCTTAATATGTCAGACATATCCACTGGCATTAACAGGTATTCTTTCTCTGGGCCATGACAGATAGAAGTTTGCCTCTTTTTTTTTTTTTAAAATAATTCTATTATAGAATGTGTACAATGTATTATTATATACTATGCTATTAGTCTTAACTCACTACAAAGGTAATAAAATTTCATTTTTTATAGAAGAATTTTGTAATCAATGAAAATTGTGATGATTGTGTAATGCTTTAACCTAATACAGTTGTAGCAGTTACAAACTTACATGTAAATTCTAAATGAATATTTTTCTAATTTTGTGAAAACTGAAGAAGTTGTTTAGGTGAACCGTAAGGAGCATGAGAAACTGAAAAAATGAAATACAATCTTCCCATTTATGTAAATGGATCCAGTAGAGAGATCCAAAATGTTGGATACTAATTTTCATATGCAGCCGATTCCAGAAATAAACTTCAAACAATATGATCTAAATCCATTATTTTACAATGTTAAGACAAGAATTTGTTTACAAGCTCACTTGACATGTATGTAAAATTTCCAACCAACTGCAAGTGAGCTTGTATGTAAAACCTGTTTACAAGAGAGGTACTTCATGGGGATACCCACATTGATACTCTTATTGATAGAAAGACTATGTTTTCTAGGTTTAAGTATCAATCTGATATTTATATTTTTGGCGTAAGCTTGGAAAGTTTTGGAAATGTAAGGCTGATAAAAAGTGCCTAAAAGGCATACTTGAACATACATAAATTTAAATTTCCCTAGGCAAGGCTGACACCTATTAAAAAAACTAAAAAACTAAAGGCATGTATTTAAAAACAATCTGAACATCCAGACTAATTCAAGCATGGTTCTTACATCCTATGAATATCTAGTAGTAGAATAATTTGGGAATTTATGCTCTAATCTGTTGTTTTATTAGAAAATTTTGTATGGGACAGGGGCTGCTTAGAAATTAATACACACAAAAAAAACACTTATATTTATTCTGAAATTGACTTTGTTGAGTCTTGATTTTCCCTTCCAAAACTTCTTACAAATAGACTGAAACAATGCATCTAATATATAATTTGATTTCTTAAAGTACCTGACAAAATAATGATTAAAACAATCCTAAAAATAAATTGCTAGACATGCAGTAACATGCTACAATCTAAAATTGAGTGATAAAGCAATGAAAGCAGGTTCTAAAACTGCTACAAATTAGGCATCCAAAAAACAATTCGAGCCCTCTAAAAATAGTTATTAGAATTCCAAAAAACTCCTTTAGTAGCAATTGTTGTCGTTGTCGTCAACAACTGCCTGTCATCTTTGTCAGCAACTCTGTCATTGTTAACAACAATTGACTATCATCTTCAGCAACAACTATCTGTTATCTTTAGGAGCAATTGAGATATTTTCTTCAGCAATAGTTCAATTTTGTCAGCATTAGTAGTTTGTCTTCATCAGCTTCTTTTAACTTAATTAGCATTTTGTTGTTTTACATCAGATTTTTTAACATTCTCCCCCTTGATGTCAAATCCCTGTATCGGTAATTTTGTTTTCAAACTTGAATATCACATCTTTTTTAGCCCAGTAGTCATGATATCTGTTTACTGTTCTTCTGACTTGCGAAATTCAATTTCAACTTTCCTCTCTTGTACCAACTCTTACATAATGGTGCTTTAGTTCTATGTATCAACTCTTGCACGAAATACTGAATTTTTACTTAATCGTATGGCTCCACTATTCTGACTAAATATCATTGTAGGATTTCATTGCTCTCCTAGATCTTCCAAAACTATTCTTAACCAACTGTTTGTGCATATGTTACTATTAATCATAGTTCCACGGAGTTTCGGGGACGGGGACGGGGGGACGGGGGGGGGGGGGGACGCGTTTCTGAGACGGGGGGCCGGGGGGCCTAAATTTGGGGACGGCGGGGGACGGCAGGGGGGGTGGCGCGGGAGCGGTGCGCTGAAATATATATAATACATTAATACTTGAAAAATTAGTTATAAAACAATGTATAACTGTAGATGCATAGACAAGGCACGTGAATTGTTTGACAGAATGCCTCAAAGAAATATGTCTCCCATACAAGTTTCTTACAAAATTTTGGCCCGTTTGTGTTGTAGAGGCACTTCTGTGGTTAAGCTGATGCATAGAGTCTTGACATATCAAATTTTCTGAAATGTTTTGCTCGAGAAGCTTTATGCAAACAAGTGTTAAGCTCACTTGAAAGTTGAAATGCATTCTAATTTCTGTCAAACATTCTGCTTGAGGCGTTTTATTTTTGATGATTTAAAAACAAAAAATGATTAAAAAATTAAATTTGGGGGACGTCAAGAAGTCTCCCCGAAGGGGGACGGCGGCGGGGGGGGCGGCGGGGGGACGTTTCGGCGGCGTCCCCCCATCCTCGGGACGTGCCCCCCGGGGAGACGGCTGATTTTTCGGGGGGGGGGGGTGCGCCCCCGTGGAACTATGCTATTAATGCAACATATTCTGCTTCTGTACTTGATAATGCCACTATATTCTATTGCTTTGAATTCCATATAACTAATCCACTTCCTAGCGTAAAACAATGTCTTGATGTGCTCTTTCTATCATCTGATGATCTTGTCCAATTTATATCTGAACAATCAAACAACTTTGAATCTTCAACTGAATAATAATGAATTCCATGATCCTTTGTTTTTTTCACATACCTTAGTATTCTCTTTGTTGCTTGTAAATGTCTTTCTATAGGTTCACTCATATGCCTTGAAACAAATGATATTGCAAACATAATATTTGGCCTTGTAGTTGTCAAATACATTAAACTCGCAACAATACCTTTGTATTTTCCTTCATCTAACATTGGTGACTCGTCTTCTTTCATCAATTTTTCTCCATGTGCAATTGGTGCATCATCTCCTTTACAACCTAGCATATTAACTTCTTCAACATATCTTGCACATACTTAGCTTGACAAAAAAAGATCTTATCATGAGATTGGCGTAACTCCATACCAAAAAAATATTGCATCAATCCTAAAGTAGTCATTTCAAATTCTTTCATCATTGTCTCTTTGACTTCTTCCTTAATCCTGTTTGAGCTTCCCATCAAGATTAGAACATCAACATATAGACAAACATAAAATTGTTCATTACCTTCCTTCTTGAAATATATTGTGGGCTCATTTTTTCTTCTGACATATCCATTTGCTAAGCACCATGTATCAATTCTTGAATACCATGCTCTTGGTGCTTGTTTCAATCAATAGAACATTTTCTTGAACTTGTAAACATATCCCTTTTTGCCTCCTTCTTGAAATTCTTGTGGCTGATCCACATATACTTCCTCTTCAATGTAACTGTTAAAAAAACCACTCTTCACATCTAGCTGGTGTACATTCCATCCTTTTTGTGCTGCCAATAACAATATCAATCTTATGGTGTAATGCCTTGTAACAGGTGCATTGGTCTCTACAATCTATGGTTAAACCATAACTTTGAGCATATTCTTTTGCAACCAATCTAGCTTTGTATCTTTTGACTGTTTCATCACTTTTTTACTTCACCTTGTAAACCCATTTAGTTCCTATCACCTCTTTGTCTTTTGGTAGCTTTACAAGCTCCCAAGTTTTGTTTCTTTCAATAGCATTAACTTCTTCTTCCATTGTTTTTTTCAATTCTTTATTTTCAACTGCTTCTTCAAACTTAGTAGGTTCCACCTCAATATTTGAATAAAATGCATAATTGATCAATGCATCAACTTCATTACTTTATCTAACTTGGTTCCTTGATGATCGTTTTTCAAAAATTTTAATCTATCATTAGATTTGGAGGATGAGTTTGCATTATCTTCGTACTTTTTGTAACAACATTGCTTGAACTTGATGTAGATTTTGCACTTTCAACGTTTTCTTTCTGATCCCAAATTATTCCTTGACTTACTGTTTCTTTTTCTTTCTTCAAGTGATCTGCATAGATGACTCCTTCAACAAATATAGCATCTTGTGAAATAATACTCTTCCTTCCCCGAGGAGAATAAAACTTGTAGGTTTTGCTTTTTGTACTATAACCTATAAATATGCATGCATCATTGTTTGCATCCATTTCTTTTTTTTCTCATCACCTATGTGAACATAAGCTAAGCAACTTAAATAGTTTCAAGTGTGCCACTATATGCTTTTTTCCATACCAAGCTTCATGTGGTGTCCCATCTCTTATTGCAATAGTGGGGCTCAAATTCATGATGTAAACAACAGTGTTAACTGCTTCAGCCCGAAACATCTTGTCTGTACTCTTTGCTTCCAGCATGATGCTGATTCTATTAGTGTTTTGTTCTTTCTTTGTGCAAATCCATTTTGCTGCGGGGTGTAAGTTGTTGTTAATCGTCTCTCGACTTGATTTTTTGCACAAAATTCATTAAATTTTTTTGGACAAAATTCACCTCCTCTATCTGTTCTTAAACAGTTTATGTATCCCCCACTTTATTTTTCTACAATAGCCTTAACCATTTTTAAGGCTTCAATAACATCACTCTTATTTTTCAAAAAATTAACCTATAATTATCTAGTAAAATAATCAATGAATGCAATCATGTGGTGCTTCATACCTATGCTTGCCTTGGACATAGGACTATAGAAATCTGAATGAATAAGCTCCAAAGGGTGATTTGCTGTCCATGCATTTCTTGGAATCCTATCCATATGGTGTTTTCCTGTGTTACCGGATTCTTCACTTGTAAGTCCGGATCTGGATTTGATTCGAACTGGATTTCAATTTTGATCTGAACTGTCGGGGGATTCTTGCAGGAGCCACACAAAAGCCTGTGGATTCATTAGGGATGAACCTGGGTGAATCTGGGGTGAATTTGGGACGAATCCGACAGAATCCATGGATTTTGACGGGTCAACTTTATTTTTTTTTTTGCATTTTCTTAATATTATAACTCATTTGACTATGAGTTGACTTCGCTATAACCCCAAATAACTCTTTCCAATGCATTTTAAAGACAAAAACACTACTATTTACCTCATTTTGAAAGCAAAACACAAAACTCATTCATTTTGGCTGAACTTTCATTCTTGCTGCACTTGATGTTGAGGACAACTGAGCACTACATTACAATGCTGCTGGCTATTTGTTCTTATGTTATGAATTGATTGTACTTTCATCTTTTTCATCCGTATTAGATATTATAAAACTCTAGAAAATCAGCTATACTTTATAATCACGCTCATCTATAAAGTGCCAATCATCGTAATAAGTTAAGGGTTTATAAATTGATCTCTTTTGGGGGATATTTATGCAAATGCACTCAATTTATAAAATGCCATCATATCATGTACTTGTCTTTTGGGGGGCTTACACATGGGCATTTTGTAATCATGAACTACAATAAAGTTCCATCCAGGGGGCTTCATGTATAGGCTTCTAGTGTTTCTACACAGCAAGACATAATAAGGGATGCAAGTATAGTCGAATGGCATGCAATGTGATCCTACCTCCATCTTGATGAAAGCTAAGATGAAGTTTGTGGAGGAGGAAAAGTCACACTTGAACTAAGAGGTATTAGTCAAATGGACCTTTCACTACAACCACATTAGGTTTCTATAGTTTTCTACTGCCTACTGTTGTTCAATAGAATAACGTCTACAATCCTTAGAGTGCCATGAATGAAGAAAGTTGATGTGCTAACTAACTGTGAAGAGGAACAAACTGATAAATTATTTCTTATAGAAAATTGAAGGCTTAATTAAGGACTTTAATCACAGGGAAGAAAGGAAGGAAGCAAGAGGAACTTGGTGTTAGACAGAGGAGCTCACTGCCAGGGATGCTAGCGCGTCGCGCCAACATCTATACAATTGTGTTGTAGTCCAGAAAGTATGAAAAACCAAAAACTTTAAATCTGTTTCACTCTATCTCATTCAACCTGCACATCATGAGACAAAACTGACTACTAGTAGCTTCCAGATGATGAGAATAGGTTGAAATTGAAAAGATTTTTATCCCTATTACTCAAAAGAGATAAATTGAATAACAAAAATAAAGTATAAAGGAAGAAAGTTAACAAAACCAACATTTGGATGCAATATTCTCGTTTGAATCTGGAATCTGCAAGAAGGACAAGGAAGGTTGGGGCTGTTTGGGGGTTTGTCTTTAATTCAAACTCATGTTTTGGTATCTCTATCTCCACGGATAGCTAATGTTGAAAAAGATTGTCAAAAATGTGTCTGTTATTGTCCTCTTATGCGTGTCTAGATAAAATAACAACAATGACAAATAAAATAGATGAACAAAAAGAAACTAATCTACTCAACACAAGAACAAACTAGTGAACAAATGGAAGAAGGAAAGGAAATGAGGTGACCCACATAATTCCACAAATACACAAAATGGATTACACTAAATAAACAAATAAAGAGGGCAAGATAGAACTCAATCACCTTACAAGAGTGAAGATGCAAACTACCCAATTGGAAATGGAAGCCTAGCAATGGTTCCAAGAAACTCCACGAAGATATAAAAAATCCACAAGAAGATCACATGAGCTTTAACACTTGAAATAGAACTCCCTCCTATACATTGTTAAAGAGCTGAGAGAGTTGGCAAGAGTATTGATATACTGCTGAAAAATAACTAGAGATATGCTAGGAACTTCACAATTTTCACCAAATAGATTGCAAGAGAGAGCCAAGATATTATTTTAAAAATAAAAAGCTTGGAGGGAAAAAAGAGGGGTTGGTCAAAGAAGGTCATTCGAAGATGCAGAGGCATTATGCAAAATGTCTCATGTCACAAGAAGTGGTAAGTAATGCTCAAGAAATGGTCACTTGGTGCCACATAGGTTTGGGATGCTAGCATGTTGTGCGAATGTCGAGACTAAGCGCTAGTGTCCAAGTGACACCAATTCTTGATTTCACAGAACACCTTAGGATAGTGAAAGAATCAAGGCATTTAAACAAATATTGACAAAGACGAGCACAAAGGCTAGAACATAACACAAAAGTAGCATTTGTGGGTTAGGAAAAGGCTATTTGGCAAGGCTAAAATGATTCCTAAACATACTAGGGGGCATACACCAAAATGAGTGAAAAACATAGCATGAAATTGCAAGGGTATGCAATTTTCGATGTTACATTTAACCCCCACTTTAGCAGGTTTATGACCCTAGGTGATATGCTATGCTAAAGTACATAAAGAAAATGTCATAATAAAAGTTACCCAAAAGGATACTGTAGAAGCCGCAGAGAGTTCTTCGAGTAGGCAAATCAAGCCCCTAAACTAGAAACCTGCAAGACCACAATGTTAGACAATAAAAAACTATGCACAGGGCAATGCTAGAATCACACACACACACACACACACACACATATAACCTACACAAAGAAGGATCAAATCAAATATGATTTTCTGAAACATCAATGTTAGCAGATCATATAATCTAATGCACATCCAACACAAACCTACAACAATCAAACACAAACCACACAAGAAAGCCAAAAAGAGATGATGCAAAAGGCATTTCTAGTGTTATTCTACTAGAAGGATGCCAAGTATGGTTCTAGGGCTAGGACATTATGAGAGCTAGGAACTACACCAAACTCATTTGGATCACAAGAACTAACAAACTGTGTTGCTAGGTGACTCACAAAGAGGTACTAAAAAGTAGCAAAAATGGAGTACTACTGGCTAGCATTATGTCGCTAGGAGACTCACATGTTAAGCAATATCAAGAATTACATGGGCTAGCGTGGCTAGGTAATCTTGATAAGGGTGGTTAGTCTGAGTAAGTGCATCTGCTTAGGACCACAAGCTACTAACGTTGCAGGGATTGTACCATCAATGTGATATGTGTGGATGTGGAAAGCGCAAAAGTATGCCCCCATCTTAAAATAATTGCATAAAGCAACAATATGTAATTGATTTTTTGGTAGAATAAGGCGGAAAGAAGGTGATAGAGCTTTAGGAAACATATATGGGGAGATATGTTCCGAAAGTCACCCTCAAGAAAAGGTGCCCCCAAGGAGAGGCAACCAAAGCCATGCTGCAGGCATGATACACAAAAGCTTGTGTAAGCATGGTATGACACTGAGCAACATCAAAGCATGTCACATAAAATCAAGCATCATCACCAAAAACACAAAGGAATCTACGTGCTTTGGGGTCAGTATAAATTTAAAGGAGGGGAATCATCAAGGGACAAAAAATAGAATTGTCATCATCCCCCAAGCACGTAGAACTACGAGCACAAAGGAAGAATGTCACATGGCATGATACACAAAAGCTTGTGTAAGCGTGGTATGACACTGAGCAACATCAAAGCATGTCACATAAAATCAAGCATCATCACCAAAAACACAAAGGGATCTATGTGCTTTGGGGTCAGTATAAATTTAAAGGAGGGGAAACATTAAGGGACAAAAAATAGAATTGTCATCATCCCCCAAGCACGTAGAACTACAAGCACAAAGGAAGAATGTCGCATGAAATAAAAATAAAATAAAATTTTTGGATCAACATGGAAGAAAGCTAAATCTTACAACGCTTTGCATCACCCCCAAAATGTTGAGAAAGATAAAGATACAACATATAGAAGAATGTAGAAACATATGGAAGAATAGTACAACATTTTTGTTCCTCCTATATCCACAATGCCTACAAAGGCATTATGGGTCCTCTAGGTAGAACTTGATGAAGATAAATTGTCATTGATGTCAAAAAGGTGTTTGAGTTGAATGTCATTGATGTCAAGATTATGGTGTGTTTGGTGAGTTTGCATTAATATGGTGAGTTAGTGTGTTGGCATTGGCATGGATGTTCTTCATGTTCATGTGTTCATGTCAAGGGTGTGCCTTTATCATACACTCCATTGGATTCATACACATGTTGTTCAATGATGCGACTCTTGCATGAGAACAGGAATATTCATATGTTTGGTGAAATAGATTGATGTTGCTATGCTCATATTAAAACTCACTTCATTTATATCAAGTCAGTCCACGAGTTTGGTTCTTATATGCTTCAAGAGTTTAGTAATGTTGCTCCTATTAAGACATGATGCTCATATCTATACACGACATCAAGGTCATGTAATGTAATGCAAGTTGAAGTCTTCTTGGTATATCAGATTGCTTCAAGTGTTCACATGCATTGATGAGTTCAGTTGATGGGTTCATAGCCATAAGAAATGATGATAGTCAAGAGAGTTTGTTTTTGTCATCACAAGAGCTTTCTTATTATCTGGTGCGATGTAACAGGAATTAGATCATGATATAGGAGCAGGAGGTTGATCATAAGGTGTTGACTCTTCATGAATGCTTCATACTTTTGTTGTGAAAGGTCACCTCACTAATGGTAACCTGTCAAAGGGATCCTTTTTACATATTATCACTTGCCCCTTTATTCTATGTGTTGTCGGTCACTCCTTCAAGTCTTATGGTGCCAAGTCAATTGAAATACATGAAGAATGGAAAGTCTTTGAAAATCATTTGTTCAAAGCGGGAAGCATGTTTCATATAGCATCGAAAATACTTGGAGAGCATATTTTATAAAACATTGAATATTATATATTCAAAGAGGAGCTTTATTTATAAAAAGTCATCGAAATATTTGAAGAGCTCAATTAACGTAGACCATTAGCAAATGTCATCATATGCAGATCTTTTTAAAAAAAAGAAGGCATTGAATATGCATTAGTGGGAGCCATCGATTTGTTTAAAGTGAAATATATATCATTTTTACATCCTAGTGAAGCCTCAAAAAAAAAGGTGATAGATGGCGTTGAATGGGGAGCATGATTTATATAAAAAGGCATCGGATTTTATGAAGAAAACAAAAGCATCGAATATGCTTTAGGGAGTTTGAGTAAAGTTTTATTTTTAAATTTAGAAACTTCTTTATCTCCTATTTTATTGCCTCCCTCCATGAGGTCAATTTATGTGAAGATTGAAGTTTCTTTGTAACAATGATTTTTTCTATTTTTAAATCTTCTCTTCAGATTTAGAAGATTTATGAAGGATTTTTCTTATTCTTTTGA
This sequence comes from Cunninghamia lanceolata, assembly GCA_027924645.1. Classification (NCBI taxonomy): domain Eukaryota; kingdom Viridiplantae; phylum Streptophyta; class Pinopsida; order Cupressales; family Cupressaceae; genus Cunninghamia; species Cunninghamia lanceolata. Next base: position 368,506 of record BSBN01000394.1, read on the forward strand.
ATAAGGAATTTTTATGAAGAGACCATTTTGAAGTGTGAAGAATATATATTTTTTTAGTTTGAGTTAAATTTTTGGGCAGATTGAATTTTTTTTTTCTTGAAGAATATGAAAAGTCTTTTGATGCAGATTGAAGAATATTTTGAAGAAGACAAAGGAAATTTTTTTTTGTAGAGAAGATGAAGGGTTTGACTTGAAGATGATTTTTTTTTTGAAATAAAAAATATCAAAGAAATTTTCTTTAAGAAGATGAAAGGGTTTTCAATTTTTTGTGAAGGTGAAAAATTGTATCACAGAAAAGAAGAATTTGAATGGTCATGCAGAGAAAAGTGGAAAATGAAAAAAAAAAAATATTATTCATTTTTTAAATGAATTTGCAGGTGCTTTGATGGTGTTGTTGTTGTGCAGATCAATGATGAAAATAATTTGATGATATAGTTGTAATGAATGTGAATTAATATGAAGACAACTTGTATGACATAGTTTGAAATTGAATGTGCAGAGATAATTGTTTACAGAGATTTGTAAGAGGAGCTTGTTTGCAGAAGTGTGTAAAAGAAGATGATCTTGATTTGAAAATCAAATAGGAAGTTTAAGGATGTATGATGAAACACAGAGTATACAATGGTGCAAATCAGATTGAATGGCAATCATGTCTTGCACACAAAATTTGATGTTCTTGATAATGGTGATTGTGTTTGCCAGTGAGACAATACGCCAGTGAAGCTTGTGGTCAGTGATACCTATTTGTATAGGGGTTGGTGCTCCTTGAAGTTGGTGCTTCTAAACATTGTAATCAGTGAAGTTTTTGATAAAGCCAGTGAGGCGGTTTTGGAGTGGTTTTTCTACCCCTGGAGGGTTTTCCACTCGTGCAAATCTTGTGTCATGATTCATATTGATCTTCTCTGTGTGTGTGTATGATTTACTCATGAGATGTTGTTTATATCCTCTTTTATCGGTAGTCTTATGTATATGTGTTTAACAATGTCTTCCTCCTTTGTCTTGTAAACAAAAATTTGCAAAAAGTTAAAATTTATACAACACTGATTCACCCCCCCCCTCTCAGTGTTGTCTTGGACTCCTACAGAACTAACAAACATACATCAAGTAGTTATTACAAGGAACACATAACAAACAGGTAAACACACATAAACACATGAAATGAGGGTACGACCCTCACAAGTCAGGCACCATCAGATCATCCAAGTCTTAATCTTGCTCTTCATAGGGGGATAGAGGACGAGTTGATAGTGGGACCACATTAAGCATTGTACTAGGAGACGCCCCTGGAGTTGAATGCAGGGGATTAATTGTAGGAGCAGGATCTTCTTGGACATGAGCAGGGGCTATTGTTAACGATTGTGTGAAAATCGAAGACAAGGAGGGAATATCCATGAAGGATTCAAAGATACACTCCCCTAGGGAGGAATCGTTTGAATCACTGTTAGAATATTGCACCAAGTGTGGCTCTTGAGTGCTATCAACATAAATGCGAGCACTAAGAGTCACGGGTGGAGGAGAACCCTCCACTACAGGAAGAATCAATGAAGAAGGGCTTAGAGGTGGTGGAGATGGCAGGAGGCATTTAGGTTTACAAAGAGGTGGTGTAGGATAATGTTTTGATTTTTGTTTGGGTGCATTTAGGTTTACAGAGAGGTGGTGTAGGATAATGTTTTGATTTTTGTTTGGGTGGTTAATGGGTAATATCAATGTCAATGGTGGCTCGATAGAGAACATTTGGGAAAATTTGATGGCGGGTATGCTGGAATGGAACAAGTGTTGTAAGAGTGATGCTAGAGATGACACTGACATTATGGAGGTCTAGAGGCTCTGAAAAGCGTGGCATATCTAGGATGGAAGGAATAATGGGGTCCTTAGTAGAGAGGGCTAAGGGTACTTGAACCCTTTTGGGGTTGTGTTCTTCTGGCTTTGACTAAGGGGAAGGAGGTGTTAGGGATGGGAGAGATTGAAGCTGGGAAGAAAGAGGCAAAGGCTTAGAGGAAGGAGCAAGATCAGGAGGCGGCTGCATGGGAGGGGGATGCTCAAGGAGAGATTGCACTTTAGCAGCACACTCACAAGCTGCAGCATGTCAACAACACTTACGATCTCTTGCAAGTTGTTTCCATCTAGTATGAGCTAAGTCCTTTACTGAAGGAGTCATGGGGTTTTCCAACACAAGTTCCTTTTCTTCCCCTGTTTGAGAGGTAGTAGGAGGAACTGAAAGAACCACTGAAGGTTGGGAAACCATAGGGGGGAGGGGGAGGATCCCACAACACGAGTTTCTTTCCTCGTGTCAGCGAAGAGGCAGGAGGAATAGGAGCAACCACCGAAGGTTGAGGAACTATAGGAATGTGGGGTGGTCTAGGCAATATTGGTTGTTTGCCTCGAACCTTCAAGTAGGAGGCTGGGGGTGGAACTTCTGAGTACTAACTAGACGCACTAGAATGGAGATTGAGAATTCAATGGGAGTAACTTTGAGCTATGTAGGCTCAAGATATTCTGTACATTATATGTGCATGAGTGATGCATCCTCAATTGCAGCCCCATTCAATTAACCAACCTTGTTGTCTGGACTCTGGTTTATATGACATCTATGTCTGGTTGAGATCTGGAATTTTTTAAAATTCCCATGGCCACTATTTATGCAGATTGTTCTTGAATTTTGTCTCCCATTCAGTGGATCAGATACACATAAGTTTGTAGAGCATAGTCACTGCATCAAATATGGTGAAGAACACAAGGGAAACTTCTGAATTCTGCCAAATGCATGATTGTTCTCTTGACCCAAATGCATATCATCTTCAATTTAATCTCTATTTATATCTGGTTTGGTTAACAAGTCTCAAACAATATTCTTTGTCATAGTTTCTAAGAATGCTGCATTCTCAACTACATTCTAATCTGATTGAATGGATATTTTATGGTTTATGTGATGCCTATGTCTGGCAGCTTGCTAAGGTTAAAAAATATATTGTATTTAGAGAGAATGGAAACCAGTAATTCCTCATATACCTACTTTTTGTCAAGTTTATTCTACATTTCTTTCTCCTTTGTGTGTAATTGCAATGCTCAAGTTTGCAAATCATGGTCACCAAATGAATTATAGGAAATACTAGTTAGGGAACGGGTTCTGATTTCATCCTACTGTTGTTATTTTGCCTTGATTTCATATGTGTTTAGAGAGAATGAAAACCAGTAATTCCTCAATACAAGCCTAACTGGGAGTGCCATAAGTGAGGATGACGAACCAAAACTGCAAATTTCACATTCTTTTGTTGAGAGGTTGATGTGTCTTAAATGTTTCATCTGGTACTGCTTTGATGCTTAGCTAATAATTTTTTCATAAATCCATTCTCATATGGATTGAAAATTGTGTTATAGTAATTTTTCTCACACATGTACATACACTATTTATTTGTTGATTTATCAGCATTTCACTTGGCTGGTCTCTTTAACTCTTAAATCTGTTATCTTATATTTCTATTCCTTAAACTTATGGCTCTATCTTGATATTCTTGGAGTTTGACTGGGAACATTTATTGGCTTCATATTGTGAAGTTATTATATTCTTCAAGTCATAGAAAATGACAAAAAGGGAGGCTGTCACGTTTTTCGTAAATGGGGCCGAGTTGGTAATGACAAAATAGGTGGTCAGAAATTGGAAAAGATGCCGAAGTCTGATGCAATTCGTGAATTCAAACGATTATTCCTTGAAAAGACAGGAAACACGTGGGAAACCTGGTTAAACAAGGACAATTTTGAGAAGCAGCCTGGCAAGTTTTTACCTCTAGAAATTGTATGAATACAATACCTTTATCTTTTTGTGAATATAATCATATGGTCTTTACAAATATGGGTATAGATTTTGTTTTAATATATATCTTATTGGAATTTATTTAGGATTATGGAGTTGATGAATCTCGACAAAAAAAAATTACTACTATGGGTTCAAAAAGCAAACTAGATCCTCGGGTGATAGACCTTATGAAATTGCTATTTGATCTTGAGACCTACAGGTGATGACATTGTTTTGCACTATCTTTGTTCACATTCTAATTCTTTTCCCATCTTGTGTTTAGCAGAATTATTGACATCAATAAGAAAGTTTTGCATATTGATAAGATTAATTATATGCATGCTTTCAGGGCTGCCATGATGGAGTTTGAGATCAATACGTCAGAAATGCCTCTTGGAAAGCTTAGCAAAAGTAACATCCAAAAAGGTTTGTGTTTGTGTTCTTTTTGTTTTAAATTGCATATTGTTTACAAATATTCTGCTCATATGAGCATCAATGTGAGACCAATACAAGCTCTTGCGAGCACTTAGTACAGACTAATACAAGTTCCTTATGGGAAACACACTAGAAATCACTTATGGAAGACCAAGAGTCACTACTTAGAAATCCACGTTATTTAGAAACCATATCTACATTAGAAGCCAGCTATGGAAGACCAAGAGTTATCATAGAATTCCACATTAGATATCCCTATGGGAATCTGAACTTGGGTTTTCACAATGAGAACCCAACATTTTAACCAGTTAAGCTCAACCCCTTTGACATTAAAAAAAGAAAAAAAAAGGTTCATGTTCATAAATCTTTCTTGACATAAATTTTGAATTGAAACAGTGATAAAAGTGGTTGACTGTTCATCATTGGAAAGCTGTAGTTTTAGTACTGACAGATTTGACATCTGAATACCCAGAAATCTAGTGACTTACACTAAAAAAAATGTTAATTCACTATCTCATATGGTGTTAAATTCTTATTATTTGGCAAATCAGTGTAATGAGAAGACAATTTGGTTTTGATATCAGGTGTCATGCAGTGCTTTTAATCTGCTTGATTATTGGTTGCTGATTGCTGATATGTAGAGGTCTCTGAGAATTGTTCTTGGTAAGCAAGTATTTGATTGTTTGAAAGTTATTTTGTTCCCTTGTTCCCTACAGAGGTAGTTTGGAATTTCCTATTGTTCTTAGGATTGGATGCAATTTTATGCATTCCTTGCTTCTAAACTCTGCAGTTAGTTTCAAGCTACTAGACTGCTAGGAAAACCCAAATGTCCTTGATACCCCTCAAAAATGATGTCCTAGTTGATTTTGGGTCCCCAATGGCCTTAAAATAAATGGTCATCAATCAAAGTATAAACTGAGGTGTTACATGTAAACAGCAAGAGCCAAGAAATGCCAAAAAAAAAAAAAACTCATCATGGATACTACATGGGTACACTAAGCGACAAGCTGAGAAAGCAAAGTCATCATCCAATTGATATCTCGTAAATTGTTCTCATCAATAGAAATTTTAGACTCAATTGCCTCCTGCAATGAGATTCCAACCACTCCTGGTTAAGCATTTTGCTCCTCATCAATCTTTGGCAGCTCGTTGGGCCCAACATCTCATTATAATGTTGGGCTCTCATTCTATTGAAGTGTGTTGCAAACAATGAGATGCAAAGCATTGTATACACCACCAAGTTTATATCTTCAAAAGACAAGTTTGTTCTCCTTAACAAAGTATACAAAGTGTAATGTCCCCATTTTTGGAGTGATCACCTTTGGAGATCCGATGGATTAATTTTCACACTCCGGGATTTTTGGAAGGAGAATTGAGGTTTGGAGATGACTTGATTTATTTTTCTGATGCTCTTGATGTATTCTTTTCATCTAATGTAATTTCCCCTCTATGGGAGCAAACCACCTTGAGGAGATTTGAGTGTGGAAACTTGTCATGTTGCGGAGATTTACCATGAGATGAAGTTGTTAGCACATTCTAAGTCTAATGCCACCTTGAGGAAGGATAAGTGATAATGTTTTGAGCATGTGTGTGCGCCATCCTTGTGAGAGCCTAATTGATGCATATTGGATTTGGGACGATCTATGAAGAAGAAACAAATAATAAAATAATACCTATCCTTGATGCGCTTGAGAAAGAAGACTTGGAAGGAAGAAAAAAGATAAATTCAAATCTTTAATTTGGATTTTAGGCGCCTAGAATTCCTCATGTTGGGTCGGCCCTCGTTAGAGAGGAAATTAATAAAATAAACAGTATTACATGCTCCTAGGTCGGCCAGATTTGGAGATAAAGGAAATTGTGTATAAATACAAGTTGGTTTTGTGGCATTTGGCATCATCAGTCACTCATTCATTCATCATTTGGAATTTATCTCTTGGACAAGGAGCTTGAGACGAAAACTTTAAGTTTCTAAGGAGGAGTTGGACGAAACCCTAGCTCTTTCTTTGGAGGATTCCGTGATGGGAGTTCACTTGCACTTTATTGGCATTTTGTGGATAAGAGGAGCAGATTGCAAATCAGATTTGAAGATCATCTTTGGAGGCATTACTTTGGTGTGAATTGATCATCAATTGTCGAGGAGTTGTCCTAGATTGGAGCGCCCTTCATTGGAGGTGAAGCGACCAACATTGGAAGTGATTTGGATGTTCTTGTGCACGGTTAGGGTTGCTGATTTGGAGCAGGAGAAGAGCAGACCTGATTCACCCATCTTTGGGAGAGATTTCATTGGTGGATTTTTGTCATCTTGCCTAGGGTTTAACCCTAATCATTGAGTGCCACCTTTGGAGGATCAATTGTTGATGTTTGTTGGCTTCCATGGCAACATTGTCTTCATTCTTTGGAGCAGCAGACATATCAGACCTGAGCGCACCATTTTGGAGCAGATTTCCATTGCATTGGAGAGTTGAAGGCTTAGGGTTTCATGCCCTAATTGGAGCAGCATTCATTGGAGATCATTTCCTTATCTTTTGGGAGGTCATTTTGCTATATATTTGGTATGTACAACCCTTAGGGTTAGGGCAGAACATTGCTGGGCATGTTTGTCATGTTTGCCCCATATTTTGGATGTATTTGAAGACTTGTATAACTCAGATTTTGTAGCAGCAGACTTCTGATTTTATTTTCAGTCATTTGTGTTGGACAATTGAAGTAGATTTGTTGCATATTTGGTTGTGGAATGCAAGAAATGGTTGATGTTCATTCTTATGGTGATATTATGATATTTTGAGATGTTTTGTGGGCTGCCCTATGTGTTTATTGAAGTCTGATTTTAAGTTCATAAAATTCAGAATTTAGCGTTTGAGCAAAAATCTGAAGTTTAATATTTTGGAATGTCCGTAAATCCAAAATTGTCCAAAATATCCCATTTTGGGATAGTGGTATCAGAGCTTGGATCTTGCCAGCCTGTAGGGTTCATGTTGACATTGTGAAGTGGTGATCATCTAATGTTGGCACATGAATATTGAAGGCAGAGACTACATCACTTATGGAAGGCGGCGGCAAGTTGTGACTGGTTTGGAAAACGAAGAAGACAATATGAGTGACCGAAGTCAAGAAGATCAAAGCACAAGAGAAATGCTGAAATAGATTCTTAAGGCATAACATTGGAAACAATGGAGGCAACGACAATAATGGAGGTAATGGAAACAATGGCAACAATGGAGGTGATGGAGGCAATCACAACAATGGGCATCATGATGCAAGCACTTTCAGAAATCAAGATGGTACTCCCGTACGTACATCACAAACAACCGTGGCTCAACCTCTCATGCCTACATTCTTGGATCAGCAAAGGGTTGCGGAGAATGAACCGTAAGCTCGAGGTGAGGCTTTTGATGATTATAGGAGAGAGTGGTCGGCACTAAGCGATGAATGCAAAGAAGCTTTGCCTTGGACAAATTTTTATCAAGTAAAGTACTAGAATAGGTACCGACCTAGAGATGGAAGAGGAAATACCAACAACAAATCATGAATTGCAAAAGAAGTTGGGGAAGGTCAATATCACTCCATTCATAACTACTTCACTTTGAGCCCTATGTTCGAGAAGGATGCCATACAATTTGCTACACTCCACTTGGAAGGCGATGCTCTTGATTGGTGGCACAATGGCATGGTGACTCAAGGTCACAACCTCATCACTACATACTTGGAGCTCTCATAGAGCTTGATTGATAGATTTGATGAGTCAAATCCGGAACAATTCTTCGAGGAGTTGGCACAACTCAAATAGAAGGAGTCATTGGATGAATAAGTTTCAGAGTTCTAGAGGCTTGCCGTGTTGGTGCCAGATGTCTCGGAGGCACAATTGACATTTCTTTTCATCAAGGGACTTGAGGAGCCGGTTCGTGGATGGGTTAGAGCACTAGACCCACCATCGAGGGAAGCAATCAAGAGGGATCAAGAAATAAGTTTCAAAATTGCAATTTGCTCGTAGCTTTCAAATCGTATGGCTACAAAATTATCTTTAAAAAGGTTTAATTTTAATTTTTTTCTTATATTTTTCTTTTTGAAGGGTTTGTTGTACGGTATGTAAAAAAATATATTTATTAAATTTGCCCCTTTTAGTTTTTTCATTGTTTTTAATTATTTTCTTTTTCATTGTTATTAGTTTTTTTGGTTTGTCCCTATAAGGGCAACCTGTTATCTTCTATTTCGATTGCAAAAATTTCTTGTTCTACAATATTTTTCCCTTCTCCATAATTGTCCTGTGAGGTTAATTTGACTGGACGACAAGTATCCACATGCTCCAAATTAAATATTTTAATGTTATTACCTTGAGACAAACCTTCATGAATTTTACATTCTTCTGTAAAGTTGGATGCCTCTGTTGGGATTGTCTTTTTTTTGCAACCCATTTATTGCGTCCTGCACACATAAACTGTCGAACTTTTCAAAAATTGTTTTTCCTCTGTTGCTCTTCACTGATCATTGTAGCTTCGAGAAAATTACAAGTCGATAGAAACACCTTAGAATCCTCCATTTGCCAGTGAAATAGGCGGGGAAGAGAATTTGTTTCATCCTTTGAGCATAACTGTAATTCTAGAATCCCTTCGTCATTCAGCTCCATCGAACCTAGATCATGTTTCTCTATCCATTCTTCTTTGGAGTTCGAATTTGATGAATCAGAGGAAACTGCTTCCTCATCAACTGCTTGATTTTTCAAATCAATTATATACTTCAAACCCTTGTTCTCACTGGAGATTGTGTTCTTTTTCCAGTTGTGGTCAGCTTTGGCTGTTACTAGCCATCCCCGACTCAACAAGGCGTCATGCACTTTTTGTCATAATGAAATGACCACAAAATTCAATAGAAATACTTGGGTTCCGATAATTACTTTTTGGCCCATTAAAACACCAAGTACCTTAATACCTTGTTGGTCTGCACCCACTAGTTGAAAAGTTGGGGGCCAGAGAGTCGGCTTACCCAGACTTCCCTAGGTATTTTTTGGAAGTACATTCACATTAGACCCGCCATCAACAATTCTATTGGTGAGATTCCTTCCAAGGATCTCCATATTTACCACCCATTGGTTTCTTTGTCGTGCTAACTGTTAATAACATGGAATCAATTACTTGGTTGCCTGACAACGGAGGTTCGGTTATTGGGTCTTCATTCTCTTTAGATTCCAAATGGGTCGTAGCATGCACCATCTCATTCTTCCCTGATGCAATATTAGTCAGGGCGTTTCAGAGTTTAGGAATGCTTTGTAATAAATCCACTACTTTATTTGGTACCGTAGTTTGAAGTACTTGCCTTGCAATATTTTTATCAGATTGTAATTGATTTGTTAGCATACTTGTGTTTGCATTTGAGTGGCGTCGTTCGTTATCCATAGTCTGCTCCATTTAGCTCTTGCTTCACGAAATCTTGTTTGTTCTGTGCATGGGTCCGGGTACACAACCTTCGTTGCTTGGGCTCGAGTAATGACCAATACTTCATTTTGCCTTTCAACATTAACCAGGTTGATGTTGGCCTTTTGCTTCAGATATCCAGTTTCTTCATGGTCTCCAAGTACACACCATTTGCACAGTAATTGCACTTTGTCCTGCTTGTTCTAGCAGTCTCTCGCAAAGTCCCATTCGTTACATTGTTGGCACTGTATGATCGGACACCCTTTAGGGTCATACTGTATTTGACTTAGATCTCCTCTTTGATTTCAATAACCGTCTAGAGATGCGTTCTATGGCTTTGATGGAGTGGACTGCTTCCCCTATGTGAAGAGTACATGTGTACTCTTGGTCTTTAAGTTATACGGACACTCTTTTATCGAATGACCCATGACCTAGCAAATCTCACAAAACAATTTTCTGGGACAATTGCCTTCGGTGTAAACTTCACTTTTGCACTTAGTACACCAAAGTTTAGTGGATTCTTTGCTGGTTTCTTTCTCTGCCTTCAATTCTTTCATCATCTGGAGCATGTCCCTCTGGAGCGCTTGTACCATTCCGGATTCACTGTCGCTACTATCATTCGAACTTTCATCTTCCTTTGTCTTTCTTTTGCTACGGGAGGACATTTTGTCTTAACTTTCTATGTCCATCTTCTACATAAGAAGAGGGTGGTACTACCTTCACCTTTTTTCTTAATGATGGAATTAGACCTTCGATGAACTACCGTTTCTTGAGATTGTCAACAGATTCTTTTTCTAACTTTACAAGCACTTTTTTAAGTCTACGATTGTAAGCTTATATGTTTATGTGCTTACCTTGCCTAGTATTGTAAATTTTGGCTACTATTTATTATCATCTCGAAGCAATCTAAACTCTTCTTCAAAGGCCTTCTTTAATCTCTCCCATGTGTTTTGGGAGGCTTGGTCAAGTTCGGTATACCAGTCAATTGCTACATCTTGTAAGGTGGTTGGAAAAGATGGTAGCCAAATTGCTTTATCATCTGTTCCATTTGTTGTTCGGATTGTCTCACGAGTCTTACACTGCCTAACGGGATCCTCTGATCCATTGCCTGTAAATTTGGGCAACTTTTGCTTTTCTCCACTGGGGCTTACCATGGTTTTGTTCTGATGCAAACCTAGCGCCTAGAACCTGCTTGCTAGGGAGTTTTGATTCGAATGCTCCGGTGCTTCTCTCGCACTCTCGACCATGTGAGATTCCACTCTTCTCCCAACTTTAGTGTTCTGCGCACTTGTTTCACCTTCAGAATTTCTTTTATACACCTGTGGCTTGGTTGCTCCTTCTATTGACAACCCTTCGATGCCTTGAAGGTTGCTCTCATACACTTCTATGAAGGAATATAACTCTGACTCCCAACTTCCCTCATCTAGAGAAGGTTGTCTTGACTTTTCAACTTGATCAGAAAGATCAATGCACGCTTCGTCTGGCAGTGGAAGGAGCCTTGGGATCTCCTCCCGCTCTGCCCTCGTGTGATTATTTGTAGTGGAATTGTGTTCCCTCTCCTGACTACGACTCCTACTCACGCTCCGACTCCAACTCCTACTCACGCTCTGACTCCGACTTCTACTTCAGGATGGACTTTGGCTTTGGATTTCGGTGACCCTTAGTCTTCTTTTGTGTTCTCTTTGTTCTACCAGCCTAAGAGATCGTTAGATCTCTTAATCCTGACCACGTGGTCTCATATCGCCTTTATTATATTGGACCCGATTTCTTTTAAGGCAACGATGCTAATGTTTACCCTTCTATCTGATAAATGAATACTCGTAATAATGAATAGAATTAACAATGCATACCAGACAAAGGAGTAAAAGTATATCTTTATTAGCATATGAAAGTATTACAGAAGTAGACCAGAGATGGTTGGCCAAGGATTAGAGTTGATCAGACTAGAACATACTACTTTCCTTGACGATACAAAGACTATTTAAAAGACCCGATGGTTGCCAAGAGGAACACAACCGTCAATCAATTAACTCCGACTAACTGACTCTTATAACTACCTGAGAGCCGACAACCAATTAATACATAGTCGAATAACCCATATTATCAAATATAATAATCGGCATTGTACATTGACTACATCGAGGAAGATGCATTATTCAAAGAATTACAAGAGGTTACCTTAGCACCAATGCCTTGAAACACATCTAAACCAAATGGCTTATTAATCAACAAATCGTGAAGGGCTTGAACCAAATGTGAAGACTATCAACATTGGCCAAACGAGTAAGCTCATGTGCAAAATTTTGTTGTTCCAAATGTTTCTCATGATCAAAGGTCTCAATGTTAGGGTGAATAGTAGTAGTAACAACAATAGTTGCATGGTAACACCATCAAAAATACCATTCTCAACATGTTGGGTCATTTGAGGATATAAATGAGGGTGTCTCCTTAAAGGAAAGTGAGGATGTGGATGAGATTTTGGCAAGCAAACAACTCACAAAATCTTAAAGGATAAATAATATAAAAAAGAAATTAAGTTCTGATATAGAATCAAAACAATCAGCAAGCAATCAGATCTGTTAACAAATCATTAAAGAAAAGCCTAGAAGCCAAAATAAGGGTGGGTAGGGTGCCATGTAAACAAGATTGCACAATGAAGAGGAAAACCTTAAACAAAGCATAGCAATGAAATACAAAAAAAGGGTAATCTAAACTCTAATAAGATTTAAAAAAAATGCAATTAAACAAGGCAGATTTGAAACCCTAATAAAAAAGAATGAACTCTTAGGCCGAAAATTTAGGTTGTGTAGGAATGTTGAGTTCACTCAAAAAATGTGGAAATAAATACATCTCACATTAATATCCTTGAGTAAATTAATTAAATCACTATGATAAACATATGTAACCTTGGATACAGAGATGGGACTTGAACAATAAATGCAGAATTGAATTTACAAAAATTAAATACAATACTTAGCTCGAAATCCAAATGGAGGAATATATTGCCAAAGATGTTGGGAACTGATTTGCCAATGTGCAGAAAAATAGGGTTTTTGTTAAGCGGTACCTCAAAATATGTAAATTGATTGTATCTCCCATTGGTTTAGATGTGTGCATGTAGACGTCAACTTGACATGTGGAAATGAACCTGACCTACAGAATTGAACTTGTAGAGATTTGAAAATTGTAGTTGATGCGCCTCAACTTGTTGTACCTGTGTTTGAAGGGATGGTATCAAAAGACACCATTTGAGAACTTAGGCATATATTTGTTCTCGTTTGGTCAAGCCTCTAGGAGAATTGATTTAACAACAAAGAACAAATATCGAAGACGACAACCAAACATGCAATATCCCTAGGATGATGTAAACAAATGATGTAATGCTGATGCTCTAGCTATGATGATCTTATGTATAGGGTTTCTTGCATTCATTCCTCTATGATTTCAAATGGATAAGGAACGTCCTTAGAAGTTGGCTAGTAGGAATGAGTTGGAAAAATTCAATTTGAATTTTGCAATTTAAAAGTTCGGGGTTCTAATATGCGTGCATAGAAATGACTTGGTCAATTTGGCACCTACAAATTTGAACTTATCGTGAAAATTGAGCACATAAATATTACCAAGATATTCATTGATAAAATAAGAAGTAAAAGCTTTCTTATATAGGTTTATAATGAAAGGCAACAAGCCACTTTATGAATGGGGGATAAAAAGAACATACTAAAGAAAGAAAACTTAAAGTATATTCTAAAGTCGTTCGGACTTTATTAAATCCTACAATTAAAAGCTAAATGACCATTATAAAATAATAATTACTTTAACACCCTCCCTTAATGGTCTTACAAATTTGTCAGGACCCAAAGACTTGGTAAGAATGTCTATAGTTGGGTCCTCTATTGGACAATATTGTAGCATAACAAATCCATCTTCTACAAGTTGTCTGATGAAGTGACAATGGAGTTCCACATGTTTGGTACACTCGTGGAAGACTGAATTCTTGGCAAGTTTGAGCACCCCTTGATTGTCACAAAATAGGGGGAAAGCTCAGTTTGAGGCATCTACACGTCTAAAAGCATCCTTCTAAGCCAAATTGCTTTAGACGTTGGTTTTACTACTCCTCAATATTTTGCTTCAGTTGAGAAAAGAGCTATTGCATGCGACTTGTTGTTGGTCCATTGACTACACCTGTGCCAAGGCTGAAAACATATCGAGAAGTGGATTTTTTTGTAATCCATAGGACCTGCCCAATCTGAATCTATAAACCCATACAACCTAGGGTCTTTGCTTCTATTGTACAAAAATGCCAAATTTAAGTGTCCTTTTCACATATCTCAACACCCTCTTAATTTCAATCCAATGTTCTATGTTTGGTGTTCTGATGAATTTGGAAATGAAACTCATAACATAGCTCAAATTAGGTCTAGTGGCTATAAGATATATTAGGCTCCCCACTAGTTGCTTGTAGGCTGACTCATTAATTTTCTTAGAGTCAGTTTTTGTTAAAAGCTTCAACCCTTTCTCTATAAGTGTTGATGAGATTTTGCAATCTGTCATTTTGAATTTGTCGAGCAAACTCTTGGCATATTTGGATTCTGAAACAAAAATGCTGCCACCTGTTTGTCAAACTTATACACCTAGGCAGTAATGTAAGAGGCTTAGATTAGTCATGTCAAAAGCTTTACTCATATTAGATTTAAATTCTTCAATGGCACATGCCTCACTACCTGTAATAATGATGTCATCTACATATATGATTAGTAGATATGATATCATTACCTATGCATTTGACGTACAAATTGAAATCCAAAGGACTCCATTGAAATCCCAGTTCAACCAAATACATGTCAATTTTGCTGTACCATGCCTTTGGTGCCTGCTTCATGCCATATAGAGCTTTCTTCAGTTGACATACAAGATGCTCCTTGTAACTTGAAAACCCTGTGGTTGATACATGTAAACTTCTTCCTCCAAATCTCCATTGAGGAAGGCAGTCTTCATGTCCATTTTGATGGACTGTCCAACCAAACTGAGTTACCATGGATAGAACTAATTGGATGGTGTTCATCTTTGTTGTAGGAGCAAAGGTCTCCTCATAGTCATTGCCTTGTCTCTGTGAGAGCCCTTTCACAACAATTGAGCTTGTACTCGTCTAGTGTACCATTTGCTTTGTACATGACCTTGTATTCCCATTTGTAGCCAATAGGTTTCTTTCTTGGTGGAAGATTTATAAGATCCCAAGTCTTATTTTTGATAAGACTTTCATGTCCGGTTGCTATGGCCATTTCCCTTTCATGTTTTCCTTTTGCCTCCTCAAATCCCTGTGGCGCATAAGCTCCTTGAATACTGGCCATTAGAGCAAAGTTGACTGTGTTCTTCTTGGTCTTGCCTCTCGATGATCTACCTCGATCATTTCACTTACTTGAACATCTCCAATGGTGCTTTCCCACCACTTTGGTCTCTTCTTAGGAGTCTCTTCTTCCAAATCAGTGTTGTCACCATGACCTGTGCTACTTGTACCTATGGCATCTAAATGTTGATTCAGACTATCATCAATAGAGTTTGGTATTGTTACTTGCCTAGGAGACTCATCATGCATAGAATCCTTGCCCCCTTCAGGGGGAGCTACTTGAAGTTGAACACCTGAATCCTTAGCCACAACAAGTTGTTCTTCGATAATTTTGAACTCTTGAGAAGTTTGGAAAGGACTAGTTTCTTCATTAACATCTTAGTTGGAGGTCAAGTGGTTGGTGTCAACATCAATCAACCTGTAAGTCTTATGATTGTTGTACCCTATAAGCATCAGTTTCTTACTCCTAGGATTTAACTTGGTTCTCTTCTCATCTGGAATCCAGACATAGGTAATGGAATCAAAGACCTTAAGATGACTTACTTTGGGCTTCCTCCTAGACCATGCTTCCTCTGGGGTCTTTTTCTTGACGACTTGAGTTGGAGATTTGTTTAGTAAATATACTGTTGTAAATATTGCCTTAGCCCAAAACCTCTTGGGAACACTCCTGTTGTCCATCATACATCGGGCCATCTCCATGATAGTGTGATTTTGCCTCTCTACCACTCCATGTTGCTATGGAGTGTAGGGTATAGTGAACTGTCTTTTGATACTGTGTTTAGGACAAAAGTTGGTGAAGCCTTTCGAACATAATTCTCCTCCATTATTAGATCTAAGAGTGGTTATGTAACAACTTGACTCTTTTTCTACAAATGTTTTGAACTTTTGAAATTCATTAAACACATTTGATTTTAATTTCAAAAAATATACCCACATTTTCCTACTAAAATGATCAACAAACAAAAGAAAATACTTGGCACCAGTGATGGATGTCGTGTTCATTGGTCCACAATTATCTGCATGAACTAGTTGCAGGACATTCTTGGCTCTCCAAGCTTGTCCGTCATCAAATGGAGCTCTTTTCTACTTCTCTGGCTAGTAGGCTCTGCAAACACCTTGTATCTGTTGCTATATGTCATGAAGTTCATCTACCAAATTCTCTTGAGCTAACTAAGAGAGGTGGGATAAATCAAGGTGCCCATACTTTTGATGCCAAAGGGTACGAATGTCTGATGCACTCTTGGTTGCCAATGCATGTTCCTTGATTTGTCCAGTATCAACCAATCTATATAGTTGATGATCTTCTACACCAAGAGTAGTAGTCTTCTTGGTCGCTTTGTCAACTATGTAGCATTTGTGGTTGCTAAAGATAACATCAAGATGGGGACAACGTTGCATAATCTAACTTAATGAGAGAACATTAAGCTTCATTCTCGACACATAGTACGCATTCAGAAAAATGGTCTTTTTCCCTGTAGAGGATATTTGCACATTCCCTCTGGCGACCACTGTGTACTCCTCCCCACCACCAAGATCACTGAATTAGAGAAAGCAGTGCATGTTGTGAACCGATCTTGCTTGTTGGTGAAGTGATATGATGCTTTTGAATCTATGTATCATGTAGATGACTTGCACTGATTTGCTAGTCTTTTGACCATGAATGCATACAAGGTTGACTTCTCCTTTGAATGCTTTGCTATATGAGCCTTATGACGAGGCCCTCATTGGTTAGTTTTTTGATCAGCCAACCTTTTTTAGATTCCTTGTTGCATCCTCATTGTTGCCACATCTTACCACAATTATGACATGATGTTCTTCAAATTCTTAGTTGTATCCTCATTGTTTTCCTCTGCCCTGCTGTAAGAGCTTATTGCATAGCTCTTCAAACTTCAAGTCAACATTCATAGAGGCGATATTCAAGGTATCAATAAAGTGTTCATAAGCTTGTGGTAAGCTTTTTAGAGTGATTATCACCATGTCCTCTTGGTCCATTTTTTGACCAATAGTTGACAAGTGATCTCAAATGTCCTTGATCTTGAGGAAATGCTCCTGCAAGGATGCTTTGTTATCCATTATGATAAAAATAACGTATTCTTGAGAAAGAAGGCTCTGCCCTTGTTTGAAGTCTCATGCAAACATCGGAGATGCTTCAAAATTTCAGCTGGAGTTGTCCTTGTCTAGACTTTAGGAAGCATTTCATCGGCCACACATAATTTGATCAACATTACCGTTTTACGGTCATGTTCATCAAATTTATCCTGATCTTTATCTGTAGTCGTTGGACGGGAATATGTACCAAGGACACTATGTGCAAGGCATTTGTACTTGAAAATATTTAACATATTTTGCTTCCACATATTATAGTTTTTACAATAAAATCTCTGAAGGATGATACTGCAACATAACTGATCCATCTTCTACAAGTTGTCTGATGAAGTGACAATGTAGTTCCACATATTTGGTACGATTGTGGAAGACTTGGTTCTTGGCAAGTTTGAGCACTCCTTGATTGTCACAAAACAAGGGTGAAGGCTTTGCTTGAGGCATCTTCATGTTTGAAGGCATTCTTCTGAGCCACACCGCCTCACATGTTGCTTTACTGTTCCTCGATATTTTGCTTTAGTTGAGGAAAGAGCTATTGTTTGTTGCTTCTTGCTGGTCCATGTGACAACACCCGTGCCAATGTTGAAAACATATCCAAAAGTGGATTTTCTCTCATCAACAGAACCTGCCCAATTTGAATTTGTGAACCCAACCAACCTAGGATCTTTGCTTTTGTTGTACAAAATGCCAAAGTCAAGTGTCCCTCTCACATATCTCAATACCTTCTTCGTTGTAGTCCATTGTTCCACATTTGGTGCTGTCATGAATATGGAAACGAATCTCACAACATAGCTCAAATTAGGTCTAGTGGCTGCAAGGCATAGCAAGCTCCCCTCTAATTGTCTGTAAGCTGACTCATCGATGGTCTTAGAGTCACTTTTGGCTGAAAGTTTCAGCCCTTTCTCCATAGATGTTGACTAAATTTTGCAATTTGTCATTTTGAATTTGTCGAGCAAACTCCTGGCATATTTGGACTGTGAAATAAAAATGCTGCCACCTATTTGCCAAACTTCTACACCTAGGCAGTAATGTAAGAAGCCTAGATCAGTCATGTCAAAAGCTGTACTTATATTGGATTTAATCTATGCAATCATATGTGCCTCACTACTTGTAATAATTATATCATCTACATATATGACCAATAAAATGATATCATCCCCATTGCTTTTGACGTATAGATTTGGATCCAAAGGACTTTGTTGAAACCCTTGTTTAAGCAAATACCTGTCAATTTTGATATACCATGCCTTGGGTGCCTGCTTTAGGCGATATAGAGCTTTCTTTAGTCGGCATACAAGATGCTCCTTGCCTGCAATCTGAAAACCCTATGGTTGAGTCATGTACACTTCTTCCTCCGAATCTCCATTGAGGAAGGCACTCTTTACGTCCATTTGATGGATTGTCCTCCCAAACAGAGCTGCCATGGCTAGGACTAAGCGGATGGTGCTCATCTTTGCTGTAGTGGCAAAGGTATCCTCATAGTCAATTCCCTTTCTTTGTGAAAACCCTTTAGCAACCAACTGAGCTTTGTACTTGTCTAATGTACCATCTGCAATGTACTTGACCTTATACACCCATTTGTAGTCGAAGGGTTTCTTCCTTGGTGGAATATTTGAAAGATCCCAAGTCTCATTCTACATAAGACTCTCATGTTTTGTTTGCATGGTCTTTTCCCATTGAGGTTTTCCTTTTGCCTCAACAAATATTTATGGCTCATACACTCCCTGAATATTGGCCATGAGAGCAAAATTAACTATGTTTTGCTTGGTCTTGCCTCTCGATGATCTACCCTAGATCATTGCATTTACCCGAACATCTCCAATGGTGCTTTCCCACCACTTTGGTCTCCTTTTGGAAGTCTCAACATCCAAATCAGCGTTGCCATCATGGCTTGTGCTACCTGCATCTATGTCATTTGGATTCTGATCCAAGTTATCATCAATGCAAATTGGGTCTATTACCGACGTGGAAGACTCCTGATGTTCTGAATCCCCTCTTCAATTGGAGCTACTTGAAGCCAAACACTTGAATCCTTAGCCAGAATAGGCTGGTCTTCAATAACTTGAAACATTGGAGATGTCTAGAAAGGACCTACGGCCTCATCAATCACAACATCACTGTTGAAAGTCAAGAGGTCAATGTCAACATCAATCAACCTGTAGGCCTTATGATTGTCACCGCACCCTGTAAGCATCAATTTCTTACTCGTCGGATCTAACTTGGTTCTCTTTTCATTTGGAATCCATGCATATGCAATAGAACCAAAGACCTTAAGATGACTA
Organism: Cunninghamia lanceolata; assembly: GCA_027924645.1. Lineage (NCBI taxonomy): Eukaryota > Viridiplantae > Streptophyta > Pinopsida > Cupressales > Cupressaceae > Cunninghamia > Cunninghamia lanceolata. Next base: position 387,874 of record BSBN01000394.1, read on the forward strand.
ACTTGTGGTTTCTTCCCAGACAATGCTTCCTCTCATGTCCTATTTTTCACCGCGTGTGTTGGAGACCTATTGAGTAAATAAACTGCAGTATAGATTGCCTCAGCCCAAAACTTCTTGGGAACACTCCTGTTCTCCATCATATGGGGCCATCTCTATGATAGTACGGTTCCGTCTCTCAACAACTCCATTCTGTTGTGGAGTCTAGGGTGTGGTAAATTGTCTTCTGATGCCGTGTTTAGCACAAAAGTCGCTGAATTCTTTGGAACATAATTCACCTCCATTATCATATCTAAGAGTCGTGATGTCACAACCTGACTCTTTCTCTACCAATGTTTTGAAATTTTGAAATTCACTAAACACTTTGGATTTTAATTTAAGAAAGGATACCCACATTTTCCTACTAAAATCATCCACAAATAAAAGAAAATACCTTCGCCCAGTGATTGATGTCGTGTTCATTGGTTCACAAATATCCGCATGAACCAGTTGCAAGACTCGCTTGGCTCTCCAAGCGTGCTCGTCAGCAAATGGTGTTCTATGCTGCTTCCTTGCTTGGAAAGCCCCAGACACACCCTGTATATGTTGCTGAATGTTAGGAATGCCATCTACCAAGTTCTTTGGAGCCAACTGAGAGAGACAGGATAAATTGAGATGCCTATACCACTGATGCCAAAGTGTAGTAATGTCTGATGCACTATTGGTTGCCAAAGCATGTTCCCTAACCTGTTCAGTGTCAACCAGTGTATACAGGCCATGATCTTCTATACCAAAAGCAATAGTGTTCTTGGTCTCCTTGTCAATGATATTGCATTTGTGTTTGCTGGAAATAACATCGAGATTAGGACTATGTTGCATAATCTGACTTACTGAAAGAAGATTAAGCTCCATTCCTGGTACATAGCACACATTGAGAAAAAGTAACTTTTTCCTTGCAGAGGATATTTGCACAATTCCTCTGCCTACAACCGTGTACTTCTCACCACCACCCAAAATCACTGAATTAGAGCAAGCAGTGTACTTTGTGAACTAGTCTCGCTTGTTGGTGAAGTGGCGTGATGCCCTTGAATTGATGTACCATGTAGATGACCTTGACTGATCTATTGGTCTTCTAGCCATGAATGCATAGAAAGATGACACCTCCTCAGAATGCTCTGCGACATGAGCCTTTTGTTGAGGCCCTCCCTAGTTGGATTTCTGTTCAGCGAACCTTTTTCTGCAATGCTTCTTCTTATGACCCAACTTACCACAATAATGACGTGATGTTTTTCAGATTCTTCATTGCATCCTCGTTATTACCTTGTCCTTTCTTCTGTGACCATTTGCCTTTGCCTTTATCTTTGGCTGCAAATTCCTGTTCCACGTTCACTGTTTCATTGCTGCTACCAAACTGTTTCTTCCATCTGTCTTGTTGCAAGAGCTTATTGCATAGCTCTTCAAACTTAAGGTCAAAATTTGTAGCGGTGATATTGACAGTCTCAATGAAATGCTCATACGCACATGGTAAGCTTTTCACCGTGATTACCACCATGTCCTCCTCTTCCATCTTCTGACCAATGGTTGACAACTGATCTTTGATGTCCTTGATCTTGAGTAATTGCCCTTGCAAAGACATTTGCTCAGCCATAGTGATCGAAAGATCATATTCTTCAGAAAAAACACCCTGCCTTTATCTGAAGTCTCATGGAGTTCTCGTAGATGCTTCCAAATGGCCGTTGAAGTCGACCCTATCTGAATTTCATGAAGCATAGCATTTGTAATTGATAATTTGATCAACATGAATGCTTTGCGGTCACATTCATCAAACTTGTCCTGGTCTAAACCTGTAGTTGTTGGCCGGGTGTCGGTACCAAGGTCTTTTCGAGGCATCGGTACTCGAAAATCATGAGCATTCGCTGCTTCCACATGTAATTTTTGCTAGTTAAATGTTGGTTGCCTTCCCACATGATGACGGGTAACGAGGCTATTTTCCCTCGCTCAACTCGTAATCACGGAGTAAAAAGCCTCGTTGATTGGACAACCTACAAAATATTCTGTCCTAGCTTGTTGAAAAACCTAAGATTTCCAACCTTAAGCAGAAGCCACCATTTTCTAAAAAAAATGTCAAAAATGGTGACCAAAATGCCCACAAAAGGGTTTGAAAACCCTAGTCGCCCACGTTTTTGTGAAAAAACGTCAAAAAATGATTGAAAACCACCACGATTTTTAAAAAATCATCTACAAGCCTGGTCTGTAACACGCCAAAAAATACTAGGTGTCGTGGGTTTCGAGACCCCTACACAGTCACGTTAGCAAAAAACCACGAATTTTGTTATGTGCAAAAAATCTGCCTAGACTATAAAAATCCGTGATTTTTTTGAAAAAAAATGGTCATGCAATTTAAAAAAAATAATGGCAAATGATTTGTATATTATTTCTGCTTGCAATTTGAAAGAAAAATCTGCCAATTCAACTAGAAATGAATCTACAAAAATCTCCCTAATTTTTGCCCTAGATTCTGAAACCCTTGTTGGTATGGTGTCGTACAAATTTGTACATACCCTTTTGTTACCTTTACTATGTCACGAGCGTGTGAGTCGTCATTGCCGGCAGCAGTCCCTAGATCTCCACATGTTCACCAATCCCAAGGGTTGACTTGGGCTCTGATACCATATAACAGAAATCAAACACATAATGATTCGCAAGATATTCGATCAATCAAATAAGAAGCAAACACTTTCTTATATAGGTTACAACGAACTAAAAATAGATTGAGCCAAAAATAGCGAACTAAAAATAGATTGAGCTAAAAATAGAGAAAACTAATTAAAGCATAACGTCTAATTTAAGACTAACCTAAATAAATCAAAGTTGACTATCTAGGTTGACCATTACAATATAATAATACTTTAATAAAAATCCATTGCACGGTTTTGCTCTTAACTAGCATGAAGACTCTACACCATAGTTGAAAAACTCAGACTCGACATTACTTGGCAGAACCAAAATTTTTAAAAACTCTAGACTTGCAAAAACTTAGGGAAAAACTCGGCAATAACTCGACAAATTTATCGAACAATTAAAAAAGCATAATGGTTTTAAAATATTCTTAAAAAACATGCATATTTCTGAATATGTAAAATGCATTATTGATTTCCATCATATATAAATCAAAATTAAGAGTTTAATACATATCATAGACCAAAAAACGAGTTCAATCTTTGAATACATATGAACTTCATGTTTCATTCTCACTAGAAATTATAAATCATAAATTTCTTCTATGACTAAAGCTTAAAAAAGTTTGTTGTCGCTATGTGGGTGTTGCGGAAGTGGATAGTGTAGGTGCGATATCCTCAACAGGAACCCCATCTATAGGATCATGCTGTACATGCAAGGAACTTGCCCCTGATGGCTCATCATCCTCACTTTCTGACTCCTCATATACTGTCACATTTGCTTGCCATTCAGTTGTATCCCTTTCCAAAGCAGCTATTTCATCATCAGTACACAATGGATCCACATCAACATCCTCTGCAATCCAATTTGAATATGGATCAATGTCTTCAAGGTCCAACACATGATGTGTATCTTGCCCTTCTACCTTCTTCTCATGTAACCGAAGGTTGTACCACACATAGACATGGTCATTCAAGCGCTTTTGAGTCAACCTGTTGCACTTCTTTGTGTGAATGGCTTAAAAATGCTCCAATTGTGCTCACAACTGGATGCACTACAAGGTTGAGATAAAATCTGGATGGCAAGCTTTTGAAGATTAGGCGTTGTAGCACCATAATCTTCCCACCATAAATCTACAAGGATAACATTTTTAACTTTGTAAGGAATTTATTAAACTTAAAAATTAAAATAAATAGTAAATTAAAATTAAACATATATGTTTTTTACTTGGTTGCAGAGTGGATCTTTTATGAATGAAAAAAGTTGAAAATAATAAAGCCCCCTCCACCCTCTTATAGCTCTGTATCTCATCAAGTATGAGGTCTTGAAGGTTATCATCAATGACCAACCTCTCAATACATGTGTTGAGGCCAAGCATAACCTCTGCATCTGCTTTGAATGAAGAGAAGAAAAAAAACTTGGGGTTCAAATAGTAGCCAACAACATAAATATGTTGGTGGAGTTGTCGGTACCACTTCCGATTAATAATGCACCATATGGGTTCATATTTTGTTTTATTCAACCCATACAAATGTTGAATTGCTTCTTTGGCCTTATCCATGGCTTCATATAGATACCCTATGAGCTTTTGATCCCCATCTAGCAATTGTAGAACCCTAACCAATGGTTCTGACACCTAAATCAATAGTGGATGAAAATGAAATTAGAGAATTATACTAATTTAGCAAATAAAAATATCAAAATTTTACAAAATCAGCAAATTCCAACATTAGCAAATAAAAAAATTAAATAGAAATTAGCATTTGAAAACTTACCTTGATGATCTCCTCCAAGACTTTGGCAATGCTATCATCAAAAATTGTCTTCACAAACCTCTCTACTTCGGGCTTCCTACAATGAGGACTCTCCAACCACCTTTCGCTCACAAACATGCACTTATGTTGGGCAATGAAGCTACTATACTTTGCAAGGTGAGGAAATTAGTGGCAACGCATGTGATTCTTGATCACACAAGCTCCTCGCCATTAGTGTGATGTCTCATAAGATTTATGACCCATGTGTGGTTGTAGATGTCCTTGTGATATTTCATGCCTCTTCAATCACATTCTTCACCCAACTTAGTTTCCCAATGTCCTCAAGAAGTAGGTCAATACAGTGGGCAACACAAGGGCTCCAAAACAATGTTGGATGCCCCGCCTCTAGAAGTCTATCGTCTGCCACATATGCAATTGCATTGTCAGTCACTGTTTGAATGACATTTTCCATTCTCACCTCCATGACCACTTCATCCAACATGTTGCACAAGGTCTCTGCATTTTTTATTTCATTGGAGGCATCAACTAACTTTAAAAGACTAGCTGCCTTGCTAAAGCCACTAAAAAATTAATGAGTGTCCTGTACTTACCATCCGTCCAACCGTCAGATAAAATAGTGCAGCCTTTCTTTTCCCAAATTTTCTTTTGTTCTTCTACTAGTATACGTGTGTGTTGGACCTCATCCTACAATAATGGGCCACTCAACTCATAACGACTCGGGGCCTTGAACCCTTTACATGCCACAGTCAATGCAGTGACCAATTGCTCCCAATAAGGACTTGAAGCAACATTAAACGGAATATTGTTGTAGTACCAAAAATCTTGCACATGCCAACTTTGCCTCATGTTGCACTTCTTTATTCCATGCAGTACCTTCCAATGGAGGTTGCGTACTAGGAGTGTTATGAGGAACAAAAATTCTAGAAATATTGCTGCCCAAACCACTGTCTGATCCTCGTATCCGTGGCCCAATGGAAGCCGAAGAAGAGCCCCCTATATCTCCCTCTGACCTCGTAGAACTAAAAATTGGGTTTGGTGTTGCTATTGCCTCTGTTGTTCTCTTTTTAGTTGTTTTTTGTGCTCATATGTTGCAAGGAGGTCTCTCAACCTTCGGAGTAGCTTTGTACATCTCGTAACATCTTGGCAAGGGATCTGCGTAAGGTGGTATTTGAGTCGATTTATGCCTCCGGACATAGTTTCAGTGCAATGGATACAAATAATTTGGACCTGGTGTCCCACGTTTCCAGCAAGGGTCTTTAGGTTTGCCACCAATTCTTCTATTTGCGGAAGCCATATTCTTTTTAGAAAAATGAAAATGAAACTTAGCACAAAAAAGACGAGAAAAAAAAATCAATAATACCCTAGTTAGCAACTTAATAAGTCAAAGTTTGTAAATGGTAAACCGTAATACAATATGAATATTTAATACAACATTTTTTGTTTGTAATATGCAATTGCATCTTAAAAAAATAGTATTTAAAATATAATATAATAAAATGGTTTTATTATATTAAAACCCATAATAAAACTTATAAATATTATTATTTAGAAAACATAAAAATAGTATTTAAAAAAATAATATAATACAACCTATAATACAATATTAGTATGTAATAATAATGTCATCATTTATGCACTTATTCAAAGACTAATATATATTTTTTATAAGAAAATAAATTATAAATATAATATTTTATTATTCTATGACTTGTATACTCCAAGTCCAAACCTTTCGATTCATCTAAAATATTTAGGGGAAAATAAAAAATAAAAAGTTTGAATCGCGATTTGTAGAATCACATCCACCCTAGATTTGTAGGTTTGCATCCTAAATCATGCCAAATCGCACCCCAAATGGCGTCCAAAATCGTGCCTCTATGTTTTACCCAGAACCGTTCACTTTTTTTGAGTTTTTAGATTGAAAATGAAGTTTTTATATGACGCCTTTGGACGAGTTTTTCCTAGGTCAGTGTCAGTTAGGCGAGAGTTTTATAGAGTAAAACTTGCTGCGATTCAACTTAGAAATTCGGGGCCGAGTAATGTTGCGAGTTACTCGTGGTCCTAGCTGTTAGCATATCACATTGTTTACGGTATACAGTTAATCAACTACTCAACTGTTCTCGCAGTTTCTCAACCGCTCAATCACTTCCTCCTTCCTATCTATAAATATAGATGTAATATCTAATAATAAATAAATAAAATTTTATACATTTTACATAACTGGTATTAGAGCCTTGTGCGATGTGAGGAAGGCATCAGTTTGTTGCGTAAATTTGATGGGAGAGTAGTGTGGTGAATGTTCTAAGGGCGTTGGAGCATGACTTGGAGCCACTTGATCCGCCAAAAGCTTTTCATAATCTCTTGTAGTGCATAGTCTCCATAGAAGCATTAGGGATTCACTGAGCATAATGTAGAGCAATATAAGTTCGTTGTCCCTGTAGGAAATCCCCAAGCAATAAATGTTCTAAGGGCGTTGGAGCATGACTTGGAGCCACTTGATCTGCCAAAAGCTTTTCATAATCTCTTGTAGTGCATAGTCTCCATAGAAGCATTAGGGATTCACTGAGCAGAATGTAGAGCAATATAAGTTCGTTGTGCTTGTAGGAAATCCCTGAGCAATATAAGTTTGTTATGCTTGTAGGAAATCACTTGCTATGTAAAGGCATCTAAATACAGTGGCATTTTGGAGATTGAGAAACGCGTATGTAAGTGTGTGAAGGAGCATGGTTCTCTTGTGTATAATGGAATATTATTATTGAGGCTTGACTTTTGAACAGAGAATCGGCCTTCTCTGTAAGCGGGTGTGTAATGTTTGGCTGGAAAGGACAAGCAAAGCGATATAATTCCTGTGTGTTTGTGATGGCATGAGAAGTGATGCCCATTGTATTTTATTGATCCTATAATCTGTGCTAATTTGTTCATAGACTTACCATATACTGCTGCACACTACCATAGAGATACCATATGCTGCTGCTCACTCCAGAATTGTCTTTGAATTTGGAACATCTAGTTGATAGAGGGGAGATTAATTTAAAGGATATATCACTATGGAGTTTTTTATGCTTAATCTTGGTTTTAAAAGATTAAATGCAGATCATTGTGTATACATTAAAAGAGAAGAGAATGGCAATTTCATTCTCTTATTATTGTATGTTGATGACATGTTGATAGTGATCTTGGAGTAGTACTCTAAGCCTTCACTTTATTGGAGGATGGAGGAATTTCCTACATCTCAAGTTAGCTTCTCGCTTTGAGATGATGCTTTGCATGAGAAGCGTTTTTGGCTTTAGTTTTTTGCTTTTCCTTGTTGTTGCTGACAGATATGAAGATACATGTTTTGTGAAGTTTGTTTTTGGAGATGGGTAAGGGGTTTGGTGTAGAGCTCAATATGGATGGTTGTCCAGCGAGCACTCGAGGCTGTGATCCGAATTATACCTTTATGAGGGTCATCAGACAACTTGATGGAGCCATGTGTTTGGAGAGCTCAATATGGATTGTTGTCGAATAATTCGTGGAATCTGTGATTCGGGAGTTCATGGGAGGAAGAAGAACTCGAGAATTCGGCTAGGGGCTACACCTTTACGAGGGTTAAGAGACAACTTGATGGAGCTCCTCTTGATTTGGGATTTGTTTTCTTCAACAAAGATCTTCACAAAGATGTATAAACATTTTGTAATCAACAAGTTTTGTTTAAGGGGGGGTCTTTTAAAAGATGAATTGTAAGGTTTTAGGGATACATTTGTAGGAACAATGTGATAAGGAGGGGAATGTTAGCGTATCACATTGTTTACGGTATACAGTTACTCAACTACTCAACTGTTCTCACAGTTTCTCAACCACTCAACCACTTCCTCGTTCCTATCTATAAATACAGATGTAATATCGAATAATAAATAAATAAAATTTTATACATTTTACATAACACTAGCTGGCTTGCGAGTACTCGTGAGTAAGGCGAGTCTTGGGCGAGTTTTTCATCTATGTTCTACACAAACAAATCTGCTATTTTTCTCCTTTGAGGCACACAAAACAACATAAAATCTTGGGGCAATGTTTTCAATAAAAAATCCGCAAATTGCAATGAACAAATTACCCAACTTTTCTGCCCTTGACGTGATACTGTATAGATCTGACATACGATGCCTTTTGGCTCTTTACTATGGTACTGGCAATCCTTCGATCCATCTTTGTTGACAGAAGTCCCTAGGTCTTCACACTCTCATAGACTTTGAGGCTGTAGCTGAGTTCTGATACCATATTACAAAAATTGAGCACATAAAGATTACCAAGATATTCAATGATAAAATAAGAAGTGAAAGCGTTCTTATATAGGTTTACAATGAAAGGCGACAACCCACTTTATGAATGTAGGATAAAAAGAACATACTAAAGAAAGAAAACTTAAAGTATATTCTAAACTTGGAACGACTTTATTAAAACCTACGACTAAAAGTTAGTTGACCATTATAAAATAATAATTACTTTAACAGGACTTGGGTGGTGAATGGGAGATCTAGGGATCAAAATCCATCCATGGGGATGAGTGATGATGGGGACAGGGTTGGATAAGATTGTGAGCTGAATTAAATGTAATGCAAGAATATGGCACTTGTGAACTTGTTATTACAAAAAGGACAATCGAAGTGGGCTAAAATCATAAGGGAAAAGGGCATGGGTATGCAATTTACACCATTACAATTATTTAATATTATAAATTTAATATATTTAAATTATTCAAGATTTTTGCCAAAGTTTATCTAAATTTTATCAATTATTATTAACAAGTTCGTTTTGAATTGTTTATTAACCAAATTTGAACATGAACACAAACCTTGTGCCATAGGTTTTGCCTTTATTTGTATTCGCAAGAAGACCTCTCTCTCTCTCTCTCTCACACACACACACACACACACACACACACACACACACATATTGATTTGTTTTGTATGAGATTGAATACTATATGATGTTGATAGAATGTAGTTGCACTACATAATAGCATTGTCATTGGTATGATATTGTAGTCATTTTACTTAATAAGTCTTGTTTGATGTGTGTCATCTTTAATATAATGTTTCGTACATCTTTTGTGTGATGAACGTCGAGGTCGATTCATTGTCTTATTTACCTCTTTGTATTTGGTTGTCGATTTATCTTAGTTGTGTCAAATGAGTTTTGATTGCTTATCTTTGCATAGTGTGTAGTATTATATTGTCTCTTGAGAATTTAATCTAGAAGTTTTCTCCAATCACCATTCGAGTGATTTATCTTTTCTTCCAAAGAGGAATTTTTATATTTAAAAGTTATATATATATATATGTGTGTGTGTGTGTGTGTGTGTGTGTGTGTGTGTATTCATATAATATTATTCATAGTTTTTTGTTTATAAAGGATTTGAATTTTGAAAATCCTTGAAGTTCAACTATCTCCATGATGTGGAGTTAAGGAGCTGTTGCAAATGCATTCAATGCATTAATTGAAAATGTACCATGCATGGAAGTGGAGTTTAACACTCCATCGCACCTCTTTCATGGCAAAATTGTTTTAGTTTATGGAGAGGATAACGGGTAGAGTAGTAGAGATTTCAGGAGGGAATCTAGTTCATTTGTGGAGTAATTTTTGGAACTCCTTAGGAAACAAAGAGATAAGGTAAAAGAGGTGGAGAATCAGGGATCTCTACAAGTCGACAGTGAAAGGAGTAACTGTGAATTGGTATGTTTTCATTGGTTTACTTTAAAAAGTAATGAATTGTTGATTCAGTTTGTTATATGGAAAAGGGTTTGATAAAAATGTTAAGTATGAGAAAGGTGAATGATGACAACTACGATGCATACTAGATCAAATCCTTTTCCATATAAAATTCAAGGACAAAATCGAGCAAATCACTACCAAATGAAGGTGGACTCAATTGTTGATCTTATACTCAGGTTTTGTTATAGATTGATCAGATTTAATTTAGCCTTTTTATCAAATGCTAGGTTAACAATGCATGAAACCCTAGTTAGATACAATGATCAACTTATAATGGAATAAATACAACAGTAATCTAGAAAATAATTGCACAAGGATGATCAGGGAGATGATAAAACCTGTCTCCAGAAAGTAGAGGTGTCGGAGGACCAAGGTGGGACTGCCCAAGTCTTGACGGGAAGAATTTGCTGGAGGTGCAAATTGGAAAATTGTTGTAAATGTTACCCTGATGCCAGATCTGATATCAAAAATGTTAGGAGGACATGGGTGGTACCGCCCAAGTCCTTGGTGAGTGAATTCTCTAAAACTATTTCTAGATCCCAAAACCCTGATCTTCACACAGTCTTCTTGTAGCTCTATATTTTCCAGATCTCGCTCCTGTAACTTACACACAAGGAGAAAGGAAGGGGTTTGTGGGTTATGGTGTTTAGGGACTTGCCTCGGTCAAATCCTAGGATAGAATTCAAGCTTCCCAACAACGTTGATTGATAAAGAGTGTGCTCTCTCTCTCTCTCTCTCTCTTCCACTTCCTTTTAATAATGTAAAATAACAATGGGCGTTGTGTCTGGATTTTAGGAGTATTTTAGGGTGCAAGGCTTTTTTTCAACTGTAATAATTTTTTTTGTTGTTTTGTGTGTTGCTGATTGTAGGAGACATCCCATAGTTTTTCGAAAAAAAACAGAAGGGAGGGGGAGGTTTTGGGTCTTGTCCTTGAAATGTCTGGGATGTGTTTGAAATGTCTGTATCAAATACTTAATCCATATGCATGCAGCACTGTGAAGGAGTCATGAAGTATACTGCATGGTAATTTGTAAGTCTCAATGTTTGAATAAACACCAAGGACCCAAGAAAAATCTGTTTATTTTGGAATCTGTGTTGTATAGGGAGTTATTGACCCTGTTGACTCAGGTGTAAAACTCGCATGTACCAAAGATTAGTATTGAACTGGTATATGAAAAAAAATTCCAGGTCATAAGGAGTGGCATAAGATAAAAAGATTTGTTTGAATGTGAATTCCTTTATCTTGAGATACCCATAAAATGTTTGAGTGAAATTTGAGGCATTATAGGGAGAGGAAGAGACTAATCATTGAATTTAATTAAATATTGAAGGGTCACATTGAGAAAATTGGAGTCCCTTACATAGCTGAGCATATAAATTATAACATAGATTTGAAATGAGGTAAAATATTTGTAATACCATAGTTCAAAAGTTCGGACTCAGCAAACACTTGGCAGGCCTAAAATTTTGACTTGGACTTGGGAAAAACTGAACAAAATTTCCGAATATTAAAAAATACAAATTTTTAAATTAATCTTAACATGCATGAAACTGACTATACAGAGGTCATAAGTAGTTTTTCTTTCATTTATAGTTCAAAAGACGAAATCAATTCACATCATAGTGTCATATGATTATAAATTACAAATCCGTATAAATTCTTTATAAATTTCATCCATGGAAAACATGGGTCCAAAACTATTTTTTACTTTTTGCTTTTTAAAACTTAAGTGAGGGTCTGGAGGTGGCAGCCTCCAGTGCTGTTGAGGGGGCTGTCCCTCATGCAGGTTTGGGGGCATAGTGCCCAGCAGGGTCAAGGGGGCAGAGTGCCTGGTGCATACCTTGTTTTGATACGGGGGCAGGATTGAGGGACTGAGACCTCCCCACTCCCTCCAAGCTCAAATTAAGGCCTTAAAGACCACATGGACCTTCATGGTGCATGCCATTTTCCAAATGCAGCTGAAAATTTCTCTAAAATCAATCAGTCCTCACTCCAAATCACACAAATGCGCCTGCAAACAATTGTGGACTGATTTTTATTTTATTTTATTTTTAATGCCAGCCAAGTTTTTCTTGCAGTTTTTTTAAAATGCTGGCCAAGTTTTTCTTAGAGACTCATGATTGATTGGCAGGTTAATAGATGATTTTTTTTTGGCGAGTTACTTGCCCGGCCTGTTCTGCTCAGGATTACTCGCCTGAGATTTTGATCTTATGAGTAATAGACATATCAAGCTCATAACATTTGAAGTGTGACCCAAAAAAAATTCAGAAATCAGGTAAAAGCTAGAAAGGAAGAAATTGCCTATTGGAAAATCAGAATTTCTATGTTCAGAGTGGCTCACAAATAAATTTAATTTTTATAAAACATAATTTAAAAATGCCAGCTGAATTCAGAAATTAAAAGTAATCAAAATAATTTCTAAAAGCAGTCCGATAATGAATAGCAAAAGCAGCAGTCAAGGGCAAACTGATTTGGTCAGTGGTAATTCTGAATGAACAATTGTATTTTGCCAGTCAACAGTTTCGTCCAACTTGATGATTTCATAGGTATGGTCTCCCTCCAAATCCCCTTGTTTAATTCCTTGCTGGTCCAAGGAGACAGAAAATTGAAGCACATTTACTTACGGAAGCATAGATGGATAACCTTTAAATACTTTTCATTAAGCCATTTTGAAGATTACCTTAACAGAGTGCTTAAAGTTTTCCAAGAGGTGCATCATGTAGCTTGGGATGAGTGAAGATTTCCAATGGAACCAGGATAAATGTATAAGTGAGCTGTTGCTGATAATGCATGCGGGTAGAATGAGTAGATGATACAATTTTCAAAATAACTAGATAGGATTTGAAAACAAAGGAATTGATGCTTTAGTGATTTCATACATGTAGGAACCTCTCAGATCTTAAGATGGGTGTGTACTAGTTTTAAATTTGGAAAGTCCTTAGTGAAGTTGGTTTTCTTTATTTTGAATCTAGAGCTTCAACTTGAAGCTGGAAATCTTTATTCTACATGCGAAGATTCGCCATATTGAATCCTTTACTCTCAAGGAGTTCAACTTGTTGAAGCTGGAAATACACTCTATTGAATCCAACACTCTTTTGGTGTCTGTCAGATTTGTATTAAGATGTGTCTGAACTTGTTCTAAATTTGGAAGTTCATCTTAGTGAAGCAGGTACTCTTTCTTTTGATTCTGTTAGTTCAACATTTTGAAAATGGTAGATATTTATTGTAAATCTGAAATTTTGACATATTGAATACTGTACCCATCATGTAATATGGAGGTTTACCTTTGAAGTTTGCAAAACCCCTAGTTTTTATTCTAACTTTTGAAGTTCACTTTCATGAAGGCCAATATTATTGTTCTCTACATCACATGTTCCCAGAGCACACAGCCTGCATGAGTCATAACTGTAATTGTCTATGTCTGTCCGTGGACCTCATCTTTGTACTCAATCATCGGTTAGTCATACATGCGTTATCCTTGGGCTGTCAACCATTTCTTCCCTGCTACTTCGGGTAAAGCTGTCTAGTCATTTAACTCTTATATGTTATTTTTGGTTTCCTCATTTTAATGTGGGTTGGAAATAGTGCTCTATAAAAAGGAATGGAAAAGCAAGACGAAGTTTTAATATGTTCATGATTGATCAAGTAATCAGCAAGACTGTAAATTATATTTGAGTTTGAGGCATAAATGGAGTGCAATTGTCATGACCAATATGCATATACACAATACCTATAAGCAAAACTAAGAGTCAAATGTAGCCCAAATGTGGAGTTGTAGGAAACATAAATAATATCCTTCTTTATGGATTTATTGGAAGTTTAACTCTACAGTCTGCACATGCTGATTTTTTCTTTTGTTTCAGGTTTTGAGGTGCTGACAGAACTTCAAAATTTAATCAACCACAGTGACATTGATGTTTCGAAGAAAAACTTGATTACTGATGCCAGCAATCGTTTTTTTACAATTATCCCCTCAGTTCACCCACATGTTATTCAAGATGAAGACGAACTTAAATCTAAGGTACAAAGTTCTCACATATGTTTGATATTGCCTCTGTATGCTTGCTAATGCATAAGATTGGTTTATAGTAAGAATTCCTATTCGTATACCAATTGGTTTGATCAGAAACTCCTTGTTTACCTGGGTTGAATTTCTTTTTCCACTGTATTTTTACCTTTTTACTGGGTTGTATCTTCTTATTTTACTGAATTTTCTTCATGCTCCAAACCGTGTTGAAAGTGCCATTGCTTATTATTTTCTCAGTTTTGATATTGTCTTGATAGTTTTAGCTATTCTACATTTGTATTTCTCTAGTTATTTATCTTATCTGAGGGAAAATAAAGCTTATAGGAAATTTTACTTGGTAATGCATGGAGTTGGATTTAGCTGATCCATGTGCAGATTTTCCTCAGATATGAGCATATGGAGGCTTTAAAGACATAATATGGTCCTTTATCTAGTCTTTAATGACTTACGACAAGTACTTATATTTGATGATTTCTTGTGGGTTTGTTTTATTTTAGAAGTACTAATGAATTTCCTTTTTCTTGTCTCCTGGAATAGATTCAAATGTTGGAGACTCTTCAAGACATTGAAATAGCATCTAGTCTCATTAGCTTTGAGAATATAGATGAGGATCCTTTGGATGCCAATTACAAGAAACTTCATTGCAATATATCTCCATTACCTCATGACAGCTCAGATTTTCAACTTGTTAAGAAATACCTTGAGAAAACCCATGCGCCAACACACAAGGCAAGGACTACACGAGTCCCATTCTACTCAATTTTGGTTCTTGTTTGGGGGGGTTCCAGTTTTGTGTTCCTACCTGTGAGATTTAATAATTTTAATTTGGATTCTGAGTGTGTATAAATGCTTTGCTTTCTCCAGGAGTGGGCACTTGAGCTGGAGGATGTATTTGCAGTTGACAGAGAAGGAGAAGATGATGCATATGTCCAATATAAAAATCTTCAGAACCGAATGTTGCTTTGGCATGGTAAATTGTGGTTTATTTTCTGTTTGGAGTACATTCTAATGTTGACATCTTTTTCCTAATAGATGACCAAGATTTAAAAAGCATAACATATAAGATGGAAAGCAGGAAATGCATATCGTTGAGAGTGCTATTGCTATAGCATCCATGCTGTTTTGCTATAGACTATTTTGGTTTGATGTAGGCTCTCGAGTGACAAACTTTGTTGGTATCCTTAGTCAAGGACTTCGTATAGCCCCTCCAGAGGCTCCAGTAACTGGATATATGGTAAATGTTTTCCCTGTAGTAATGCTTATTTATTTCCTCGAGTAGGTCACAATATGGCTCCTGTCTTCCTAAATTTTTGTGTTTTTGCAGTTTGGAAAAGGCATCTACTTTGCAGATCTAGTGAGCAAGAGTGCTCAGTATTGTTACACACAAAAGAAAAATCCAGTGGGGTTGATGCTTCTTAGTGAAGTGGCATTAGGAGAAGTGTATGAGCTAAAAAATGCAGAGGTGTGCCAACTGTTTTTAACATTAGGCTTGTTCTGTTGTCTTTTTATACTAGCTCAAATAGAAGAAATAAGCGGTGAGAGGGAGGACAATAATCGACCTGTGAAATAATAATTTACTTTGTTGACCTTTGTTATGCCGCCTTTCCCAGTACATAGAGAAGCTTCCCAAAGGGAAACATTCAACGAAAGGTGTCGGTAGGACAATGCCTTCGGAGAAAGAATTTGAGCATTGGAGGGATGGAGTGGCTGTACCTTGTGGCAGGCCTGTACCATCAGGTGTCAAGAAATCTGAATTGCAGTATAATGAGTATATTGTCTATGATACAGCTCAGGTGTGGGCTGAAAATCCCTAATTTACTCTACGTTGTTGAATTCTCTTTACTAAAGTGACTAGTGTCCAGTTTGAAGCTAGTAGTAAAGTGACTGGAATTGTTCTCTTGCAAGATCTTTACTAAAAGATGCTCTTTATTGATGTTCAGGTGAGGCTGCAGTTTTTGTTGAAAGTTCGTTTCCATCATAAATGATAATGGCATTTTGAAAGAAGTGTCATGATTTTTCAGATTTTATCTTGTATGTAAAGAATACCTTATTTACTTAAGTATTATCGGCCATGGGAAGCTTCTTATCTTCTGCAACAATGTCAATCTCGGTCTTTAATTCCTTGTGGTTGAAGTGCCTTATAATATATGCTATGTTACTTTCTCAGTTTTGTTGTTATTTTGTTCATACCGGCCATTTGTTAGAATCTAGAACCAATTACATCAATATTACTAGAGTATGTTTGGTTCAATTCTAACAAATTATTTCTTAGGAAATAACTTTTTTTTAGATCTCCCTATAACAAGAAGAATGAGCACAATGTTTTTGTTGACAACTGTAGTTTTATTTAATTTTGAAGAAGTTCCTCTTCTGAATCAGGCATCATACATGTAGAACTTGTTTACACTCACCCTTATATATGCCAGCAATTAAAGATTACAGTGATAATAAATCTCTGTTTTGCTGTGACATTTGATAATCTGGTCATAAATCTCTGTTTTGCAAAAGTTTGATGAAACTAATGTTTCTAACATTTGTCATCGGAGTGCAATTGAGCTAATAAATACATATACATGACTTTTTTCAATTAAATTTTCATAAAAAAGGGCATGTGCACCTGGTCAAATGGAAAGTTCTTAAAATGTTGTGGGAGGTGATTGCTTGCCATAGTGCAAAGCCCTGAAGCTTTTCTTGCCTCATTCAGATTCTATGGTAAAATGTTTCCAATCTGCAAATAAACTGAAATTAAGTGATAAAGTTATGACATGCCAGATGAAGTTGTCTTGCAATCTAAAGGTTAGAGTTTCCTGAAATGATCAAGATAATCAAATCTTAGACTAACTTTTAACCTTATTAATAGGCAATGCAAATAAATGGATTGGCATGGTTAGCTGATGTTTCTTTTCAGTGTGCACTGTTATTTCTATCTGCATTTTAAATAAAATAACACCTACTACGCTACTTTTATATCTGACCACTTAACATTGCTGGCCATCGATTTAAATTTCCTAATAACATGCAAGAGACAGTCTTGTGGCTTCTTGCTCATATTTTGTGGGAAGTCCAATACTCACCAATATATTTCCATGATATTTTAGGATTAATGTTATTTTTAAGATTGTGAGTTTTCGAGGTGTTATTGTTTACATCGTAGTTAAGGAACTAAATTCCTATCATTTTAGGATGCCCGGCTTCCAACAAGTTGCAAAAACACCTTCTAGGGTTTGCTTTAAAAAAAAAGGATAATAAAACAAAAACCTAAAATACTTGAAAACAAGAAAAAATGTCGGTATACTTGTATTACAGTTGTCATTTTGATTTTCAAAAGAAAATAATTGAAGAGAGAAAAATTAAAAGAGAGATTGTCTTTTATCATTGCAATTTCTTTTAAGATTTCATTGACCATCTCAGGCTGCTTGGTCTTGTGGACTTGTAAAATCTTTCATTCATTCATTATAAATAGCATAGCTCAAATATATAAAAAGATACTGCAAAGCAATAACCAACATTAGGATAATTACAATTTAACAATTTAAAAACTCAAATAATAACAATTTGATATTCTTTCAAATCTAATTTTGTTTAACATGCAATGCGTATTTTTAAAAAAATCATGTGATAAAATAAAATTTAGCTAGTAAATTTTAGAGGTTGAAAAATATAGCTATGAATATGTTTATAATTTTTCAAAATCAATTATGAAATCCTAAATTTTATTCCATTTCAAAAAATTATCTCCTAGTATCTTTTAATAGTAGAAATTACAAAGAGGTTTTATTAAATAAAATTCCTCCACTCAAAATTAGATATTATTTTTGTTGGGACACACCCAGCTCTTTCAGAGTCAAATTGTGGTTCCCTCTCTTTAGTGGTCAAATCATTATCTTATTGATGCAAGAGCACCCGGCCGCATGCGCCATCAGCATCACACAAAACATTTTCGGCTTTGTTTGGTTTTTACTGATTCAGTTTTATTAATAAAATTCCTTCCGTCAAAATTAGATATCATTTTTGTTGCAAAACACACACCTTTTAGATTCTGGGCCATGTAATTTTTGGTTCTTGTTCTAATTGGGTTTCACTCTCTTTAGTGGTCAAAGCATTATGTTATGGGAGCTTTTTTGTTTTGATCTAGTAATGTTCTTGTGCTATGATTAATGATTGCCTTAGCCGTATTGCGATCAAGTTATTCTTGCTTTTGTAGAGGAGTTATTTTGTTTTTGTGTATCAGTCTCTTTTGTGTTTAAGAGCACATTTTGTCGAGGGTTTTTATTTTTTTATTTTGTTGAAGTTAGTTAGAGTTTGGCACGCATGGGGTCTCTTGGGATACGGTATGTGTTCTTAAGGGTTGAATTTCTCCTTTTTTATCTTCTTGAGTGTAGTACTAATACAATTTGTGGAGTGGTGTGGAGTTGGTGACATTATTAATGTTCATTTCATGAGCCCTTTTTTTTTTTTCATTGGCACTTGTAGCTTGCATGTCTAAATAAAGGTAGATTTGATACTCGGGGCATGTGGCTATTTTTTTGTATGACTCGGGCAATTGGCTATATAGTTCGAGCAGCACGAGACTTATGTTATAATTCTTTGAATAAACAAAAGATGGGCACATGTTAGTATCTCGTGTGAATTGCATTGAGAAATGTGATTCTAGGCACTACATATGACAAATTAATAGGATATTTTAGTCTCCTAATGTGAAATTAATGCGACAAGTTCGTCAATTGCTCTTCACGGCCTTATCATCGTGACAACGGCCAAGATTGTAAGAAACAACAAATTCATATGATGCGTCCATTTATAGCAAGTTCCCTTGAGCATCGCCAGAAAAAAATTTCCAAAAAAATGGTAATGCAAGAGGATTTAATGTGTTCCATTTAATGTGGCAGCTCTTCGATGTTAGTTTACAATGAATAAATGGGAGCATTCTTTTATCAAAGTTGAGTATTATTTGCAAGGTGTTCAGATTTCATAGAAGAATTGTGCTTGTCGAAGTAGGTAAATTTGTTATAGATCATAATAATGGCATAGAAAGGGAAACAAGTGGCTTAATAGGGTAGTTTTTTGCTACTATGGTATGAGATAATACATTCTTTTTAATTTGTTGACTAGTGATTATAATGCTCCCTAACTTGTTCAAGAACACATCACAACCTTGATTCTTCTCAAGAAGTACAAGACAGCTAGTTATGCCAAGAGTATTTGAAAATCATGTTTACACTGTGTAATTGTGAAACAAAAGTGTTTCCATGCTTGAACATTATAAGAATGATTGTCTAGTACATAACAATAAGAGATGGCATTTTCGTTTTAAATTTGGAGGGATCTTTCTTAGATGTCTTTGGCTTTTGCATTCACTACCAGAATATTGAGATAGTACATCCTCTTTCATTATCTCACTAACTAGTGATTATAATGCTTTCTCTCTTGTTCAAGAACACGTAAATCATGACCTTTGATTCTTCTCAAGAAGTTCATGACAAAGCTAGTTATGTTAAGAGTATTTGAAAATCATATTTGCATTGTGTAATTGCTAGACTAGAAGTTTTTCCATGCTTGGACACTATAAGAACGATTGTTTAATACACAATAATAGGAGATGACATTTTGGTTTTAAATTTGGGGGGCCCTATTGCAAATGCCTTTGGCTTTGCATTTAGTCAAATACTGAGATTGTCAAACCTAACAATCTATTATGTTGAAGAAAACATTTATTAATGGGTGGCACACCTTGAGGATGATGACTCAAACATGCTGAGCTTTACGTGGGTGGTAAGAGTTTGGGGTCTTTCGAGAAAATGTTAAGAGTTGTCTTATTTTGTAAGGTCTTTTGTTGTGGTGATAACAGGTCCTATGGTTTGATAAAATATATTTTATGGGGCTTCCAATACACAAAATGTCAGTAAGGAATGGCCACCATTACTAGATATTTTGTTGAATGAGGATGTTATTCCTAATTGGGGTGTAATTATTGCCTTTAATTTAGGAAAAGCATTTCAATGCTATTGAGAGGGGTGGGAATATTTACACGTTCCTACTTCGTAGATGCTTCATGTAGCGCTTTGCCCTTTTGACACTACATTTTCTACTTGGGTGAAATTATTGCCTTTAATTTAGAAAAGCAATTAAATGTCATTGCAAGGGATGATAATTTTTACACTTGTTCCTACTTGGTAGATGCTTTATGTAGTGCTTTACCATTTGACACTAGATTTTTACCTTGTTGGGACCTTGCTATGGAGGTTGTGCATGTAGTTTATGGCACTTGGTTATATGGTCACAAGTAGCACCCTTATTACACCCGTACATGTTATCAATTTTAACCCCTAGTACATAGAGCTATCACTACTGCTAAGACGCCTAGGATTCTTGAGGCATTGATAGAGTTGGGTTATGTGGGGAACATTTACTTTAATTCGACTAGGAGCATTAACTAAGCCTCATCACCTTGTTATGTTCTTGAGTGATTAGTAACAATCAATGAAACCTAAGGACATTCCCTGCCCTTTTTCAAATGCCCTCATATCAAGGATGTTTTAGGCAATGCAATTATGCCTCAAAAATGTCGTCTTGTGCCCTAACCCTTGTTATCAAGAAGTGTCCCCAAAATTCCTCGAAAATATCGAGGAAACATTAGGGATGGTTAGTTGTCTCCCCTTTAAAAAGTTGAAAAAAATTAAACTCATTGAGGGTCAATAAAACTTAAAAAATGTTCTCTTGTGGGCCCCTATGACACACTTAGCCTTATAACATTGCCTATTGTTCATTACCAAACACATTTGGTAAGCAAATAAATTCCAACGATAGAGTTGAAGGAGAAACAAGAAAAAATGTTGATTGTTTAAAAACTAGGGCAACTGAGTGATAGAGTGCAATAGTAGGGTGCAACATCAATGAGCACTAGAGAGAAGTGTAGTAGTAGAGTGAAGTGTGCCTTTTTCTAATTTTTTTTTCAAAGTTTCAAGTTTCAAAGTTGTAAGGGTCAATTTCTTATTTTATTTTTCATTTTCATGTGTAAGTTCCACCTTTTTAAATTTTATTTTGTAGAAAACATGAGCAACATCAATGAAAGTAGTGAACATGAAACTGTTGGCATGGAACAAAGAATAGTTTTAGTTAGTGGCTCATCAGGGTGTGGGAGTGGTGTGGGTGAAGTAGGGCAACCTCATAACCTATTTGAATGTCCTTCTGTCCTCTTGAGACCTCATGCTAAGGGCCCATTCAAATCCTTTAAACCTCTTGCAATTTTTACAACTTAGACAAAAACAAAAACAAAAGCAAAAACAAAAGTAGGGGGAGTACAGTTTGGTTGTATCATTTGTGCAACAAAAATTTTAGAGGGAGCTACACTAAGGTATGTAGTCACCTTTTGAGCATTACAAGGCATGGGGTTAAGGTTTGTCCAAAGATAACTACAACTAAGAAAGTAGAGGTAAATAGATTGTTTATAGAGGGTGAATCAAGGTCTAAGGTATGCCATTGCCAGTAGAGTCTACAAAATTTGCTATACCATCCATGGTTGCTAGTGGCAATGTTCTTAGGAGAGGAAAGGGAAATTAGTGGTAGTGAGGGGTGGGTAACATTTGTAGTGATTTTCAATATGCAATCATGAGAATGATGAAGTCTTCCATTGCCAGATTTTGTATGGCACATTTTTCCCTACTTCAAACAAATGTTCGAAGATGCAATTTTTTTGGTCCCTTGTTTAACCCCCTTGGAGAACATAAACTATGCACTAGCTTCCATGATAAAGAACAATTTAAGGTGAATTTGGTGGAGGACATGATGCAAACTTGGTTGAAGACAAGTTGTTTTATTATCGTAGATGGGTGTATTGATATACAACATTGGCAACTTAACAATATCACAGCCACATTTGTAGTTAATGTTGCAAGTATAGGCCTAACATGTGTTGTCATTGATGTCAACATACTCCTGTTACATTAATGATAAGGATTGGATGAACTGTGTGCTGAGGATATTGAGAAAATTAGTCTTAATAAGGAACAATGAAGATCAGTAATAACAATAAGGCAAAAGTCCAAGATAGGAAGAGGCTTAGAGGATGCGGATTAAAGGGTTTGTAGATATGTGTCTTGAGGTGATCCAGTAGCGATTTCAGAGGTCCACATGAAGATATGAAGAAGTTGTGGCCGCTCAAGTAAAACCGGTTCCGGTAGGTGTTCAGAGGTAACAGAGTGACACAGACAAGTCTGGTGAGATTCAGAAGTACAGTTTCCTGCTCTACAGATTTGAGACAGTGTGGAGGAAGTCCCTGTGATGTGTCAACTCGAATGGTTCATGAATTGAAGGTCTGGAAGTATCCATTCTTTGGTGACAGTGGTGATAGACTGTGTTCTTGAGGCTCCGGATGAACGAGAGAAGGATTTCAGTATGCAGATGAAGTGCAGATGTTCTTGGTGATTCAGACAACCTTGTGAAGGACTTTGGATTGTGTCCAGTGTGTGTTAGTGGTCCGCATTGGAGTTGGAGCTCGCTATTGAAGAATAACCTCCGGATGATGGTGTTCTTCCTGAGACTAGCCGACCGGATAAGTTACACATCTTGTGGATGTTCTGGTAGATGTTTTCCGACTTAGATGATTATTCCTAAGTTGATGTCTTGTATAAATAATGGGTTGCGAAGTCATTTCAAAGTTGTCGAAGTAGAGATGAGTGTGTGGTAGCAAGGAGGGGAGCGAAAGGCAGAGTAGAAGTATTGAGCCTAAATGGAACTGATTCAAGCATGGTGAAGATGCTATTCTCCAGTTCATGTATGTGATACCTATTTCTTTGTAGACAGCGTGTCTCTTGTATGCAGTGAGCCTCTTGTGAGCAGTGTGCTCGGGCAGTGAGCCCTAATTGGCATGTGCTATTTTGTTCTTTCTATTCTTCTAATAGAGAATACAATCTTGGGTTAATCACCCTGTGGTTTTTCCCTTAACCGGGTTTTCTACGTCAAAATCTTGGTGTCTTATATGTTGATGTGTTTCTGCTTTTTGATTTAAGTGCATTATGTTTCATGATTAATATACTGCTAATCACTAACAGGATTTAAGTGTGTAATTGAGAGAGTTTTTGACAACTGATTCACCCCCCCTCTTAGTTGTGTGCCCTAAGTCTAACAATTGGTATCAGAGAAAGGTTTCTCTAAAAAGAGCTTAACCGCATGAGGAGATCCAGGATGTCGTCTTACAAGAAGGATAGTCCGAAGTTTGATGGAACCAATTTTAATCTCTGGAAAGGTTGCATGAAATGTCACTTGAGATGTATGGGAATAGCATACTGGACCATGGTTACAACACAATATGTACCTCAACAGGGTGGTCCAAAAACTCAAAATGAAATCATAGATGTTGAAAACAATCTACAGACTATAGAGGCTCTTCTAAGCGCATTGTCTGATTCAGAGCTCTCAAATGTTATTGACCTACCAACTGCTTTTGAGATTTGGCAAAAATTGGAACTTCTGCATGAAGGAGACAAGTATGTCAAATGTGCAAGGTTACAAAGTCTGAAAGGAAAATTCAAAAATCTGAAGATGAGAGAAGATGAAAACATCACTACTTTTATGCCAAGAGTAAATGAGCTTGTTTGTGGAATTAGAAATGCTGGTGGAGTCTTGGATGAAGATGAGATTGTTGGCAAAATTCTCAGATCCCTTCTTGCTTCTTACAAAATCAAGGCTGCTGCCATTGAAGAATTCAGATCCCATACAACTATCACAAGAGATCAATTGGATGGAAAATTGGTTGCATTTGAAATGACAAAGTTTGGAGATGACCCCCCAAGACTGAATCTGCATTCAAAGCCAGTGCCTCTGTTAAAGGTAAACAAAGGTTTGATCCGGGAGATAATTCATCAAGGAAGCTATCATGGTATGAAAAAGCAAGAAAAGATCTGGAAGAAGAAGTAGAAACTGCTCAACTTGAAGCCTTTATTGCAAAGAGGCTACCAAGATGGTAAGTATGAAGGAAAATTACTTTTTAAGTGTTTTAATTGCAATAAGATTGGTCATTTTGTCTCAAGGTGTCCGGAAAGGTTTTCAAGACAAATTCCTCATAAGCCAAGGTTCAAAAAGAACTGTTACTATGTACATGAAGATGATGATAATGAAGGAGTAACAAATGATGAATTAGAGACATGAAACAAATCCGGAAATGAATGGGTGTTCATTGCCATCAAGGAAGAAGATCCAATGTCCTCTGTATCTGTCAATCATAAGACTGTGGAAAGAGCTCTGGCTGCCCAAGTTGAAGAGAAAGATGATTGGGTCATTGACAGTGGATGCTCTCACCATATGACAGGTGACAAAAATAAGTTCATAGATTTGGAGAGGTATGAAGGAGGAGTGGTAAAGTTCGGTGATAATTCTGCTGGTAGAATCAAAGAGGAACTATTTATTTTGATGGAAGGAACAAAACTGGTAATGTATTGTATGTTGAAGGTTTGAAGCACAATCTTTTGAGTGTTGGACAGTTGGTGGACAAAGGCTATGATGTCCGATTCAAGAATGGAAAATGCAAAATCTTTGAAAGTTTTGGAACAAAGATTGCATCTGGTACTCAAACTAAAGGTAATATCTTCCACTTAGTTGGTACTGGTAAAAGTTGTCTATTTGTGCAAGTTGATCAGAGTTGGTTATGGCATAGGAGAATGTGTCATGTGATTTTTGATAATATCATCAAGATAAGGAATACTCAGGCTATAAGAGATCTTTCAAAATTGGTGAAACCTACTAACAGCTTGTGCAAAGAATGTCAGTTGTGGAAGCTAAGCAGAGTCACATTTAAAAGTAAGGAACTATCTTCTACCAGATTATTAGACTTAGTTCATACTGATCTTTGTGGTCTGACAAGAATCAGGAGTATTCAAGGTGATGGATACTTTATGCTACTAATTGATGACTATTCCCGGATGATGTGGGTAACCTTTCTAAAAGAGAAATCAGAAGCTCTTGAAAAATTCAAAATATTCAAGGCTATGGTAGAGAATGAAACCAGATTAAAGTTGAAGTGTCTGAGGTCTGATAGAGGTGGAGAATTCACATCCGATGAGTTCATAGAGTTCTGTGAGAAACATGGAATAAAGAGACAATTTTCTGCTCCTAGGACTCCACAGCAGAATGGAGTAGTGGAGAGAAAGAACCGGACCATCCAGGAAGCATCTACGACCATGATGATGGAAGCAAATGTTCCTTAGATCTATTGGAGAGAAGCTGTCAGCAATGTAGTCTATACTCTCAATCGAGTTCAAATCAGAAGCAATACCGGTAAGACTCCTTATGAACTTTGGTTTGGTATCACTCCTACTGTAAGGTATTTTAGAGTTTTTGGTAGCAAATGTTACATTAAAAGAGACGAAGATCTAGGAAAGTTTGATGCTAGAAGTGATGAAGGAATATTCTTGGGTTACTCTACTCAAAACAAAGCATATTGGTGTTATAACAAGAGACTGAGAAAGATGATAGAAAGTACAAATGTGAAGGTTGATGAAGGAATTAAAAACCCTCAAGATTCTATGAATATGATGAAGATAATCAGAATGGTGTTTTGACTCAAGGAGCCCAAGCCTCTTTTGAGATTCAGATCCAGATTGATCCGATAAATCAGGAAGAAGAGATAAATTTGAATGAGCCTGATCAAGAAGCAGAAATGCAAGTAACTCCCAAAGTGCCTAGGTATGTAAGACTAAATCACTCTGAAGATCAGATCATAGGTGATAAAAGTAAAGGTGTACAAACAAGAAGGAAAATTGCTCAAAACTCAGATGAGTATTGTTTGATTTCAAAAATTGAACCTAAGACAGTGAATGAAGCTTGCAATGATGAAAACTGGACTAAAGCAATGAAGGAAGAGTTGATGCAAATTGAGAAAAATCACACTTGGGATCTTGTTCCCAGACCTAGAAACAAAAATGTGATTGGAACCAAATGGGTCATCCAGAACAAACTAAATGAAGTTGGTGAAGTAATCAGAAATAAAGCCAGATTGGTCTGCAAGGGTTACTGTCAAATAGGAGTTGATTTTGAAGAAACTTTTGCTCCGATGGCAAGAATTGAAGCTGTCAGATTATTTCTTGCTTTTGCTGTTTTCAAGGATTTCAAGGTATATCAGATTGACGTCAAGTCTGCCTTCCTAAATGGTGACTTGGAAGAAGTATACATTGAGCAACCAAATGGATTTCAATTATTTGATCATGATGATATGGTCTGCAAGTTGAAGAAAGCACTGTATGGACTGAAGCAAGCCCCAAGAGCCTAGTATGAAAGATTGGATAAGCACCTTTCTAAGATTGGTTTCAACAAAAGTACTGCTGACAGTAATTTGTATTTTAAAATTGATCATGAAAACATCCTAATTGTTGAAGTGTTTGTTGATGATATCATTTTTGGAGGAAGAGATAGTATGTGTAAAACTTTTGCAAATCAAATGAAAAGTGAATTTGAGATGTCCATGCTTGGTGAAATGAATTTCTTCTTGGGTCTGCAAATCACTCAAACAAAGAAATGAATCTTCATTTCTCAAACCAAATATGTGAAATAATTGTTGAAAAAATTTGGGATGGAAGACTCAAAACCAATGAATACTCCCATGGCAACCGGATGTAAATTGAGCAAAAATGATGATTCACCTAAGGCTGATCAGACAAAGTATAGGTCAATGATTGGAGAACTGTTGTATCTTACTCAAACTAGACCAGACATTATGTAGGCTGTTGGTTTTGTTGCTAGATTTCAGGCTGATCCTAGAGAATCTCATGTCATGGCAATCAAGAGGATTTTTAGATATCTAAAAGGGACAGTTGAGTATGGTCTGTGGTATCCTAGAGATCATGATATCTCTCTTCATGCATTTACTGATACAGATTGGGCAGGAGATGTGGATGACCGGAAGAGTACCCGTGGTTGAGCATTCGTTTTGGGGAAGAGATTGGTTTCTTGGCTAAGCAAGAAATAAGAGGCAATATCTCTATCTACAACTGAAGCAGAATATATTGCAGCAGCAGGTAGTTGCACTCAAGTTTTATGGATGAAGCATATGTTAAGAGATATCAAAGTGAGTATGAAGAACCTATCACAATCTTCTGTGATAATTCAAGTGCTATAAATATATCTAAGAATCTGGTGTTGCATTCAAAGACTAAACACATATCCATCAATTTTCACTTTTTGAGAGAGCAAGTGAACAAGAATGAAGTCAGATTGGAGTTTGTGCCTTCTAAGGATCAGATTGCAGACATCTTTACTAAACCTCTACCTAAGGACTCTTTTGAGTATCTCAGGGAGAAGTTAGGGGTTATTGCCCCTCTGGTGATGAACTAAGGTGTACTGAGGTGCATCAGTTCGGTAGATATCATAGTCATATCTTGTGATCCGGATTGATGGGGGGCTGCTACTCAAGGGGAGTAGCAGGTATGATTCTGAAGTATTGGAATTGCAAATATGTGCCCTTTGCCATTGATGTCAAAGGGGGAGAGAAGACATGTGAAAAACAAGTGGTTGCTGATCAAAGGGGGAGTAATATAAGGAGAAAAGACATGTGAATGGTTGTTGCTGATAGGGGGAGTTGTGATAGTGAGGAGAAGTTCTTGTCTTGATGGTCAAAACATTTTTTCACATCATATGTTGCCATCAATGACAAAGGGGGAGATTGTTGCAAGTATGGGCCTAACATGTGTTGTCATTGATGTTAACATACTCCTGTTACATTAATGATAAGGATTGGATGAGCTGTGTGTTGAGAATATTGAGAAAATTAGTCTCAATCAGGAACAGTGAAGATCAGTAATAAAAATAAAGCAAAAGTCCAAGATAGGAAGAGGATCAGAGGATGTGGATTAAAGGGTTTGTAGATATGTGTCTTGAGGTGATCCAGTAGAGATTTTAGAGGTTCGTATGAAGATATGAAGGAGTTGTGGCCGCGCAAGTAAAACCAATTCCAGTAGGTGTTCAGAGGTAACAGAGTGACACAAATAGGTCCGGTGAGATCCGGAAGTACAATTTTCTGCTATGCGGATTTGAGACAGTGTGGAGGAAGTGCTTGTGATGTGTCAACTCGATTGGTTCATGAATTGAAGGTCCGGAAGTATCCATTCTTTGGTGACAGTGGTGACAGACTGTGTTCTTAAGGCTCCAGATGAAAGAAAGAAGGATTTTAGTATGCAGATGAAGTGCGGATGTTCTTGGTGATTCAGGAAACCTTGTGAAGGACTTTGGATTGTGTCCAGTGTGTGTTAGTGGTCCGCATTGGATTTGGAGCTCGCTATTGAAGAATAACCTCCGGATGATGGTGTTCTTTCTGAGACTGGTCGACCGGATAAGTTACACATCTTGTGGATGTTTTGGTAGATGTTTGCCAAATTAGATGATTATTCCTAAGTTGATGTCTTGTATAAATAAGGGGTTGCGAAGTCATTTCAAAGTTGTCGAAGTAGAGATGAGTGTGTGGTAGCAAGGAGGGGAGTGAAAGACAGAGCAAAAGTATTGAGCCTAAATGGAACTGATTCAAGCATGGTGAAGATGCTATTCTCTAGTTCATGTTTGTGATACCTATTTCTTTGTAGACAGTGTGTCTCTTGTAGGCAGTGAGCCTCTTGTAAGCAGTGTGCTCGGGCAGTGAGCCCTAATTGGCATGTGCCATTTTGTTCTTTCTATTCTTCTAATAGAGAATACAATCTTGGGTTAATCACTCCATGGTTTTTCCCTTAACTGGGTTTTCCACGTCAAAATCTTGGTGTCTTATATGTTGATGTGTTTCTGCTTTTTGATTTAAGTGCATTATGTTTTATGATTAATATATTGCTAATCACTAAAAGGATTTAAGTGTGTAATTGGGAGAAAGTTTTTGACAACTGATTCACCCCCCCTCTCAGTTGTGTGCCCTAAGTCTAACAGTTAATTCTTATTTTCTTAGAGACATTGATTGTTTAGGGAAGCACAAGGATGTAAACTTCTAATTTTATATTTTGAAGGATGTCATGAAGAGGAGGTTGGGGCCTCAAATGTAGTTTAAGTGGTCACTGATTTTGCACGTGTTCAAATTAGTTGGCATAATGGTAGAAGGTATTTACACGTAGTTTTTGGACCCAGTGTTATGTTCATACATTGAACAACACACTAAAAGACATAAAAAAGATAGACTGGGTGTGGAAGTGAGACATAGATGTTCATTTGCAACCACCACACCTTGCAAATAATTCCTTCTTCAAGGAAATAATTCCTCAAACTTGTGGAGATTAAATATGCTTGTTATTTTATTTTGTTAGAGAGGATGCTTGAGGTGTAGGAACTACAATTGATGATGCTTAATCCAAAGTGGGGTAGATGGTTTGAAGCAAACATTGCTGAGGGAAACAATGTGAAGGAAAAGGTCCTTGATGATGATTGGTGGTCCACTGTGAGGTAAGAGAATTATTTTATTATTTAATTATTAATGTTTGTAACTTGTAAACTATTTTTTTGTATTAACATTCACTGTCATTTGAGTCTTATAATTTTATTTTTTATTGAAATTTTTGTTTGTAGATATGTTTTCTCCATCTCACCTATTGTGTGAGTCATTGGATATGTTGATATATACTCTCATATTCTTGGAGAGATTTATGAGATGTTTAACAATATACTTAGGCAAATGAAGAAATCAATTACTAATAGGGATCTTAATTTGGGAATATATAAAGAGCATATTAGACCCATTGTGATGTGATGATGTCACATTATGGACACATTGTTTTATATGGTAGTCAATACTTTAAATCTTAAGAGGTGAAAGAAGAATGGTTCCTTTTGATGATGAAGAAGTGAGAGAAGGGTTAATGAAAGCCCTT
Source organism: Cunninghamia lanceolata (assembly GCA_027924645.1). NCBI lineage: Eukaryota > Viridiplantae > Streptophyta > Pinopsida > Cupressales > Cupressaceae > Cunninghamia > Cunninghamia lanceolata. The sequence goes on from BSBN01000394.1 coordinate 417,910, forward strand.
CGAAATATGTATTCAGTTGAGGAGGTGGCTTTACTTCAAACACAATGTATTTCTTTTGTTGATCTTTGTAGTCCAACATTCAACAAACCAAAGGAAAGGATTGATAGAGCTACATTAGGTCAATTTGACCCTATCAAATGGTGGACATGGCATGTAAAGGATGTTAGGCTAGGAAATGAACTACATAATGAATTGCAAATGAAAGAGTGAAACCCAATTCTCATTCAATTGAAAATGTAATATAAATTACATATTTATCAAGAACAAAATGATTGTTCAATTCATCTTCAAGATGATTATTCAACCTCTATCTAGGTAATATAAAATATAAATATTATTATACTATTATTGTCTACATCTAAGATTAATATACAATAGTGTTATATCCCTAGCTTCATTTGTAGGGGTAGTTGTGAAATCAAAGTTTGTGAACTATTTTTGTGGTCCTCTACAAAAGATTTTGCATAAGTGATAGCTTGTTCTCTTTTGTAGTTTTAGAATTTTTAACAACCAAGGTATTGACTTGAGTTTGCTTTTAGAAAATTCTCAAGTCAAGTTAGTTGTCAATGATGTTATATCCCATTTTTATATAATATCCCATCCATTTGCTATGAAATTTTTATTTTATTGAACCTCCATGCCTTAATCCCATTTTTGTGAATTCACCACCATTTTTTGTTCTCAGTGTAACAAAAAAAATCTAGAGAAAAAGAAAGGATAAATGCATAGAAAACACAACTCTTACTCTAAACCTAGCTACTACCTCCAATTGAGCCAAAAAAACATAAAACAATGGAAGAGACAAGCAAATATCTCACCCACACAAGCTTTTTGATACTTTGGATGTGCTCAAGATGGATTTGGGAGTGAGTTGAGGTGGAATGTTTGGTTTCTCTTGAAGGAGATTTTTCAATTTGACATGTAGTTGTTAATTCTACTTATGGCAAATGTCCTTTGGCTAAGAGGGTTTTTATATATTTGTTCGGAGGAATGTGAATGGTTCATATTTGATCTTGAATTTGGAGGGCTAAGATTGTTTGACGAGATTGGATGGTTAGGATTTGTTATCTTGTAGAACAAGCTAATAGTGGAGGGTTGAGATTGATGCACATGGAGGGATATGATTGATTCTCATGATGAAGGGATAAGATTACCTTAACTTTCATGGGGAAATCAGATTTGTTAGAGCCCTAGTCCATTTTCCTATGTTATGCCCATGTCTAAAAAGTCAATTTGCCTCCTAAAAATGGTATCTTAATGTTTGGCCCCTATGGTGTCTAAGTTTACCTAAACTAGGTTTGAGATTTCTTTAAAAGTCTCCTAGAACAGTTTAGAGTGGTCAAAATTACCAAAATAGCTAAAAATAGTAATTTTTCTATTTTTAGTAAGTTTGCATTTGAGCACATATAGATTTGAAATTTTACCCAGAGCTCCAAAATTGCTAAATGAATATTAAGAGTGAATTTCAGCCAAAAGTCATCCAAATATCAAGTTATTTTTAATGAACGCCTGTCCATTATATCAAACATACTGAAATTTTCCAACACAAAACCTCATACGTTTTTTTGTAAATAAAGCTCATGTAAAACATTTTTAAAACAATGTGAATCAAATAGCATTTTTTTCTTTTCACAAAACATATATAAGAATGAATAAACTAACATTATCTCAAATACATAATACATGTTTACATCATCATCTTGACGCTATGATTACAATTTTTCCAAATAATAATGATACATATAATTACATTAGATTATGAATTATATCTTTGAGTAACCAAGTCTTCGACATCTTTGACTATAAGAGGGAGAGCATCACCCAAGTGCTTTACCTCTAACCATAGACCAGAGGTCCCCTACACACCTTCCATCTAGATGTGGCCCTACCCTTCACGAGGGAAGTGGATTATGGAAATCAATAAGATCCATCATGCCTTCTGAGAACTAGTGTTATGTCAATTTACAAACAATCAATTATACAACTTCTAGAATCCTTCTAGCTAAGTATAACTAGTTTGATTATTTTGCAAAGAAAAGGAAGACATTGTGAACCAACAATGCAAATAGTGATTTTGTATTACTTTGGTCAAAGATTTAATAATTCATACACATTCCTAAGTGGATATATGTGTCGTATGTTCACACTCTTCTATCTCACACTGATTATCCTCTATCATTATAACATATTAAAAACTTGCAATCTCAGCTTGGTGCCCAAGTGACAATCTTTCATAATATCAGAAACTTATGTTTTCAATAATCAAATACAGGAACATTATCCTGCTCTTTGAGATTGACTTTTTTGTATCAAATAATCATATCAATCTACAACTGACTAGCAATATTAATGCAACTAAAAATTGAGTAAGCTATAATTCCTCTTATTGACATAAATGAATATCCTTTAAATTGTAAGTATAATCAATTCTGAATAAACATAGACATACTCTACTCCTTTTTGAGCCTATCTGAGTTTCTATAAACAAATATGTCCTCTCTCATGAAGTACAAAGGTCTCTATATGTGTGTGTGTGTGTTCCATTCGTATATATATATGATAATAATAATATTATTATATATTTATATTAAACGAATATATATAGAAACAATTTATTTGTATAGGTATATATATACAACTTGAACAAATGCACACACACACATATATGCATTTGTTCAACTTGTATATATACCTATACAAATAAAATGTTTCTATATATATTCGTTTAAAAATAATAATAATAATAATAATAATGTTTCCCAAGGAAATCTGTAGCATTTGACATTATAAGCATCATAGAATGCCAACCTTTATAAAGCAATAATATTCATAAATAATTATCACCATGACTCAAAATGAATCAAACCAAAATAATTAATTGTGTTGAACTTGGTGATAATCTCTGTGACATCTAATATATCAAACAAAATACATATACAAATCTATGTCACTTCCAAGATTCCCTTCAGACAAACTAGTCTTAATGGAGTTGTGTAGACAAATGATTGTCGTGCATAACAAACAAATGGAACTTAAGAAGCCTGGTTTCAGATTCTCAGTTGAAATCGATAGATTTTCAGTATTGACTGCCACGAAGGCAAGGGCCATGGAGATAGAGATGCAGCTGGTCACCATGAAGTAATTCAAAAGGAGACCGAAATTTGACTATAGGGGGGTGAAGGATAAAATCAGAAGGAAAACTCAATTTCATGAACCCATGGTAGAAGATGTTTGGGTAGATTTGAGGACAGAGGAAGATATCAGGAAGCTAGACTACAGTAGGTTGTCCCTTGAACAGATTGAATATCTGGGACTTGCTGATATTCCAGAAGACCTAGTGGATGATGGAGAATTGGTTGATGGCAAATATAATGCTGAACAGATTGCTAATACTCCTCTCCCTCCAATCCAATGGTCCCAAAAGGAGTTGACCTCATTGAGGAAAAGATTTGAGCCCATATTGGCTAACACCAATAACTAGCTGGCAGATAAAAGAATTACTATGAAAGAATTCCTCACTGGATCAGAAACTGAAGTTTAAGAGAAAACTGGTAAAAAGGTGGAAAACAGAACGAAGAACAAGAGTGATGTTCCCTCATCCTCTAAAACACATAAGCCTAAGATCAGATTTGTGATGGAGAAATCAAAAGCTGAGGAGCCAGCTACTGAGGAGCCAGCCACTGAAGAGATGGATGTTGAAGATGGGACTATAGATCAACAAGACGAGGAGGCTTTGTCTCCACAGGAAAATACACAACAAGAAACGGGAGTCTCATCCCCTTTGCTTGATACATCTGTTGCAGCTCTTGTGTCTGTTTCCCCTATTGATATTCCCTCTTCTGAATCTCCCTCTCCTAAAATAATTTTTGATAATCCCCAAAACACTTTTGAAGATGTTCTCCGTTCTTTAGAGTCTATTCCTAGTTTGTTTTCTTCATCTTTTGATATTGGGGATGCATCCATTTTTGATCATTTTGTAATGATTACTAAGCAAGTCTCTAGTGCAAATGTAACAGGTGTGGTTTTTACTAACACCCCGCCTATTGTTTCTACTACCAGTACAAATACAGTTCCGAGAACATCAACAATAGGAATGGATCCCAACGTGAGTACTTCTCTACTCCCACCTTGGTTATCAACTTACATGCCAAAAAGGAAAAAGCAAGCCATCTCCCCAGATGACTTTGATTTCACTAAGTTGGTACCTGGAAAGCCTAAGGCCCCGAAGAAACCAAAGATTCTTTCTAGGGTGCTTGAAGACAAGGGACACAAATTTCTGGAGATAGCAAAACCTCCACAGGATGCAACTATTGAAAATTTTGATATGAATGACTATTCTATTTCTAGAGTTGAATTGGGCAAAATAACCCATGAAAGCACTAAGAATGATATGCAGTCAGCCATGGACATCCTAATATAGAAGTTTGACAAGGAAAAAGATATGAAGGACCACTACAAGGCAATGGTAGAACAACTAACTATGGTGGTGAGGAAAATCACTTTGAACTCAAAAGCAGTTACTCTAGAGGCTATATCTGTAGAAGACCCCATCATTGTGAAAGTGGAAAGGTCATCTCAAAGGAAAAGTACTTGAAGAGTACTTAGACAAGATGCGTGCACAAGGAGTTTCTTTGCTCACAGAAGTATCTGAGAAGACAGATAAAATGAGGAAAATAAGAGCAGAACTTAATGACCTCATTGATACTATTTCTCAAGATATTGACCGCACAGAGAATACTCATGATAAATGGGCAGAGATGAGGAAATTAAAAATAAGCACCCTAATATCAATTGGCGCCATCTCTAATAGGGATTCTTATATAGAAACAAAGGAGGCTTTGATGTACAGGAGTAGTATGCTTAGAAATTTGATCAATGATCTTGAAGCTGCAAGGGAAATCAGTGAACAAAGTGATGTCAACCTTTTGCATAAGTTGGAGGAGTTGCCTTGTAAGCTGGTATCACAGGATAACCAATTTCTTTCTGCAGGAGAAATGGTTCGGGTATTTGAAGACATGTTCCAGAAAGAGTTCGAAGATAAAACATTTTCAATGACTTCTGTGGACAATATTTTGGACAACCAGTTAACTTTGGATAATTTGAAAACCAAGTTAACTGGTCATGCAAAATCAATCACTATAGTAAGAGATGCCATAATAAGAGCCAAGATGATCTTTAGGAACACAGTTAACCCGGATAGCACTGGGATGCAAGCGGCCTTTACTATGTATGATGCTCACATGAGGAAAAGTGGTGACACAAACTGAAGTAGTTTTTTTTCCTTATTTTATTTTCCATTTTTCAGATGTACTTTCAAAACAATTTTGGACATTTTTACATGTACATTTTTCATATGTAATTACATGTAAAAATATAGGAAGTCCCAAGTCAATAAGGACTCCTATTTTTGAATAAGTCAAAGTAGTTAGGTTTTTTCCTAAAAATTCTCAAGGCCTCTCCCTATAAATAAAGAGGGCCTCTTTTGTAAATATTATCTTTTGTCTATTGCAAGAATACTTTGGCAAATTGAAAAGCAAATCAAGACTTTGTGCTTCTTTGTGAAAATCAATTATCAAATATTTATCAATACAAGAAAGCAAGTTCAATTCCAATCTTTGTCTTGGAGTTATTTGTGTTATGATAGCATTGTTCTTACATCTTGCAATCGTAATTGTCTTCGGTAATAATTGAAGTGTGGAGTTTATTTCAAGTGATTGAAGAGCACTCTTAATTTGATTCTGATAGACTTTGTGTTATCAAATCATTTGTGAGGATTATGTTTATGTTTGTGAGAATACAATAGTTTGGAGACTTTGCGCTGCAAGTTGTTATATTCAATTTACTTTTATCATTTTGAAGAGGAGTGAAGACTTTGGGCTACATTCAACTTCAAATAGTTCTATTTGCAATAAGTAAGTGAGGTAACAGAAAACTTTGTGTTTTTGTGATTTTGTAATAATTTATAAGTCCTTTATCAATAGTTTGAAGTATAAACATTTATTCTGAAAAAAGAGAATGAGATGAAATGGAACCACCACAAATATAGTTTTAGTGTACATAAATTTCATAAGTTATTTTGTTTGTAAAAATCAAGCAACCATAGGGAACCTCCCCTTGCTGAGAGGAGAGACTTTGTCTCATCATAGCTGTGGTTGATATACCCATTTTGCCGTTAGCGAGTTAACGACAAAATATTCACCCAACACAATGTTAACCAAAAAAATCAAAGATTCACAAAGAGTCGATTTACCACTGTTGTCTGTTAACAGAGACTCTCATTGTCATTTATAAAAATCCTCAATGAAGTCAAGATGTAAGTATCATTGTCACATGATACATACTGACCTATAATGGTCATACACAATGAGTAATAGTTCTTATTAAAATTTCTAGACCTAATAACAATCAAAGAAACATAAACCCTAGTCTCATATAAATATAAATCCTTACTAAATCGTCAAACCCAACACTGTATTATTTATGATATGAGAAAGGTGATAACACCAACACTGTTGAACCACAAATTTCATCATATTGAAAACTGAGAAAACTATAACATAGTCAAGCCTATGGTTTAGGTATTGAAATTGTATCAATTTAACTCAATCGAATTCATAGTTTCCTGTATTGAACCATGACAAACAAAACTCCATTCGAGCCACAGTTTCATGTAATAAACAGAGACATATTCATCATAACGGTGACCATATATAATCACTCAATTGTGATAGGGTTTATATTGTCGGGTTCAATTTAAACCCTTTTTATAGATGACAAGGTTAGTATAGTCGAGGCTCTAAACAAACACATATACTATGATAAAAATTTAATACAATTGAGCCATATATACAAACAAACAACGACAAGGACTTAACACAGTTGAACCACTCTTATACAATCAAACTGTGATAAAAACAACACACAGTCAGGTCACATTTTATACCTTCAAAATGTGATAAAAGCTATACACAGTCGACCACATTTTATACATTTAAACTATGTTAAAATTTATACACACTCGACCACATTTTATACACTCAAACTGTATTAAATACTATACCCAGTTGGGCTATAGTTTATATAAATATCTCAATTCAAAATAAAACTATAAATATTAGCTGAAGGATTTTAAACATAGCAAACTCTAGTACAAATAATAAACCCTTATTAACCTTGATAAACAGATTAATCTATGCAATATTCAAATCTCTTCATGTAAGAAAACATTCGCAACCACATAAGCTCTATGGAAAACTCAATGACAAACTTAATAAAAAATTCATTACTTTTTAAAGTAAATCACTGAAAACATACCAATTCATAGTTACTCCTTTCACTGTTGACTTGCAGAGCTCCCTGATTTTCCACCTCTTTTTCCATTATCCTTTCCTTCTCTTTAACCATATCTCTTCATTGCCCAAGGAGTTCCACAAATTACTCCACAAATGAACTAGATTCCCTCTTGAAATCCCTACCATTTTGCCCATTATCCTCTCCATAAAATGAAATAGTTTTTCCATGAAAGAGGTGTAATGGAGTGTTAAACTCCACTTCCATGTATGGTACATTCTCAATTAATGCATTGAATTCCTTTTGAACAACTCCTTAAATATAGATCATGGAGATAGTCGAACTTAAAGGATTTTGAAAATTCAAATTCTTTATAAACAAAAACACTATTAATAATATTATATGAATACATACGTATATCTATATTTATAGATACATATAGATATATATCTTAATATAAATTTTAAATATATAACAATGCCTCTTTTATATTATATGAATACATACCTTCACATGTTGCTGTACCTTATCATTTTTGATTTCATTTGGGATATCAAGTTGAGCCCCTATGGCAACCAACCTATTAGCATGCTCATTTTGACTTCTAGGTATGGATATCAAGTTGAAAGCAATAAACTCCTCTAAAACATTCCATACCCTATACTTATATGACTTTAAAAGATCATTTTTTGTTACATGCAAGCCTCTTACCTGGTTTACAAATAGTTCACTATAACCAAACACTTGTAGACAACCTATTTTTCTTTTTCTTGTCCACTCCAAACCCTGTATAAGAGCTTCATATTTAGCTGTGTTATTAGTACAACTTAATGCAAAATGAAAAGATGAGTAATACTTTTCACCTTGTGGGGATACAAGCATAGCACCCCCACCAGCTCCATTTCTACTCCTTGAACCATCAAAAAACATCTTCCAAACCTCATTTTACTGTTGTTCAAGCTGATGCCCATCCTCTTTTTGTAGGTTAGGAATGAAGGATTTTGTTTATGAATCACATAGACACCTAGGCCTACTACTTTTAGATTTTTTGCCTTGGTTAACCTCAATGTTTTCAACTACCCACTCATCCAAAAGATTATCTGGAAGGTTTTTAGCTTGGGTACTTGGCTCTTGAGCAACAACATGCTCTCCATGGTAAAAAATGGCATAGTTAGCATTGGCAACACAAGGTACATATGGTTCTATGTGGTTCTATGCTATGGGTTTAGATTTAATAGTCACCTTGGTTCCATACCTTGTCCTAAAGAGCATGTGTGACCAATCTAAAGATAGGTAGCCACCTATCTTAGCAGTGAAGTCTCTTGAAAGGCATAAAACAAAGTAAGGTGGCAAGTCAATCACATAGATGTCTTGTGCGATGGAAATATTAGGACATGCATGCAAGGTGAGACTCAAGATTTTGATAACCCCTACAGTATTGATAGTTGTCCCATCAAGTTGGACTACCCCCTTTGTAAATGGTTGGTATTTCACACGTAGCTTATCTGCAATTTGTTTGGGCATAATAGAACTGCTAGCTCTTGAGTCAATCATGTAGTTATGAACAATGTTATCTTGTATGATCAAAGACACATAGAAGGATGGTGGTTTGACATCCTTACTTGGCTGCCCACTGCTATTTTGAGGAGTATTGGTAAACACAACCTTATCTTGGTAACTTGGCTATTCATTTGACACACTTACATTTGATAGGGAAGCTTACAATAAATCTCTTTATCCTAGGATAGACAAAGAATCCCACATAGACATGCTAACATTATACTTCTTCATATGTTCAAGTATGTTAAAAGGAGCAACATTTACCTTTTGATGAGCCTTTGTAACATCAATATCTCCTTGCAATTGTGTTGGTTGGAATTGGGTCCCAAGTTGTTCCCAAGGGAGAAAATGACATAACTGAAACACTAAAATCTATGAGGTGATGCACCAAACTTGTTTGAGACCTATACTGTTATTGACACACAACCTACTCAATAATGAGCCATTTTCATGCACAACTCAGTCTTTATTTCAATGCCCATGTATGAATGTTTTATAAGATCTTGATATTATAGTTTTAGAAGGAAAATGTTATTTTTTCCTCACAACTAAGATTGTTTTAACTCAAAACACAACTTATAACCTACACAAGACATCTATTTTCTACATACAGGTGTTTTAATGGGACAAACACTCAAGGATTTTTGCATATAAATCACAAAAGACATACATCAATCACCAAATAACACAATAACAAAACTTTGAGAAGGAAAATATTGTACTTTTATTGAAAAAGGTGTCTTACAATGCCATTTTTTGTCTGAAAATGTCTGATATTGCTTTGAAAAGGTGTTACAATATGTTGTTGTATAGTAGAACTTGAGTTACAGTGCTATATTTTTCTGATCTAGTCCAGAAAATAAGAGAGAACTAGGAAAAAAAACTATCCTAAGCCTTTTCTATCCTCATCCCAACATGGGGAGACACTAAGAGTGAATTTAGGAAGCATAATAATGTCCAAAATTGGGTCAAACATTAGGTGCCCAAGAAGTCTCCTGATCTGATATTGACTCTTGCATGTCATGGTTGACCCTTTCCATCTCCTACAATCTTGCTCCAGTTACTCAAAAGGCTCCTTGATGCTTGGGAAGCCTCCAAACTGCTCCTAGATTCCTAGAAAATGCTCCTAGCCATCCATAAAGCCTTCAAAGCTCACCAAACAACCCAAACTGCCTCATAACTGCCCATAACACCATCTTACAAAATAATAGGACATGTGTTTTCTATTCTGTATATGCCATTAGAAATTCTATGGGCGTATGGAAAGAGTTGCCTCTTTAGGAGTCTTCAAACTACTCAAAACTGCCTCTTTATGAGTTAGAAACACCCCCTACCTCATTTATGACCCCTGTAGGGTCTTCTTCATGTTAAAATTGTTGGTATGTGTCTTTGAACTAAGTTTGTAGCCTCTGAGAATGATTTGGAAACTCCATTTCTTATTTCTGCCTCTAGTTGAATTACAAGTGTGTATTCCAACCTGCCATCTTTCTGCAAATCTCTCAAGTTTGCCATTTCTCCTACAAGGTTGAAGCATGTTGATAACTACTTTGAAGATGAGATTGTTCAAATGTCATGGTAGAGATAGAGGTGGTAGTGCATTACTAAACTGCCTTGAGTCTGATTGGCATTCTAGCCATGGTCTACCACCCCTATCCCCAACTTGGCACTTGAACATAAGAATCCATTGTATACCCTGCTGCATCCATCCTTGGACTGTCCTGCTGTCACCTTTGACTTGCCACTATCTCCTTGCATTCCCTATGATTTCCATAACCTTGAATATGTTATTCTTATTGACATAACTATGTCTTTTGTGCAGGTTAATAGTGGCCTCATTGTTTGATAGTGCCTATGTCTATCCAAACACCTTTGTTTGGTTACACACTCCTTTTGTTTTCTATGAATGTTCCTTGGTATGACGATGTGATTTTCATCCTTATAATGTTTTCTTATGATTGCTCCTCAAACTGTTTGATGTCCTTTGATCACTATATTTTAGCCTTATGACTGTTTCTGATTCATAACTGTTCGAGTCTGTCAGGGATACTCTTCATTGTCACTGCTTCTTGCATGGTCTTGGACTTCATTATACCTACAACCTTCCACAAAAAAAGCTTCTTTTTTGTCTTTGAACTTCACAAGACCTTTGAGAGAGCTTGTAATCTTGACAAGACCAAGACATTTCAAAGTCCAAAAGCCAATGATTGGTTTCCCTGATCTCCTTAGGGTTAGGCAAATATTTTGATAATATCCTAGAAAAAAATGGAAGGTAGCATTGATCCCTATCTTCTACCAACTCATAAGGCCATGAAGTTTGCATTTTAAAGCATAACAATCATACAAAAACAAGATTTGGATGACACGTTTCAGTACCATCAAGATTTACAAACCCTAAGGATGAGTGTGTAAACCCCAAAGGATCCTTACAGTCCCATAAATGATTTTAAGGTTCCTACAGGCTTCAAGGGCTTAACAAGACTTTATTGTCCCTTCAGAACTACTTTGGCTATCTTAGAGCTTCCTGAATCTGTAAGCTTCTCTTTAGATCTCTATCTGTGACTATTCCTTCTCAGTCTATCAGACATCATAACTATCTCTTCTTATATAGACAGATCTAAGACCTTTGTGCTCATTAGACAACTCAATCCTAATGTAGATCTCTGTTTAAGACCTTAATATCTCATATGGGCTCTCTGAAGCATAAAGGTTTTTGTGAAAGCTTGTTGAGATAGGCTAAAACCCTCATTTCTGTCTAAGCCTTATCTCGGTCCTATCTCTATCTTACATGATCTAGGTCCTTCATTGTGCCTCATACATATTTCTAACACTTCAAGGCCTTCACATGCTCCTAAACACAGTGCCTCTATTTGAGGTTAAAACCCATCAAGAATAGTGCATGTACTTGTTATCACCTAGTTTTGCACCCTTGCATGAAGCTGTTAAAGCTCTGCAAACTAGAATAACATGGGATTGATCTCTAAGTGTGGGACTTTGCTAAATGAGATCAAACCTCTGGAGAAGGCCGGCTTCCTTGTATAGCTATCACTTGAAACTACTAAATTTTGGGGGAAAAGGAAGAGAGAATGCTTGTAATGAAAATGAATAAAATCTTGAAAACATAAAAGGGTGATACACCAGACAGATTTAAAGAAACTTCCACAGAACTGAGGGATGCACAACACAATTAGAATATGGCAAGTAGGCATACACAGGTTAGATGACTCTAGCAGAGGTGAGAAGCAATATGATTGAGAGGAATACAACATTCACAGACAAACCATATGCAAATTCACACAGAACCAGAAAAATTAGTAACGAGGTAAAAATAACTTGCATATATTTGACAGAGGCAAGGTTACAATATATGAAAACTCTGTTTGGAAACAAAAAGACCAGAATGCCAAAAAATTTCCAACCTTATTTACAACATTCGAATGCCTATATATAGCATTCCAAACTATCCTAAGTCAGTTACAAAAAATGCTCCAAAGAGCTGTCTCTAAAAATATCTACATTTAATGACTGCCCAACTGTATCAGTTACGGCATTGAATATCTGGCACTAGGCAGGTAGGGGATATTTTGGGTCTTGAATGCAAGCAGCTGTGTGGTTATCTTCAACAGTGAACACATAGATATCTGAAACATGGCGGTGGAGGGATATCTTTTACCATTAATGCGAACTGCCTCATCATGGTGTAGCAATGAATGCCCCAAGAATATCTTCATCTGCTGAAAGTCGTCGCTGAAATATGCATTTCTAGATCTAAAAATTGAAAAGTGACAAAAGCTCCTGAAAACCCTACCAAAAGAAAGAGGGGACAAAAACATGCATCTTTGCCTTTACAACATGTCGAAATTCGCTGAAATGGGGAAGATATAGGCAGTCAAAGTTCTGGTCAACTGTCTGTATATATCACTTTTGCATGTGTGTGTATATTGCTGCATCTTGGTGCCTAAATTGACATTCAAAAATTCATTCTGCAACCCCTTTGTATATGCATGGCACTTTGTCTATCGGCCCCTGTATATCCTTTGTATTTTCAAAATTGCATATACATACAAGCTCCCTTGTATATGCGGGCCCTACCACTTGTATGTTAGCTTGTATCTAGCCTTGCATCTTTGAAATGTGCAAGCGAACATACAAGCAGAAAAAATATATACAAAGTGCCTGCCTTGGTGGACCCCATAATTTGTATCTCCTCTTCTACATATGCAAAATACAAGCTGCGGACCTCAAAACACCATTAGCTGCATTTCATTATTTTTCTGGGTCCAACTTGTATCACCCTCTCATGTATATTCTGCCTTGTATATCGCAACATACAAGCACCACATACATGCAAGCCACGGATTCCAAACCTTTTATGAAGCAGATCGGAAGCATTATTGAAATCCGGCTTGCATGTGTCTTTGTATCTGTTCCTTTGTATGTCGAAACATACAAACACCTTTCAAACATGGCGGACCTGAAGCCTGAATGAGCTAGAATGATATTCATTTGAAATCCAGCTTGCATATCGCCAATGTATATTCGCTTTCTATATCGCATGATATACAAATGCCAAATATACAAGGCGGACCCGAAAAGTTTATGAAACACTTTTTACTGCTGGGTCGGGTTCGGCTTGTATATATTTCTTTGTATATTTCCTTGTATATCAGAATATACAAACACCCACATACAAGGCAGATCCCAAAAAGTTTATGAAACACTTTTAAAATTGCAATCAGATCTGGCTTGTTGTAAACCTTTGTATATTTCGATTGTATGTACAAACATACAATCACAAATATACAAGCCACTGTAGCAAATGTATCTTCACTTGTATATCGGCCGTTACATATTTCCATGTATCTTTTCTTTGTATATTTCTCTTGTATGTGCAAACATACAAGCACAAATATACAAGCCACTGTAGCAACCTGCCAATATACATTACACTGTTCCTGATGCATATAGATCGGCCTTGTCTATTTTTCATTGTATATTGGGTTGTATATGCGAATATACAAACCCGATATACATTCCACTGTAGCACATGTATATTTGTCGGCCTTGTATATGTTCCATGCATATTTCTTTGTATCTTTCACTTGTACATGCGAATATACAAGCCAAATATACATTCCATCCTTGTATATTTTTATGCAACCGGATATACAAACCAGGAATATTCCAGGAATCTTCAAAAGATTCTCCCTTTGTATATGCATTTCCTTGGCTCGATATACATTCTAAAAATGTATAAAACTCACTTTTCTCAATATTTTCTAAGGCTGATAGGGATTTGCAAGCCTGCCAAATGTACATTTGAACTATATGTTGACCGAAACTTTGACCATGAATAACTTCTTTGTTTGGTCAAATTTCAGGGTGAAGTAAAAAGCAAACCTGCCTATTTTTTCAAGCTCTTTCCAATGGTAAGGTTTTTTAGGCAAGAATTTTGGGAAATTTGGCACTTTAAGCTTTATAGGAACATTTTCCAAAGGATTCTCAAGGAAAATACCAGGTTGATTGTTTGGCTCTGGTCAAAGGAAAAAATGGGTCAACAATTTGGCGACTTCTATGGGATGTTTGACTGCTAAATAGTTAGATCAGTGGCCTTATATATCTATTGGACATAGAGTTATATTGAGACTAGAAATATACAGAGGCTCTCTGAATTTAACAATTTATTACAACAGAGGGGAACAGAGAGACCAAAACAAAACAAAATGTTGTAAGCAATCACTCAACTGTGCTAGACAACACTTAGGGAAAGCAAAAGAAGATCTAAACTAATGTGCAACAACACTTATTGAAAGCATAGAGACCTAATTTATTGATTGACACAACACTCATACCTCAAAACACCTCTTTAGGTGTATCCCATTGACTGAGATAGGCAGATTTTGTCCATCCATATTTGATAACTGAAATGCATTGTGCTCCCTGCATTAAGTAATGAGAAATGGACCACTCCACATGTCAAATTTGGAGTGCTTTCCAGGCCTGCTCTTCAATTCATCCCATTTGAGCACCATATCACCTTCTCTAAAGATTCTGGGAGTGGCCTTTTGGTCAAAACTTCTTTTGGTCTGTAGTTGGTGATATTCCATAGTCTTCATAGCCTTGTCTCTGATTTCTTCAAGCTCCATAAGCTGAGCATATCTGACATCCATGGGATCCTCTTCTTCAAACATCTCCAGCTGATTCATGATGTCCAGTGCTGACAGTTCTACAGAGATAGGAAATCTTGCTTATTTCCCATATACTAACGTGTATGGAGAATTTTCAATGGACCTCTTAGGAGTTATCCTGTCTGCCCATAAGGCATACTTCAAATTAGTGTGCCAGGTCCTTTGGTTATCTTCCATTGATCTTTTAATAATTCTTATGAGATTTTTGTTCGTAGACTCAGCCAAACCATTACCCTGTGGGTAGTAATTGGAAGAAGTATTCAAATAAATCCCATTCTTAATAGCCCAGTCAATTATCTTTAGGCCAACAAAGGCTAAAGCATTGTCAGAAATTATTAACTCAGGCACTCCAAATCTGGAAATTAAATCATGATAAAAATTTAAAACAACACTTTCATTTGATTCCTTTAGAGCCATTGCTTCAGTCCATCTTGTGAAAAAATCTGTAGGTATAAGAATCCACTTGTGGCCTGCACTTGATGGTGGATTAATGGGTCCTATGAAGTCAACACCCCATCTCATGAAGGGTTCCTCTATTTGAATTGGCCGCAAAGGTAAGGCTGGTAGCCTCTCTTTTCCTACAAAAATGGCACACTTTATACATTTCCTCATCCATGCATGGGCATCCTTAAATAGGCTGGGCCAGTAATATCCAGCTCTCATTATCTTCCAGGCAGTAGTCTTTGGGGCGAAATGACCCCCTACTGTTCCATCATGAATTTCATGCAGTGACTTATCAGTCTGATCTTCAGCAATGCATCTTAGCAATACACCATTAAAATCTTTCCTAAAAAGAGTGTCATTAATCAAAACATATGGAACGGATTGCAGTCTATAATATCTTCTCCTGGTTTTATCTAGACCTACTGGACATTTGCCAGTTTGCAAAAATTGAGTCATATCAGTAACCCAACTTGTACCCACTGCCTCTGAATTATCTTGAGGTGCATCCTAAATGGTCAAAAGCGTCTCATCCCCGTTGTTGGAACTGGTAGTGAGCTTCTTGCTGAGTCCCTTGCCTCTAACAAGCTTGGTTACTTGGATATCCACATCATATTCCATGACCTTGGTGATCCAGCTAGCTCTTTTCTCATTTATATCTTTGCTCAAGAGGAACTCCTTCACGCTGGGATGAGCCACCATCAAATGTATCTTGTTATTAGAAACTAGATGCCAAAATTTCTTGAGGCTCCTTATCACTGCAAGGACGTGCTTCTCAACAAAGCTATACCTCTGTTCATATTCTTCTAGCCCCTGACTAAAAAAAGTGATTGGCTGCTCAAAGCCGCTACTCTGCTTCTGTACCAAAATCGTAGAGATTGTATCTAGGCCGCCATAAGCATATAAAATAAAATCGTTGGAGAAATCAGGGTTTACCAGAGTTGGCGCAGTTGACAATGCTTCTTTTATAGACTCAAAGCTTAGCCTGGCCTCCTTTGTCCAGCTGAAAATTGTATTCTTCTTCAACATGGCTGTCAAGGGTTTTAAATGGTTTGCAATATCAGGGATAATCTTCGCAGAAAATTAATTTTGCCAATAAAACTTTGCAATCCCTTCCTATGATTGGGTAAGGGAAGCTCCAAAATGGCCCTTACTCTTTCAGCATCAATGGTAATGCCTTCCTTTGAAATGATGTGTACTAAAAGCTTGCCCTCATGGACAACAAAAATGGATTTGTTTGGATTAAGGGATATCCCAAACTCTTGGCATCTCTCAAAAACTTGCCTTAAGTGGGATAAATGCTCAGATGCGTTCTTCAAAAAAATTGTTATATCATCTAAGTACACCAGCACCAGTTTGTACAACAAACCCTTGAACGCCATATCCATGGCTCTTTGAAAAGTTGAGCCAGCGTTAGAGAGACCAAAAGGCATTCTCCTGTAGGCCATGGTCCCCCATTTGGTAGTGAATGTGGTTTTAAATTGATCCTCCTCCTTGACCAACACTTGATTGTAGCCAGAAAATTCGTCAAGCAAGGAGAATCTCTCAGAGCCAGCCACTACTTGTAGAATCTGCTCCATTGACGGAAGTGGGTACTGGTCTTTTAGGGAGGCTCTCTTTGGGTCCCTGAAATCAATGCACAACCTAATTTCTCCATTCTTCTTCCTCACAGGGACAAGGTTAGAGACCCAAGAAGTATGTTTGATTGGAAAAATGATTTTCCCCTCGATTAGCTTAGTCAATTCTTTAATCATCAGGGGCTCTAGCTTTGGATTTAGGAGTCTCTGCTTCTACCTTACAGGCTTTGTACCTGGTTCCAACTCTATGGTATGTTGGGCAATATGAGGATCAAATCCCTTCAGGTCTGAATAATCCCAAGCAAATGCCTCCTTAAATTCCTGACAAAGAGCAATAAAAGCTCTCCTGTCCTCAGCTGAACAGATTTTACCTATTTTGAGGAGTTTTCCCTTAAAAATTTCTAACTCCTCATAATGTTCCTCTTTTATTTGCATACCGGTCTTAGTCTTCTTCATCTGATCATCGGTGCCAAAAATAGACTCTAAAGTTACCAATCCCTTGGGCAGCTTGTTTGTCTTTAGCTGAATAATCTGATCATTGCCATACTGCTATTTGAGTTTATCCTGATTCATCATGGAAAACTCATCTTCCTCTAACAGGAATCTCAGAATCTATTCAACACTTTCAAAGACCTGCCAATGAACATTATTGTCAGGGATAGAGGGTCTGTCAACTATTTTTACATAAGGCTGCACCTTCCCCCTTTGAATATCACTAGGGATGTCAAACTGAGCCCCGAATGTAGCTAACCTGTCAGCATGGGAGTTCTAATTTCTTGGAATGGAAATCAGATTGAAAGCATCAAATTCTTCAATCATGTCCCACACCCTATGTTTGTAGCATTTCAGAACATCATTTTTTGTAAGATGTAGCCCTCTTACCTGATTTACAATTAGTTCACTGTCCCCAAACACTTGTAAACAACCAATCTTTCTCTTTCTTGCCCATTGTAAACCCTGGATCAATCCTTCATATTCAACAGTGTTATTGGTGCACGAGAAGGCAAAATAGAAAGCAGCATAATATCTCTCACCCTGGGGAGATACAAGCATTGCACCACCACCAGATCCATTTATGCTCCTTGAGCCATCAAAGTACATTTTCCATACTTCTCCTTGCTGCTCTGTCTGCTGTTCTGCATCCTTTACTAGATTTGGTATTGCTGCTTCATGTTCATGCAATATATAAACCCCCATACCATTTTCTTGGATGTGTCCCTCAGGATCATCCACACTATTTTCTGAGGCCCACTCCCTTAAGAGTACCTCTGGTATGCTTTTAGCTTGTAGTTCTTGAGCAGCAACTATTTCAGGATCATCAGAAATAATGCAATTTGCATTAACAACACTTGGTGTGTAAGGCTCTATGTGATGATTTGAAAGTAACTTAGATTTTAAAGTTATTTTGGTGCCATAACTGGTCCTAAAAAACATGTGGGACCAGTCTGAGGATAAATATCCTCCTATCTTGGCTGTAAATTCTCTTGATAAGCACATGGCAAAATAAGGAGGCAAATAAATGATGAACACCTCCTATGAAATGGAAACATTTGGGCAGGTATGTAGAGTAAGACCTAAGTCTTTTATTACACCCACAATATTAACAGCTGTGCCATCTAATTGGAGTACACCCTTCTCAAAAGGCTGGTATTTGAGCCCTAATTGGTCTGCAATTTGTTTAGGCATCACAGAACTGCTTGCTCTACTATCCACCATGCAATTATGAACTAATTTGTCTCTAATTATCAATGATACATAAAATGGGAGTGGCTTGGCACTTTTGTTAGGCTGTTTGTTGTTATCGTCGAAGGAATTGGTAAGGACAACCCTAATTGGGTCAATAGTTGTATCATTGGATACTTTCAAATAAGATAAATCAGACTGCAACATTTTCTTTTGACCAGGGATGGCTAGGGAATCCCACATGGACATTGCCACATTCATCTTTTTCATATTAGTAATAATATTGAAAGGTGGAATGACACCTGATTTGATTTTGTAGCAGCGACCTCTACTTGCAAACGGGGCATCTCCCTTGCTGCTGCTGGGTTAATTCTTTGTGGAATATGGGGAATATAGGGTGCAGGAACATCAGCAGACGCTTTTCCTTTATTTACTGCTTGTTCAATCTCGTAACCCCTCTTCTTAGCTCTTGTATTTGCTGCAACTGAGGTGTTATCGCTGTTTATGCCACAAAATTCAGCTTCCTGCCAATTCATGAAAGCAAAATCACTCTGAGGTTGTTCTTGTTGTTGCACAACCCCATCATTTGGTGTACTTGGCTGTGAGGTTGCCACATTTTGCACCATTAAAACCTGATTTATGACTTCATTTGAACAGGCTGCTTGACTGTGTGGCTGATTACATGGATAGCACCATTCGTACTTAGCTGCAAGATTGTTCTGAGTAGGGACAAGGTCCCTTACTGCATTAGTAGGTACTAGATTATAAGGCTGAAAAGGCCTTTGATTTACATTCTGTCTGGTGCCTTGGTAGTTACTTTGATATGGAGGCCTATTAGCTTGATAAGGTTGATTTTGGCCTTGATATGGCTGCTGATTTTGCCCTTGAGGTTGTGACTGGAAAGATTGCCTTCTCTGGGATTGCTATTTTTTAATGCTCACTAGCTCATTGCCAAAAGTTTGCAAAATATTTTCTATTTTCTGCTGACTATTTTTAATCTCTTTCAACTCTTGAGATGAGCTAGAAGCAGCAGGCTCAGGATTGGCAGTACTTGGTACTGCTGCTATAGTAGGTAAAGGGGCAAAATATGGGATTGGCAATGGTATTGAAGCCTGAATCTCAGGAAAGATAGGCACTGGCGGTCTGGGTGCTATTTTTCTAGCCTGAATCAGATTATTCTCTACCCTAATAGCTAATTCATAAGCATCTGGTAAACTATTACCTCCTAATGATTGAATCATTACTGAAACATCACTATTTAGGGCTTTTAAAAAAATACAAGAATGCATATTCAGCTGGAGGTCTTACCATGGCGGGAATTCTGTCCCATGTCTTCTGAAATCTAAAGTTGAAGTCCATCATTTGCTCCTGCGGAGCTCTCTTTATGGTGGTCATCTGTTCGACCAATGATAGATTATCTAATTTTTCTTGAAATTGCTTGTTTAATTTCTCTCCTAGATCACCCTAAGTTCCTGTAGTCTGCACTGGTAGACTCCTGAACCACTGCAATGCTTTCCCTTTGAATGAGGCAGCCAGTAGCCTGATGGCTACATTCTCTTGAGTAACATGATGTACACCACACAGAGATGATGTCTCTGATGTGCTCAATAGGGGTAGTCTGATTTTCCCCTGTGAAATAGGGCAGATTCTTCAAAGTTGGCATGGGTATAACATCATGTACCATTAGATTTAAAGGGCTACCCCCATCAAAAGTCTCAAATGGCTGATTCCTTGCCATCTGAACCGCTAGAGGTAAATTTGCTTGAGTTACAACAGGAACTACAGAAGCAACTGGTCTAAAATTTGGTGGAGTTGACTGTATCCTCTTAGAAACTGGAGTCCTTATTACAGCTCTACCCTTCCTTCTAGGTGGAGAGAGCTGCAAATATTCAAATGAGCTTGAACTCCTGGTTGCTATCTTTCTCATAAAATGTAAAAATAGAACTAGTCTGTTATCCTTACTCAGTGTGAGTCGCCAGATGTGTAAATTTTAACCTCTTAAAGGTCTGTAATCACTGGTTGCACATCAAAACCAGCAATAATGATTGTTAATTTGATTGTCACTCTGACTCTCTGGTCCTACCGGGCGTGCCAAAAGCTGTTATCACCCAGTTTTGCACCCTTGCATGAAGCTGTTAAATCTCTGCAAACTGGACTAACATGGGATTGATCTCTAAGTGTGGGACTTTGCTAAATGAGATCAAACCTCTGGAGAAGGCCGGCTTCCTTGTCTAGCTATCACTTGAAACTACTAAATTTTGGGGGAAAAGGGAGAGAGAATGCTTGTAATGAAAATGAATAAAAGCTTGAAAACATAAAAGGGTGATACACCAGACAGATTTAAAGAAACTTCCACAGAACTGAAGGATGCACAACACAATTAGAATATGGCGAGTAGGCATACACAGGTTAGATGACTCTAGCATAGGTGAGAAGCAATATGATTGAGAGGAATACAACATTCATAGACAAACCATATGCAGATTCACATAGAACCAGAAAAATCAATAAAGAGGTAAAAATAACTTGCATATATTTGACAGAGAGGCAAGGTTACAGTATATAAAAACTCTGTTTGGAAACAAAAAGACCAGAATGCCAAAAAATTTCCAACCTTATTTACAACATTCAAATGCCTATATATAGCATTCCAAACTATCCTAAGTTAGTCACAAAAAATGCTCCAAAGAGCTGTCTTTGAAAATATTTACATTTAATGACTGCCTAGTAGCATCAGTTATGGCGTTGAATATCTGGCATTGGGCAGGTAGGGGATATTTTGGGTCTTGAATGCAAGCAGTTGCATGGTTATCTTCAACAGTGAATACATAGATATCTGAAACATGGCGGCAAAGGGATATCTTCATCTACTGAAAGTCGTCGCTAAAATATGCATTTCCAGATGTGAAAATTGAAAAGTGACAAAGCTCCTGAAAACCCTGCCAAAAGAAAGAGGGGACAAAAACATGCATCTTTGCCTCTTACAGCATGTCAAAATTCGCTGAAATGGGGAAGATATAGGTGGTCAAAGTTCTGGTCAACTGCTTATATATATCGCTTTTGCATGTGTGTGTGTATCGCTGTATCTTGGTGCCTGAATCGACATTCAAAAATTCATTCTACAACCCCTTTGTATATGCATGCCGCTTTGTCTATCGGCCCCTGTATATCCTTTGTATTTTCAAAATTGCATATACATACAAGCTCCTTTGTATATGCGGGCCCTACCACTTGTATGTTATCTTGTATCTAGCCTTGCATCTTTGAAATGTGCAAGCGAACATACAAGCAAAAAAAATATATACAAAGTTCCTGCCTTGGTGGACCCCATCATTTGTATCTCCTCTTCTGCATATGCAAAATACAAGCTGTGGACCTCAAAACACCATTAGCTGCATTTCATTGTTTTGCCAAGTCCAGCTTGTATCACCCTCTCATGTATATTTTGACTTGTATATCGCAATATACAAGCACCACATACATGCAAGCCACGGATTCCAAACCTTTTATGAAGCAGATCGGAAGCATTTTTGAAATCTGGCTTGCATGTGTCTTTGTATCTGTTCCTTTGTATGTCAAAACATACAAACACCTTTCAAACATGGCAGACCTAAAGCCTGAATGAGCCAGAATGATATTCATTTGAAATCCGGCTTGCATATCGCCAATGTATATTCGTTTTGTATATCGCATGATATACAAACGCCAAATATACAAGGCAGACCTGGAAAGTTTATGAAATACTTTTTACTGCTGGGTCAGGTCCTGCTTGTATATCTTTCTTTGTATATTTCCTTGTATATTAGAATATACAAACGCCCACATACAAGGTGGATCCCAAAAAGTTTATGAAACACTTTTAAAATTGCAATTGGATCCGGCTTGTATGTAAACCTTTGTATATTCTGATTGTATGTGCAAACATACAATCGCAAATATACAAGCCACTATAGCAAATGTATCTTCACTTGTATATCGGCCGTTGCATATTTCTTTGTATCTTTTCTTTGTATATTTTGCTTGTATGTGCAAACATACAAGTGCAAATATACAAACCATTGTAGCAACTTGCCAATATACATTACACTGTTCCTGATGCATATAGATCGGCCTTGTATGTTTTTCATTGTATATTAGGTTGTATATGCAAATATACAAACCTGATATACATTCCACTGTAGCACATGTATGTCCGCCGGCCTTGTATATATTCCATGCATATTTCTTTGTATCTTTCACTTGTACATGCAAATATACAAGCCAAATATACATTCCATCCTTGTATATTTTTATGCAACCGGATATACAAACCAGGAATATTTCAGGAATTTGCGAAAGATTCCCCCTTTGTATATGCATTTCCTTGGCTCGACATACATTCAAAAAATTGTATAAAACTCACTTTTCTCAATATTTTCTAAGGCCGATAGGGATTTGCAAGCCCGCCAAATGTACATTTGAACTGTATGTTGACCGAAACTTTGACCATGAATAACTTCTTTGTTTGGTCAAATTTCAGGGTGAAGTAAAAAGAAAACCTGCCTATTTTTTCAAGCTCTTTTCAATGGTAAGGTTTTTTAGGAAAGACTTCTAGGAAATTTGGCACTTTAAGCTTTATAGGAATATTTTCCAAAGGATTCTCAAGGAAAATAGAAAGTTGACTGTTTGGCTCTGGTCAGAGGAAAAAATGGGTCAATAGTACTATTGAAACAAATGGGTATAGATCATTGTCTCGTTCCTCACTGCTCACAGACCACTGTCAAGGTCTTTGTTGACAGTCCCAATGTCATAAAACCTCTGTTTGATGCAAAAAAAACTTAACAACCTTTATGAAGTCACTACATTAACTCATGCTCTTATCATTTGGATCACTCATCCATACTTTGTCTTGTGCATGTGTGTTGTCTCTGCATGCTTAAGGACAACTCTGCACCTTTGTCATGTCCTATGTTTGTGTGGATGGTGGACCAAGCTATATACACTTTGTCATGTCACAACACCCTTTCCAATAGTCACATAACCTGAAACTTACTTCATAGGATCTTTACTCCCTTATAGAATGCCTCCTCTAACCATTTCCTTTTGCATTTCTTCATTCCATTCACACCTATAACTGATATTCCTTGATTTTAAAAATGCTTATAAACTCAGAACCTTGCATTGTAGACTTTTTTACTAATCTTCAACGTGCCATGCACATAGGTAAACCAGTTTCCTCCATGATAGGGCCTGCAACATCTTGTTAGAAACCCTAAAAGACTCAGAAAACCCTAAACATAGAGAGAGAAAAAAGAGTAGCCTATTCCAGATCGATCATTACAAACCAAACCTAACTCAACGTCCCTCAAACTTGAGCTAACTTAACTCAAACCACATGAGAACATTCTAAAACGTGACTTTTGTTTGAAAAAAAACACTTCCCTCAATAGACTAGTACGTGATTTGGGAAAAATAAGGTTAGTTGGATGTAGAAATCTCTCTATTTTCAACTTTTGACTTACAAAAACCTGATTCAAGCATGTATGCTATGTGGAAATGTCCTTTTTGAAGGAACAAAACATAACTAAATATTTTAAAAGGACCAAGGAAGGCACATTAGACTCCTCTAAAAGACTCATTTGAAACTTCTAAGACCCCTATACACATTAAAGGACCCTTATATGACTATTTAGCCTGATTAGGCAAAATATGTCAACATTTTTGGTGACCTCTATGGATTGCTTACCTGCTAAGCATAAAAAACTAGTAGCCTTGATTTTTCTTTGGGCAATAGAGTCACATAAAACTAAACACAACTCAAAAAAGACTTGACAACACTGCTACTTGTTGTTATATGGAGCCTAATCAGACTCGAAGGTTAAATTTTCCCCACTTTTATCAGCGCGGTTTCCCCCCAAATTATTTAACGAGGGTTTGTGGGCAGCGCCCCTTATGGGCTCCAGTGGTAGCGCCCCTAGAGCACTTCCTATCGCAATACAGGGCAGGGTTGAGGGGCAGCGCCCCTGAAACCTCAAACAATTTTTTATTATTTTATAAAGGCATCGGGAGTGATTTTTCTATTGGTCGACATAAAAAACCCTATTTTGTAACTGACACAAGTCTTGATAAAAATGGCTAAGGGTTAGGGTTTCCATTGATATTATATTGTAGCATTTGCAACAGTATTTAATTGCAAGGATTGTTGGTTGTAATCAGTTTCATTGTTGGATAATAATATTGGACCTTTGTTGGTGGATGTAGCCCGAGTTTGGGTGAACCATGTTAAAAATAGTCTCTCACTATTATTATTTCTGTGTATTTTTCATTCCTTTGTTTAATATTTATTTGCATTTAATTGATATCTTCTGCATGTAATTCTTAACACTGCTAACACCAAAACATGGCCTAACAGCTACCAAAACACAAAAAAACCACAAACATGACTAAAAATGTGCATTAGCACTTGGAGGATTGGAAAGACTCCTAAAAGCTATGTGCAACATCACTTATTGACTCAAAACACTAGATTAATATGTATAATAATACCTTTTGCTCCTCAGAAGCAATGCTTGAGGTGTATCCCATTGATAGGGATAGGCAAAGCTTCACCTTCCATGTTAGACAGCTGAAAGGCATTGTGCTATTTGCAGCCTGAGATTATGAATGGACCACCCCGCATGGCATCAAACTTGGTATGTTTCCCAGGTCTTCTCTTGAATTCATCCCACTTGAGAACAATGTCACCTTCTTTGAAGTGCCTAGGTGCTACACCTTTGTCAAAAGTCCTCTTCATCTGCATTTGATGCATTTCCAATTGTTGTATTGCTTGCATCCTAGTTTCTTCTAGCTCTAACAACTTATCAAGTCTTACCTCCATGGGTCCTTCTTACATCATTTCCAGCTCCTTCATAAAACTCAAGGATGGTAACTCAATTGAAATGGGGAACCTTGCTTCCCTCCCATACAAAAGCATGAAAGGAGAGTGTCCGGTGGACCTTTTAGAAGTTATCCTATCAGCCCATAAGGCTGATTTCAATTTTGTATGCCAAGATCTTTGATTGTCTTCAATGGTCCTCTTGATGATCCTGATTAGGTTCTTGTTTATGGACTCAACTTGTCCATTTCTTTGAGGATAGTAGTTAGAGGAGGTACTCAAATGGATACCATGCTTAAGATCCCAATTTGTTAGTCTCATTCCAACAAAAGCTAAAGCATTATCTGAAATAATGGAATCCAGTATACCAAACCTTGCAAACAAGTCCTCATAAAAATTTAGGATTGCACTCTCATTTGTCTCTTTTAATACCACAACTTCCATCCATTTGGTGAAATAATCTGTAGCTATTAACACCCATTTATGAATAGAACTGGATGTTGGGTTAATGACCCCAATGAAGTCAAGGCCCCACTTAATGAAAGGCTGATCCATTGATATTGGATGCAATGGCAAGGCTACCAACTTCTATTTACCTACAAACATGGCACATTTGACACACTTCCTTACCCATGCTTCCACATCCTTTAAAAGAGAAGGCCAATAATACCTAGCCCTCATGATTTTCAAAGCTGTTGTCCTTGGTGCAAAATGACCAACAGCTGGTCCATCATGAAATTCAAGCAAGATCTTGTCAATCTGATTAGATTCTATGCATCTCAAAAGAACACCATTATAATCTTTTCTAAACAAAACACCATTTAGAAGGACATAAGGAATAGCTTGAAGTCTAAAATACCTTCTCTTGGCACTGTTTAGCTCTCTTGGGCACTCACCAGTTTGTAAATAATGGACCATTTCTTGTGTCCAACTAGTGCCTATTGCTGGGACAATAATTTGTGACTCACCATCAGCCATAAGGACAACTTCCTCTTGAGTTTCTTTCCTTTCTTCCAGACCATCAACTAACTATTCACAAAGCCCCTTACCTCTTACCAGCTTGGTGACCTTGATCTCCACGTCATACTCGGTTACCTTAGTGATCCACCCATCTCTTGTATCACTTAAATCCTTGCTTAACAAGAATTCCTTAACACTAGGGTGAGCAACCATTAGTTGAAATAACAACAAGCACATGTTTTTCAATAAAAAAATATCTTTGTTCATAACCTTCTAGGCCTTGGCTGTAAAAGACTATTGTCTATTCCAAACCATCATTGTTTTGCTATGTCAACATAGCTGAAAGAGTATTAATGTTTCCATAAGCATATAACATGAAATATTTTGAAAAATTAGGATTACTAAGAGTGGGTGCTGCTGCTAAGGCTTCCTTAATAGCCTCAAAACTGTCCCTCCCTTCTTTTGACTAGTTGAAAGTCACATTTTTCTTCAACATGGCAGTCAAAGGCTTCGAAGATTTGAAACATTTGGTATAAACCTTCTAAAAAAATTTATCCTGCCAAGAAAACTTTGCATTCCCTTTTTGTGACTAGGAAAAGGCAAAACAAGAATTGTACTTAATCTTTCTAGATCAATGGTAACTCCATGTTTTGAAACCACATGTCCAAGGAGTTTACTTTCATGAACAACAAAGATGCATTTTTTGGGATTAAGGGATATGCCATACTCCCTACACCTATCAAACACTTGTCTCAAATGGGAAAAGTGTTCATTAGAATCCTTTGAAAAAATAGTAATGTCATCAAGATAAACAAGTACTATTTTATTAATTAAACCTTGGAAGGCCATGTCTATTGCCCTCTAAAAAGTTGCACCAGCATTAGACAAACCAAAAGGCATTTTCTTATAAACCATTGTCCCCCACTTGGTGGTGAAGGTTGTTTTAAACTAATCTCTCTCTTTTACCAACACTTGGTTATATCCATAATAACCATCAAGAAGAGAGAACCTCTCAGAACCTACAACTCGCAAAATCTACTCCATAGAGGGTAGTGGTAATGATCCTTAAGTGAGGCCTTGTTTAGATCCTGAAAGTCAACACAAAGTCTGATTTTCCCACTCTTTTTCCTAATAGGAACAAGGTTGGAGACCCATGAGGTGTGCTTGATTGGAAAAATAATACCACCTTCAATCAACTTGCTTAGTTTTGCTTTCATGAGTGGCTCTAGATTGGGGTTTAAAGGTCTCTATTTTTTCCTTACAAGTTTTGCATTTGGTTCAAGTTCAATGGTATGTTGGGCAATCTTGGTGTCAAAGCCTTTTAAATCAGAATACTCCCAAGAAAAAATGTCATGAAACTCTTGGCAAAGTGAAATAAAAGCTTCTTTATCATCTTTATAACAAAGCTTACCAATCTTAATAAACTTACCTTTGAA
Source organism: Cunninghamia lanceolata (assembly GCA_027924645.1). NCBI lineage: Eukaryota > Viridiplantae > Streptophyta > Pinopsida > Cupressales > Cupressaceae > Cunninghamia > Cunninghamia lanceolata. Next base: position 445,895 of record BSBN01000394.1, read on the forward strand.
GATTTCCACTTCCTCATAGTGATCTTGCTTGACATGCATGCTAGTTTTCCCCCTTTTTAGTTGATCATCAAAACTGAAAATGGACTCCAAAGTCACTAAACCTTTTGGTAACTTATTTGTTCTCAGCTGTATGATCTAATCACCATACTGTTGTTGTAATTTTTCGTAGTTTCTAGCTGAAAACTCAACCTCTTCAAGAAAAAAACTAAGCACCTATTCATCACTATCAAAGACTTGCCAATGCACATTATTATCAGGTATGGATGGTCTAACCACTACCTTCATATTGCATGCTGCTGTACCTTATCATTTTTGATTTCATTTGGGATATCAAATTGAGACCCTATGGAAGCCAACCTATCAACATACTCATTTTGACTTCTAGGTATGGATATCAAGTTGAAAGCATCAAACTCCTCTAAAACATTCCATACCTTATGCTTATATGACTTTAAAAGATAATTTTTTGTTACATGCAAGCCTCTTACCTGGCGTACAACTAGTTCACTATCACCAAACACTTGTAGACAACCTAATTTCCTTTTTCTTGCCCACTCCAAACCTGTATAAGAGCTTGATATTCAACTATGTTGTTAGTACAACTAAAAGAAAAACAAAAAGCTGAGTAATACTTTTCACCTTGTGGGGATACAAGCATAGCACCCCGACCAGCTCCATTTCTACTCATGAACCATCAAAAAACATCTTCCAAACCTTATTTTGTTGCTATTCAAGCTGCTATCCATCCTCTTTTTATAGGTTAGGAATGATAGGATCTTGTTCATGAATCACATAGACACCTAGGCCTACTACTTCCAATTTTTTGCTTGAGTCAACCTTAATGTTTTCAGCTGCCCACTCATCCAAAAGATTATCTGGAATGCTCTTATTTTGGGTACTTGGCTCTTGAACAACAACATGCTCTCCATGGTAAAAAAATGACACAACTAGCATTGGAAACATAAGGCACATATGGTTCTATGTGGTTCTTTGCTATAGGTTTAGATTTGATAGTCACCTTGGTTCCATACCTTGTCCTAAAGAGCATGTGTGGCTAATCTGAAGATAGGTAGCCACCTATCTTAGAAGTGAAGTCTCTTGAAAGGCATAGAGCAAAATAAGGTGGCAAGTCAATCACATAGATGTCTCATGGAATGGAAAACTTAGGACATGCATGCAAGGTGAGACTCATGTTTTTGATAACCCCTATAGTATTGATAGCTGTCCCATCAAGTTGGACTACCCCCTTTGTAAATGGTTGGTATTCCACACTTAGCTTATCGACAATTTGTTCAAGGGCATAACAGAACTGCTAGCTCCTTGCTATGTTGTAAAATGTCCCCCTAGGACTTTTTACCTCCTAGTTTAGCTCCTAGGTCCCCTTAATTTAATCATGCATGTTTAAAACTTATCCCAGAGAAATTTACCCTAAAACCCATGTCAAATGGGAGTTAGGGGTCCATGTTAATGCTTATAAATCAAGACTCAAAAAAGACACCTAGACTTGGGCGTCTTCGCCCTAGTCCAGGCCTATTTTGCTGAGACCTAAATTTAAATGTGTCAGTTTATGACCGTTAAAATGTTTCCCTTTGTCGACCTTTTCAATTTGAATTACAAATCTTAATGGGAATACATATATAAACATGTTTAGGGCTTCATTTTACTCCTAGTTGATTAAGGTATACTTATGATCATCAAACAAAGAGCATTCAAGGAATTCATTGTGTTGCATAGCAAAATTGTGTTGTTTCTATATGTGTTTGTTGCAGATTTGGCTCCATCAACTCATTTCCTCATGATTTGAAGGCTCTTCATCTATGTGAGGGTTTCACCTCTAAGGTGATGTCTATTTGTGTTTCAATCAATCTATCTTATCATTTGATTTTGCCTCTGTCTATCAAGGACACACACTCTATCTAACAATGGTATTGGAAGGCTTGAATGCCATTCTGGGGCTTGACTGAGGCAAGCTCCTAAACACGACAACCCCAACCCCTCTCTTGTGATTGTAGGTTATAGGTGTGGGATCTTGTGGAGTGGAGTTGCAGAGAAGATGAGCAAAAGATAAAGATTCAGGATTTGAGTAGAAAGTGTAGAAAATCTGATCTCCTGGACTAGGACACCTGCCCTGTAGTCCTCCCAACTGTCATTGTCGAAAACTCTGAAGCAGGTTGCTGTCCTCATCATCTCACTGTTCCAGATCTATAGAAAAAGTGGCCCATTGGACTAGGGCATCCTCCCCAGTGTCCCCAAAGTTTTTGCCTTCAGAAATATGAATCTTGATATGTTTCTAATTTATATTTGGTGCCTTCCTGTGCGATCATTTGTCATATCTTGTTTGTCTTGTAGACACCCAAAATTGACCTAGTTATTGCATCAAATATTGCATTATTTATCCTTGTATTTGTCTAACACACTTGAGCAATTTCTCTAAATCACCTATTTCTTCTATTAATTAAATAAATTTATATTTATTTAATTAATTCATTATCTATTTCTTCTATTTTCTCTATTTTATAATTAAATAATCTTTAATTATTTAATTATATTTATTCTATCTATTTAAATTAAATAAATCTTATTTATTTAATTAAAATTCCCTTCATAAGCCCACTTTCCAATTAATTAAATAAATCTTATTTATTTAATTAATTTCCCTTATCATTTATCTTCATGAGTCGACATGTGTGCCTCTTTCATTTAAAAACATGTGTGGTACTACATCTTTTATTTAATATCTTTCACATGTAGTACTTTTTATGTACATGGTTAGACATAAACCTTATCTTCCCTCCACTTGTCATCTACACATTCATCTATGATTATCATTTAATCTTAGTCATTCACATAGCCACCAAGTCTCCACCGTTGATTGATTTTGGTTGAGTTCTATATAAACACCCTCTCATTCCATACTACATCAATCCATCATTTTCATATAGTGTCTACATTATCATCTTGAGCATATCGAGCACTTTAGCATCCATCTAGCATATTATCATTATCATCCATTCATCATGGTAGCTTTTATCTTCATAATTATTCATTGTTGAGAAGCAATCCACATCATAAACAAGGAATCATACAATCTAGGTGATATTGTTCTTGAGTTGCATGCTTTTGATTTCACTTGGATTCGATTATTTGATGGTGGTAAGATTAGGTTTTCAATTATATGCTTGATCTTATTAACCTAATTTTTACCTATTACATTTTGGCACGCCTGGTGGGACTCACATCCTTGATTAACTTTGTTGTTTGAAGTTGTTTTTTGTGAAGATCTAGATTTTTTGAGCGCATACGGTAAGTTTTAGTCTCTTCTAAGTGAAAACCAGACGCTACCAGAACATACACATTTCTTTTAAGTTGAAATCTGTTGCTTTTAGCATTTTGCGGATTTCTTTTAAGCCAACAGTGGTTGCTTCTAGTCTTTTTCGTGTCGCTTCTGAGAAAACAGTGGTCGTGTCTGTCATAATTTGCGTCGCTTTTAAGCTGAAACTAATCACTTCTAGCTATCTGGATCGCTTCCTGTAAATTAGGGTTTTTTGTTTACATCTAACTTTTTGTAGGGATTTTTACACATTTAGCATATTTGGGTCGCTTACAAGCCTTAACAATTCAAACTTTAATTTTTTGCATCACTTTTGAGTCTCAGCTGCTCGCATCTGCGTCGATCTGTGTCGCTTTTGATCAGTAACATTTTGCCTTCAGTCGAATACAAATCACTTTTGATCAATAGCTGATCACCTCTGGTAACTATGCCACTTTCAATTTTATCATTTACATTCAGTTTTCTTGGCTACTAATTGGTTATTTGTGCAACATCTTATTGATTGTCCAAGAAAAGGAGGTTGTGAAACTACTAACATATCTGTTGTAGCTTTGATCAGTCCAAGACATTATATTTTATCACTAATTCAGGAACATTTGGGCTTGGTGCTTAAAAAGAATCATTGTTTGCTCCGTGCTTGATTTATCTATTTTGGATTACTTGTTGTGCATGTTTGTAACCCAAATTTAATAGCAAAAGTATCCTCTCCCCTTCCCTATCAAATGGATCTTGGGTGTATGAGTGTTGGCAAGAGACACTGTGTGGCTTCATGAGTGTTGTCATTGATGGTAACAAAGTCCATCCCACTCATCCGCAACACATGGTATGTCTATACCAGAAGTTAGATTGAAGATTTTTATGGTCCGGTGAGTAAGAACAGAGCATGCAGCAAGGTCTGACAGTTAGGTCTGGATCTCTCAGAAGATGTATCTCAACAAAGTGCAGACTTGGGGAAGTCAAGAAGAGTACCATGACTGTCACATTCTAGAGATTGAGCTTTCGGTGATGAACGAGTGAAAATATATGAGCACCTAAGTGTTGGGTTCCTGACAGGCAGAGCAGACTGAGCAAGATCTAACCGGCAGAGCATCAGACCTTAATCCGGATGAGAAATTGATGATGATCAAGATTCTCAAGAGATCATACATGGTTAGACGACTTGATTGATGACTTCTAACTCTGTCTTGGATACACATCAATTTTTGAGCATAGATTCAGCTGACAAATTAGAGTTTAGTAAATATCTTGAGTATTCCGGTTGCCAACTAGAAAGATGTTGAAATCCTTAGGCGTATATATATACTAGATGGATTTTGATATGAAGGTGTGTGTGGTGTGATAGAGTGTGTGAAAAAAAGTAGAGAGAAGTGTGGAAGCAGCTATACAAGTTCGGTATGTCATAGAACAACAACACTAAGCAAAGGAAGAATGAAGTGTAGCAAATCAGTATATTGAGCCTAACCGAAACTAAACCTCAGCATATGTGGATGCCTCTGATTAGTTCAAACACCTAGTTACATTCTATATACCTTGTAGATAGTGAGTCTCTTGTAGGCAGTGAGCCTCTTGTGAGCAGTGTGCTCGGGTAGTGAGCCCTAATTGGCAAGTGCCATTTTGTACTTCTTATTCTATTAACAGAGAATACAATCTTGGGTTAGTCACTCCGTGGTTTTTCCCTTAACAAGGTTTTCCATGTCAAAATCATTGTGTTATGTGTATTGATTTTATTTCTGCTCTCATGGTTATACATGCTTATATGTTTTGATGCTGCACTAATTGTTAAAGAAGAACGTAAAGTTAAATTATTTAAGATAACTGATTCCATCCCCCTCTCAGATTTACCCCCCCTCTCAGTTATCTACCTTGTTTCCAACAATTGGTATCAGATCCAAGTTCCTCCAAACATAGCCTAACAACTTGAGGAAGATCTAGGAATCTCAATGGATATGTATGGTATGAGGGAACAACTTCAGTCTACCTTAGATGATCTTGAGCAATCTCACTTTGAAGTCAATAACCTGAGGGAAAGGCTCAAACAAGCTGATGACTTCATAAATGAACTAAAAGAAAAACTGAGTATCTCTGTGAAAAAGAGAAAGGAACTTCTTCAACAATTAGCAAGTCAAAGTGAAGCCAATGATACTAATGAAGATCTGAATGAGAAAAACAAGTTATCTCAGAAGCTATCAAAAGAGGTCATTATGATAAGACATGAAATGGAATCAGGGGTTATGAAATTCACTCAAGAAATTGAAGAGAAAAGAAAAATGGAAGACAATCTTAAACAATCTCTAAAAGAGAAGTCAGAAGATTGCCACAAAATGGATAGAATAATCAGGCATCTAGAATCTGATCTTGAAGAAGCTAGAGATAATGAAGAACAACTTGAAAATCAGATAGACACTCTTAAAAGGGATCTTCAAACAACAAATGAATACAAAGAAAAATTCAAGATAAGCTCTACTCAACTTGAAGTTCTTCTTGAAAGCCAAAAGAGGGTAGATGACAAGCATGGCTTGGGATATGAGAAAGGTGAAAGCTCTGAATCCGGTCAGAAGAACTCTGGATTAGGAAATCCAAGGTACAGGCCTAGAAGAGCTCCGGTAAGACAACCAAATGCTCAAAGATATCCATTCTTCAATGGATACTGCTACAATTGCAATAACTTTGGTCATAAAGCAAATCAGTGCAGAAGAAGAATGAATCAGACTAATTCATCCTTCTCCGGATAGTGTTTTAACTGCAAAAGGTATGGTCACAAATCTCATGAATGTAGAAATATGTAAATAAACAATTCATTCAATGGTAGATGCTTTACATGCAATAGAATGGGACATACGGCTAATCAATGTAGATCAAGAGGATATCAGTCAAATATGCAAAGAAATTTAGCTTGCTACAATTGCAATAGATCTAGTCATATTGCCAAATTCTGCAGAAGTAAGAATCAGGATAAAAGGGGTCCGGTGCATCATAATCAAAATCAAGACAAAGGAAAAGGAAAAGTGAATGCAGATGAAGTTCAAATGGAGATGAACAAGATTTGGGTGAAGAGAAGTACATAAAATGTTGGGGATGGATCCGCACCAGAATCTGGTGCTGATATTCCTTCTGGAAACTAAATAGATGAGTTCTGGCTTAGGGGGAGTCACAAAAGAAAACAATTTCCCCCAACTAGTCAATTGGTGCCTAAAATTGGCACATGGAGTATTGCAGATTGAATAGTTCTCAAAGAGATATCTAAACAATCCTTGGTAAAAATATAAAAGATCCACAAGGAGTTTTGAAGAGGTCAATCATCCAAGATTGATCCGGTTTAATGGTCATCTGGTAAAAGTAGGATTTTCTTAGTTAGATCCGGTATGATTCAAAACTAAAATATCTTGATCTACGGATGAATGGAATGATTGGAGAAAGGGAGATAGATTGTCAATTATCACCAAGAATAATTCTAAGTGCATCTCAGTGATTTGAAAGGATCTCTCTCAGAACAAGGTCAGAACAAGGGAACTAGAATGACTTAAAGTGTGCATTTATTGCAATATGAAATTAGGGTTTGCACAGAAATATAAGGGTTCTTTCATTCATCATTTACACATTTACACTTGAGAAGAAGAAAGAAAGAGCTTTTCAAACAAGATTGCTTCAACCCTCTCAAAGATCAACCAAAATTTGATTCAACCAGCGATCTTTTCCAGCTTATATCGTGAACCCTAGAAGCATAAAAAGGTATTTCTATTCTTGAATATCCCTCTTTGAATCTTTTTGCAAGATGGCTACTCTAAATGTTGTTAAGATCACAGATAGGCTGCGCCCTAAGTTCAAGAAACATCCTTACAAATCCCTAGAAGTTGATCCCTTAGGCGCCTTCTCTAGCATTCCGCATGGGGTTCTACATGTAGAAGATGTTAGGGTATACATACACGCCAATATTGAGGAATTTGGGGAATCCAAACTGATGGATATCTATCACAAGCAATTAGTAGATGAAACATTTGAACTTAAACCTCAATACAAGGCCATCCAGGATAAGCATTTTGGGCATTGCATCCACTTTCCCTGTTTTGCAGAGGATGAATGGGTCTGATATGTTCTGAGAAGAATACATGACAACTTCATGTGGTTGATGAGGCCATTCAAGATCACAAAAGATGCCATTAGGGCAGTTATCAGTTTGCACTCATTCAGTGGGTTGCCTGCTCTGAAATCTGTCAAGAAACAAACAATAAGTGAGGCTACAGGATCAAAGTTTGACAAGAGAGCAATGACGATAGAAGACATCATAGATCTGGAAATCAAATTTGCCTCTATGATAATTGGTTACAAAATCTATCACTCTAGTAGGGAGAATTCAGTATTCGAAATTGCTATACATACTGCATATGAAATGCTAAGGAAAAATGCAGACTATGATCTATGTGAGCTTCTTCTGAGCCAACTGTTAGAAAATTTGTAGAAAATAAAGAAGGATAAGAAGAACTCATTCAAGTATGGTGGCCTAATATTATGTCTCATCTTTTACTATATGAATGAGCTACCTAGATCCAGTGGTTGGGTATGGCAAACTGATAGACCGGTTGCCATACAAATAAGAGATTATATATATGGGCTTGGTGATGCCAAGACACAAAGTACAACACTCTGGGGTTACTTCAAAAACTTCCAAGGCATGATGCAAGCCAGAGAGAGAATCTCATAATCTCTAGTTGAAAAATATAAGGATACAGTGTGCTTCATGGTAGACATTGATCAATGCCTAATGGAGGCAGTGGAGCCCAGAATAGTCTGGATTATGCCAATGGGCTATGAGGTGGATGAGAAAATTCTGGAATTGCATGTCCAACACCTACTAAGTTAGCCTAAGGACCCTGAGGCATAAAGGTTTGGAACCTTTGAAGAATTTAGTGTGAAAATTTATGTTAAGCTAAGCCAATTGAAGATGAAAAGAAAAGTGAGAAGAGAAGTAGAGGAAGTTGCCAAAAGATATGGCATTTCAAAAGAGGCAGTCGATGCAAATAGAGAGAAACTAGAAAGAGCAGAGAAAGAGAGACAAGATGCAGAAAAAGAAAGTGATCCGGTGCAAGCCCCCTCCCGGACTAGATCCTCAAAGAGTTTTGCACCTACCACCTCTAAGAGCTCAAAATCTTCCAAATCGGAAGCAAAGACATCTGAAAAGGGAGAAAAGAGAACAAAAACCAAGGCTACAAGATCCTACATAAGTCAAAAGGATGATGAAGAGATAGAGACAAATGAGGAGGTTAAGAAAATGAAGAAGAAGAAGAAAACATTAGGTGGATCCTCTGCCGGTGCAAATAAAGAAGAAGAGGTAGAAGAATTTGTTGAAAGGTCCACTCATTCTGTTGATAATGTTATCAAGGCAGTCACAGTGGATGGAAATCTGCAACCATTAACAGAATTTTATGATGAGTTTAGTGATATTGACAAGAAAATTCTGGAAGACGCTATAGTCAAGTATCTTAACATTTATAATAAAGCATTCATCAAAATCATCTCTCTAATTCCCAAAAGTTTAGAGAAGGAACTTGAAATGAGAAAGGAGAATGCTAAGGCAAAGGACCTAGAGATCCAGGAACAGATTGCTATTCAACTCTATCCTTCCATTACCTCTCAACAAATGAACATGATCTTCAAGGACTGCAAGGATGAGTTTCAGAGAAAAGCAAGAATGAACCAGCTTATGCTTGGAGAGATAGATCAAGTTACCAAAGAAATAGAGGACATCCTTCGGAATGCATTTAAAAGATTCAATCTTCCTGTTATAGAGGACATAGGTGATGAACCTTCTGACATGGATGATGAAGGATTAAGTGCATCAAAGGAAGATTCTACTGAGAAAATTATAGAAGAGTCAAAGGAGATAGGTGAAGAGAAGACTAAGGACTTGGATTCCTCTGTTCTGGAATAGGAAGTCCATGAAGAAGTAAACATCTCTCTTCCAGATCGCCCAGCAGACTCTAGAACTGAAGGAGAAGAAAGAAAAGAAGAGAGAATTAGTCAAGAAGAAGAGGTAAAGGGAAGAGAAGAGGATCAAACAGAGAAGACCCCAGGTGACAGTTCTGAGGCTGCAGAAGGAAAGAAAACTCTTTCTCTGGCAAGAGACACTACATAAGTAGTTAAGACTTCCTGACCAAAGAAATGATGGAATTAGATGAACCAGAGCTATTTCATGGACCACTCAGTTTTGACTCCCTCTCTCCGGTCTAGACAATGAAGGTAGCATCTTTTGGTCAAGCTAAAGTAAAAGAAAAGCTTCTGAAGTCTCACATGGAAGACTATGAGCTAATAGAGATTGCATCCGGTATGCTAGAGAAACTCATGCCATCCTTCCAAAAGGATCTTTTGGCCTCCTCAACTAGTAATCTAAAATCTCTTGTTAATTCTGTTAACACACATTTTGATTCATTGAGAAATCAGCAGAAGTGAAATCTGGAAAGAGTTTTTGGGTAAGAGATTCTCTGAAGTATAGGGCTCATAGCAAATGACAGGAGATATCTGAATATTGGAATAAAGAGCCTAGAAAATGCTCTTAAAGATGACAGAGTATTATACAAATTTTGTTTATCTTGGTCCACAACAATAATAGACATTGCAAACAAGGTGGAAGAACAAGAGAGTAAACTCTCAAGTTTATCCCAGAGTTTTGATCCTCTCACCTCATCCATAATGAATCAAGAGTGCCAAGCTATTGCCACTATAAATGAGATTAAGAGGCTTGAGAAGGAAAATAAGAATAGAATAAGCAGAATGAGTGAACTAAGAGGGATAATTATCCCTAAGTTAGAGGCAATGCATGAGGCCCTAACTGATGCTCAGACTACAACCCAGACCAGTGATCTGATAGACTTAAAAAGGGAAGAAGCTTTTGCATTTTTGTTGAGTGGTCACATCTCAATTTTGGACAGGATGAAGCAGAGTTGGGCAACAGAGTTTGTCTAGTTGAAGACCACTTTTGCGGATATACTTAAGTACATGTAAGTATAACATGTATATACTTATGCGACTATGTATAGATTGTCTTTTTGCAAATTTTGGTGTGTGGATTTCACCCTTTGCCATTGATGTCAAAGGGGGAGTGAGGAGTAGTGAAAAATGTGGAATCCAACTAAGGGGGAGCTCCAGAAAAAGTGTACATAAGATAGAGCATCAGTCAAGGGGGAGTTTGTTATAACACTTAGTCATTTTTCACTAAGTGTTGCCATCAATGCCAAAGGGGGAGATTGTTGGCAAGAGACACTGTGTGGCTTCATGAGTGTTGTCATTGATGGCAACAAAGTCCATCCCACTCATCCACAGGACATGGTATGTCTATACCGGAAGTCAGATTGAAGAGTATTTTGGTCTGGCGAGCAAGAACAGAGCATGTAGCAAGGTTCGACAGTCAGGTCCGGATCTCTCAGAAGATGTATCTTAGAAAAGTATAGACTTGGGGAAGTCAAGAAGAGTACCATGACTATCACATTCTAGAGATTGAACCTCTGGTGATGAAAGAGTGAAAAGATATGAGCACCTAAGTGTTGGGTTCCTGACAGGCAGAGCAGACTAAGCAAGATCTAACCGGCAGAGCATCAGACCTTAATCCGGATGAGAAATTGATGATTATCAAGCTTCTTAATAGATCATACATGGTTGGCTGACTTGATTGATGACTTCTAACTCTATGTCTTGGATACGCATCACTTTTTGAGCATGGATTCATCTGAAAAATTAGGGTTTAGTAAATATCTTGAGTATTTCGGTTGCCGACTAGAACGATGTTGAAATCCTTGGTGTGGATATATATACCAGATGGATTTCAGTATGAAGGTGTGTGTGGTGTGATAGAGTGTGTGAAGAAAAGTAGAGTACAGTGTGGAAGCAGATATACAAGTCCGGTATGTGACAGAACAACAACACTAAGCAAAGGAAGAATGAAGTGCAACAGATTAGTATATTGAGCCTAATTGGAACTGAACCTCAGCATATGTGGATGCCTCTGATCAGTTCAAACACTTGGTTACATTTTATATACCTTGTAGATAGTGAGTCTCTTGTAGGCAGTGAGCCTCTTGTGACTAGTGTGCTCGGGTAGTGAGCCCTAATTGGCAAGTGCCATTTTGTACTTCTTATTCTTTTAACAGAGAATACAATCTTGGGTTAGTCATCCCGTGGTTTTTCCCTTAATAGGGTTTTCCATGTCAAAATCATTGTATGTGTATTAATTTTATTTCTGCTCTCATGGTTATGCATGCTTATATGTTTTGATGCTGCACTAATTGTTAAAGAAGAACATAAAGTTAAATTATTTAAGATAACTAATTCACCCCCCCTCTCAGTTATCTACCTTGTTTCCAATAATGAGAACTTGTTATTATATTTAGAGGGCCTGCCTTCCCGGTGTGAGAAGGGGTATGACCCAAGTGGTAACGGGCTAAAGCGAAGTCCTTCCAAACCGCTATATAAAAAAAGTGTTTGTGTTGAAAGCCACAAACAATGGGTGTTTTTGTGTTATACCGACAGCTAACCTCCCCCAAAACCCTCCAAGGCATAACCCTTGAAGGTTGGGAGACTCCATAACGGAGAGTAGCACTACCGCATGTATAGCCACACGAATGGATGCCCTTGCTAGCAACCTTGTGTAGTAGCCAAAAACCTTCTATTTGTTGACACAAAAGGTAGGACCTTTAAAACCACCCTGATTCTTGTGGTTCTTAATAGAGATAGTAGGGACAATCCTAAGGTTTGGTGGGGGGACAAGCCTTGGGAAACCTGGATCTTGGTATGCATGAGAAGTGAGTGCCGTGGAGAGGAATTGGTGCTACCAAGATCCTGAAGCTATCCACTTTGAATAGGCATGGCAAGGGGACTCAACAAATACAGTCCTTTCCTAGCCTAGGTTGTACAAGCTTGTGTATGTTGTGAGTGTGAGTGACTGTAATCACTATTTTCCTATCAAAAACAGCATTCAAACATATTCCCTGGTAGACATAGATCACCTTTGAACCTTAACTGCTCGCCTTCAGACATCTAGATCACTTTTAAACATCAGTTGTTCACCTTTTGCAAAAAATTAAATCACTTTTAATCAACAACTGCTCGCTTCTAGTAAACCCACGTTGCTTTTAAACAATACTAAATCACTTTTAGCCTAAAACTGATTGCCTCTGGTAAAACTAGTCACCTTTGGTCAACACTATAGTCTGTCATCTGAAACAAAACCAGAATGCTTTTGAGCTATTATCCATCGCTTTTGGCCTCACCTGAGTCACTTTTGGTCAAATATCAACAATCAATATCCATCCAGCCCAATCAGTAGCACTTTCAGACATTCTTAGCTCTGTAATCAACTTTTAGATAGTCTTCTAAGCATCCATAGTCACCTGAGTGTTTTCTTCTATCTTGAGCATATCAATCCATTGGACTTTTTTTTTGAGCTTTCATCCTTTTGAGACCCCAAAACAACAACCAACCAGCAAAATGATCAACCAAACATTGTCCTTTTGGCTTTACTTAGCCCTAACAAAACTAGCAAACAACATCAGCAACTAGCTTTTCCCTTGAGTGTGTGAGCTATCCTCTAGGGAAGTTTATCAACAAACAAACAACCAAGTAACCCAACAACAATCAACATAAACCAACAAACAACCAAGCAACCAACAAACTAGCAAAACAAACCAACACCAAACAATTAGAAAACCATCACCTTTTGGGTCTCAATCTTGACAAGATAAAGTCCAATTTTCAACATCAATCATCATGCCTCAAACTAGAAGCCAACATAGAGCTGAAATGGAAGAAAAATTGTGAGCTAAGATGGAAGCCAAGATGCAACAATCTCAATCAACACCCCTTAGAGATGCAACTTAATTTACAACCGGTATGCCTTCGCACATGTTTGTGCCCAAAGGATACACCGTTGGACCGTCATCTTCACAACAAGTGCAACCTCAAACATTTTCAGAGACTTATGAAGAGCAATCCCAAGAGGACTTATTGGAATTTAGAGACACACACGTATGGGATCAAGTTGAGAAGCTTGTTTTATCTGATCCTAATCACTACTTGCAATTAGCACATATGGGAGCCAAATTACCAAGTGACTTTGACATATCCGCTATTCAAGAACACGATCCAAACACTCTCGCTGTTGTTGCAAAGGGACCATCCACTATAGTCACACCATCTCATACCATGTCCATGCTACAAAATCCACCTTCCAACCCATCTCTTTCATTGCCTATTGCTACTCCATCCAACACACCACACTCAGAGTACACTCTAGAACCTTTGATAACTCCAACCAATGTACTTCCTTTTCTTTTGCAAAATTTGAGTGTCCCACCTTTCCATGTTCTACAACATACACCTTCTCCTACCATGACCATATCTTGATCTCAAGTAACACAAGCTGTCCATGTTGCCCAAGTGCAAATTGCTCAAACATCACAAGCCATCCCAATATCGCAAACTCCGCAAGTTTTCCATGCTATCCAAACACCACAAACCGTACAAGTTTCATAGCCATTGCAATCCACTACTCCCATTGCATCACATGTGGAAACCACATCGCACATTCATATTCCTATCACTGCTAATATGGTCTCCATGATTTCCACGGATCCATCCAGCACACCATATAACCCAAATGTTATTCTCACTGACATGAGTGGCTAGCCTATTGTATCACAAGCTAATCCTACCGCCACTGTCTCTTATGTTGATCAACTTACATCACTTCCGCCATCCTCATATAATCCTTCACAAACCATCAATCCATTTTATGCAACCCAAGGATTACCTATCGTCACCCAACACATGACATATACCAATCCTCATGTTGTCCAAAACACAAACCTAAATGTCCATCCTTCCTTCGCATCCACCAATCCTTCCATCACTTACCATATTACAAACCTAACTTTGAATTCACAACCATTGACCAACATCAATCCATCTTCTACTTCCCATGTGATGCAAACCCTTGGCGCTTATTCATCACAATATACCCAACCACCACTTGTGTCTCAAGGACAGCAATCCTCAAACACATATGTGTCACATACTAATCCTTTGACATATACTGTGAGCACACAAACTCAAAAAATGATCATGTCCTCATACATCCTGCAACAACAACCACAATATACACCATATTACACTTCACCTATGAACCATCAACCTCCTTTGCAACAACAACACCTTTCTCAAGTGGATGTTGAACAAATGATTAACAAGGTGGTAGGACAAAGAAAGAAGACATTTTCCTTAGGAGATATATGCACTTATTCATTTGACAAGTCACTTCATATGACACCTATTTTGCCACACTTTGAAATTCCATAATTTGACAAATACAAAGGAAAAGGAAATTCGGAACACCATCTTAGAGCATTTTTTGTTGCATGTCTCGATGTTGCTCAAGACAATACATATCTTTTGAGACTATTTCCCGAAGCTTAGTGGGACAAGCCCTTGAATGGTTCTCTCATTTACCTCTAGGATTTAAGTCTTTTGCGAAACTAGAAAACAAGTTTTGATCACATTTTACTTTTAACATTGAACATGAAGTGAACATGAACAACCTTGTCAACAACAAACAACGCAATGGTGAAGCTTTCTCCTCATTTACTCAACGATGGCGTAATATGGATAGAAAACTATCATGGGAAATACCTAAGAAACAACAACTTGATATCTTTGTCCAAAATCTTCATCTCAAGCTTTCATTCCAACTCCAATTGGAAAGTGCTAGCACCTTTGATGAACTTGTTTCCAAAGGAACCATCATTGAATGCGCTTTAATTGCTAAGGGTATTATCAAGATTTTCAGAGATAACAAAGAGAATCCTCAAAACTCCAATGATAAATCCCGCTTTTGGAACAAGAACAAGAATGTTGTTAATGATGGTATCGTGGATGCAAAGAATATACAAACAGTGAAAACTCCTATTAACATCCAAGCCACATCTACATCAAATCAACCTTTTCAACGAAACCGACCAAGAATAAATCCAACACCTCGACAACAATTTACTCCTTTAGTGGAACCTATGGAGGTAGTCTTTCGAAAACTTGTCCAAGCAGGAGATATCATATTATCGAATGCACCACCTGGCGGTGAACTAGTCTTCAAAGCTCCTTGGTATAAAGAGAATGAGTATTGCAAATACCATAGAGTCAAGGGACATAAAACAAATGGTTGTATGTGCTTAAAGCATGTCAATCAAGATTGCATCGATCAAGGTTTAATTAAAATCACACCTCCAACATCACAACCTACACAACAACCGACATACAACTATGGTCTAGATGCTTTCAAGAATCCACTTCCATCTCATGACAAACCAAGTAACCCTCATACTGGGAATGCCATCCATTACAATTATGAGTCATCCACGATTGGATGCATTGACCAAGCCCGCATTTCTAGCATTACTATCCAAGGCAAAGCACCAGATTGCACTATAACTACTAGAAGAGGCCGCATTACCATTCAAGGAGTGCTTGTCAATCCTCCTCGACCGTCCTCTAGCTATAATATCCTTGATCACCTTGGAAAAACACCTGCACATATCTCCATCCTTGAATTGCTTTGCATATCCCCCGCCCACAAGGCTATCCTTGATAAATCATTACAAGAATACTCGATGCCTAATAATATTGATACTACACAATTCCAATCTATGGTAGCTAACATTGCAGCCCCTTGCTGCCTAACTTTCTCTGACAAAGATCTTTGACCATCTATCAGCCCATCACATAACGAAGCCCTCCACATAGAAGTATTTGTACACCAACGCTGTATCAAATGAATCTTAGTGGATGGTGGAGCTGGTCTTAATATATGTTCCTTAAAACTAATAAAACAATTGGGATATTTTGAGAAAGATGTTGACACTTTCAAGGTCATTACTATCAAAGCATATGATGATGCCAAGAGAGATACTGAAGGAATTATTCACTTTCCTATTCAAGTTGGTCTGGTCACTACTGACACCCGCTATCAAGTCCTTGATATTGAGCTTCCTTATAACATCATCCTTGGTCATCCATGGATCCATGCCCTCAAAGTAGTTCCTTCTACATACCATCAATGTCTCAAATTTCCACATAACAGTGTTGAAGTTACTATCCATGCTGATCCTAATCCATTTAAGTTTTGTTGTGCCTTTCAAGCTAAATATCAAAGCCCTAACCACATTCCTATCAACACCAAAGCATATCCATTTTCATCTTATGTAGATGCATCCGCCCTACTCAAGCCATCATCTAGCAAAGCCACTCCAAATCTCTATATCAAGTACACTAAACATGGTCCGGGTGAGTACACATTGCAAGAATCTTGTTGTGTTGCAACTCTTCCCTTGTCTCCCAAATTGCATGGCAAACCTTCTACATCCAAAGCATCTTCATCCACAGCCATTATAAAAGTTCCCCCTAAGTATTCATTAAAGGCAGATTTCTTGATGATGAAGACATTGATGACATTAATTCTTGGATATTCTAGGACGAGAACGACCAAGTACAACTTGAAGTGGAGAGATATAACAATGGGTTCCACATCATTAAGAACATGGGCTACAAAGGACATGGAGGATTGGGATCATAGGAACAAGGACCTATTGAACCCATTGTTATGTCTAGGAAGTTTCATAAGCAAGGCCTCAGCTTTCAGCTGAAGGTACTGCCTTCCAAAGACATTAAGTGCATTTCTGATATGGAAGCTGAACCTTCTTCGGTAGGAGAGACTTCTAATTCAGATACCATCGATGAATCCTCCCTCCCTATCACCAACATTTTTCAAGAAACCTCCATCTTCATGATTTCTACTGCTTCCTCTAGCCAAAACTATTCATCCATTACCCTTTCACTCGTATATCCTGACCTCGTCAATTGGGACCAACAGGGGACACCTATATTGGACACATTTGAAAATGATGAAGCTATTTCTGAATTCATGGGATTACAACAAGATATTCCATTGGGTCATCATAAATCAGGTTTCATGATGGATCTCCCTAAACTAGCATATTTTGGTGGAAGCATCAAATCCTTCAGTCATAAAAGTGAAATAAATAGAATAAAAAAAGATAGGTCACTAGGTGAAAACTGAAAGACACCTCTTGACTGTGAAAAAGTAAAAATAAAGGATGTATTCGAGGGTGAAAACCTCCCTACGGCACCCAAGGATGGGGGATTTGATCTTCCTGTCACCACTAATTATCATGAAAAACCAACAATGCTAGTTGAAAAATCTCAAGACATGAACTTGGGCACAGAGCAGAATTTGAAGATCACATATTTGGTAGCATCACTATCAGAGCAGGAAAGAATAAATTTCACAGCATTCTTCATAAAAAGAGCTATCAATTTTGCATGGACTTATGCTGACATGCCGGGTCTAGATCCATCACTTGTGGTACATCATTTAGCAATATCCCCTAATGTAAAACCTGTCAAACAAAAATTGCACAAAATGCATCCGCAAATAGCTCTTTTAATCAGAGCAGAGATTCGGAAGCTATTAGAAGCAAAGTTCATAAGGCCTATTGATTATCTAGAATGGGTTTCAAACTTGGTACCTATAGAAAAACCTGATGGATGAGTTCATTGTTGCACAGATTTCAGAGATCTCAATAAAGCATGCCCTAAAGATGACTTTCCACTACCAAGCATAGACAACATTGTAGATCTCACAGCTGGACATGAAATGTTGTCCTTGATGGACAGATGCTTAGGATATAACCAAATCATAATATTTGAGGAAGATCAAGACAAAACATCATTCATTTGTCCATGGGGTACATACTATTAGGTTGTAATGCCTTTTGGTCTCAAGAATGCTAGAGCTACTTATCAACGAGCCATGACAGTTATTTTCCATGAACTTTTCCACACTATCATGGAAGATTATGTTGATGATATTCTAGGAAAATCCAAGACAAGAGAAGAGCATCTATAGGTACTAGCATAGATCTTTGATCGATTAGAGAAGTATTAAGTCAGACTGAACCCAAAGAAATGTGTATTTGGTGTAACATCTGGTAAATTGTTGGGATACATTGTGTCTCGACAAGGAATAGAAGTGGACCCTGACAAAGTAAAAGCTATCATGGAAATGCCTCCACCATCAAATCTGAAGCAACTTCATAGTCTATAAGGAAGGTTACAATCCATATACAGGTTCATCTCACAACTGGCAGATAAGTGTCATCCTTTTCAACATCTCCTTCACAAGGGTGAACCTTTTAAGTGGGATGAAAAATGTCAACATGCCTTTGACAAAATAAAAGAATATTTGGCAACACCTCCTGTGTTAGTACCTCCTGTACTAGATCGACCACTTCTACTCTACATATCTTCAATGGCGTGAGCATTGGGTGCCCTTCTAGCTCAGCATGATGATTTAGGAAAAGAACAAGTCATTTACTATATCAGCAGAACTCTTGTGGGATATGAACTTAACTATTCACCTATGGAAAAAGTATGCTTAGCATTGGTGTTTGCTTCCCAAATGTTGTGACATTATATGTTAAACCAAACAACAAAGCTCATATCTAGCATTGATCCACTCAAATATCTTCTCTCTAAAGGAATCCTTACAGGAAGACTAGAAAAATGGGTTATGATCTTAAGTGAATTTGACATACAATATGTGGATCACAAGGCCATAGAAGGACAAGTTATCACCGATTAGTTAGCTGCAGCACCTGTCACAGATATTCATCCAATACATCCAGAGTTCCCTGATGAAGAATTGTTCAATCTAACTTCACCAACATTGTGGCAACTATATTTTGATGGATCTTACACACAACATGGATAAGGAGCAGGGATATTGTTTGTTACCCCTCAAGGAGATTATATCCCAAAGTCGTACAGAATTGCATTTCTATGTATCAACAACATAGCAGAATATGAAGCTTTAATCACAAGATTGCGCATGGTAGTATAATGGGCTATTAAATAGTTACAAGTTTTTGGTGATTCCCAATTAGTCATCAAACAGGTCTTAGATGAGTATTAAACAAAAGATGAGAAGCTTCTTCCATACAAGGTAATGGTTGATGATTTCAAGAAGTACTTTGATAGTATCACCTTTAAACAAATCCCAAGGATACAAAACAAAGTAGCAAATGCCATGGCTATGATTGGATCTCTTCTAGACTTGATGTCCAATACACATAAGTGTGAGTTTCTAGTTGAACATCTTCTGATTCCAACATTTGAAGTACCACAATTTGAGCTTATATGTGAGATTGTTGGTCCCAATTTGCCTTGGTAGGAGGATATATATGAGTATCTCTGTAATCAAACCTTTCCATTTCAACTATCTAACACCCAACAAAACACCTTTATCTATCGAGCCTCTCGCTATACTATCCTAGGAGACACCCTATATCGCTCGAGTCTTGATGGTATCCTTCTTAGATGTCTTGATTCTGAGGAAGCAAAGCTTGCCTTACATGAAATATATGAAGGTGTCCGTGGATCACATTCCACTGGCTCTGGTCTTGTTAAGAAACTTCTATGAGCTAGATACTATTGGCCAACTATGGAGAAAGATGCACAACAATTTGCAAAGAGATGTCTACAATGTCAGAAACATGGGGATTTAATACATGCACCGACACATGAACTTCAGCCTATCACTACTTCTTGGCCCTTCTCACAATGGGGACTTGATCTTATAGGTAAAATCCATCCTACATCGTCAAATGGTCATAAGTTTATTATAACCGCCACTGAGTACTTCACAAAGTGGGTGGAAGCAATACTAATGACTTATATTACTGGAGTTCCTCAATCCATTGTCACTGATAATGGTTTTCCTTTCAAGAACCAAGAGGTTAGAGATCTTTGCAACAAGTTCCATATCCAACATAGATTCTCTACACCTTACTATCCTCAAAGTAATGCCCAAGATGAGGCTTCTAACAAAGTAATCATGAAGATCCTTAAAAAGATAGTTAGTGAAGTTGGTCATGATTGTCACCTACAACTTAATCCTACATTATGGGCTTATAGAACAAGTATCTGAACTCCCACTAGTGCTACACCTTATGCTCTTGTGTATGGCACTAAAGCTATTTTACCTATTGAGGTTGAGATCCCCTCACTGCGAGTATCTCTACAACATACTATCTCAAATGAAGAATATAGAGTATCCAGACTCCATGATCTTGAGCTATTAGATGAGTGGCATCTTATAGCACTCAATCATCTCCAAGTCTATCAAAATTGGCTATGCCGCAGCTACAACAAGAAGATCAGAGAATGAAAATTTCAAGTTGGAGATCTTGTCCTTAAAGAAAATCAAAGGAATCAAAAACACTGTGAGAAATAGGGCAAGTTTGAACCTAATTGGCTTGGTCCTTTTGTCATCACATCAGTCTATGGATCAGGAGCATACACTCTCTCCACACTTGAAGGCATTCCCTTGGATGAACCAGTCAACAACATCATCTCATGAAGTTCTACCCATGAGTCTTAGCATATCCCATAAAATAAAATAAAAAAACAAATGTATTACAAGATAAATAATTTGTCGTCTAGTGAAAACCTAGTAAACAGGTGCCTTGGATAAGTACCATAGTGAAAACCTAGCAAATAGATGCTATGTGTAGAGACCAGCCTCCATCATTCACTTCGTTTGTTTGATCACAACTTTCCATGACATCCATCTACTATCCTGCCTCCATAATCCATATCATAATCCACTAATATGCTATATAAAACATTATCCCTTATCCATCCATGATAAAATCCTTTCCTCCCTTGCCTCTGCCATGCTAGCTTTCGTAGTTTGGCCTTTGTTGAGGTTAAGATATCATTTGGCACCTTAGCACATTATCCACATGACCACATCCATCGCAACGTCTTCCTAGCAATCTTCATCCCACACTGGGGAAACTTGGTAAGCTTTATTTGGAAGTGGATACCTATAGCTCTAGCTCATAACATTTCAAGAAAAACACAACAAACATCTGAAACCAATGCCAAAGCACAACAATCACCAAAACAATCAAAATAGCAAAAATACAAAAAAAATCAAATATTCCAAAATCCAAAAAAAAATCAAAACATCCCAAAAATCCAAGCAATAAAATTGATCCTTTGACATCAACCATCAACACAATAAGCAAGAACTACATCACAACTCTATCATTCAAAGCCTTGATCCCATGGATATAGGGTATGTAGGTAATTTGAGATGCGAAGGAAGCACTCTGATTCATGCATAGAAAATAGCCCCTCTCTCCTCATCCATATTTCATCTTTCTTCTAATCATCCTTTAATCTTTCATTTCTCTTTCTTCTATATTTCATCACTTATATCATCAACAAACCCAGAACTACATATTCATCATGTCTCATCATCATCATAAATGTGCTTTGATCTTGTGGATACAAGGTATGTAGGCAGTCTGGAATACAAAGGAAGTATCTAGTATGCAAGCACATATGATCCACCCCATCTTCATCTTCTTTCATCTTCCATCTTCTCTTTGACTAGCTCAAGCAAGAAGCAGACTATATGTACAAGTGAAAGCTCAAGCACTTTAACCAATCAGGGATCATCTAGAAGCTACTTGTCTGCATGCCTTAAGCCAACATTTGCTATAGCATTTTATCAACATCTTTAGCTTTCAACAGGATGCAACTTTCCTCTCAACAAGGCGCCAACTTAATCCATCCAAGAGCACTTAAATTTGGCAAGAGATTGTGATGACAGTATCTTTTGTCCCTGTTCTATGCCTAATCAAGACTGTCTTGATCTATCTATATCTTGGTAAGTTGCGATGAAGTAAGGAATGGGCCATGGTCATATTGCTTTCATATGTCATGTCTGTGGGATGATCTTATTCTCTTCCTATGCGTATTGGTATCTTGTACGTGTTGGCATTAGCATCTTGCATATCAATATCTATTGCATCTGAGAAGCTAAACAATCTCTTATGCATTAGAGACTATTCTATGTTAAGAACAAGCTCCACACATATAACCAGCAAGGTGTCATTATGTGTAGTGGAGATAAGCTCAAACCTTTGCTTGTAGCATCAAAGTCTATCTCGGAACACTAGCTGTTATTCATATCTTGTGTATGATGGTTCAACATCTTGACCTCATGCGTTTAGACAAGATTGTAGTATGCTAGTTATGCATTGGATACCTTGACTCCTTGGTCTTCTATACCCTGGTACATAACACCCATATTCTATATCAAACATAAATATTGCATTTCTTTATTTTTGAACAATTACTTTAAAAGATATCATATCATTTATCCATTCCATCATCATCTTATATAGTCCTCAACCAAGATCAATCATCTTCCTTTCATCCTCCTTGTCATCTTTCATCATTTCCCTTATCTTCATCCTGCAAAACAAGTGTGTTAGGCATATATAGGTTCATATCATTATCATAATCTCATTATTAGCCATTACCATTATGTACATTTTCATTACCATACATTACCATTAGCATAAGACATTTCTATTATTACCATTTGCATACTCATATCATTTGCATGAACATCCATATAAATAATGAAAATACAAAAAAAAATGCATAACATCATAGCATAAATGCATCCATAATCATTACATCATAGGTAATCAAAGCCATCATATATATATATCATGACTGTCAATATATAAGTGTCTACTTGTAAATACAACATGGGCTATCCATGAGCCATCAAAAGAATGTATGTACAATCATCTCATAGGCCTCATCATGATACAATATAATACAACAAAACAAGATAGACCTAGTGACCACTAGCAACTCCCTCGCCCTATTCGTTACCACTGGGTCCTGCACCTAGCCTACCATCTCTAGGAGGCCCCATCACTGAAGCTATAGACCGTGATCCTCCTATCCTCTGTGAACTAGAAGCCCTTGATCTACTCCTGAAGCTAGGCTGTCTCTGCTCTATAGGCACTATTCCATAATATAAGCCTCTATAATACTTAGCCTCACCCTATGCTCTCCTTATCTCTCCCTGTGTCTATGTCAACTGGGTGGCCAGATACATAGTAGCTCCATCTGTCCCCAAGGTAGCCACTACCCTATCTCTCTCCATCCTTAGAGCATCTCTCTCCATTGTGATAGCCTGTACCTGCTGCATGACTACATCCCTCTCAATAGTCATAGCCTGAACCTGCTGTATCATAGCATCTCTCTCAGCCATCACTGCCTGTACCTACCGCACTACTACATCTCTCTCCCCAGTAACTCTCACCAGTGTCCCATCATCCTGTCCATCTCTTGCCTGTGCCCTAGCCTGCAGTTGTGCCTGATAAGTCTGAGCCTGAGCTCTAGCATGCTGCAAAACTATCACTTCTTGATGTCTGTCTATCTCCACTCTCCTTAGCTTGAACTGAGCCCGCCGCCTCCATCTTCGCTCCTCTCTGATCCTCTGTCTAAGTTGCTATATCCCCACATCATCACCTCCTAGCCCCTATGCTTATGGCTGTACAAGAACTTGTGGTGGCACCTATCCCTATGTTTGTATGCCCAGAGCTGTTGGCACTACTACCTGTGCTACTGGAGCTCGTGTCCTCCTCCTAACCAGTCTCTCCATCCCAATCTCCCTTATCTCCCAAGGCCTCGTCAACCGAGTCAGCCTAGCTGTAACCCAGTGTGCATCATAATCTAGTAAAGATGCTGGATTTGCCAGACCCTGCCTCCACTGCCACATAACTGGCTGTAATCCATCTCTCTTTGCTAAAGCTGTGTCAACCACTATCTCTAGTCCCCAATCAAAAACCTCCTGCCGCATCCTCCCAAAAATGGCATCCCCTACTGGTGCTGGCTGTGGAACCCCGAACCATCTCAACACCCTTTCGGGCAAATAGCACTCTATAATATATATCCCATGACCAAAAATATATCTAGCCTACCTGGCATAGACAAGCTCTCCATCCTCCTCATCCCATCTCTCGCATCCAAGCCATGGCCTCCATACAAATCTATCCACCTCATCCAAAATCTACCTCCAGTATACTATCCCTTGCCGTTGTCGATAGGTAAGATCTCCTTTGTACATCCTTGCATATGGCTCTCCTGCTACTCTAGCCACCTATCCATCTGGCCTCATCACCGAAATGTGCTCATAAGCCCATACATGCAAGACTGTGACTCCAACTGACACACTAGCTCCAAACATATATGCATAGTCATGCAGATAATGATATAGCTGTCCTAGTACACACTCCGCCCATGCATATCTGGTACCATATGAAAACTTTCCCTCCATCACTATCCCCCATCCAACTGGAAAGCCTCTAGCTCGTCTGTCTCCAACCAGCCACCTGATGCCACAACTACTCCCTGTAATCTATCACATAGCTCCTCCATCCTAGCCATCAGAATCCCTGAGCTCTTAGCCCCAATGTCTGAAGTCCCAAACAATTGCCTAAATGGAGCTGGACCCATGTCAGGATCATAATCTACTCTATCTCCATCAATAGGAACACACAGAATCTGGAACATGTCCTCTAAGGTAATCGTTGCCTCTCTCGTCAGTAACAAGAATGAACTGTGCTCACTCCTCCATCGCTCAACCATCGATGTCATCAGTCCTTGATGTGCCTGCACTAGCTCTAATCTCGATACAGGCTCCAAACCAATAATATCTAAGAACAACCACTCCTCTGCATCCAATATCCTGACTAATCACAAGTCCCTAGGATGTGGCTCCCGAGACAATAACAGTGGTAGTACCTCCTGCATCATTTAGTCCGCCTTGTCAGTTTCTTGCATTCACAATTTGCTTTTTGACTCCTAGCAGCTGTCTACTTTTGCTAAAAGCGACTCATTTTTCTATGTACCCCAGCCTTTTGACAATAAGCGAGCTATTTTCCTACAAGCGCATAGTATCTGCTTATACACGACATCTTTACCATAGGCAAGCTATTGCCAGTTGGAAGTTACCTCAATTCCTATATGCGACTCACTATCGCTCCCAAGCAAGCTCTATCTCTATATGCGGTCACTTTCTGCCTAAATGCGACCTGCATTGACATTATGCACCTTTCACCTAGCCATTTACCTTAGCTGACTAGAAGCAACCTCGTTTTGCTATAAGTAGTCACTTCGAGCCTATAAGTGACCTATTTTACCCTAAGTGACCCCTTTTTCTACACAAGCGACCTGAGCTACCTATCCTAAAACTTAGTTAATTTTGGTGAAGTGTGTGCATTTATTACGCTTTTAACCTAAAAAAATCATACATTTAGCAAACATTTTGGTACATATCGGTGCGCATACTCCCACTGGTCACCCATGTGTCCTCACTCGCTCAGCCCGATGATCTCTGTGTGGAATCACCATCCTGATAGCTCTCCAACGCTCGAAGCACCAAACCTCTAGGGAGCTCTAGATCTCTATAGCTACTGCACACAAATGAGCACAAATGAGCCTATTTGCCCTTGAGGAACCCACTTATAGCCCCTTTCCAAACCCTAATTCTTCTATACCAAAGCCTATTTTCTTCTAAACCATCCCAATTCCTCCCACCCAACCCCATTTTTATTCATGTCAACCTTGTTTCTAGCCTTCCATCTTATCGCGACCCAACCCAGCCCTTCCTAGTTAGCCTGGATTACCTCTCAAGGGGGCATCACCTACCAGTTACACTAGGGCATCACCTTGTTTATCAAGAGAATCATCGTATATTCTTTGACACAATGTTCTATCAAACATTGTATCAAAGAGGGGCAAAATGTAGACACCCAAAATTGACCTAGTTATCATTAGCATAAAATATTGCATTATTTATCACCTATATTTGTCTAACACACTTGAGCAATTTCTCTAAATCATCTATTTCTTCTATTAATTAAATAAATTTATATTTATTTAATTAATTCAATATCTATTTCTTCTATTCAGTCTATTTTATAATTAAATAATATTTAATTATCTTTATTCTATCTATTTTAATTAAATAAATCTTATTTATTTAATTAAAATTCCCTTCATAAGCCCACTTTCTAATTAATTAAATAAATCTTATTTATTTAATTAATTTCTCGTATCATTTATCTTCATGAGCTGACATGTGTGGCTCTTTCATTTAAAAACATGTGTGGTACTACATCTTTTATTTAATATCTTTCACATGTAGTACTTTTTATGTACATGGTCACACATAAGCCTTATCTTCCCTCCACTTGTCATCTACACATTCATCTATGATTATCATTTAATCTCAGCTGTTCACATAGCCACCAAGTCTCCATTGTTGATTGATTTTGGTTGAGTTCTATATAAACACCCTCTCATTCCATACTACATCAATCCATTATTTTCATATAGCGTCTACATTATCATCTTGAGCATATTGAGCACTTTAGCATTCATCTAGCATATTATCATTATCATCCATCCATCCATCATGTCAGCTTTTATCTTCATAATTGTTCATTGTTGAGAAGCAATCCACATCATAAACAAGGAATCATACAATCTAGGTGATATTGTTCTTGAATTGCATGCTTTTGATTTCACTTGGATTCGATTCTTTGATGGTGGCAGGATTAGGTTTTCAATAATATGCTTGATCTTATTAACCTAATTTTTACCTATCATACATCTGTATCTGGAATCATATAATTAAGGTTTAAGACCTAAATAGATTAGGGTTTAACAAATTCATCAATACATTCTATCTTTCCTTATCATTTCATAGTGACACCAAACCCGTAGCTAAGTCCTCTTGCAATAGTAGTGACTTAACTCAGTTTATATCCTTGAATGTGTATGTAAAAGGAGGGTTTGATTGAATCTACATTAACCAAACTTCAACCTCATCAATCCCCCTTTTCATATATAGCACTCCTAAGTCAATCATGCAGTTATGAACAAGGTTATCTCCTATGATCAAAGACACATAGAAGGGTGGTCATTTGACTTCCTTACTTGGCTTCCCACTATTGTTTTGAGGAGTATTGGTAAGCACAACCTTATCTTGGGTACTTGGCTGTTCATTTGACACACTTACATTTGATAGGGCAGCTTGTAATAAATCTCTTTGTCTTGGGATAGACAAATAATCCTACATAAACATGCTAACATTAGACTTCTTCATATGTTCAAGTATGTTGAAAGGAGCAACATTTACCTTTTGATGAGCCTTTGTAAAAGTAGTATCTCCTTGCAAGTGTGCTAGTTGGGACTGGTTCCCAGGCTATTCCTTGGTTGCCATATGTTGGTCCCTTTGTAGGACTTGTGCCACATTGGATGTAGATGGACCAAAAACACCTTGGTTACCTCTAGGAGCTTGATAGGACTCTTTGTTTGTTGGTTGTCCCATCTCAACGACCCTCTTTTTACCTCTTGTTTTGGCTTGTATAGAGGAATGGTCCTAATTAACCCCACAAAACTCTTCTTGCCAATTTAGTAGTGTAGTGTCACTTGGAGGGGCATCTTGCTGTTGTGTAGGTGTATCACAGGGTGCATTTGGCTGCAAGTTAGGTATATTTTGCACCATTAAGGCTTGGTTAATAATCCCATTGGAACAAGTGGACTAGTTATGGGGTTGATTACAAGGGAAACACCATTCATAATCCTAAGCAAGGTTGTTTTGGATAGGTACCAACTCTATAGATGTGATTGCCACATTTGGGTAGTATGCTTGGAAAGGCCTTGGGTTAAGAGATTTCCTTTGACATTGGTTATTTGTATGGTAAGGCAGCCCATTTTTTTTATTTGGCTGACGTTGTGCTTGATTAGGGGCTTGGTAAGGTCTGTAGTTTTGAAATTGTCACTTTTTAAGGTCTACCAACTCATTACCAATCATTTGAAGTAGGCCTTCAATCTCTTGTATAAGCTCAAGAGATTAGGCTGGGATAACTCTTTTTGGAGTAAAAGAAGTTGGTAAAGGGGCTATTTGTGGCATTTACATAGGTGTAGTAGGCTATACTTCAGAAAAAATAGGCATTGGAGGTCTTGGGACAATTATTGCAACTTGTATGAGGCTATTTTCAACCCTTATAACTACTTCATATGCACTAGGGAGTGTGTTTGCATCCATGGATTGAATCATTACAAAGATGTCACTATTAAAAGCCCTCAAAAAATATAGAAAAGCACGGTGTTCTGAGGGTTGTACCAGCAGTGGGATTCTATCCCAAGTCCTTTGGAAATAGAAGTTGAAGTCTATCAAGTGCTCATGAGGAGCTCTCTTGATAGTGGTCAGCTGCTTTACCAAAGACAAATGGTCTGATTTGTCTTCAAACTACTTGTAAAGAAGCTCTCCAAGCTGATCCCATGAGTCTATTGAGTTCACCCTCAACCCTCTAAACCATTGTAATGCCTTGCCCTTGAAAGAAATTGCTAGCAATCTGAGAGCAACATTTTCAGTAGTGATGTGATGCACAACACACAAATTTACCACATCCTTGATGTGTTCAATAGGTGTGGTTTGGTCCTCTCCTATGAAGAATGATATGCTTTTGAGAGCTGCCATTGGAATGTCATCATGTTGTGCCAAGTTTAATGGGTTGCCTTGATCAAATGGCACAAAAATCTGGTTCCTGGGTAGAGCCATAGGTTGCAAAGGTGTTTGATTCCTTAGAATATGAGGAGATACCCTCCTTGAGGGTGGTGTAGAGTGGACTCTTCTTGTGAAAGTTGGGCTCCTTAGCAATGGTTTCCCTCTCCTTCTAGGTGGAGATAGTTGTAAATATTCAAAATGAGTTGAACCTCCTCTGGTTTGTATCCTTCTCATACGTTGTTTATGCACTTATGTCTTCAAAATCAGATGTTAAAATCACCAGATATGTTCAAATGCTTCAAAACGCTTGTATATTGCTGGTAAACATATCAAAACCAGCAAGCATAAGTCTATTTTGTGACTGTTTATAGTTCAAACAGTCCCACCAGGCATGCCAAAAATTGTTATCACTGAATAATGCACCCTTGCTAAGTTGTATAACTCAACTTACTACTAAAACATGGGAACTTTTCCAGGTTTGTGGGTCACCTATGGTGGAAAAGAACTTCCAGAGAGGGCTAGTTCCCTTGGATTTTATCACCTAACCTAGACTACTTACTAGTGTTTTTGTTGAGAAAAGGGAGAAAATGACATAATTGAAACACTAAAATCTATGAGGTGATGCACCAAACTTGTTTGAGACCTATACTATTATTGACACATAATCTACTCAATAATGAGCCATTTTCATGCACAACTTAGTTTTTGTTTCAATGCCCATGTATGAATGTTTTATAAGAAGATCTTGATATTGCAGTTTTAGAAGGAAAATATTATTTTTTCCTCACAACTAAGACTATTTTAACTCAAAACACAGCTTATAACCTACACAAGATATCTATTTTCTGTATATAGGTGTTTTAATGGGACATACTCTCAAGGATTTTTGCATATAAATCACAAAAAATATACATCAATAACCAAATAACACAATAACAAAACTTTGAGAAGACAAATATTGAACTTTTATTGAAAAAGGTGTCTTACAATGCCACTTTTGGTCTGAAAATGTCTGATATTTCTTTGAAAAGGTGTTACAATATGCTGTTGTACAACAGAACTTGAGTTATAGTGCTATATTTTTCTGATCCAATCCAGAAAACAAGTGAGAATTGCCAAAAAAAATATCCTAAACCTTTTCTATCCTCATCCCAACATGGGGAGACATTAAGAGTGGATTTAGGAAGAAAAATAATGTGCAAAACTAGGTCAAACCTCCTTTAGGCACCCAAGAAGTCTCCTGATCTGATATTGACTCTTGCATGTCATGGTTGACCCTTTCCATCTCCTACAATCTTTCTCTAGCTGATCAAAAGGCTCCTTGATGCTTGGGAAGCCTCCAAATTGCTCCTAGATACCTAGAAAATGCTTCTAGCTATCCATAAATCCTTCAAAGCTCGCCAAAAAACACAAACTGCCTCATAACTGCTCATACCACCATGTTGCAAAACAATAGGACGTGTTTTTTGATGTGTAGATGCCATTAGAACTCCTGTGGTGTATGGAAAGAGTTGTGCCTCTTTAATAGTCTTCACACTGCTCAAAAATGCCTCTTTATGACTTAGAAACACCACCTACCTCATTTATGACCCTTGTATGGTCTTCTTGATGGTTAGAACTATTGGTATGTGTCTTTGAACTAAGTTTGTAGCCTCTGAGAATGATTTGGAAACTCCATTTCTCATTTCTTCCATCTGGTTGAAATACACAGTGTGTATTCCAAATTGCGGCCTTTCTGCAAATCTCTCAGGTTTACCATTTCTCCTACAAGGTTGAAGCATGTTGATAACCACTTTTAAGATGAGATTGTTCAAATGTCATGGTAGAGATAGGGGTGGTAGTGCATTACTAAAGTGCCTTGAGTTTGAATGACATTCTAGCCATGATCTACCACCCCTATCCCTAACTTGGCACTTGAACATAAGACTCCACTGTATACCCTGTTGCATCCATTCTTGGACTATCCTGTTGTGACCTTTGGCTTGCCACTGTCTCCCTGCATTCCTAATGACTACCATAACCTTGAATATGTTGTTCTTACTAACATAACTACATCTTCTATATAGGTTAACAACGACCTCATTTTTTGATAGTGCCTGTCTATCCAACCTTTGTTTAGTCACACACTCCTTTTGTTTTCTAGGAATGTTCCTTGGTATAATGATGTGACTGTCATCCTTATAATGTTTACTTATGACTACTCCTCAAACTGTTTGTTGTCCTCTGAACACTATCTTTTGGCCTTATGACTGTTTCTCATTCATAATTGTTCAATTCTGTCAGGGATACTCTTCATTGTCACTACTTCTTGCATGGTCTTGGAATTCATTATACCTACAACCTTCAACAAACAAAAGCTTCTTGTTTGTCTTTGAACTTTACAAGACCTTTGGGAGAGCTTGTAATCTTGACAAGACCAAGACATTTCACAGTTTCAAATCCAATGATTGGTTTCCCTGTTCTCCTTAGGGTTAGGTAGATATTTTGACAATATCCTTGAATAAAACAATGGTAGATAACACCGATCCCTATGTTTTGCCAACTCATAAGACCATGAAGTTTGCAATTTAAAGCATAACAATCAGACCTAAACAAGATTTGGATGACAGATTTTAGTACCATCCAGCTTTACGAACCCTAAGGATGAGTGTGTAAACCCCAAAGGATCCTTATGGTCTTAGACATGCTTTTAAGGTTCCTACAAGCTTCAAGGGCTTCATAAGACTTTATTGTCCCTTCAAAACTTCTTTGGTTGTCTCAGAGCTTCCTGAATCTGTAAGCTTCTCTTTAGATCTCTATCTATGATTGTTCCTTCTCAGTCTATTAGGCATCATATTTGTCTCTTCTTATATAGACAGATCTAAGACCTTTGTGCTCATTAGACAACTCAGTCCTAATGTAGATCTCTATTTAAGACCTTAATAGATCATATGGGCTCTGTTAAGCATAAAGGTTTTTGTGAAATCTTGTTGAGATAGGCTAAAACCCTCATTTCTCTCTAACCCTTATCTCTTTCCTATCTCTGTCTTACATGATCGAGGTCCTTCACTGTGCCTCATACACATTTCTAACACTTCAAGGCCTTCACAGGCTCCTAAACACAATGCATCTATTAGAGGTTAAAACCCATAAAGAATAGTGCATGTACTATTGAAACAAATGGGTATAGATCATTATCTCCTTCACTACTCACAGACCACTGTCAAAGTATTTGTTGACAGTCCCAATGTCATAAAACATTTGTTTGATGCAAAAAACAACTTAACAACCTTTATAAAGTCACTACATTACCTCATGCTCTTATCATTTGGATCAGTCATCCATACTTTGTCTTGTGCATGTGTGTTGTCTCTGTATGCTTAAGGACATAACTCTATACCTTTGTCATGTCCTCCTATGTCTGTGTGGACAATGGACCATGCTCTATACACCTTTTCATGTCACAAAACCCTTTCCAATAGTTGTATAATCTAAAACTTGCTTCATAGGCTCTTTACTCCCCTATAGAATGCCTCTGACCATTTCCTTTTGCATTTCTTCATTCTATTTATACCTATCACTAATATTTCCTAATTCCTTGGCATGATTTTAAACTTAGAACCTTGCATTGTAGACTGTTTTACTAATCTTCAATGTGCCATGCACATAGGTAAAACAATTTTCTCCATTATAGGGCCTACAACATAGAGAGAGAAACAAGAGTAACCTATTCCAGATTGATCATTACAAACCAAACCTAACTCAACCTTTGTCAAACTTGACTGAACTGGAGAACATTCTAAAACGTGGATTTTGTTTGAAAAAAAAACACTTCCCTCCATAGACTAGTACGTGATTTGGGAAAAATAAGGTTAGTTGGACATATAGATCTCTCTATTTTCAACTTTTGACTCACAAAAAACCTCATTAAAGTATGTATGCTAAGTGGAAATGTCCTTTTTGAAGGCACAAAACATAACTAAATGTTTTAAAATGACCAAGGAAGGCATATTAGACTCCTCTAAAAGACTCATGTGAAACTTCTAAGACCCCTATACACCTTAAAGGACCCTTATATGACTATTTATCCTGACTAGAAGAAATATGTCAACATGACCCACATATCTAGGTGCTATTTTGGCTGATTTACCAAACTTAATTGAACTCTTATGTGGTTTAACTCTTTGTAGCACTTTCTCACCAAGAAAGAACTATCATGGAATTCACTTGGGATCAGCATAACTCTTCTGCCTATCATTTGCTTATGCTAATCTTTTCCTGATTGGTTTGACATGTTCCTCCATTTCTATAAATATTTCTGGTCCAATGCTAATCCTATCTTCTGGTTTGTCCCAACATATAGGAGTTATGTATTTTCTTCCATACAATGCTTTGAAAAGAGCCATTTTTATAGTAGAATGATAGGAGTTATTATAAGAAAACTCTACTAATGGAACATACACCTCCCATTTAGTCCGGACAAATGAGAGGGGGGGTGAATCAGTTGTCACACAATTTAAACTTTTTTGCCTTTAATCTTCTTTTACAACTTACAATCAAATAAACATTAAAGCATGAATCAATAACACATGAGTAGAAGCATAAATAACACAATTGACACCAAGATTTTTAGCATGGAAACCCGGTTAAGGGAAAAATCATGGTGGGGGTTAACCCACAAAAATTAATACCCTATTAAAAGTATTTTTACAAATGAGAATGCACAAGCATTCGGGCTCACTACCCAGAGCTCATTGCTCAAATAGAGGCTCACTGAGTACAAAGGATTACAAGAGATTAATAGAGATATTGAACTAATGAGAAGCATCTACTAATGCATGAATTTAGTTCCGGTTAAGCACAAAACACTGATCTTACACATTTCATCTTCACTCTGCCTTGTTACTGCTCTACCTTCATCCGAATCTTGGATCTCTACTCTTTTTACCTTTACTCCATATTTGCAACACACACACCAAAATAATCCAAATCCATTGGCTATATATATCCACATCCTGATCTTTAATTACTTTTCAGTCAGCTTCAAGAACACTTGGAACTTTATTGAATACTCTGCTCTGTCTGCTAGATCCATGCATAACTTGAGACGTGGACCAAAACTTACACTCACAAATCATTAGTCAGGTC
The DNA here is from genome assembly GCA_027924645.1 of Cunninghamia lanceolata. Lineage (NCBI taxonomy): Eukaryota > Viridiplantae > Streptophyta > Pinopsida > Cupressales > Cupressaceae > Cunninghamia > Cunninghamia lanceolata. Next base: position 479,860 of record BSBN01000394.1, read on the forward strand.
AGCTACTATCACTGATTAACACAACTTGTCCAACCAACAACTTCCATACATCCAGAACCAAGATCAATTACAAGGTCGACCTGTTCTTCTGCCTGTTCTGTCAAACTTTTAACCCGATACTCAGATGCTAATAACTATTGCGTCCTTCATCACCAGAGGCCAAAACTCTAGATTTAGATTATCTTGACAATGCTTATGACTCCGTTAGATCTGCAGCAAACTCTGATCTACTCTCGGGGAGATTCAAACCAAGATACCGGACCTTGTCACTCACTCTGTTCTTGACTTCCCAGACTTATACAAATCTTCAATCTGGTTTCCAGTATGGGAAAATAATGCAATGCAGATGTGAGTAGAGACTTAGTTGCTATCAATGACAACACTTATCATGCCTAGCAGTGTCTTTTGCCAACAATCTCCCCCTTTGGCATTAATGGCAATACTTAGTGAAAAATGACTAAGTGTTGGAATAACTCCCCCTTTACTTGTGCTCCATACTATTGTTCACACTACTTTCTGGTGCTCCCCCTTTGCTAGATTCCTCATTTTCACTGATCTTCACTCCCCCTTTGCCATCAATGGAAAAGGGTGTGGTCCGCAAGCCAAAATTCTCCAAAAATTCTGTGTATAGTGCCGCATATGTATAACTAATCACTAAATTCTATTCACATGAACTTGACAATGTCTGCAAAACTATTTTTCAATTGCACAAGTTCAGAGACCCAAGTTCCCTTCATGCCATCCAAAATTGAGATGTGTCTACTCAGTAAAAATGCATATGCTTTTGCCTTAGTCAGATCCAGAGGATTACTTGTCTGAAGTGCAGTCTGAGCTTCTGATAAAGCATTAAACATGGTTTCTAACTTGGGGGCAATCAATTCCTGGAGCTCACATATTCTCTTCATAATGTTACCTTTTTATTTAACAAGCCTCTTAATCTCATCTGTCAAGCTATTTACTTGGTATTCTTGACTTATAGGCAAAACTGTTAGAGGATCAAAAGTTTGAGAAAGATTTGACAATTTCTGTTCTTGCTCCTTTATCTTCTTCTCAATATCTTCACTAACTTTGGACCATGATAGGCAAAATTTGTACATATCACTTCCATCATTTAGAGCATTCTGAATACTCCTCATGCTAATGCCGAGTATCATCCTATCATTTCTTATTAGATTCTGTACTTCACTAAATTTCTTATCCAAAAATTCCCTCTAAACTTTCGCCTCTGTAGATTTTTCAAAAGACTCAAAATGTGTACTTACAACATTTACAAGATTCTTTAGGTGACCGTAGGGGGAGTCCGATGGACTCTTTTGACAAGTTGGCAGTATCTTCTCCAAGACTCCGGTTGCAAGCCTTAATAGTTCACTGTCCTCCATGTGAGATTTTAACAGCTTCTCTCTGGCCTTGGCTTGAGTGAAGGATGCAATCTTCATCACTTGTACCGAGGAGAGAGCATCTAGATTAAATGGTCCTTGGAGTAATTTAGGTTCATCAAACTCAAGCATCTCTTTATCCAGAAGACTTTTCTTTGCATCTGCAATGTCTCTTGCAACAATTTTTGGAACACTTTCCTCTTCTTGGGTTTTCTCTGGACTATCTTGTTTGGGTGCTTCAACATTTACACCATCTTCTTCTGTTTTCTCATCCTTACTCTCTTCTTTCTCTTTTTCTGCTTCATCTTTCTCTATATTATCTATAGTGGGATTCTCTCCCTTGTCCTCATCATCTAAAATCTGTTTCGGAGGATCTAGTGTGGTAGCAGTATTCTCAACATTATCTTCCTTTTCTGGTTGGTCAGGAGGAGTTAGCATATCACCTGCATCATCAATTTGGTCCACCATTTCTATATTTTCTTTGTTTATTTGCTTCTCTCTCAGAATAGAGGAGTCATCAATCTCTATTTGTTCCTCATTGATGTTTACTTCTTTAGCAACTGGAATTGATGAATCAATTCCATCATCTTTCTCCTCATAGGTTTGCTCTAGAGGATCTAGAGTATTACCTTGGTCATCATTTCCCTTTCCAATCTCTTCTTATGGAGCTTCTTGTTCCTCTGAAACAATATAATATTTATCTTTGTCAAAGGTTTTTCTCAAAATTTCTTCTGTTTCCTTTACAACTTTCTCAGTTTCACCAAGCATTAACTTATTCATACAGATCTTGCTTCTAAATTTCTCCTTAACTTCCTTGAGGATTTTATCAGCTTCTCTTCTAGTCATTATTGGACACAGGGTGGAAAGAACATATTCTCTGAGTTCTATGTCTTTGTCCTTGGCGGCCTCCTTCCTCATTTCTAGTATTTTCCTTAAGCTTTTGGGAATTTCTTGTAGAATTTCCAATAGAGCTCTATTGAATTTATTAAAGTACAGGATGGTGGCATCCTCCAATATTTTCCTATTTTCTTCATCAAAACTATCATAGTATATTCTGATAGGCTTTAGATTCCCATGAACTGTAATTGATTTTACAATTTGTTCAACAGTCATAGCAACCTTACCAGTCTCTTGCCCTTTACTTGCCTTTTTGCTTCTGGAGGGTTGGTTCTCAGGGGCCTTTGAAGTCTTGGCTTTCTTTGATCTTATCTCTTTAACTTCTTCATCTATTTCTATTTCCTCATCATCTTTTGTGCTTTTGTAGGCTCTTGTGGCCTTAGTTTTCTTCCTCTTTCCTCCTTCACCAGATGGTGTGGCTTCTGGTGTCTTAATGGGAATAGATATGGATTGTTCTGAGACAGTTGTAGAGCTTCTTGTTTTCCTTGAAGTGGAGGATGGTTCTACTAGAGCATCTTCTTGATTCTTGTCTTGTTTCTCTCTTTTAGCTTTTTCAATTCTTTCTCTATTTGGCTTCACTGCCTCCTTAGTTAGGCCAATTCTCTCAGTATACCTTTCAACTTGCCTTCACACTTTCCTTTTGGTCTCTGGCCGTCTGAGCCCCACATGCAACTTTAGACTTAGCTCCTTGTATGTTCCAAACCTTTCCACAAATGTGTCTTTTGATTTGCTCAAGAGATGTTGAGCATACATTTCCAAAACTTTCTCATCAACCTCATATCCCATTGGCATAATCCATACTGCTCTAGGTTCTACAACTTCCATCAAACATTGATCTGTGTCAACCATAAAACTGTTGCAAGTATGGGCTTAACTGATATTGTCATTGATGTCAACATACTCTTGTTTCATTAATGATAAGGTTTGGATGAGCCATGAGCTGAGGATATTGATAAAATTAGTCTCAATCAGGAATAGTGAAGAACAGTGATGATTGTAAGGAAAAAGTCCAAGATAGGATGATGGTCAGAGGATACAGATTAAAGGGTTTGTAGATATGTGTTTGTAGGTGATCCAGTAGAGATTTTAGAGGTCCGCATGAAGATATGAAGAAGTTGTGGCTGCTCAAGTAAAACTGGTTCTGGTAGGTGTTCAAAGGTGACAGAGTGTAACAAGAAAGGTCCGGTGAGATCCAGAAATGAAGTTTCCTATTCTGTGGATTTAAGGGAGTGCTAAGGAAGTATTTGTAGTGTATCAACTCTATTTGTTCATGGTTTGAAGGTCCGCAAGTATCTATTCCTTTGTGACAGTAATGACAGACTTTATTCTTGAGGTTTCAGATGAAGGAGAGAAGGATTTCAGTAAACAGAAGAAGTGTGGATGTTCTTGGTGATTCAAGTAAGCTTGTGGAGGTTTTTGGATTGTGTCCAGTTCGTGTTGGTGGTCTGCACTAAAGCTGGAGTTCACAATTGAAGAGTAAACTTCTGAATGATGGTGTTCTTCTTGAGATAGGCCGACCAGATGAGTTATGCATCTGGCAGATGATCTTATGAATGTTTTCTGACTTAGATGATCATTCCTAAGTTGATGCCTTGTATAAATAAGGGATTGTGAAGTCAATTTGAAGTTGTCCTTGTGGTGATGAAAGTGTTGTAGCGAGGAAGAGAGCGAAAGGCGGAGCAGAAGTATTGGGCTTAAATGGAATTGATTCAAGCATGGTGAAGATGCTATTCTCCAGTTCATGTATGTGATACTTATTTCTTTGTAGACAATGTGTCTCTTGTTTGCAGTGAGCCTCTTGTGAGCAGTGTGCTCGAGCAGTGAGCCCTAATTGGCATGTGCCATTTTGTTCTTTCTATTCTTCTAATAGAGAATATAATCTTGGGTTAATCACCCAGTGGTTTTTTCCCTTAACCAAGTTTTCCATGTCAAAATCTTGGTGTCTTATGTGTTGATGTGTTTCTGCTTTTGATTTGAATGCATTATGGTTCATGATTAATATTCTGCTAATCACTAAGAAGATTTAAGTGTTTAATTGGAGAAAGTTTTGCACAACTGATTCACCCCCCCTCTCAGTTGTGTGCCCTATGTCTGACAATTGGTATTAGAGCTAAGTTCCTCAAAAAGAGCTTAACTGCTTGAGGAGATCCAGGATGTTTTCCTACAAGAAGGATAGTCTGAAGTTTGATGGAACAAATTTTAATCTATGGAAAGGTCGCATGAAGTGTCACTTGCAATGCATGGGAATGGCACACTGGACCATGGTTACAACACAGTATGTATGTCCACAGGGTGGTCCAAAAGCTCCAAATGAAATCACAGACGTTGAAAACAATTTGTAGACTATAGAAGCTCTTCTAAGCGCATTATCTGATTCAGAGCTCTCAAATGTTATTGACCTTCCAACTGCTTTTGATATTTAGAAAAAATTGGAACTTTTGCATGAAGGAGACCAGTATGTTAAATGTGCAAGGTTACAGAGTCTGAAAGGGAAATTTGAAAACCTGAAAATGAGAGATGATGAAAATATTACTACTTTTATGCCAAGAGTAAATGGGCTTATTTGTGGAATTAGAAATGCAGGTGGAGTCTTGGATGAAAATGAAATTATTGGCAAAATTCTCAGATCCCTTCCTGCCTCTTACAAAATCAAGGTTGCTGCCATTGATGAATTCAGAGCCCATACAACTATCACAAGAGATCAATTGGCTGGCAAATTGGCTGCAATTGAAATGACCGAGTTTGGAGATGATCCCCCCAAGACTGAATCTACATTCAAAGCCAGTGCCTCTGTTAAAGGTAAACAAAGGTTTGATCTGGGAGAGAACTCTTCAAGGAAACTATCATGGTATGAAAAAGCAAGAAAAGATCTAGAAGAAGAAGTAGAAACTGCTCAACTTGAAGCCCTTATTGCAAAGAGACTGCCAAGAGGATCCAGTAAGTATGAAGGGAAATTGCCTTTTAAGTGTTTTAACTGCAATAAGATTGGTCATTTTGCCTCAAAATGTCCAGAAAAATTTTCAAGGCCAAATTCTAACCGATCAAGGTTCCAAAAGAATTGTTACTATGTTCATGAAGAAGATGACAATGAAGGAGTAACAGATGATGAATCAGAGACATGAAACAAATCCAGAAATGATTGCCATCAAGGAAGAAGAACCAATATCCTCTAAATCTATCAATCATAAAGTTGTAGAAAGAGCTCTGGCTGCCCAAGTTGAAGAAAAGGATGATTGGGTCATTGACTGTGGATGCTCTCACCATATGACAAGTGACAAAAATAAGTTTGTAGATTTGGAAAGCTATGAAGGAGGAGTAGCAAAGTTTGGTGATAATTCTGTTGGTAGAATCAGAGGTAGAGGAACTATTTCTTTTGATGGAAGAAACAAAACTGATAATGTACTGTATGTTGAAGGATTGAAGCACAACCTTCTCAGTGTTGGATAGTTGGTGGACAAAGGCTATGATCTCTGGTTCAAAGATGGAAAATGCAAGATCTTTGAAAGCTCCAGAACATAGATTGCATCCGGTACCCAAACTAAAGGTAATATCTTCCACTTGGTTGATATTGGTAAAAGTTGTTTATTTGTTCAAGTTGATTAGAGTTGGTTATGGCATAGGAGAATGTGTCATGTGAATTTTGATAATATCATCAAGATAAGCAATACTCAGGTTGTAAGAGATCTTCCAAAATTGGTGAAACCTACTAATAGCTTGTGCAAAGAATGTCAGTTGGGTAAGTTGAGCAGAGTCACATTCAAGAGTAAGGAACTATCTTCTACCAAATTATTGGACTTAGTTCATATTGATCTTTGTGGTCCGGCAAGAATCAGAAGTATGCAAGGTGATAGATACTTCATGTTACTAATTGATGACTATTCCTGGATAATGTGGGTAACTTTTCTGAAAGAGAAATCAGAAGCTTTTGAGAAATTCAAAATATTCAAGACTATGGTAGAGAATGAAACCGGATTGAAATTGAAATGTTTGAGGTTTGATAGAGGTGGAGAATTCACATCCGGCGAGTTCATAGAGTTATGTGAGAAACATGGAATAAAGAGACAGGTGTCTGCTCCTAGGACTCCATAGTAGAATGGAGTAGTGGAAAGAAAGAACTGGACTATATAGGAAGCTTCTAGGACCATGATGATGGAAGCAAATGTTCCTCATATCTATTGGAGAGAAGCTGTCAGTACTGCAGTCTATACTCTCAATCGAGTTCAAATCAGAAGTAATACTGGTAAGACTCCTTATGAACTTTGGTTTGGCATCACTCCTACTGTAAGGTATTTCAAAGTTTTTGGTAGAAAATGTTACATTAAAAGAGATGAAGATCTAGGAAAGTTTGATGCTAGAAGTGATGAAGGAATATTCTTGGGTTACTCTACTCAAAGCAAAGCATACCAGTGTTATAACAAAAGACTGAGAAAGATGATAGAAAGTACAAATGTGAAGGTAGATGAGGGAATTGAGAAACCCTCAAGGTTTTATGAATATGATGAAGATGATCAGAATGGTGTTCTAACTCAAGGAGCCCAAGCCTCATCTGTTAGTCAGATTCAAACTAATTTGGTAAACTAGGAAGAAGAAATAAGTCTCAATGAGCCTGTTGAAGAATCAGAAGTGCAAGAAATTCCTAAAGTTCCCAGGTATGTAAGACTGAACCACTCTGAAGATCAGATCATAGGTGATAAAAGCAAAGGGGTACTAACAAGAAGGAGAATTGCTCAAGATTTAGAAGAGTATTGTTTGATTTCAAAGATTGAGCCTAAGACAGTGAATGAAGCTTGCAATGATAAAAATTGGACTAAAGCAATGGAGGAAGAGCTGGTGCAAATAGAGAAAAATCACACTTGGGATCTTGTTTCCAGACCTAACCAAATAGGTCTTCCAAAGCAAACTAAATGAAGTTGGTGAACTAATTAGAAATCAAGCTAGATTGGTCTGTAAGGGCTACTCTCAAATAGAAGGAATTGATTTTGAAGAAACTTTTGCTCCGGTGGCAAGAATTGAAGCAGTTAGATTATTTCTTGCCTTTGCTACCTTCAAGGATTTCAAGGTATATCAGATGGATGTCAAGTCTACCTTTCTAAATGGTGACTTGGAAGAAGAAGTGTATATAGAGCAACCAGATGGTTTTCAGTTGTCTGATCATGGTGATATGGTCTGCAAGTTGAAGAAGGCATTGTATGGATTAAAGAAAGCCCCAAGAGTCTAGTATGAAAGATTGGATAAGCATCTTTTGAAGATTGGTTTCAACAAAGGTACTACTGATAGTAACTTATATCTCAAAATTGATCATGAAAACATCTTGATTGTTGAAGTATTTGTTGATGATATCATCTTTGGAGGAAGAGATAGTATGTGTAATTTTTTTGCAAATCAAATGAAAAGTGAGTTTGAAATGTCTATGCTTGGTGAAATGAATTTCTTCTTGGGTCTACAAATTACTCAAACAAAGAAAGGAATCTTCATTTCTCTGTTGAAGAAATTTGGGATGGAAGATTCAAAGCCAATGAATACTCCCATGGAAACCAGATATAAGTTGAGCAAAGATGATGACTCTCATAAGGCAGACCAGACAAAGTACAAATCAATGATTGGAGGATTGTTGTATCTCACTCAAACTGGACTAGATATTATGCAAGTTGTTGGTCTTGTTGCTAGATTCCAAGCTAATCCTAGAGAATCCCATGTCATGGCAATCAAGAGGATTTTCAGATATCTAAAAGGGACGGTTGAGTATGGTCTGTGGTATCCTAGAGATCATGATTTCTCTCTTCATGCATATACAGATGCTGATTGGGCAGGAGATGTGGATGACTGGAAGAGTACCAGTGGTGGAGCATTCTTTTTGGGGAAGAGATTGGTTTCTTGGCTAAGAAAGAAACAAGAGGCAATATCTTTGTCTACAATTGAAGAAGAATATATTGCAGCAGTAAGTAGTTGCACTCAAGTTTTGTGGATGAAGCAGATGCTAAGAGATATCAAAGTGGAGTATGAGGAACCTATCACAATCTTCTGTGATAATTCAAGTGCTATAAATATATCTAAGAATCTGGTGTTGCATTCAAAGACTAAACACATATCCATAAAGTTTCACTTTTTGAGAGAGCAAGTGAACAAGAATGAAGTCAGATTGGAGTTTGTACCCTCCAAGGATCAGATTGCAGACATCTTTACTAAACCTCTACCTAAGGACTCTTTTGAGTATCTCAGGGAGAAGTTAGGGGTTATTTCCCCTTTGGTGATGAACTAAGGTGTACTGAGGTTCATCAGTCCGGTGGATATCAAAGTCATATCTTGTGATTTGGATTGATGGGAGCTGCTACTCAGGGGGAGCAGCAGGTATGATTCTAAAGTGTTGGAATTACAAGTATGTACCCTTTGCCATTGATGTCAAAGGGGGAGAGAAGACATGTGAAAAACAAGTGGTTGTTGATCAAAGGGGGAGTAGTAAAGGGAGAGAAGACATGTGAATGGTTGTTACTGATAGGGGGAGCTGTGACAATAAGAAGAAGTTCTTGACTTGATGGTTAAAACAAATTTTCACATATTATGTTGCCATCAATGACAAAGGGGGAGATTTTTGCAAGTATGGGCTTAACTGATATTGTCATTGATGTCAACATACTCCTGTTGCATTAATGATAAGGTTTGGATGAGCCATGAGTTGAGGATATTGAGAAAATTAGTCTCAATCAAGAACAGTGAAGAACAATGATGATTGTAAGGCAAAAGTCCAAGATAGGATGATGGTTAGAGGATGTGGATTAAAGGGTTTGTAGATATGTGTTTGTAGGTGATCCAGTAGAAATTTTAGAGGTCTGCATGAAGATCTGAAGAAGTTATGGCTGCTCAAGTAAAACTAGTTCTGGTAGGTGTTTAGAGGTGACAGAGTGTAACAAGAAAGGTCTGGTGAGATCCAGAAATGAAGTTTCCTGTTCTACAGATTTAAGGGAGTGCTGAGGAAGTATTTGTAGTGTATCAACTCTATTTTTTCATGGTTTGAAGGTCCGCAAGTATCTATTCCTTTGTGACAGTAATGACAGACTTTGTTCTTGAGGTTCTAGATGAAGGAGAGAAGGATTTCAGTAAACAGAAGAAGTGTGGATGTTCTTGGTGATTTAGGTAAGCTTTTGGAGGTCTTTGGATTGTGTCCAGTTCATGTTGGTGGTCCGCACTGAAGTTGGAGTTCACAATTGAAGAGTAAACTTTTGAATGATGGTGTTCTTGAGATAGGTCGATCGGATGAGTTATGCATCTGGCAGATGATCTTATGAATGTTTGCCGACTTAGATGATCATTCCTAAGTTGATGCCTTATATAAATAAGGGATTGTGAAGTCAGTTTGAAGTTGTCCTTGTGGTGATGAAAGTGTTGTAGTGAGGAAGAGAGCGAAAGGCAGAGCAGAAGTATTGGGCTTAAATGGAACTGATTCAAGCATGGTGAAGATGCTATTCTCCAGTTCATGTATGTGATACTTATTTCTTTGTAGACAGTGTGTCTCTTGTAGGCAGTGAGCCTCTTGTGAGCAGTGTGCTTGGGCAGTGAGCCCTAATTGGCATATGCCATTTTGTTCTTTCTATTCTTCTAATAGAGAATACAATCTTGGGTTAATCACCCAGTGGTTTTTTCCCTTAACCGGGTTTTCCATGTTAAAATCTTGGTGTCTTATGTGTTGATGTGTTTCTGCTTTTGATTTGAATGCATTATGGTTCATGATTAATATTCTGCTAATCACTAAGAAGTTTTAAGTGTTTAATTGGAGAAAGTTTTACACAACTAATTCACCCCCCTCTCAGTTGTGTGCCCTAAGTCTAACAAAAACATATCTCATTCTCATACTTTTCTACAACCGACTTAGGGATTCTTTCCCTTGCATGCATTAGACTCTAAATTTTTTTGAAATACCCCCAGATTGTAGTCTTTTATGCACCTGAATCTTTAAGGCTATATAAATGATCTCTTATCTGGATTTCCACTGGCTTGTCATTTGTCCAGTGCACACTTTGTACTTTAGGCACTTCATTCATAAAATAGAAAAATAAGCATATAATCAAGGAACCATACTTGAAGGAATTTTTCTTATCTTTCTTGATTTTGTTTAAATTTTCAAACAGTTGAACCCGTAGTAGCTCACAGAGGTCATAGTCTGCATTCTCTTTCAACATTTTATATGTTGCATATATAGCTATTCTGAAGACATAGTTTTCTCTGCTTGAGTTATAAATCTTATACCTGATTACCATGGAAGCAAACTTGACATCCGGTTCTAAAATGTCATTGATTTTCATGGCTCTTTGATCAAATTTCACACTGGTTGCATCAGTAACAATTTGATTTTTGACAGATTTTAACATGGGTAGTCCACCGATTAAGTTTGATCCAGTTAGAATTCTGATAACATCTTTGGTGATCTTAAATGGTTTCAGCAGCCATATAAATTCATTGTGCATTCAGCTTAACACATAACGAACCCATTCACTCTCATCAAATGATGGAAATTCAATAATTTGTAGAAAATGTTTGCTTTCTAGGGCTTCAAATTTAGGTTTTAGTTGGTAATTGTCATCCTTTAGATGGCTCTTAAACAACTCCAACAGTTTCAAATTCCCAAATTCTTCTACATTGCAATGAATGTATGCCCTAATGTCTTCAACATGTAAAACCCCATATGGAACACCCAAAAAAGCACCTAGCAACTCGACTTCAATAGATTTGTAAGGATGCTTCTTAAATTTGGGATGCGGCCTTTTAGTGATATCAACAACTAAAGGTGTGGCCATTTGCAGAGATTGAGAATTCAAGAGGTTTCACAAAAAATAGAAATACCTTGTTCCACAAATTAGAGTTTTGCATGGAGATCCTCTTCGCACTTCAATTCTTGAGAATTCTCAGCGCTGAGCTCGTTCACTCCTCTTCTTGCTTTCTTTTGATGCAAAGTGATCTAAATGAGTAATGAATGACCTTTTTATGCTCCGCAGTGCCTAATTTGTCTTTCTTAAAAAATACATTCAGTTACTCTGTTTGTTGAATAGTTTCTCATGAATTACTCTGTAATTTGCCATATCCACCTCTTTTCTTCCAGAAATCCTTCCAAATAATCTTGAACAATCCAAGATTTCTTTTCTCACTGTGCCAAGTTCAGGCACCTACTTATTGGCTGGGGGATTTGATTTTCAATACAGCTCCCCTTGAGCCAAATCTCCTAATGCAGTTTCCAAAGGAATTATCAGCACTAGATTTTGGTGCGGACCCATTACTATATTTCACAATTGTTTTCTTGACCCATGTCTTGTTCATTTCATTATGGATATTGTTTTCATCAAATTTTCTTTTGCCTTTGTCTTGTCTCTGCTCATCCAGTTATCTATTTATCGGACCTCTTCTTCCATTGTTCCTGCTTTTGCAAAATCTTGCAATATGACTAGATTTATTGCAATTAAAGCACACAACATTTTCTTTGCTTATGAACTTGATTTCCTCTTGATCTACACTGATTAGCCATGTGTCCAAACCCATTGCAAGAAAAATAGTAACCATTGAAAGAATTGTCAATTCCTCTATTGTTCACATTATTCATTATCATACTTCTGCATTCATTTGATCTATGACCATACTTCTTACACTTGAAGCATTGACCAGAGAAGGATGGACCATTTTGATTTACTCTGCTTTTGCACTGAGTAACTTTATGACCAAATTTATTAGAATTGAAATAGTTTCCATTGAATGATGGATATCTTTAAGCATTAGGCTCTTATAGGAGGTCTTCTAGGCTTGTTTCTCTCATTCCTTGGTTGAGAGTTTCTTTGTCTAGATCTGAAGCTTTCCCCTTTCTCATATCAGAGACCATGCTTGTCATCAGCTTTTTTCTGACTGTCAAGTATTGCTTCAAGTTTATCTGAACTTATCTTGAACTTCTCCTTATATTCATTTGCAACTTCTAGGTCATGTTTAAGAATGACAATTTATCTTTCAAGATCTCTTTCATTGTCTCTGCTTTTTTGTAGATCAGACTTTAGATGGCCAGCTATACTATCTAATCTATAACATTCATCAATTCTTTCTTTTAGAGTATGATTCAAGTCTTCTTTAGCCTTCTTCCTTTGCTCAATTTCTTTGGTTAGCCTCATTGCCCTAGATTCCATCTCAATTTTTAGAACAGCAACTTCTTTTGACACCTTCTCACATTCCCTTGTCTTTTCTTCCAAAGCTTCATTCATTCCATTTTCTTCAGTTAAATTGGATAACTGCAAAAGTAGCTCCTTTTTCCTTTCCATGGAATTTTTTAATTTGTATTTTAACATTTCAATTGTATCATCAGTATCTTTAAGTTCACCTCTTAGATTACTAATTTATGCTTTAGACTGAACAAGATCTTCTAGGGCCAACTGAAGTTGATCTTTGAGTGAACCCATTAAAACTCCTTCCAAGATCTTTCATTAAGATGTTAGGCTTCTGAAAGGAACCTTTCTCTAATACCAATTGTTGGAATTAGTCCAGACAACTGAGAGTGGGGGGTGAATTAGTTGCCACACAATTTAAACTTTTCTGCCTTTAATCTTCTTTAACAACTTACAATCAAATAAACATTAAAGCATGAATCAATAAAACATGAGCATAAGCATAAATAACACACTTGACACCAAGATTTTTAGCGTGGAAACCCAGTTAAGGGAAAAACCACGGTGGGGGTTAACCCACAAAAATTAATACCCTGTTAAAAGTATTTTTACAAATGAGAATGCACATGCATTCGGGCTCACTGCCTAGAGTTCACTGCTCAAATAGAGGCTCACTTCCTACAAAGGATTACAAGAGAATAACAGAGATATTGAACTGATGAGAAGCATCTACAAATACATGAATTCAGTTTTGGTTAAGCACAAAACACTGATCTTACACATTTCATCTTCACTTTGCCCTGTTTACTGCTTTACCTTCATCTAAATCTTGGATCTCTACTCTTTTCAGCTTTACTCTATATTCACAACACACACACACCAAAATCATCCGAATCCATTAGCTATATATATTTGCATCCTAATCTTTAATTACTTTTCAGTCAGCTTCAAGAACACTTGGAACTTTATTGAATACTCTGCTCTGTCTGCTAGATCCATGCATAACTTGAGATGCAGACCAAAACTTACACTCACAAATCATTAGTTAGGTTGGCTACTATCATTGATCAACACAACTTGTCCAACCAAGAACTTCCATACATTCAGAATGAAGATCAATTACAAGGTCAGCCTATTCTTCTTCTGCCTATTCTGTCAAACTGTTAACCCGATACTCAGATGCTAATAACTATTGAGTCCTTCATTACCAGAGGCCAAAAATTTGGATTCAGATTATCCTAACAATGCTTATGACTCCCTTAGATCTGCAGCAAACTTTGATCTACTCCTAGGGAGATTTGGACCAAGATACTGGACCCTGTCACTCACTCTGTTCTTGACTTCCTGGACTTATACAAATCTTCAATCTGGTTTTTGGTATGGTAAATGTAATGCCTCACCATGCAACCCTAGAGATAAGCCAACTAAAGCAATAAAAAGGTGGATTTTTTTTTAAATAGAAGTAATGGTAACAAAATTTAACATAGTCAACATAGTCTAATACAACAAGTTAACTAACATTTCTAGGGATAACGTGACTACATTATTGAAATCAAGCAATATTCAACAATATACAAAACTCATTCAAAATATTTAATTACATGACTACAATACTAATTACTAACATAATCTAACTACAGCCATGGTTTGTTCTAAATCCAAATGCACCAAATGACTACACATACACACAATTTGTGATGCCTACCCAAGAAAATAACAATAATGAACTCAATAGGATGATAAGATATCAATTTACAAAATTTATCTTAGTAAATCAACATTCATCAAGAAAAGAGATGTAAGATACAAATGTTTCAATAAGTTTATACATTTATACACCTTTACCAATACTGCCAGATAGTCATCTATTCGCCAAATGGAAATATACCTCCTTAGCTTCAGAGTCTTGCATATCTTCTTAACATAATATCTTAGAACATCATTATCCATCATAAGATTCTATTACAAGACATAAATAAAATTATAAAACTAGAAATAACAATAGGAAGATCATTTATTTAATTAGGAATATATCCTCTACATTCTATCTATCCTACTTATCATTTGAATCATAACACTAGGATTCTATAACCATAACCAAGTTATTACTTACTAATCTCAATCCTATTTAAATGAAGATTACTTATACCTCAAAAGATAATACATTTATCTAAAAACTACAAGATATTTACAAATATCAAAGCTTCATATTACTTTATAAGTACTCAATCCCAAAATAAACTATAAAGTATAACCATGACACCTAAACAGAAGGTCAAGAAGAGAGCTCAATACAATACAAGTGAGTACTTAAACCAATATAAAGAAGAGTATCCCAATCTCAAAAATGGCCCTATATAGCACAAACATGGTATTTAAAAGCAACAAGAAAGATACTTAATAGTGAGCAACTAAACCAATATGCAATGGAGGCTTAACCCAATCCACATGTGGTCTAATCCAGTTCCAAAATGTTGTAATGCAAGGTCTAATGCAGTATAAACATAAGTACCTATGAACAGAGGAAGAAGAAAGGTTAATACAAATGTGACTTTCTCAAAACTATATGGGTTTAATCCAATCACCATACGGCCTGAGGCAATTCCTTTAATAGTATAATCATGTTATAAAGCTTTAAGAAGGCTTAATATTGATAAAAGTGAATACCCTAATCAACTTGATATGTAGGCCTAACTCATTTCCAAAATCAATCAACCACAAAGAAGACCTTCTACAACAGAAATATAATTTCCAAACCAATACAGGCGCTGAGGCAATTCAAAAGAAAAGTACAACTTTTACTTTGTTTCCCCAATGGTCACTCACATATTTTGAAACCGATGACCATGGGTTCTTATAAGAAATGTACAATTTCTAAGGCCTGGTGAGAGTGTCAAAAGAATTAGTTGGAAAAACACTTAAAAAAAATGTAATCAGAGGTTACAATATCTGCCACACTCTCAGCATCAGTCTCTCATAGTACAGAAACCCTTCTCTACTCACCATAACCTTATCATTAAAGGATCATGTTACCAGAATTTACTGATTTTTATCTCTGTGGATAACTGATACCAAACAAAGTTACATCACATAGAAATTGTATGCCTGCAACTTCATCTTAATAAGGATGTTAATCACACCCATACTACATGATCTAGATACTCTTATATGGGTTTAGAAAGCTATGAACAGAAAATAATTTAATACTAAGAGATTGTCAAATCATTTCTACTGTCTAAAAACTTTAACCACAACACAGATCCATCTAATAAAGAATTTTACAAAATAACATAAATAACATATAATAGCCCAACAATCAATACCAATCCATGCTCAAGGTATAAACATAGCTGCATTTTGGCTCTTGTTTAACTAGTCATACATGAGCATACACAGTTATTTCCATAATTATACTCACTCAATTACATGTACTATATAAATCGCATGTCTACTTTAGTCATATATGGGCAGTAATGGTCTTTTAACAAGTTATTGATCTAAAATACAACCCAACATGCATAAGACATGCAAAATCGTGAATATATGATTCAAACACAATCAAGAAAACCTAGTCTGACTCACATTGTGGATACAATCATGTTGGTGAAGGCTATCATGTGTGCATGAAATGAGAAACAACTGGAGAGGTTGGTTAGAAGGTCTCAGGCATAAATATACATGGTACCAAATTGCCACAGCTCAACTAAGAAACAATTCTACACCATCTATATGGATTCTTATAGGGAGATCAAACAATAGTTAGGAGAACTCATTAAGTCATCAAACACAGGTGTAGCTACAGTCTCATGACCTCATAAATTCAATGGATTTAGCTCTAGATAATGCTCTAGGGATCACATTCATTATGAATTTTCATGTGTTTCCTAAAATAAAATGACACTGCATAAATATCATTGTAATTCTAGAGTATGAACTCATTATGTATCATATAACATCATCATGCACTGGTATGAAGACATAAAGCACCATTGCTTCTGTTCATTATGTGCGATGGTTTAGATCTCCTGGAGCCCATCCTAAATGCCAAAGACATATATAAACAAGAGCCATGTCTCAGCTTCAGGATATAGGCAAACTTATCATATTGATACCCATAAATAATTCTAGCAAATGAATGACAACAGATCTGAGCCCAGATTCAAAAAGCTCATAAGAAAGGAAGGTTAATCCAAAATGCTAGAACAAACACATGGATATGATGCCTAGTAGCTTATGGAGCCCAAACATGATTTAATGTCTTAGTGGATCCAGTCTATATGCAGCCATAGTAAAACCAATTCAGTGGATCCAGTCTAATAAAAGTGCACCTTTCTCTTTTTACTCATCTGGATTGCTAGGGCTTATCAACAAATTGAGAGTTTAAGCTCACCCACCTACTACACTACTATGAAATTGTTAAACACTCTACTTTGCTCCAATCATTCCCATCATGATCTCTGATCCAGCTAATCAAGTTTCTTCATTTTTCGCCACTCTTGCTGCCTCCATCCTTTTTTTAAACTATTTCCCCCCCAACGCTAGAATATATTTACTGATCTACTATAAACATGTGGCGGAAGTAACATCCACTGTCTCAACATAACCGAATGGTAGTGGAAAAGGCTCGGGTCGACATGCATGCAAAAAGTGGAATTCCAAATAGGGCGAGTGAGAAGAGATGACTTTTTTAAGAGCGCGATGAATGCTGGCGCTAAAATTAGGAAGACCAAGTAAATTTATTGTAATAGAAAGATATACGTTACATGATAGCGACAACTGATGCTATTTATGCTTGCAAATAAAGATAAGGCATGGCATTTTCTTTTTTGAGATGCTTCAGTGCAAGATCTTCTTAAGAAAAATAAATGATAGCAGGATATGCACAAAGTGGATTTAGTCAAATCTGAAACATGAAGACTCGAAGGGAAAGATCCTAATAATGATGGACCTTCTATAGTTGCCACAGTCTTTTGAAAAGACCATTGTTTCCAAGGCATGAGTTTAACCATCTATAATTTTAGTGTGACATCCACCAGCCTCATCAAGCTAGGAAGCCATGAATTGAACTGGAATAGGAACAATTATTCTTGTAGAAAAATTTATCAAAATATAGCCAATCAACCAAATAGTAGCCATTAAAATCATTCCTAATTTGCAGACAAAAATATCCACTAATCCTGTCTGAAATGAAAGCAGCAAGGTAGAGCATGCATAGATATCAAAATAAACTTATATAAAAACTCCAAGCAAAGGTCCAAGCTGCCCTCAACATAAATGATACAAATTTGACCAAGTACATATTGTTGTAAGTTTACAACAATTATTGAAGAACATAAGCTAATAGATGGAGGTTTCATTATTGCTTTATGGATTTTCACAAGGAATTTGAGACGGTTCAAAGGCAACTTTTGTTCTAGAAAGAAAGAAAGTTGTAAACATGTCATAAGGAGATGTATCTCACAAATGCTATGCTTGCCAAATATGCCGAATATGCCACTCTCTATAAACCTACATTAATCCTATGATTTGTATTATGACTAATGCTGATCAATATATCATTTAGATGTTAGAAAACCTAGTGATTGTTATTGATGCATTTTCTTGGTAAACTGGTGTTTCATTCCAATATCAAAATCTGAGATCCATGTAAAGTATCAAATAAAAATAAATAATAAGTAAGCTTACTCTATATCAGACATGACACACTAAGAATAATAGAGGCAAATATTGCAAAACCCCCTAGATCCAGGCTCCGAAGGATATCATGGAAAGCATTCATTGTGTTCACTTAAACCTTTAAATATCCCTATTATTTTATCATCATCTCCAGTTCCAAAACCAACTACCTACATATCCTCGGTGAGAATGGAGAGGCACTACAGGCAAATTATGCAATGTGGATGTGAGTAGAGACTTAGTTGCCATTAATGACAACACTTATCATGCCTAGCAGTGTCTCTTGCCAACAATTAATCCATATGATTCAAATTCATACCCTTCATACATGGTATCTTGAGGATTTTTGGATAATGCATCTCTAACTTTCTTATAGAATTCGTCCCCTAAAGAATTCTTCTTTACTTGCTCTCGAAAGGTTGAATGAATGGTGGCCATTTCTGCAATATACCTTCTTTGACTGAGAGCATCAGCTACTCGATTCTCTTTTCCTTTTGTGAAGCTTATATCAAAATCATAATTTGATAATAACTCCAACCACCATCTTTGCCATGCATTAACGTTTGGTTGAGTAAATATGTACTTAAGTCCTTGATTATTTGACTTAAGTTCAAAGTGTTTGCCCATTAAATAATGTCTCCACTAGTAAGGCATGCATAATTGTAGCTAATTCTAAATCATGTGGAGCATAATTTAACTCATATAGCTGCAATGTTATGGACTCATGCTACAACCTATCTTTCTTGCATGAGCACACCACCGAGTCATTCACTTGATGCATCTGTTATGACTATAAAATGCCCTTATGAATTTGAAACTCTAAGAATTGGGGCAGAAGTCATCTTTTCTTTGAGAATAAAAATATATTCCTCACACTTTTCCATCCACTCAAACATTTTTCCTTTCCTCTAGAGTGTTGTAATAGGATTTACAATCTTAGAAAATTTTAGAACAAACTTTCTGTAATATCCAATGAATCCCATAAAACAACATACCTCAGGCAAATTTTTGGGTGCTGGCCACTCCATGATTGCTTTGATCTTCGAAGGATTTACAACAATACACTCAGTTGAAATAATGTCCCAAATATTGTACTTCTTTTTGGAAGAAAGCACACTTTGAAAATTTGACATATAACTTATGCTTTCTCAAACATTGCAGAACAATTCTTAAATGGTGAGCATACTCTTCTACATTCTTAGAGTATATCAAGATATCATCTAAGAAGACAAGGACAAACTTTTCTAAACAATCCCTAAAGACACTATTATCAAATTCATAAATGCCACAGGTGCATTGGTCAAACCAAAATGTAAGATTGTAAATTCGTAATGCCCATTTCTTGTCTTGAAAGCCATTTTATGAATATCTTCATCTTTGATCCTCAATTGATGGTATCCTTCCCTCAAATCAATCTTAGAAACATCTTTGGTCATTGCATTTAATCAAATAGATCATCATTATAGGGTAGAGGATATTTATTCTTTATCATTTTTTTGTTTAGCATACGACAATCTATACACAAATTCAAGGTTCCATACCTTTTCTTAACAAAAATTACTGGTGCTCCCTAGGGTGACACACTGGATCTAATTAATCCTTTAGCAAACAATTCTTATAATTGGGCTTTCAGTTCCATCAATTATGTAGTTGTCATATGATAGGGTGCCTTGGATACTGGTTCAAAACATGATATAATGTCTATAGAGAAATCAAAGGCTCTCTTAGGTGGTAAACCCAACAACTCATCAGGAAATACATCCCGAAACTCATAAAGAAAAGGGTAATCCTGAATAGATGGTTCCTTCATTTCTTCAACTTGATCCATCTTGAATATAAATAGTTGACATCCTTTCCCCTTTGCTCTTTTGAGCTACATTTATGATATTTCCTTGATTTTGATCTCATGTTTAACACCTTGAATTAAAACTAGATTTCCTAAGTCATTCAAACATTCTACTATTTTGTCAAAAAAATCTACCTTGGCTCTATGGCGGCAGAACCAATTCATTCCTAGAATAAAATCATAGGATCCCAAAGGAGCTGCATACAGGTTACATCTATTGAGGATGAGGGTAATCTTATTTCAGCTTCAAACAGTCACTGCTCTACCTAAGCTCTTGACTGATTTGCATATTCAACAGACCAAGATTTTGCCATATAACTAGCTCATCTAGGAATTTTACTTAGTAGTCTAGGTGTTATAAAAATTTCAGTAGAAACAATATCAATTAAAATAGAAATGGTATTATGAACAAAATACCTATAGTTTCAATTGGTGTGATCTGATACTTAGCTTGACAATTGTCCAGGGTTGCATGAATCCTTTGTTGAAAAGCTATTTGTTGATAAGGTAGAGAGTAATTCTAGAATTGGTTTCCTTGCCCCTTATTTGGACATTGGTTTGCATAACGATTGCCTCCATAATTAAAACATCCACCAGGAGGTCCTTTCTTTTTTGGAGTACGGTCATTCTTATTCATGTTTTTCTTTTTATTTTCATTATTTTTCTTTCCACTCCAACATTCATTTCTGTTATTCTTAGATCCTTTTCCACTGGACTTGGGCTTAGAATCCTAGTTCCATTTCTTTTTCTTGAATGATGGTGAAGATTTGGACCATCCAAACTTGTTTCGAGACTTATCTTGATAAACTGAAATGGACTTTAGTTTCTTTTCTTGTTTGATTACATTCTCAAACACTTGAGCCATAGTTGTTGAACCATGTATATTCACTTCTCCACCAATCCGTGCATTCAAGCTCATGATAAATTTTCTTATACAAAATGTTTATCTTTCTAGTATTGAGGCACATACTTCAATAATCTTGTAAACTTCTCCCAATACTCAGTTACTATCATATCACCCTAACACAAGTTCTAAAAATCAACTAATTTTTGATCGAATTATAATTGAGGCAACCATATTTGCCTACAAATTTCCACAAACTGATCCCATGTCACTCTCAAGGAACTCAATCCTAACTCCATTTTCTTGTTCATCCACCAAGTAGATGCTTCACCAGTCAATTGGTATGCTCCCCATACAACCTTGGTTATTTTAGAATAATTTCTTATATCGAAATACTTTTCTAATCAATGCGCCATGCTTCTTCTCCATCACCCAATATAGTGCCATCAAATTTCTATGGGGTTATTTTCTTCATACCCTTGTCCAATTCATTGGTCAACTAAATTCTTGCATCTACTTGTCTTAAAGGTTCCTCCTGATTTTTAGGGTTTTCTTCAGATTCACCTTGTCCTTCATGGACACTATTCTATTGTTCATGTTCTTCACTTTCTTCTTGGTTGTTAGCCCCTCTAACCTCTTTCTTTAAAGCTCATAACCTTTCCTTAGTTTCATTTAAAATGGAAATAATTTGGTCCAACTTAGCTGCAGGATCCTCCCCAGATGGACTTGAACCATTTTGACTACCTCTAGGATTCATTCTCATTTGAACCATAGTGCACCTAGTAAGTCATTGTGGTTTATTAGTTCTAGGTTTTTGATGTACTAGAATGTGAAAATTTAAATTATAAAATAATACAACTTCAAAGCATACATCAAAGCTAGAAATTCAAGAATTCCACATAAAAGATCAACACACTCAATCATCAAGACCAAAATACTTTTATTCATATTAGTGGATTTTGTAAATCCTTATTTAAATAAGGCTTTCTTAGTGATTATAAATCACTTTCAGACAAAGGAATCTCCTCAGGTTCTTCCTCTCCATCAGAATCTAGAAAAACAAACTTAGAGGAGGGATGTACACGTAGGTACTCCCCTATCACCTCTTTTCTTAGCACTGGTACATTTTACCCACACCCAAAAGGCATGTCACAATTCATCGAAGGTTTACTTGGCTTAATCTCAAAGGTAATTATCTCAGTAGTTGGAGGTTTCAAATGTTTTTCCTTTTCTAGCATAATTCATTCAAGGGTAGTAGCAAGTGTTTTTGAGTTGGAGAGCTAGGCTTCTCCTTCATAACTCAAATTTATTTTAGTTTTATCCTTGGTTTGGGGTCATTTAGATTTCTTGGTCTTTCTACTCTTTTTCTTCATTTTTTACCTTCCCATTTATATGTTCAAAGAACATCACAAGGTTAGGTTTGCTAAACACAATGTTATCTATACTTAACAATTTCTTATATGCAAGCTCATAGGCCCGAGTGTTCAAAATGTGCTCTAATACCATGTGTAATGAAAACCTATCCGTTATATCAAAACATACTAAAATTTTCCAACACAAAACATCATACATGTTCTTTGAAAATAAAGCTCATGTAAAACATTTTTACAACAATGTGAATCAAATAGCATTTTTTTATTGTCACAAAACACATATAAGAATGGATAAACTAACATTATCTCAAATACATAATACATGCTTGCATCATCATCTTGATGCTATGATTACAATTTTGCCAAATAATAATAATGATACATATAATTCCACTAGATTATGAATTATATCTCTGAGTAATCAAGTCTTCAACATATTCAACTGCAAGAGGGAGAGCATCCCCTGAGTGATTTACCTCCAACAAAAGACCAGTGATCCCCCACACACATTCCATTTGGAAGTGGCCTTACCCTTCACAAGGAAAGTGGACTATGGAAATCAATAATATCCATCATGCCTTATGAGAACTAGTGTTGTGTCAATTTACAAATAATCATTTATATAACTTCTAGAATCCCTCTAGCTGAGTATAACTAGTCTAACTGTTTTGTAAAGAAAAGAAAGACATTGTGAACTGACAATGCAAGTAGTGATTTTGCATTAATTTGGCCAAAGATTTAATAATTCATACACATTCCTAAGCGAATATGTGTGTCATATGTTCACACACTTCTATCACAAACTGGTTATCCTCTATCATTATATCATATTAAAAATATACTATAATAGTATAAACTTTCATTAATAGCATATTATATTAATCAATTTAATTTCTATCCTAGGCTTGGCTAGATGAATTGGTAAGTTATCCCAACTACAATCTCAACTAGTCAAGATAAAGGTAGAACATTTAATAAATCAAATTTAAATAGACATTATCAATAATTCTGCTATGCAAAACTTGCAATCTCAGCTTGATGCCCAATTGGAAATCTTTCATAATAGCAGAAACTTATGTTATCAAGAATCAAATACAGGAACATTATCTTGCTCTGTGAGATTAACATTTGTATCAAATAATCATATAAGTCTACAACTGACTAGCAATATTATGCCAACTAAAAATTGAGTAAGAAATCTCTACTGTAATTCCTCTTATTGATATAAATGAATCTCCTTTATATTGCAAGTATAATCAATTTTGAATAAACATAAACATACTCTACTCCTTAAGCCTATTTGAGTTTCTATAAACAAATATGTCCTCTCTCATGAGTTACAAAGGTCTATATATATATATGTATGTGTTCCACTTGTGTGTGTATATATATATACAAATAAACTATTTCTATATATATATATAATGTTTCCCAAGGAAATCTATAACATTTGATATTATAAAAATCATATAATGCCAACCTTTATTAGGCAATGATATTCATAAATAATTATCACCGTGACTCATAATGAATCACACCAAAATAATTAATTTTGTTGAACTTGGTGATAATCTTAGTGAAATCTAATATATTAAATGAAATACATATATAAATCTATGTCAAATCAATGTTAACAAAAAAAATAGAGATTCACAAAGAGTGGATTTACCACTGCTGTTTGTTAATAGAGAATCTCATTGCCATTTATAGAAATCCTCAATGAATTTGAGAGGGAAGTATCATTATCATATGATACATCCTGACCTATAATGGTCATACACATCGAGTAATAGTTCTCATTAAAATTTCTAGACTAATAATAGTCAAAGAAACATAAACCCTAGTCTTATATAAATATAAATCCATACTAAAACATCAAACCCAACACTGTCAAGCCATTATTTATGATATGAAAATGGTGGTCCAATACTAGCACTGTCGAACCAAATTTCATCATGTATTGAAAACTGAGAAAACTACAACATAGTCAGGGCTATGGTTTAGGTATTGAAGTTGTAACAATTTAACTCAATCGAATTCATAGTTTCCTGTATTGAATTGCGACAAACAAAACTCTATTCAAGCCATGGTTCCATGAAATAAATAGAGACACATTCATCATAATGGAGACCATATTTAATCACTCAACTAGGATAGGGTTTATACCATTGGGTTCAATTTAAAGCCTTTTTATAGATGACAAGGTTAGTATAGTCAAGGCTCTAAACAAACACATATACTGTGATAAAAATTTAATATAGTCAAGCCACATATATATATACAAACAAACTATGATAGGGACTTAACACAGTTGAACCACTTTGATATAATCAAACTGTCATAAAAACAACACACAGTCAGGTCACATTTTATAGCCACATTTTATACATTCAAACTATGATAAAAATTATGCATAATTGACCACATTTTATACACTCACACTATATTAAAGACTACACTCAGCCAAGCTATAGTTTATATAAATATTTCAATTTAAAATAAAATTATAAATATTGCTGAAGGGTTTTAAACATAGCTAACTTTGGTAAGAATAATAAACCCTTATTAACCTTGATAAATAGAATAATATGTGCAATATTCAAATCTCTTCACATAAGAAAATATTCGCAGCCATGTAAACTCTATGGCAAACTCAATGATAAACTTTTTTATGGAGTAAAAAGTGTCCACATGTCTTTTTACCTCCTTGTTTAGCTCCTAGGTCCCTGTGATTACATTATACATTATCTCGACAAAAAATTACTCGACACTAATGTAAAATTGGAATATGGGCCCCCTCATTTACCTTACCCCTGACCCAAAAAGGGTTGATGGACCTGGGCGGTACCACCTGTGTCCCCCTTTTTAGGTTAGGGATAATTTAAAGGCATGTTGGCTTGGGAGCTTTCAAAAGGTTTTCCTTGTCTACTCTTTTGGTTTTAATTCACAATTATGAGTGAGAAAGCATATATAAGTGTGTTTTGGAGTTCATTTGTAACCTAGATGGAGATAGGTAACTTGAGATAGTGAAGGGAAGCAAGCAAGAGTAGTCATTATGATTCTAGAGAAGATTTATGTGTTGTTATTGTGTGTTTGTTGCAGACATGGAGCTATCATCTATCCTCCTTAGGATTTGAAAGACCATCATTTTAAGGGATCATCACATAGGTGATATCATTGTTTGTTTATCATCAATTGAATCATCTCATTATCATTGTTTTCATCCTTTGCCCCCACGAGGGAACACACTCTTTATCAATCAACGGTGTTGGGAAGCTTGAATGCTATCCTAGGATTTGACCGAGGCAAGTCCCTAAACACCATAACCCAGAAACCCCTTCTTTTCTTGTTGTGTGCAAGTTATAGGAGCGAGATCTAGAAAATATAGAGCTACAAGAAGACTGTGTGAAGATCAGGGTTTCGGGATCTAGAAATAGTTTTAGAGAATTCACTCACCAAGGACTTGGGCGGTACCACCCATGTCCTCCTAACATTTTTGATATCATATTTGGCATCGGGGTAACATTTACAACAAATTTCCAATTTGCACCTCCAACAAATTCTTCCAGTCAAGACTTGGGCAGTCCCACCTTGGTCCTCTGACACCTCTACTTTCTGGAGATAGGTTTTATCATCTCCCTGATCATCCTTGTGCAATTATTTCTAGATTACTGTTGTATTTATTCCATTATAATATGATCATTGTATCTAACTAGGGTTTCATGCATTGTTAACCTAGCATTTGATAAAAAGGCTAAATTAAATCTGATCAATCTATACCAAAACCTGAGTACAAGATCAACAATTGAGTCCACCTTCATTTGGTTGTGATTTGACTTGATTTTGTCCTTGAATGTTATATGGAAAAGGGTTTGATCTAGCGTGCATCATAGTTGTCATCATTCACCTTTTTCATACTTAACATTTTTATCAAACGCTTTTCCATATAACAAACTTAATCAACAATTCATTACTTTTTAAAGTAAATCAATGAAAACATACCAATTCACAGTTACTCCTTTCACTATCGACTTGCAGAAATCCTTGATTCTCCACCTCTTTTACCATATCTCTTTGTTTCCTAAGGAGTTCCACAAATTACTCCACAAATGAACTAGATTCCCTCCTGAAATCTCTACTACTCTACCCGTTATCCTCTCCATAAACTGAAACAATTTTGCCATGAAAGATGTGCGATGGAGTGTTAAACTCCACTTCCATGCATGGTACATTTTCAATTAATGCATTGAATGCATTTTCAACGGCTCCTTAACTCCACATCATGGAGATAGTTGAACTTCAAGGATTTTCAAAATTCAAATCCTTTATAAACAAAAAACTATGAATAATATTATATGAATACATACATACATACATACATACATACATACATACATATATATATAATATAAAAATTGCTCTTTGGAAGAAAAGATAAATCACTCAAATGGTGATTGGAGAAAACTTCTTGATTAAATTCTCAAGAGACAATATAATACTACACACTATGCAAAGATAAGCAATCAAAACTCATTTGACACAACTAAGATAAATCAACAACCAAATACAAAGAGGTAAATAAGACAATGAATCGACCTCAACGTTCATCACACAAAAGATGTACGAAACATTATATTAAACATGACACACATCAAACAAGACTTATTAAGTAAAATGACTACAATATCATACCAATGACAATGCTATTATGTAGTGCAACTACATTCTATCAACATCATATAGTATTCAATCTCATACAAATCAAATCAATATGTGTGTGTGAGTTCTCATAGGCATGTTGTCTCATCCATTTCCTGATCCATTTCCCTCTCTTTGGCGATACTCTCCCTCCTCATCTGGAAGGGGAAAAACTATTTTCGTACATCCACCTCATTAAAAATTATAGTAGTTAGTCCATTAACCACATTAGTTATAACATGAAGTAAATATTTTAATCAACAATATTCATAAAGATATTCCATTATCCATACTGGAAAACATGTCAAATTCAACATATCATTAATCAAAGTAAATTATCTCATCAAATTCATCCATTAAATACAACTTGTTAATCATAATTCAAAATGCATAATCAAGCATCTAACTAATAATTAGTTGAAAATAACATAATTTAGTTGTTAAAAAATGGGGTGTGACATTATTAAAGTTTCAAGTTATTTGAAAATTTTGAAAAGAATCTTAAATATGAGTTTTAAGGCTTTAAATGATTGAATTTGGGTCTAAAAAATTGTTGAAATTTGCTTCAGAAATGTCAAGGTCGTAGATCTATTAGAACTCTTCAATTTAAAGAAAGGTGTTAATTGGGCACCTGAATGAAAAGTTATGGCTTCTAGAATTTATGTTCCTATATTAGATATTTTCAGCGATGTTTTCAAATGCCCATAAAAGAAAAATAAAATGAGGGAGCCAAAATTTGAAGATTTTTCAAAGGTGGGAAAAGGACAACTAGACTAGTTTGGGTGCCCAAATTTTTGGGTTGGATATAAATTGTAGATATTTTAATTTTAAAGGAAGAGAGTGGAAAAAAGAGGGATTTTTGGAGAGAATTTTTTTTGTATGAAATACTCTAAATAATCTTTTTTTCATTGTAATGGATGTTTAAATTTGTTGCAGCATGAATATTGTAATGAATTTACTTTGAAAAAAAGATATGAGTGAGCTTTTTAATTTGATTGTATCCATAGTGTTGCATGTTCTTGAAAAATAGTGTTGATGGCCAAATTGACACATGCAACACAAGTAGAGTGAAAATCACCTTACCTCTTCTGAAAAGATAACCGATTTTAGGATCAATCACCTTTAAGGTCTTGGGAGTTGGTTCACAACTATACTATGCAAATTTAATGGTCAATATGGTCCATTTATTCAAAGGCCCTGGTATGAGTTAAGGATTGTTTCTTATCTAAATTCTACTCATTGATGTGTAATAAAAACAAAAGATGTTAGGGTTATGCAATAAACATGGTGAACATTGTCAAACAAGTAATGCTATGACCAGTCTAAAACCCTATCATTCACATCACAAGTGCAAGATTCGAAGGAATATTGATGAAGAATAGAAATAAATACATACATATACTATATTACACATGCAAGTTATACATATTAGATCCACAACTCATTCACATAAGATTTATTATTAAACATTCAATTATTTGATCAAGCAATCAATTATTTAGAGAAAGTTTAGGCACTCCACCATGCATGAGCAAACAAAATTAAAGAAGTTTGGAACTATTTCATTGAATTTGATAACTTTGCTACAATTTGAGAAAGATGCTACACTGAAACTTGGTTCTCTCTTTCAAAATGTCTCTCTCTAACTACTAAATTTTAAAAAAGCAAACCCGTGTCTACAACTTTGAAAACTCTAACCAAAATAAATATAATGGGATCCCTTTACAATATAGGCATGGGCCTTTTATGGGACAAAATAAACATTGACGCCCAAGTTCAAACTAAAGTTGATGATTCTAGAGACATTCATGCAACAATTTTTGGTTTATTTATTTTCATGTAGACTAGAAGAACTGGAAGAACACTTTTCTTATTTTGGACCAAACTTATGCAAATATCCTAATGAATACATGCAGAATATACACTCACTCAAAATTGGGAGACACTTTACAATTGTAGTGGAGCCCTTTTATAACACATTAAAAGAATAAATTAAATTGAATTCAAACACAATATTTGTCTTTCTAAAAATAGAAATGAAGTTTCTAATTCAGAATTTTCATATTAGAAGTGTCCTTAGCGCTCTGTCTTCACTTGTATTCTTCAAAAGCTGTTAGACACTTGTTCAACCGGTCCTCATCAGGTCCATCTAGTCAATTCAATCTAAACTTGGAGTTTTCAAAATCCTCTTGTGCATATATTCTTTTTATGTTTCCATCATCTGGATATAGTTTTCTATAACCTTGAAGTTGGTTTTGGTATCTAAACATTGATCTAGAGTGGTATTATCAAAGTCTACAACTTGATTTAATTCATTTTCCATCTTCTTTCAAGGCTTTCTTAATGACTTCTACTATGTTAAGCCTCTTCCCTTCTTGTCACACCAATTCTAGACTAATGACATGAGCCACAAAATCCTCAAAATTGCCCATGGCTTGATATACTTCTTTTTGTGCTTGCAAGACCTTTAGTTTATGTTTAATTATTACATCATTTTTTAGGCTATTACACTGATACATTTCTTTACAAAGTCTAGCTCCTCGTCTTGTAAAATGCCTTTAATCTTCAATTCTGATAGGCTCAATTTGTCCAAGGATTGCAACTCTGGGAGATTTTGTTTATACATATCTTCTTTATTCCTCAAGCCTTGCATAAATGAATCTCTCTCCTTTTCTACTTGAAAATACCGTTGATGCAATTGACATCCTTGGTCCAAGATTTTATTATCTTCCTTCAAAAACATAGAAATCCAATTGCAATTGCATTCAACCTCTTCTTCATAGTATGCAAGGAATCTTCCTCCTATTTGGTTATCAAAATTGGAGCATTGGAATGAAGAGTGTCCTACAGTAGCAAAGGAGTAATGAACTCTTTATTAAATACCGTCAATTGTTCTAATTTCTCTTTCAATTTCTCTTTGGCCTATTTTTTTTTGCATTCTAGTGATCACTATATCTACTTCTAACCCCAAAGAAGTAATTTTTGACTCCCTTATCTGTTTACCCAAATTGATCCTAGATATCTAATAATCTATAGAGGTGAGATCTCTATCATCATTCTCCACCATGAGTGTGACTATCTTTTCTATATTTTGTTCCAATTCATTGATCCTTATGGTTAAAAGGGTTCTAAGTTTCTTTAGAGTCCTACCTCTTTCTACCTAAACTGTGATGGCCTACATATCTAGTGGTTTAACAACTACTTTTTGCCTCTTTTCTAAATTCCACTTGAGACAAGTGGGTATAGAAGGATTTATTTGGGAATCTTGATCAATTTGTTCTGATAATTCCTTTTCTTTATGCTGTTCATTTTGATCAAGAACTTCCTCATTTTAAATTTCTTTCTCAATATGATCTTCTTGTTGGGGTGTCTCCTTCAGAATCTCTTCTTCTTCAGCAACACTTGGAAAAGGTTTCCCTATATGTTTAATATCTTTATAAATTTCCTTTTTAAGATTATCTTTATCTTCTCCACTCAAGACCTCCTTAGCTTTATCTTCTACAAATATTTGTTCTTCCTATTGCTGGTGTTCTATAAGAATATGTCTTGGCATGTCCATTTCAGATTGACCTTTGTATTTCTCTTCTTGTGAATATTCTTGACCTATTAATGTCTCTTTATGGCTATCCAATTGAGATTCTTCTACATTAGTAGACATACCTTTAAGTTCTTCCAGGTGTACTTTCCTTTGTTGAACTTGGTCATCTCCTTCAAATGTTACCTTTACATTCTCATGTTCAAATATTTCTTCAACTTCCATTTTCTTAGGAGGAGAGGGAGCAACATGAGATTAAGGGGAGTCTTTTGTTATTTCTATGATAAGAGAGATCAGGGGAGTTTGCAAAATTTGTGAACTCCTTTTTACAACTATTCATCCACTCCTTTTGTATTTTTCTCAACTTCTTGTTGAGCTTTGTTATCCACTTCTATCTATGCTTGTGGAGGAGGTGGAGTAGTACTTACAAGATGAATGGGAGAGGGTGTCCTCTCTAGAGACAAGACTAATTTACTTTCTTCTTCTATGGGTCCTTGATTGTTTGTCTCTTGTATTGATGTAGGGTCAGAGAGTTATCCAAGTGAAAATTGAGTAGGAAGAATTTGCCTTATAGGGGTAACCCTTAGCCCTACTACTACTCATGCACTAGCTGCATCATATGTGATTTTGGCCATTAATAAGGATTCTTGTAGTTATTCTTGGGTCACATCACCTTTGGCTCTCCTCATGTTCTTCTTTCTTGTATCCTTTTTGCTCTTCTTGTATACCTCGGGTCCAAAGGAAGGTTATTCTTCTTATTTCCTCTTCTTGTCTCTTTTCTCCTTTCCTTTACCAAGCTATACAATATTGGAGTCTAACTAGGAAAAACTGAGATCTAACACCCCTTTTCTTATAGATTTGATAGATAAACCCCACCTTCAATAACCAATTTATGCTTGGAATTGAATCATTATCCAACCTTTGTAGGTCATGTACAGGGTTAAGGATTTGATCATGATTAGAAAGTTATGGAGGGATATCCTCCCTAATCTTGAAATATTTCATTTAAAAAATAGTAAATCTATAATAAAATTTCTTTCTAACTTTAGAGTCATCCTTACAATTTTCCCAGAAATCCTCTAGTGTTGGATCATGATCATGGATAGATCCCAATAGTTTCTTGATTCTGCCACTTGGATAAAAATTGGGCCTCGAGTAATAAGGCTCAAAATTCATTGACGATAACTCTTCATTGGAGGCTTTAGTAGAAGTAATATTTGAACATGAATAAAACCCTAAATCAAATGGAAATTGTACTCCTGGATTATGCTTATCTTGTAATTTAAAATGCACCTTAATCATCTTCTTAGAGAATTCTAACAATATCCTTATCACTATAATGTCTAGGCAATAGATAAGGGGATCTAGAAAAGGAAGCTACTTTAATGTAGGTTAACCTCATAAATTGGATAAATCATTGTCCCGATCCTTCAATCAGTGCCATTTCTTCTATAGACATCCTTGCATTCATATCTCCTATCAACCTTCTAATGTTTAGATATAAGAAAGAATCATTAACCCTTTTGAAATGTTTGGCAACTTCCTTGAGCTTCAATTGGGATAGAAGTCCCATATCCTATTCTGACCTAGTGCCTCTCTCATAACTCCTCTTGTTTCCAATCTAGGGAAATGGCTTGTTTTGTAAGAAGATATACTACGTAAGAAGTCAAAGAGAACTTTTTGTCATTCATTATAGAGGTAAGATGGGCATGCAATATATCACTTACCAATTGAGCTCAATCAAAGAATTGTTGAAATTTCAAGATCACATTGATAAACTAGAACATCTAATGTTGATAGATACTTGAGTCTACTTTCCTGAGTACTTTATTCAATAATGTGATCATGTCCTCTATCTTAGCTTGGAAATTTGACCTAGTCAGATTCTTTGGAATCTTAGTGATTGAATTCCTCTTTTTTGTTGAGCCAATATCTATTGAAGTGCCTTGTGTTGTCCACCTAATGATCTTCAAAAGTACTTTGGGACTCTTCCTCCATTAATCTCACCAACTCTACATGTTGGGGAAGGTCAAAGTTTAACCTAATCATGGTTGGAGTTATGTCGAAGATGGTATTACCTTGTGTGTCATAGGCCTTCCTATCCCCTACATGGTAAGCTTGAGCACATGCTAGGATTAGTTTTGGACATTGTAAAACTGGAGGGAATTTTACCACATTTGCTAATCCTGACCCTGCTAGGATCATTTCTCTTGATGTGGGTGCATCTCCAAACACATCTTGATGAAACTAGTCTAGACTCACATGCCCAAGATATGTGTCTATTATTATTTATATTATAGAAGTGATCTTGGATGATTTGAGGACTCCTTGGAACTCATACTTCATGGTTGTTGGCAAATTGTCTAGCTTATCAATTATTTATCAATACCTACAATGTCAAAAAGATCCATCATTAGTCCTTTTATAGAATTAAAACTATTAAGTTTGTCAAATTTTAAGTGTTTTGGTGCATTGCAGGCTTTCAGGTTCTGGGAGGATAATGGAACTTAGAACCTAGTGCTCAAGTGCAAGGAAACCCTGGGATTCTGGAGTCCAACAAAGTAATTTAGAATTATATTGTGAGATATAGGATCTCAGAGGGACATGGACTTTTGAAATTTGATCTCTATAATGGCGGGCTTCAAGAATCTAAGAGAACTTTCAACCTAAGGATCTATACTCGGGAACTGAGAAATCAAAGGAATCTAGAACTTGGACACTATAGTGATGGGGCTTGAGGATTTGAGAGAACATCAGACATAAGAACCTAGTACAAAAGTCCTGTAGAGCCCCAAAAGTTGGAATAAAATATTTTAAAATTAAGGAGTGGGGAATCAAAAGAGCGGGGAACCTAAGGATCTCTAGACAAATCTAATGTTCCAATTAAAACTTAGATTCTTATAGGGACTAAGAGCTATAGGGATTGGGAACTTAGGAGGACTTAGCACATCTAGATCAGCTTCTTGAGTGTAGAGAAACCCCAAAACTCTAGATTTCAAAGATTTTACTCATTATAAGGCAGGATTTCAGGTTTTAGAAGGATCTAAGGACCTGGAATAATTTAAAAGATGCTAGATCCCAAGGAAAACCTGGATAATGATTTTGAAAAAGAAAAAAGACCTCAATTCTAAGGGAAATAACTCTAATTTGACAAGGACCCCATTTTATTTCTCTAACTCCAAAATCTAACCCTAAACTATAAACCCTAAGTAAAAACCTAACAATCCAGGGCTGGGATTCAAAACAATATCTCGACAGAAAATTAGACAAGAACAATAAGAAAAAAAGAAGAGAAAACTAAAGAAAAACAAAGATTCAAACAAAATTCAACAATCAAGGAACAAAAACAAAAGAAAAACAAAAAACCAACTTGACAAAACACGAAGGAGAAAGTGCAGAAAAAAACTAGTTCCACGTCATTCACAATCCATGACACTTAAATTCTCTTGAGAATCACACAAATCCATGGAAAATCCAAGTCTTTAGTATAGGGCTAGTTTCAAGGATCGCTATAAGCTTAGAAATTTGAAATCTCGTAAGCAAAGTGTGAAATGGGAGGAAAAAATGAATTTATTGGGGTGTATTAACTCCATACATGCAACATTAATGTTTATCCAGTATCATAGGAACTGGGAATCTGAAATGAACTTGGACCTTGGAACCAAGTTTGGAAGTTCTCTAGTTTCTCAAATTTTATGAAAGTTTGTGAAGAAAAAATAGAAGTAAAATAAACAAAGTGGGAAGTAAGAAAAGATTGGGACTTGGAACAAAGTTCCAAAGTATGTGAAAACCCTAAATGTTTGAACTTCTGGGAAAAGATGTGGAACAAGAACTTTAACAGGATCCGGGACCCCAGGGGTTTTGAAAACCCTAAAACTTTCAAAAAAAGATTCAAAATAAAGGGAAACGGCCCAAAATTCAAATCAATCATAAAAATCAAAGACCTGAATAAATAAAAAGAAGGAAAAGTAAAATATAAAAGAAAAAATGAAGAAATAAGAAAAAAAGGATAAAAAGAAATAAGGGACCCCATTCACTAAGTAGGAAGGATGGGTTGTGTATGCAAGGCATTGTTAGCGTAGCATTTAATATTACATTGTTTAATAAATAAACAACTGCTTAGTTTAGACAACGATTAAGTCAGTTATGCAGTTATAGTTATCCCAACTATATTTCTCTTGTATAAATTATTTTATAGTTCATCAAATAATTGATTCAAGCATTTACCTTTCTCATTTTGGTATCAAAGCCACCAAAATCCACCTGGATGTCAATTGTTCCAGTCAATGCCAGGAGTGTTGCAAGCAACCATGAAGACAAACAATCATTAAGAGGCCAAGATGAAGCCTTAGAGAGCACTGAATTCTACTTTTCTCTACTAGACACTTGCCAAAACACCAATAATCTATAATTGGATGAATTGCTTTGGAAATGGCTACTAGAGTACTTGTTTGATATGCAGTGCAAATCAAAGAAGATCTATGCCAATCTTGAGGAAAGTTACAATGCAGATGATGAACGTGAGGTAGAACACCCACACAAGTGTCTGTGTCTCACTGCATGAGCATACTGAGCTCATCTCCAAGATTTTCTTCATCTGTGAAAGGGCATGTATTTAAAATAAAATTAATATAATAAATCTTTTTGTGGAATAATTTTTTCTGTGGTGTCATCATGTTAGTGCCAAAGTTGCTCCTTTTGGATTCCCAACTCCTAAAAGGACCCAACTATGCAGTGTGGAAGATGAAGGTGCACATGATTCTCCAATTTGAAGAGCTATGGTAGATTGTTACTGGTATAGTGCCACATCCAACTAGTGCTAATGAGTAGACAAAGTATGATAAGGCCAATGCAAAAGCCTTGATGTTGATCACACTCAACATCTTTGACGAAATTCAACCACACGTTTGGGATCTAACAATGTCAAAGGTGGCCTAGGACACTCTGTACACCATATACAAGGTGAAGAACTAGATATAGATCCTCCATCTCTAGTCAAAGCTTCATAAACTCAGTATGAAAGATGGCATGAAAGTAAAGGAGTTCTTGCATCAAGTGTCAAGACTATGAACAAAACTTGTAGCACTCAAAAAGAAGGTGGAGGACAAATTGCTGGTCTCGGTCACTTTGAGAGCTCTTCCTTCCCAGTTTCATACTTTTGTCATGATACTAAACATCACAAAGTAGGTGGTGTCGTTTGAAGAACTGGTGAATTTGCTCTAGTAGGAAGAAGCCATCCAATTAGTGTAGGATGAGTTTGAAGACAAAGCACTGATCTCGAGATAATAGTGTGGTCAAAAGTTTTGAAAGGGATCACCACAAAAGTAGCTACAGAAGCAACAACAACAATAGCTGAAGTCTCAAAAGGTGAATCGATGGTGTCACATCTACACTACAAACACGCATGACATTGATAGTTGTTGGTTTAATGACTTGAATCAAGGTAATTCTAGTAAAGAAGGCACACTTAGTCATAGTGATTCTCATCAATCAAAATGACATCCTCACTAAAGGAAGCATAGAGGACATGTCATGGCCCAACAAGATGATGCATTTGATTAGAATATACTGAAACCAACTAATTGCAATGCCAACTATAATGTTTTTCTTGTCTCCCAAACCTTGCAACCAATGAGGAATGTTTGGTTGATTGACTCGAGCGCTAGAAAGCATATGACAGGAAATAGAGAGCTAATTGATTCACTGACTGATCAAACCACTGGAGATCAGGTTTAGATCATAGACAATAAGGAGTATGTTACAGAAGGAATTGGAAATATCACCATTCCTCTTGGGACAAGAAACTATACCCTCACAAAGGTGCTCTATGTTCTTGGCTTGATAATGAATCTCTTGTTTACAAGTTATCTTTTGAATCATCTGCTTAAGGTGGAGTTCCAAGTCTAAGAAGGCATCAAATCTTGTTTGATCTCATGAGAAGGTACAATAATTGCTAGATCTTTTATGAAGGATCATTTATTTGTACTCTATGCAATCTCATCCTCTGTAGTTTCTCTATCTGCCTCTACGATTGAATCTACTGCTCTCTGGAATTATTGACATGGGAACCTTTCTGCTTGCTCCCTGTATTAGCTCAATTCTAAGAAGATGGTCTGAAGACTTCCTCAACTTTCCCATTCTTTACCTATATTTCCTGGATGTCTTTTCGGAAAAAAATATCGAGATCTATTTGAGTTGATTGCCTTCCATGCCAAGGAACATCTTGAGTTTGTGCATACCAATATGTGTAGACCTTTGCCTACTTCCTTTCAAGGATTCTAGTACTTCCAATTATTGGTGGATGACTTCTCTCACGAGACATGGGTGTTCTTTCTCAAGAAGAGTGAATCCTTTGCAAACTTTTAGGACTTTTACTAGCGTGTTGTACAGTAGATAGGACGACCTCTTCTCCTCCTCCACTTAGAGCGAGGGGGAATTCACATAAAAAATTTATTGGCATTCCTAAAGCATTATGAAATTAAACAACACTTGACCACCCCCTATATGACCTAGAAAAATGGAATTGTAGAATTTGTAACCAGACCATCATGGAGATGGTGCATTGCATGCTTTCCACAATTGAGTCAGAGGATTGACTTTGGGTGGAAGTAGTCCAAACATATGTGTATCTTCTCAACATGGCACCTACAAAGATATTGCAAGAAAAGACACCAGAAGAGGTCTGGAGTGGTCATAAGCCTTTAATCTCCCATATTAGAGTATTTGGTTGTATAGAATATATGCTTGTCCCAGCTAAAAAGAGGAAGAAGATCAGTCCCAAGACACTCCAATGTATCTTTTTGGGGTACAGTACTACCTCAAAAGCATATCATCTCTTGGATCCTGAGACATAGAAGATTTATGAGAGTCGAGACATGGTATGTGATGAGTCATCATTTGACTCATTAACACACAAAGGAGAGTCAAAACCAACCACCTCTCATAGATTTCTCTCATAGTTAGATGATGAGCATGAAGAATCCTCTCACAAAGAAGATGAGCTGCAAGGACAATTGTTCTTTGATCTTGGCCATCTAGAAAATAATTCTACACATCAGTAGTAACATCAATGTTTGAAATGGGTCAAAAGAACCATCAAGGACTCCCACCTAAACTCTCTTCCAAATATTTCATCAGGAATCAAAACAAGAAGACATGAGAGAAATGAGGTAAATCTCGCATTGACGAGTTCAGTTGTTGTCGACACCAAATCTGATATAGTTCAAGAGGCACTATGTCAACCATAGTGTAAGAAGGCCATGGATGTTGAGTATGACTCCTTGATATAGAATCAAACATGGGATCTTGTCAATCTTCCTGTAGGAAATAAATCCATTGCCTGCAAATGGATTTTCAAAACAAAATGCAAGGTAGATGGATCTATCGACAAATATAAAGCATGACTTGTTGCAAAGGGATATGCTCAATAGGAGGGCATTGATTATGAAGAGACCTTTGTGGCCACTGCAAAGATCAAAACAATTAAAGTTGTCTGTGCAATGGCAGCACATAAATGATGGAAGCTTTAGTAGATGGACGTCAAGAGTGTTTTACTAAATACTGATCTAAAATAAGAAGCATACATTACCCAACTAGAAGGTTTCTTTGATGAACATCATCCTCAAAAGGTATGCCATCTAAGTCACTTTATGGACTTAAGAAATCCCCTAGGTCATGGCACATTAAAATAGATGATCATCTATTGTAGCATGGTTTCACCTGTAGCCCATCAGATTCAAATTTGTATATTAAGAAAGTAGGCACATAGATTGTCATTCTAGTTTTGTATTTGGATAATCTTGTGATTACAGGAAGCTCAGACAATCTTGTCAAAGATGTAAAGAATGATCTAAAGAAATTCTTAAACATGACAGACTTAGGGCTACTTCACTATTGTCTTGGCTTAGAGATATGGCAAAAGAAGCATGACATTTTTATCTTACATATGAAATATGCCAAGACACTCCTTGAAAAGTACG
Organism: Cunninghamia lanceolata; assembly: GCA_027924645.1. Taxonomy (NCBI): domain Eukaryota; kingdom Viridiplantae; phylum Streptophyta; class Pinopsida; order Cupressales; family Cupressaceae; genus Cunninghamia; species Cunninghamia lanceolata. The sequence goes on from BSBN01000394.1 coordinate 518,214, forward strand.
GGATGTCATATTGTAAATCTGTGTCCATTCCAATGGAGAAAGGTTTGCAACTCTCTCGATTCAAGGTTTCACTTCCAGTAGATGTAACTCTCTAGAGGCACCTTGTTGGGAGTCTCATTTACTTGACTTATACTAGACCACACTTATGCTTTGCTATCATCTATCTTTAGAGATTTATGTAGGAGACAAAGAAATGTCATTGGGTTGTGCAGCGAAGCATGTTTTGAGATATATCTGAGGTATAGTTGATTATGGTCTCGAATACAAGAAGAAACCTTAGTTCTTCTTGTAGGGTTATACCAACTCAGACTATGTTGGATCTATTGATGACAAGAAGTCAACTATAGGATTTGTTTTTCATCTCAGATCTAGACCTATCTCATGGATTAGTAAGAAGTAAACTGTTGTTTCTCTCTCATCCACCAAGGATGAATATTGTGCTGCACGAGGAGCTGTGTGTGAAGTGATTTGGTTACATCACATTTTGGTTGACATGGACATTCCTAAAGAAAAGACACCTATTCTTTACTGTGACAATTAGGGTGTATTGAATCTTTTGAAGAATCTAGTTTTCCATGAAAGAACAAAGCATATTGAGGTTGAATTTCATTACATTCGAGAATAAGTCTTGAACCACCACATCCAGCTCCAGTACTACCCAAAAAATTCTCAGGTAGTTGATATACTTACCAAGTCTCTTGGCAAGGTGAAATTTGAGCTGTTTCGAGGGTGCATTTGCAAAAACAATGTAATAAGGGAGGCAATGTTAGTGTAGAATTTAATATTAATTTTTTTAATAAATAAAAACTGTTTATTTTAGACAACGATTATGCAGTTACAATTATATCAATCGTATTTGTCCTGTATAAATGCTTTACAGTTCATCAAATAATTAAATCAAGCATTTAGCTTTCTTAAGCATAAAAAGTAGGTTTTCAAAGAAAAAAAATTCTACTTCCACATTTGTTGTAGGATTTGCATGATTGATCAGTTCATCTTCAAGGAGGGTGGTAAATCTTTTCAACCAATGAGTGGGGTATGTATTGCTTGTGAAGGATTACTAAGTAGAATCAAATTTAAAGGTTACCTTCATGGTTTTAAATTATTGTAAGGAAATGATATTACTATTAAACCCTAGAGATAGAATTTGTTAAAATATCATGTTGTATCCATTTTAGACTCTATGATTCCAAGGAGAAGGCATGAATATCTTTAGCACTCCGTCCACTTGCATATTCATTTAATGAAGAAATCACACATTTGGTATTGTATATTAGTAGTCTAGGATTTCATCCATTATACACATGTTTATTGTTTAATATCTATAAGACTTCTAGTAAGATATTATTGTTGCATCCATAAAAAAATTATATATGGTGTTGTAGTGTTAGTCATTGAGGGTATATGGAAGGTTGGCATCGTGAAGTCATTTTCAAACCTTTCATACATGCATGAACAAATCATCTACTCTTTTTGAAATATCCATTTTAGGTGTACCCACCTCAGTTTAGCAAAGCTTAAAGTGCATGAGAGATTGTCTATTTCTTGTTTGTTGGCCATCCTCTAAGTGAATTTAAAAATAAGGATTCACAACCCCTTAGAAGGATCTGAAAGTAGGTTAGAGAACCAACACATTGGTTACTTTGCTAGAGAGTGTTTAGAAAGTTTTTATCTATTGGGGAGAGTCAATTTTTTTTTATTTTTTATCTATTGGGAAGGGTGGCAACTCTGTTGATTTAATCCTAGTGATATTTTGTAAAAACTAGCATGGATGGAAGAAGGTCATTATTTAGAGGTAATCCTGAGAAGAAGTTGGTTGATGGTACAAATACGAAAGAACAAGTTGCATGGAGAGCAAAAAATACAGGTAATTCCTTTTCTAATAACTCTAAAAAAATTGAAGATAATGTGGTAGTTCAACAAATTTAGAAGGTAAAAAATTTGGAAATCGTAATGATAAATATGTTTTTGGAACCCCAAAACATGGACATGGGGATGAATGGCATGGTCCTAAATATCAAAGAATTGTAGATGACATCATGAAAACTAGAATGTAGAGAGAGGTAGAAGTCCATTATAATGAAACTCTAAATGAAGTATTAATGGAAAAAATAACATAAGAAATAATGCTTCTTTTGATGAACTACCACTTCCTCTTGTTAATAATAATTATAGTCCATATTGGTATAGAGAAAATCTAGCTTAAGAGAAAATCCAACACATGAAGAGTATGATGAATCTAAAGATGATAAACCTAAGGTACAATAAAACCCAAGGAACAAAAATGAGAATATAGGTCAGGAACTTGCTGATTTGAGAGAATAGTTAGCTAGACTTTAGGCTGAAAAAGAGATGAATGACATAAGAGTTGGGATTGATAATTTGAGAAACATTGATTAGGGAGTTGTAAGAAGACCAAATGGAAATGTCAGAAACAATAGACAACATGTTCTTGTGAGGCCTACATTGAATTTGGATAGCTATAGGTTCTAGATCAAAATTTCCTAAATTCTAGGGAAATAATGCAATTTTAAGAGAAGATCATTTGAAGGCTTTTAATAATTTAACTGATGATTATGAGATTGAAGTTGAAGATGTATTGATGAAATTATTTGTTCAATCTTTAGATGCCATTGGTAGATAATGGTACAAAGGTTTTCTTGATGCAAGTATTGAGTCTTGGGCTGAATTCCAGAGAGTATTTAGAGAGCAGTACGGTGACAAGATTGACCCACAATTTAGTATTAATGAATTTAAAAATATTGTAAATAGGTCAAATGAATCTATTTTAAATTTTAATGCTAGATTTGCGAGGCTAATGTCAAATATTCCAACATACATGAGGCCTAATGAATCCATGTGTTTAGTATTGTACTATAATGCATATGGTCCTAAGATGGGGTACTTGCTACATGATAAGGATCCCCATACATTAAGAGAAGAACACATGATGACTACAAATATTGAAACTAATCAAAGAGATTTTGGAAAAGTAAAAATAATATGTGATATGAGAATTTTACCTCATGACAAGGGTCAAAATAGTAAGGCTCCAATATAGGAGGATAAGTTGGACCAGGTAATGCATGCTCTCAAAGAACCAAGTTGCAAGGTAGCAAGAAATGAAAGAGGCATTACTGCAAAAATACAAAATCAAGGTAGACAAGAGAGGATTCCTAGATTATTAGATAAACCCTACAATACTACATGGAACAATGGAGGGCTTGTTGTACCAAATACTAGAGGACTAGTAAATAAAGAGACCCCATATCCTTTGAAGAAAGCTAGAGTTAATAATGTGGAATCTACTTCATGGTGCCTTGCATGTCAAATGCCTCATTCTCCATTATAGTGATTTATAGCTTTAGAGGTCTTGAATAATAATTAAGAATATGAGGAATATGAAGATGTTGGTTATGAATCATTACAAAATTAGGATTGCCAAGAAGTAAATATGCTATTTTCAAAAGTTGCAATAGTGACGAGTACTCTTTTAAAAGTGAACATGGACCTAAATTAGATATTGAAGATAGGATATATGCTTCAAATTCTTCTAATCAAAAATTTTTATTAGATAGTGACAATGAAGATTTCCATGTGCATAATGTGAATTCAGATAGGAATAAGATTCAATTAAGGAGACAATCTGATGAAGAAATTAGAGAGACAACTATAGCAGCTACTGCTAAAGCTAAGAATGAGTATAACTTAAGAAACAAAGTTGGTTAGAAGGGAAGTACCAAGTTAGAAAATACTACGGGTATTTTCATCAAAGAGAAACAAGTGGACCCAAAGGTACAACATAGCACTGACAATCATAAATTAAATGGAGGTAGTAGCAGTAAGATCTTGCTCAAGAATATAAACAAGCATGATCAACAGAATGATAAGAAGGTTGAAATTGTCTAGGATGTATTAACCAAGAAGAAGCATGGTAAACAAGGTACTATTGGTCATATCCCTTTTTTTTATAGTAATAATATGATTTCACTAGCTGTTCTTTTGCCTAAATATGTTCTAGTAGATATGACCCAAATATTGAATCAGATAAAAGTTCAGGTTCCTTTAATGGAAATGATGAGGATAAATGAACATAGGAATACATCTTTAGCTCTCATTTGTGATGTTCCTTTAGATCAAGTAGATAAGGACAAGAAATGTAGCACATAACAAAAGGAAAAAAACCTAATGACAAGGTTGAATAATAAGGTAAATAATGTTGAGAGGCTTGAAGTATATTTGGGATTAACATTGAGTAAAAGTCCATCCCAAGTTGATCCCTTTTATGTACAAAATTGTTGATAAATGATAAGTTAGTAAGGAATTGTATGATCAATTTAGGTACATCTACTAACATTATGCTAGATGAACTTTCAGATGCAAAACCTCACATCTTGCTAATATTGAGGGACATATTTAAGGAGGCAAGTGAACTTCTCCTAGTATTCATTCATAGATGAGTCACCTTGTCTCAGGTTTTGGAAATCTATGAGCTTTTGATCAAAATACAACTATGGCAACCATCTTTACCTAGAGAGTTCCACAAACCTTTCCCAAGTTAGACTCAAAGAGATCAATCCCAGCTCCATCTTCTTGTTCATCCACTAGGTGGATGCTTCACCAACCAATTGGTATGCTCCCCATACCACTTTGGTTATTTTAGAATAGTTTCTTATTTCAAAATATTTCTCCATTTCTGTGAGCAATGCCTCCATGGCATCTCTGCTCATAATCCCATCAAATTTGGGAGGAATAAATTTTTTCATATCTCTGAATAGTTCAAAGGCCAAGTGGCTCCTCTTATCCTCATCTTGTCTCAATTCTAAGTTATTCTCTACATACCCACTTTGGGTGGTATGTTCATGATGTCTCTCATCTTTACCCTCGTGGAAGGCTTCATGTCCAGGTCTACTTTGACCTCTAACCTCTTGCTCTAAATTTCCAATCCTTTCCCTCGTTTCATGGAGCATGGCAAGAATCTGGTCAAGTTTTGCATTAGAGTTGCTAGAAGGTTGCCCTTCGTCTTGGCTACCCCCAAGACTAGTTCATGTCTAAACCATGCTACAACTCTACTTCTATTGAAGTTTTCATGTTAAGCATTCAATTAGTTTTTCATACTATTGAATCCATGCATAAACATAAATCCATTCTCATTTATACAATCTTAAACAAGAAAGGAAAACTTTGCCAAAATTTTAAAATTTTATTATAATACATATGGATCACACAATATCCATCATGTAATGCCCCTCTTTTTGGCTTGTGATAGTTGGTAGTTTTACATCGCTCTTTGTCAGTTGTTAGTTCTTCCATTGCATTTAGACAGTTCTAAGACATTTAAGTTATTAGGATTATGGTTTATGCTTATTAAGATCATGATGGACTATGTTTGATTAATGTAGTTTTGACATGTGTTATGAGTTTATGATGACATTATTGTTACTTCAGTTATGATGAGATTAACATGATTAGTAATGGTTTAATATTATCATGTTTTATGTGATTTGTTGATATCTTATTTTAAATAGAAATGTTTATAGTCTTGTTTCAGCGCAAGGACAGTGTAGTACTACTCGTTCGAGCACCCTACTATGCTGTGATTCTCTAACTCTCTGTGTGTTTGATATATATGCATTTGTTCGTATACAACCTATTGTTTTGATGTAGGTTGTAGGTATTGGGCATTGACTCCACCTGACTTAGCAGGTCTGAGCGTGCCCTTGTACCAATGGGTAACATTGATAGGAGATAACATGAGGTTTTCCCTAGGTCATTCTTAGTCTTCAGTTTGTGGTCGTGAGTTGGGATGTCACTTCTTGGTCCTTGCTTCAGGTTGTTGGTCATCATGTGGTATGATGAGTTATTGTCAAGTTTTGCTTAATTAGCCTATGTGTATTTTGGAAATACATTAATTATTATAATAATAAGGTTATTTATAGGTTAGATATAGCATAATTTATTAGTCATTAATTAGCTGTGGGAATATTATTTAAGTAATTTGTAATATAGACTAAATTAATGTTTATTATAAGAATTGTGTCATGAGTATTTAATATTGTTTTATTAAAATAGTATATGGTAATTACTAAAATAATTTTAGTCAGTATATTATTTCTTGTGAGTTGTTGAATAATCTCTCTAGATAGAAATTTAATTGTTTTCAGTTTGGGAAGCTGGTGGGGATTCGGTAACGGATTCTGGTGGAATGGTAATTAATGGACTTGTCTATTTTCAGATTTTGGGGAGTTATTTGGGGAGAGAGTTGCTCTGAGGAAGGGGGGCACAAGAATTTAAAAAAAAAAAGAATGAAAAGGTTGGGGACAGAAAAAAATAAAATAAAAGAGGAAGATCTTGGGGGGCGGGAGGAAAGCAATTTGCAAGAAGATTTGGAGGCTTGAAGATAAACTTCTGGGTATGATCTTGCATTATTGTTGCATTATTGAAGGAGTGTTATTGTGTAAGTCATTGTGTCTATTTAGAAATTATCTCTCTTTTCAACTCTTAAAAAATTTGACTTCAATTGATTGTTCTGGCATGCAATTTTTAACCCATGATTGTTACCTTTTCTGCGTTACTCCTCCTGTACCATATGCCTTATCAAATTCTTGTTAGTATCCTACAAACATTTTATTCTAGAGATGAAATTTCCTTGAGGCAAAAGCCATTCCTAGTGCTACTGCGTATTCGTGGTTCTCAGTTTCTAAAACTTTCCTTACCTTTTTGCGAGGGGTCCATCGTTGATTCTCTTGGCATTCATTGAATCATTTCCTTTAAACCACCTTAACCTTGCCTCAAATCTTGAAATTGATAGAATCACCAGAGTTATTTTATGCCATCTCTCAAATTTGACTCAATCACCTATGTTCATTGCCTTAAATTAACTTGTAATTTGATGGGCACACTTTAGTTATTCTCGTTAAACCCTTGCCCTCCTCAAGGTTTGCGAATTGGTAGACTATCTACATGTGACTTGAGACACTTGCCTGAGTTATTGCCATCTCTTAGTTGATATATTCACTTGAGTGGTTGCTAAAACCATCGCCTAAACTTTATACCTTCACCTAAGTTAATAGTTTTAACCAAATCCTAATTTGAGCTCTTTGTCTGGGATACTTTCTTGAAAATCGGCCGTAATATCATATTCATACCTGAGTATTAATTATTTTCCTTGAACGTTTGCTGTCCATAGAAGCTTGCAATTCATCATGCTGGCCTGAGCTATTTTCCTTATAAGACGCATTTGATTTATTCACCTGAGTTTTCTCTAAACCTCCATGCATTTGGATTTCATGTCTGAGTCATATACTGTAATGCCTTTATTCTCCTTAGATCTCCCAATCCAGTGGCCACCTGTGAGAATTACTTAAATCGATTAGAAGAAGAAAACAAAATAAAAACAAAATAATTTAGGTTTTCTTCCCTGTGTTGGTGGCCTAGAACCGCCATCTCCAGATAGGATCTACATTCACCTAGTTAGCCCTCCCAATCGTTTCTTTTGTAGGAATAATTCTACTTCTCCTTGTTCTTGCATGTCGTCAATTAGAAAAATATAGTTATACTCCAATTTACAAACATGCCATATTTAATCTGCTAGCTATGTAAATCTTAGGAAATTTCTCATCATCCATCTTTTGTTACCTTCATGCTAGGTGTCAATATAGTGCTGCATCCGACCCCTATAGCTATGCATTAGACAACAATAATCACCTACGTTGCTAAGCATAGATTACCCTCTGAAGTCATGCAAACCTCTTGGTAGATGTTCTTTCTTAGTTTTTTTTTTAGAATCTTGGACGTTCAACCTATTGGAGACATCTGAGAATTTGTTGTTAGAGTTTCCTGACATTTTAGCAAACGGTAGGTTTAATCTTTATATAATGTTGACCACACATAGGAATAGAAGGTTGCTTCTCATTGGGATCTGTCCTTTGGTTATGATATGAGTAGTTTGTGCAATTTTAGCATGTTATTATTTGAACTTCAGATGTGTTTTTACACAAAAAGCACTTCATCGGCTTCCTAGGAATAGAAATATTATAGGGTTTTAGATTGTTTCCCTAGATCTTAGAAGGTAAGGCTCTATTGTTTAATTAGTATGAGTATGTTGATAAATATATTAGTTACCTCATTTTTTATAGGCAAGTTAGATACCAACTGTCTTGAAGAGTATATTTATACCATGATATTTAGAGCAAATTTACTAATTCTCTTTATTAGAAAATAGATTAAATTAGTTATTAGAGTTTTGTAAATATTATTTATATCATCATGAAATTTAAATAAGTTGTTGCTCATTCATGGTTTGATTAGAACATATCCTTATTCTATCAATTTATACCTTTACTTTAAATACGATTAGATTAGTATGAAATGCGGATAAAGAGTTCAAATATTTTTATATTAGAATCGTAGTTATTTTGCGAAGGATGTCATATTGTTATTAGATATTGAAGGTTCAAAAAAATTCAATTGAGATCATTAGTGGTTGAGTTTCAAACAAAAGTTAATTGAATATTCTCTAGTAGTTCACTTTAGTCTAGAAGAACTATAGGATCAAGAGGTAAATTAGGTTGATACCGGTTGATCCTGAGTCAATGGAATGTTATATAATTTTGGTTTCATGGTTTTCCTTGGATTGAGTCGTTTAGCTCCAGAGGCCTAGGTTTTAATTACCTTATGCACTGTATCGGTGATTATGTTAGTTGTCTATTAGTATTTGTGTTATAATCTTTTTAGCTCCAGAGGCTTGTTACCTTGAAATCCAAGGTGTTATTTGGCAAGGATGTATTGGTGATGTGTCTGAGGTCTTGATGTTGATTGGGAAGAATTGTTGTTGTGAATTCAAAAATTATTGATTAAATGCTTTATTTGATTGGGTTTTTGAAATGGATAGGGGTAAGTTTTGTGGTTGAGATTTTGGATTTAAAATGGTCTATGTAATGTATTGGTTGGTGAAAAGATAGAAGCCTTTCAGTCCCTTGTCCATGCATGTTTTGTTTCTGGATATTGGTTAGGGGTTGCTAGTTGTATGTAGGAGAGTGGCTTTCATGGTGGGGCTGGTGCCCAAAGTGGCTATCTTGGTAACCCCATGGAAGTTGTAATCAAGTGATAACTTAATAATTTATTTAGGTGGGATGGGTAGAAATTCACATAACAAGATAAGTATGATGCCTCACCCATGCCTTGAGTGCTCTCATAAGTTAAGGATGGGATGAGAAGGCTTGGTTGGCAAGGTCGACCTCCTTATTTTCATGAGAGGATGAGTCGGCTCTGCATGTGTCACCCTATGGGGTTGGTGCCTAGAGAGAGGGTGCCAGGGTAACCATAGATGGGGGCCAGTTTCTAGAGAGAGATAGCCTGGGTAACCCATGCTAGGACCATGCGATGACACTCTCCCTACTGCAGTCTAGTTACTTCCTATTATCTTTTGTTGATGCCTCTGGAGTACTGTCTTGTCTTGATGATTTGCGTAGTCTTGATGATCTGAGTTGTTTGTGTTGAGTCAGTATCTACTTGCTTGTATCCCTTGACTTAGTGGAACCTCATTGTTATCTCCTAGCTCAGAGGGGTGGACCTTAGGGTTCCACATGGTTGGGTGGAAGAGCTTAATCCATTGGTTTTCTTGGTCATCTTGATTCATGATCACTGCATATGTACTTCCAGCCCTAGAATTGCTCTTGCATCCCCAGAGCTGTGTTCTACTTTTAGTATTGTAAAAGCTTGTTGTATATTGTAAACCAATGTGATCAGGCTTGAAATCTTGTATTGACCCTTTGTAATTATTCATCTCTGCAAATATATAATGTAATACTCTCTATTGTTTTATGATGCATATCACTTGTAATGTTATAATTTTACCTGATGCAATTATGTTCCCTAGAGGTGTTAACTGTTCATTACATTTAATGTTGTTAATAGTGTAATTATATTTAATGATTAATTCATTTTCTTGCTTCAAAGAAAAAGTATTTCTATAAAATTTGCACTTGTTAGTCTAACACTCTAGGTTTGCATGACGGTGCATCACATTTGGTATCAGAACCAAGTTTAAACACTGGGTACTCTGGTTATACCTGAGCCCATTATGTGATCTAGTGCTTAAACTCTGTAGATTAACTTCATCCCTGTTGCTTTCCTTTCCGTGTGTAATAAATCATCTTTTGGTGTTTAGGTAGATGCCTAGAGGTAGGGGTCGAGGTCGTGGTAGAGGTAGGGGTCATGGGAGAGGTGGTGGTGGTACAGCTCTTCCCAATTCTCCTCATGAGAGTGCCCATGAAGGTGGAGGTTAGAATATGGAAGGTCAGGGCTAGCTTGAGGGAGCCTAGTTGCGACAATTACTTGAGGAGGCCCTTGCCTGTTTAGGTCCTAGACAGGAGGTTGAGAAGCCTAGAGGGGGTCAGGAGGTAGATCAACCAGAACCTAGGGAAAGAGAGAGATCACCTAGACGGAGAGAGTTGACAGCTGAGCAGGAGGCCACACTAGCCAGCCATATGAGAGATCTACTAAGGGCATGCCCTCCCATCTTTGATGGAACTGGTAGTGGTCTAGAGGTGGAGACTTGGTTATTGGATATAGGCAGGTGTTTCACCATGCATCCTTATGGAAGCAACACCAAAGCCAGATGTGCTATTTTGCATCTCCAAGGTTTTGCTTCAACTTGGTGGCGGTTAGAGGAGCAGAAGCTGCACTTGGACATTAGTATTATTTCTTGGGAGTTGTTCCTAGAGAGATTCAGAGCCCATTTCATGTCAGATCATTGGAGGCAGCGTCGTGCAGATGAGTTCCATGCGCTGAGGCAGATGGCCATGTCAGTTGAGTAGTATGAGTGCAGATACTACGAACTCAAGCAGTATGCAGGTATCGATGATGACAAGTCTATGTTAGTGCAGCATTTTATCAAGGGATTAAATACTTGGATCAGTGGAGGGGTTCATGTTTTCAAACCCAAGTCTATGGAGGTAGCTGTGGAGAAAGCCCGGTTAGTGGAGGAGAATTTGGAGATGGCGTTGGGAGGCCATACAGGTGTGCACATTGGTAGTGCATCTTCTGTAGGTGTTGGTGGTTAGTCTCAGGTAGCTGGCTCTTCAAGAGACCATCATGCACTTGACAAAGGTGAGCGGTAGCAACAATAGTGTTCTTAGTCACAACCAAAGATTACTTAGCCCCAACAAAGTAATAGATTTCAGTCTAAGAAAGACTGGTCTTGGCAGCATAATAAGCGCAATCACTTTGTTCAGCTAGCTCAGAGGATGCGGTCTACAACGAGCAGGGGTAGTTTCCAACAGTCTAGTGCTTTCCAGGGTGGTGGTGGATTCGGTAGAGGCTTAGGATGTTACTCTTGTGGACAATAGGGCTATATAGCTAGGTAGTGCCCACAAAGGAATCCTTTAGATTTTGGTCAGAGGTCGATAGCTTCAGAGCTGACCGTAGGCAACGTGGGAAGGTCTCATAGAGTGTTCACAGTGATTAAACATCAGGGGACAGTCTTGGAGACCGTAGGTAGGGGACATGCAGCCTTCTTTGGAGAGTGTGTGTGAGCTTCAACATCAAGAGTAGACTCTCAGGGGTAGAAACGTGGAGCAGGTCAGGGTCTAGTGGGATCCTAGTGATGAAACTTCTGCTACCCGGGAGGATGCTTCTAGATTGAGAGAGTTATACCCTTACTTATTTACAGGCTTCTAGGACTCCTCTTTTTGGCTTGTGATAGTTGGTAGTTTTACATCGCTCTTTGTCAGTTTTGAGATAGTTGTTAGTTCTTCCATTGCATTTAGATAGTTCTGAGACATTTGAGTTATTAGGATTATGGTTTATGCTTATTATGATCATGATGGACTATGTTTGATTAATGTAGTTTTGACATGTGTTATGAGTTTATGATGACATTATTGTTATTTTAGTTATGATGAGATTAACATGATTAGTAATGGTTTAATATTATCATGTTTTATGCAATTTGTTGATATCTGCTTTTAAATAGAAATGTTTATAGTCTTGTTTCAGAGCAGGGATGGTGTAGTACTACTCGTTCAAGCACCCTGCTATGTCGTGATTCTCTGACTCTGTGTGTGTTTGATATATATGCATTTGTCCATATACAACCTATTGTTTTGATGCAGGTTGCAGGTACTGGGCATCGACTCCACCTAACTTAGCAGGTCTGAGCATGCCCTTGCACCAATGGGTAACGTTGATGGGAGATAACATGAAGTTTTCCCTAGGTCATTCTCGGTCTTCAATTTGTGGTCGTGAGTCAGGATGTCACTCCTTGGTCCTTACTTTAGGTTGTTGGTTGTCATGTGGTATGATAAGTTATTGTCGAGTTTTGCTTATTTAGCCTGTGTATTTTGGAAATACATTAATTATTATAATAATAAGGTTATTTATAAGTTAGATATAGCATAATTTATTAGTCATTAATTAACTATGCGGGAATATTATTTAAGTAATTTGTAATATAGACTAAATTAATGTTTATTATAAGAATTGTGTCATGAGTATTTAATATTGTTTTATTAAAATAGTATATGGTAATTACTAAAATAATTTTAGTCAGTATATTATTTCTTGTGAGTTGTTGAATAATATCTCTAGATAGAAATTTAATTGTTTTCAGTTTGGAAAGCTAGTGGGGATTTGGTAATGGATTTTGGTGGAATGGTAATTAATGGATTTGTCTATTTTCAGATTTTGGGGAGTTATTTGGGTAGAGAGTTGCTCCAAGGAAGGGGGGCACAGGAATTTAAAAAAAAAGAAAGAATGAAAAGATTGAGGACATAAAAAAAGAGAGGAAGATCTTGGGGGGAGGAAAGCAATTTGTAGGAAGATTTGGAGGCTCGAAGATAAACTTCTGGGTATGATCTTGCATTATTGTTGCATTATTGAAGGAGTGTTATTGCGTAAGTCATTGTGTCTATTTAGAAATTATCTCTCTTTTCAACTCTTAAACAATTCGACTTCAGTTGATTGTTCTGGCATGCAATTTTTAACCCATGATTGTTACCTTTCTGCGTTACTCCTCTTGTGCCATATGCCTTATCAAATTCTTGTTCATATCCTACAAACATTTTATTCTAGAGATGACATTTCCTTGAGACAAAAGTCATTCCTAGTGCTGTTGCATATTCGTGGTTCTCAGTTTCTAAAACTTTCCTTATCTTTTCGCGAGGGGTCCATCGTCGATTCTCTTGGCATTCATTGAATCATTTCCTTTAAACCACCTTATCCTTGCCTCGAATCTTGCAATTGATAGAATCGTTGGAGTTATTTTATGCCAGCTCTCAAATTTGACTCACTCACCTGTGTTCATTGCCTTAAATTAACTTGTAATTTGATGGGCACACTTTAGTTATTCTCGTTAAACCCTTGCCCTCCTTAAGGATTGCGAATTGGCAGACTATCTACATGTGACTTGAGACACTTACTTGATTTATTGTTGTCTCTTAGTTGATATATTCACTTGAGTGGTTGCTAAAACCATCGCCTAAACTTGATACCTTCACCTAAGTTAATAGTTTTAACCGAATCTTGATTTGAGCTCTTTGTTTGGGATACTTTCTTGAAAATCGGCCCTAATATGATATTCCTACCTGAGTATTAATTATTTTCCTTGAACGTTTGTTGTCCATAGAAGCTTGCAATTCATCATGTTGGCTTGAGCTATTTGCCTTATAAGACACATTTGATTTATTCGCCTGAGTTTTCTCTAAACCTTCATGCATTTGGATTTCATGTCTGAGTCATCTACTGTAATGCTTTTCTTCTCCTTAGATCTCCCAATCCAGTGGCCGCCTATGAGAATTACTTAAATCGGTTAAAAGAAGAAGAAAAAAATTTAGGTTTGCTTGCATGTGTTGGTGGCCTAGAACTACCATCTCCAGATGGGATCTACATTCGCCTGGTTAGCCCTCCCAATCGTTTCTGTTGTAGGAATCATTCTACTACTCCTTGTTCCTACATGTCATCAATTAGAAAATATAGTTATACTCCAATTTACAAACATGCCATATTTAATCTGCTGGCTATGTAAATCTTAGGAAATTTCTCATCATCCATCTTTTTTTACCTTCATGCTAGGCGCCAATATAGTGCTGCATCTGACCCCTGTAGCTATGCATTAGACAACAATAATCACCTACATTGCTAAGCATAGATTACCCTCTGAAGTCGTGCAAACCTCTTGGTAGCTGTTCTTTCTTAAAAAAAATTAGAATCTTGGATGTTCATCCTGTTGGAGACATCTGAGAATTTGTTGTTAGAGTTTCCTGACATTTTAACAAATGGTAGGTTTAATCTTTATATAATTCTAAGTATGCATAGGAATAGAAGTTTGCTTCCCATTGGGATTTGTCCTTTTGTTATGATATGAGTAGTTTGTGCGATTTTAGCATGTTGTTATTTGAACTTCAGATGTGTTTTTACACAAATAGAACTCCATCGGCTTCCTAGGAATAGAAATATTATAGGGTTTTAGATCATTTCCCTAGATCTTAGAAGGTAAGGCTCTATTGTTTAATTAGTATAAGTATGTTGATAAATATATTAGTTACCTCATTTTTTATAGGCAAGTTAGATACGAACTGTCTTGAAGAGTATATTTATACCATGATATTTAGAGCAAATTTACTAATTCTCTTTATTAGAAAATAAATTAAATTAGTTGTTAGAGTTTTGTAAATATTATTTATATCATCATGAAATTTAAATAAGTTGTTGCTTGTTCATGGTTTGATTAGAACATATCCTTATTCTATCAATTTATACCTTTACTTTAAATACGATTAGATTAGTACGAAAGGCAGATAATAAGTTCAAATATTTTTTATATTAGAATCGTAGTTATTTTGCGAAGGATGTCATATTGTTATTAGATATTGAAGGTTCAAAAAAATCCAATTGAGATCATTAGTGGTTGAGTTTCAAACAAAAGTTAATTGAATATTCTCTAGTAGTTCACTTTAGTCTAGAAGAACTATAGGATCAAGAGGTAAATTAGGTTGGTACCGGTTGATCCTAAGTCAATGGAATGTTATGTAATTCTAGTTTCATGGTTTTCCTTGGATTGAGTCGTTTAGCTCTAGAGGCCTAGGTTTTAATTACCTTATGCACTGTATTAGTGATTATTTTAGTTGTCTATTAGTATTTGTGTTATAATCTTTTTAGCTCCAGAGGCTTGTTACCTTGAAATCTAGGGTGTTATTATGGCAAGGATGTATTGGTGATGTGTCTGAGGTCTTGATGTCGATTGGGAAGAATTGTTGTTGTGAATTCAAAAATTATTGATTAAATGTTTTATTTGATTGGGTTTTTGAAATGGACAGGGGTAAGTTTCGTGGTTGAGATTTTGGATTTAAAATGGTCTATGTAATGTATTGGTTGGTGAAAAGATAGAAGACTTTTAGTCCCTTCTCCATGCATGTTTTGTTTCTAGATATTGGTTAGGGGTTGCTAGTTGGTAGGAGAGTGGCTTTCATGGCGGGGTCGGTGCCCAAAGTTGCTACCTAGGTAACCCCATGGAAGTTGTAATCAAGTGATAACTTAATAATTTATTTAGGTGGGATGGGTAGAAATTCACATAACAAGATAAGTATGATGCCTCACCCATGCCTTGAGTGCTCTCATAGGCTAAGGATGGGATGAGAAGGCCTAGTTGGCAAGGTCAACCTCCTTGTTTTCATGAGAGGATGAGTCAGCTCCGCATGTGTTACCGTATGGGGCCGGTACCTAAAGAGAGGGTGCCAGGGTAACCATAGATGGGGGCCAGTTTCTAGAGAGAGATAGCCTGGGTAACCCATGCTAGGACCATGCGATGACACTCTCCCTATTGCTGTCTAGTTACTTCCTATTATCTTTTGTTGATGCCTCTGAAGTACTATCTTGTCTTGATGATTTGCGTAGTCTTGATGATCTGAGTTGTTTGTGTCGAGTTAGTATCTGCTTGCTTATATCCATTGACTTAGTGGAACCTCATTGTTATCTCCTAGCTCAGAGGGGTGGACCTCAGGGTTCCACATGGTTGGGTGGAAGAGCTTAATCCATTAGTTTTCTTGGTCGTCTTGATTCATGATCACTGCAGATGTGCTTCTAGCCCCAGAATTGCTCTTGCATCCCCAGAGCCATGTTCTACTTTTAGTATTGTAAAATCTTGTTGTATATTGTAAACTGATGTGATCGGTCTTGAAATATTGTATTGAACCTTTGTAATTATTCATCTCTGCAAATGTATAATGTAATACTCTTCTGTTGTTTTATGATGCATATCACTTGTAATGTTATAATTTTATCTGATGCATTTATGTTCCCTAGAGGTGCTAACTGTTCATTACATTTAATGCTGTTAATAGTGTAAGTATATTTAATGATTAATGCATTTTCTTGCTTAAAAAAAGTATTTCTGTAAAATTTGCACTTGTTAGTCTAACACTCTAGGGTTGCATGATGGGGCATCACACATCATTTATTACAAGTTTTTACATCTTGCAACTACAAGTCACTGCCATAAAGGGAGATCTTCCCAGGTTCAGCCTCATCCTTGAGGTTTACCAAATCAAACTTGGGAGGTGGATGTACTCGCAAGTACTCATCCATAACTTCCTGGCTGATAATAGGAGCATTAGGACAGCATCCAAATGGTAAGTCCTTATACGCATAGGGTTTAACTCATTCACCCTCAGAGATAGGAACAATAGCCTTAACTTCTTTGTCCTTCTTTTCTTTCTCCTACTTCATATGCTTAATAGCATCAGTGAAGCTTTTAGTGTCAATTAACCATGCGCCTTCCATGTAACCCGTTTGGCCTAGGATTTTCATTCTTGAGGCTTGCTCCCTGATAGCCTTTAGGTAACGTCCATTTCCTGTTACCTTCTTCCTTGGGGTTATTCTTGTTCTTACCATTATGGAAAAAGAACATTCAAACATTAGCAACTATTAATGTATGAGGAAGATTTCATGCAGTGAGCTCATAGGTCCATGTATTGAACCTGGTAGCTCTGATACCATATGTAACATATCTTCTCATATTACTTGGATTTACACACTAGATTTAGTAGAAAGTAAATAATCATAATCATCATAAGCATTCGTTTTGTTAACACATTAATAATTTTCATAATCAATAAACATAAAGCATATATTTTCTGAATATTTTCAAACTAAAAATTACAACATATTCAAAGATATCATTTTAGTGAAATCTTTCACTTTACAATTACAATATCTTGCTCATGGCAATAAGGATAAGTTTACATAAAATTTGACTATCAAAGTCATATTAATAAATATACTACATCTAGAGTTTTGATATCTGTCTTCATAAGTCTTGGCTTGTCATTTGCTTGGGATGGAGACCATCAGCCAAGTGCTTTTCCTCCAACCACAGACCGATGATCCCCTGCACACCTTCCTTCCTGGAAGTGGCCCTACCCTTCACGAAGGGAATAGATATAAAGAACCAATAGGTTTGCCATATGAGTTTCTAGTGTTGTGTCCTACATAACCAACATGGTCATACAACTATAGATCCCCTCTAACTAAGTATGACACTACTGGATGGTTATGCAAATTTGGAGCACAGTGAACCAACTAATGCATATAGAGATGGATGCATTACTTTGGCCTAAGATTTAATATATAGACATTTCATAATGAACATTGTCGATTGTTCACATACTTCTAACTCAACTTAGAATTTATCTCATCCTACAATGAATTTAATTTAACCAATTCTAGTCATGGGGCGTCTTAATAGATCTCACCCATAGTCCTCCTAACTAAGATTAATAACTCTCATTTCTAGAGTACAATATCAAGATGATTCATATTGAGGTCTTGATCTTGTGAAGAAGTTTCCTGTTGCAACTGCAACATGGAATCTGTTGGTTATTTTCTCTGAATCGGCAGAGGGTTTGCTAGTTCCAATGCACAGGAAGATTTAGCCAACAAATACAGGGGGTTGCGTGAGCTCCTCCCCTTCACTTTTGGTTCTGCCGCACCAAGGGGGTGTCCCTATAACTAAAGATGTGACCATGACTTGCTCAATGACTGATAGGTTTAGCTTGATAGCAATAGGTAGAATACTCTCATATCTGGACCAAGATCTCATTGGTACATCACAAGGTTGGCAACATTCTTGGACATATTTGTCTGGTGGGTATGAGAGCATGCAGGGGGTTCCTAATCCTACTCCTACAACTAACAGGTTGAAATGATGAAATGGGTGGACATAATGTCCTGGATGCAAGACAAGGGGTTTTGGCTCATAACTACCAACCCAGGAGTAGATTGGTGCCTATCCATTGGGCAAGGAGTCAACTAGACATATACAACAGATGGTTTACAACTTGTCATTCAAGTTTCAAGGGGTTGAGCTTGATGCTTGCCTTACAAACATCACCCAAGGATGTGTATTTAACTACCTCTACTTACAGATATCTCTGCTGACATGCAATCTTCCCCATGCTAAACCTAAAACAATTTAATCCACTCCTTGAATAGAAGTTAGAGATCAAACATGTGATACAGAAAACCATACCCTAGAACTTGAGAAACCCTTAGCAACTAGATTCAGAAGAAGGAGAATAACATGTGGCAAATGGAGACAAGAAGATAAACACATGCAATGAAGCATTTCTCATATAAAATCAACATTGAAACTGAATATATGTGCAAAATACATTCATGTTGCAACTCATAAACTCCAAAATGGGATAGAACAACCAAGGTCATGCCCTGTCTTTCGTTATTTACACAAAAATTACCCAGGCCTTCAACAACCAACAAATGAGCAACACAGCTTGCTATATACAGCAAGAAGGTGTAGTCGGCAAATTAATTACATGGCACATCAAAAATTCTGCAAGGCTGTGCACTACAAAATGGTGCCCAAAATACTGAAGGCATCAGGCAGAAGGAATGGCAAGGAGGAGCTGGACTCGAGCCCTGTGCCGCCACTTGGGGACATTCCTCATAAAACTAGTAGTTGGCCTGTCACCCAATCTGTCGCACCTCTGCACGATCACCATTAAAGCCTCAACTACTCGCAGGATGCAATAACAGATACACCTGGAGACTTTCCCGCTCAAAAATGGCCTCACATGCTCAGGAATATCCTTCATTGTAGGTTCAAAACCTGACCATTGATCAAAAACCCATTGCCAAAATCAACGGTCCCAAAACATGAAAGAAGAGCTGCCAGCCAATGATATCACGCCACGTAGGCACCTTGACCCTCTATCGCTAACCCCTTCTTCCATGATTTTGCCTTTTCTGCCTCTGTATATGCAAAAACATATGCATATACAAAAGCCACTGTTCACCCTTTCAAAATCCCTTGTATATGCAAAATGCATATACATGCAACAGTTATATACAAGCCGCAGACTCCACACTTCATCTGCTAAATTGGAACATTCCTTGGAATCCGGCTTGCATCCTCTACCTTTGTACATCGGCTTGTATATCAGCATATACAAGCACCTTATACACCCCACGGACCTCAAATTACTATTCACTGTATTTGACTCCTCCTTCGTGTTCGGGTTATATATCTTTGACCTTTGTATATCCACGATATACAACTCAAACACACATGCAAGCTGCGGACGCCAAGAACCTATAGAACAAAATGAAAGCACCATCGGGTCTGCCTTGCATCCTCTTTCCTTGCATATTTTTGAATGTATATCACATATACATTCTCCTTTGTATACGAGATACAAAGCCCTTTGTATGTGAGGCGGACCCCACCAAATGCATCTCCTGCTGCTTTGTACATAGCCGAACATACAAGACCATTTGCACCTTCCCATTGTATATTGCCAAATGTACATTTTCTCTTGTACCTTTTCATTGTATATTTGGATATACAAACTCAATATACATTCAACCCTGCGACCACCTTTGTATGCTTGAATGTATATTTTCACATACATTCTCACTTGTATATCTGATTGTATATTTCGAATGTATATTGGCTTGTATGTGCAAACATACAAATGAATGCACATACAAATTGGTGGGCCCGACCATTTTCTCTCCCCTACACTGTAGTAAATGTATATTTGTTTGTATGTCAAATATACAAACACAAATATACAAACCCCTTTATACAACTGCGGAATCTGTGATGAAATATTTTGGGAATGTATCTTCCACTTGCCACTGTAGTAATTGTATATTTACACCTCCTTGTATATTTTGCTTTGTATATGACCCGATATACAAAGCGGAAATATTCCCTAGAATCTACGAAAGATTCCCCCTTTGTATATGCACCTTTTAGAGCCCGATATACAATAAAAAATGCACCTAACTCAATTTTTCAAAGGGCGATAGAGATTTTTGACCCGCCAATGCACATTTTGACCTGTATGTATATACAAAAACCTTTGTATATATAAAGACACATGCATACAAACTGATTTTTTCATTTTTTACAATTGCAAAGGTCAAAAGTGTCAGAATTTTTGGATTCTTGGGAAGGGGCCTGCATATTTAAATGCTTAAAACTTGAATTCTTATGTAGGCACCACCAGCAACTCAAGCCTAAAACCCTAAACATAAATGATTACCAACATAGGCTCTGTCTGGTGACGCATGCCTCTTGCAGCCATGGCGAGGACCTTAGATCTCTGGGATGCAGACCAGTCCCTATCCATTGGGCAATAGAGTCATGAAGTCACAATGATCTGCATCATCAATCACACTTGGTGGCCCGAGGCCACCAAGAAAGGAAAAAACTGTATCTCCCCTTGTCAAACACCTTGTTTTCATCTGCATTCACTAGATCAAGCCTGGAGATACTGTCATGACCTACCCACAAACAATTTTTGTCATTTGCATATTCAACTCTCTGATTTGGCTTGTCATTGTCAGCCCTATGCAAACAACCTTCAGTATCATGTGACATGTGGGTGTTAAATTTATCAAACAGTGCATACTCATATGGCATATAGCACTTATCATCTACATCAGCAATATGCATTGCAGAATGATCTCCTAGCTAGACTGAGAACTGAAAATACTCAAAGTCCACCATGCAACTAGGAAAATCAGGGCTTTCTTCATGAGCTGGCATATCAAAGGAGAAGCTTTCAAATTCATAATTGTGCACATCATGCACACAACCGGCAACAACACCAAACTAGAAAAGATCAGGCTCTGGCATCTCTTTGCAATACCCTTCATGATGTATGCTGGTTTCTCTTTCATCAGGATGAGAAACAGAATCCAAATCAATAGCAGGGCTCAAAACTTCACCATACTCAGATAGATCCTCATCATCATATGTGTCATAAATGGGTGATCCAGGTGTTTCAGCTTCATCGTGGTATACCACTGGTTCATGGTTAGCAGAACATACATTTTCATTATCTTCTGAACCAGACACCTCAACTTGATGATCAACCCATGACAAATCTAGTTGGTCACACAAAGGATCAAAAGGGCTGACAAGAGGTTTAGCCTTCTGACTGGCAGACATAATAGGGTTACTACTATTTAACTGGGCTTGCCTAGCCTCTAAGAATATCAACCTATTTTTTATATCTTCTATTCTTTTATTCAACATTTCACCCCCTTCTTGACTGAGTATGGGATAATACATATTTGGATTCATAAAAATTCTACTCTTAGACATCCTTTGTCTGCCTAAGACCTAAGGCTTCCCCCTTGCATCTAACTTATGTAGCAAACAACAAATATAAAGAGGAAGAAGCTAGGTACCTTTTCTCATCCAGATGCAAAAATCTGAACATCTTTTATCACACAACATACATCTACCTTTCATGTGCACTTAAATCTTTTTCCAGAGTCGCCACCTCTCCAGAGAGGACAAAATTTTCAACAGCTTGAAAGCTCATCAAGCATTTGTCTAAGTTCATTCCACCAGTAGAGCAAGGCAAACTGTACCACAGATTGCAGGATAACACTTTCAAAGCAGTCCCCAGCGGAGTCACCATTTTGTTAGTGACTCGGATGGATAAAATATATTCTATTTTCATCAAATCGTCCCCAGTAGAGTCACCATTTTGTTGGTTATTTTCTTCGAATCAGTAGAGGGTTTGCCAATTCCAATGCATGGGAAGATTTGGCCAACAAATACAGGAGGTTGCGTGAGCTCCTTCCCTTCACTTCTAGTTTTGCCGCACCAAGGGGGGTGTCCCTATAACTAAAGATGTGACCTTGACTTGCTCAATGATTGATAGATTTAGCTTGACAACAATAGGCAGAATACTCTCATGTCTGGACCAAGATCTTCATGGTAGATCACAAGGTTGGCAACATTGTTGGACATATTTGTCTGGTGGGTATGAGAGCATGTAGGGGGTTCCTAATCCTACTCCTACAACTAACAGGTTGAAATAATGAAATGGGTGGACATAATGTCTTGGATGCAAGACAAGGGGTTTGGGCTCATAACTACCGACCCAGGAGCAAACTGGTGCCTATCCATTAGGCAAGGAGTCAACTAGACATATACAACAGATGGTTTGCAACTTGTCATTCAAGTTTCAAGGGGTTGAGCTTGATGCTTGCCTTACAAACATCACCCAAGGATGGGTATTTAGCTGCCTCTACTTACAAATATCCCTGCTGACATGCAACCTTCCCCATGCTCAACCTAAAACAATTTAATCGACTCCTTGAATGGAAGTTAGAGATCAAACATGTGATACAGAAAACCATACCCTAGAACCTGAGAAACCCTTAGCAACCAGATTTAGAAGAAGGAGAATAACATGCAGCAAATGGAGACAAGCAGATAAACACATGCAATGAAGCATTTCTCATATAAAATCAACATTGAAACTAAACATATATGCAAAATACATTCATGTCGCAACTCATAAACTCCAAAATGGGATAGAACAACCAGGGTCATGCCCTGTCTTTTGTTATTTACACAAAAATTACCCAGGCTTTCAACAACCAACAAATGAGCAACACAGCTTGCTATATACAACAAGAAGGTGTACTTGGCAAATTAATTACATGGCACATCAAAAATTCTACAAGGCCATGCACTACAAAATGGCGCCCAAAATATTGAAGGCAGCAGGCAGAAGGAATGGCGAGGAGGAGCTGGACTCGAGCCCCGTGCCACCACTTGGGGACATTCCTCATAAAACTGATAGTTGGCCCATCACCCAATCCGTCGCACCTCTGCACGACCCCCATTAAAGCCTCAACTACTCGCGAGATGCAACAGTAGATACATCTGGAGATTTTCCCGCTCAAAAATGGCCTCACACACTCAGGAAAATCCTTCGCTATAGGTTCAAAACCCGACTGTTGATCAAAACTCATCGCCGAAATCAATGGTCCCAAAACATGAAAGAAGAGCTGCCAACCAATGATATCACACCACGTAGGCACCTTGACCCTCTATCGCTGACCCCTTCTTCCATGATTTTGCCTTGTTCGCTTCTGTATATGCAAAAACATATGCATGTACAAAAACCACTGTTCACCCTTTCAAAATCCCTTGTATATACAAAATGCATATACATGCGATAGTTATATACAAGCCGCGGACTCCACAATTCATTTGCTAAATTGGAACATTCCTTGGAATCTGGCTTGCATCCCCTACCTTTGTACATCGGCTTGTATATCAGCATATACAAGCACCTTATACAACCCACGGACCTCAAATTACTATTCACTGTATGGTGCAGGAGCACCTACCTGACAGCTGGCCTCCATGAGGCAGTTAGTTTGTTTTGAGTCTTGTTAATGTTTACAAGAAGGTCAGATAAGACCAATGCATGTAATAAGGTCATGTTGACCATACTTTACTATTTTTAGATAGTTTGTTAGGACAGCTGTTATGCTGTGTGTTCGGTTGGATCCTCCCAGCTGCCTGGAGAGATTTCCCAGCCGCTTGGAGTCGGGTCAGTAGTACTCGCAAGAGATCCTATTTATGCATTAGGATCGGTTGGTTTTAGAGATAGTATTGCATTGAGCAGAGGAGTTAGATTGCAGAGAGAGACTGAACATTGTATTTGCATCTTTTGAAATCAATAAAGAGATCCTGTTGTGTCGATTCTCTGTTTTGGATTCCATTGTGTGATCGATTTGCTGTTTTGGTGGTTTCATGGATTCGCTGATCCATTCCACTGGTTGATTCGTCGAATCGGTGGAATGGCTATGTACAGTAGTTTAGGGTTTAGTCTGCATTTTGTGTTCGTTTGCATGCAGGTGTGCAGGATCATCGTCGAAAGGTGTTGAGGACCCTAGCATGGGTATGTGCTAGGTCATGCTGGTTGTTAGAGTCTGGAAAGTTGTCCAGGAAGTGGATCGGGTCACCTCAGGAGGTTCGGCGGATCGAAATTCGCTAGGGTTGGAAAATCCATCGCAACGGCATCATCATGATATTTCTGTGTATATCCTGCAGTTACTTCAGGCGTCATCCGAGTAAGTGGAGATGAGCATGATGCAATCGTTTGCATAAGGTGAATGTGTTTTGGGGTGATCATCATCAGGTGTTGCCGAGGAGGAGCGTATCGGCATAAGGTAGAAGATCGGGTTGATAAAACCATCGCAGGCCGATAATGTTAAGTTTGGCTGACAGCAGGATATTGAAGGAACTGCATGTGACGTCATCGTCATCAGGATAATCGTCATCAGGATATCAAGGCAGCAGGATATTGAAGGAGCTGCATGTGACGTCATCGTCATCAGGATAATCGTCATCAGGATATCGGGGTGACGTAAGCATCAAAGGAAGGGTGCATGAGGTTGTCGTCATCAGGATATATGGGAGGAACCGGATGTTCTATATCCTGCTGATGAACATGATGTTGAACATCATGATGCTGAAGATAGCGTTTGGCGGTAAGGTGAACAGTGGACATCAGGAGGATGTTTGCGCTTGCCGAATGTGATGATGCTGCCGATAACCGGATATGATGATGCTGCTGACAGGCGAAAGGGCGAAGGTTTGTCTGCAGGAGGATATCGGTCGGCAGAGAAAATATGATGATGCTGACAGTGTTAAGGGAAATATGATGATGATGATGATGGGTTTTAGGCATACATGCTGTATGTCAAGGTTTTAGTGTGGATGCCTCTGCATCATAGTAGTATCAGAGCTCAGCAAAAGGTTTGGGTTGTTGTGTGTTGATTCTGTCACTGAAAGGGCAGAGATAGAGTTGATTTTGTCACCGAAAGGATAGAGGTAGAGGAGTGAGAGGTTGACAAAATGCCTTTGAAAGGTACTGGTACTACAAGGGAATTGCAAGAGATGAAGGAAAAACATGCCAAAGAGATGAGGAAGATGAAGGAGCTTGCTGAAGCACTTCAAGCCAGGCTTGTAGCCCTGGAAAAGAACAAAAAGAGGGAAGTGGAAGACAGTGAGTCTGAAGAAGATGAAGATACTGTTGAAGAGTATGAAGAGGTAGCTGAAGATCTGGATGCTGAAGACCAGAGATTTGCAAAACTGTTAAAGGCAGTGCAGAGTGATAAACCTAAGGTAAAGGTTGATGTTTCCAAGTATAATGGAAGTTTGAATGAAGATGAGTTGCTGGATTGGATTGCTGCACTTGATAATCACTTTGAATGTGAAGATGTTGCTGAGGATCAGAAGGTAAAGATTGCAAAGACCAAGTTAGGAGGTCATGCTTTGGTATGGTGGGATTATGTACAATCCGAGAGAAGGAAACAAGGGAAGTCAAAGATCACTTCATGGGATAAAATGGTAGCAAGGATCAAAGGTAAATTCTTGCCAAAGGATTATGAAATTCAGATGTTTAAGAAGCTACAATTTTTAAGGCAGAAGGAAATGGATGTGAAGGCATCTACTGAGGAGTTTTATAAGTTGAGTATGAGATCTGGTCATCATGAGAATGAAGTAGAAAAGGTGGCTAGGTACTTGGCTGGTTTGAGATTGAACATACAGGATGAGTTAGTTTTAGCTAACCCTAAGAGTGTGGAGGATTGTTATCAAATGGCAATCAGGATTGAAGACAAGATGAATAGGGGACAAGATAAGTCCATGAGAGGAAGAGGCAACAATATGAGGGGAAGAGGATTAGCCCCTACAACAAGGCAAACCAATGAGGGTCAAGAAGACACTGGTAAAGGACAGGGACAGTTTGATTTCAGAGGTGGATGGAAAGGTAATAGAGGCAGATTTGGAAGTGGTAGAGGTTCTACTACATTTTCAGGAAAGTGTTACACCTGTGGTGAGTTTGGTCATCCATTTTTCAAATGTCCAGAAAGCAAAGGTTCATCATCCAGAAATGATAGAACGAATGACAAGAGAGTACAACTTGTACAAGAAGAGAAAGTAGAGCAAAGTGTGCAGAGTTCAAACACTTATCAAGGAGATAGAGTTCCTGAACATTATGGATATCCTGAGGAGGGAGAAGCATTGATGCTAAGGAGAATTAGTTTGCAGGCATCAAAGGATATGATGCAAAGAAAAGCTCTTTTCAAGACCACATGTAAGAGCAAAGGTAAGGTATGTAAGGTTGTCATTGATACTGGCTCAACAGACAACATGGTATCTCAGGAAATGGTGGATAAACTGAATTTGGAAAGGATTCCACATCAACACCCTTACAAGGCATCTTGGGTGAGTGATAGTCAATCACTTTTTGTCTATGAACAGGCATATGTGGATTTTCAGATTGGAGCATATCAGGATAGAGTTTTGTGTGACATTTTGCCCATGGAATGTTGTCACCTACTGTTGGGTAGACCATGGCAATTTGATAGAAGGGTACTGTATGATGGGTATGCTAATACCTACACCATCAAGAAAGATGGGAAGACTATTAGGTTGATGCCATTGCAGGAAAATGCTGCAACACAGGGGGCAGCCAAAATCATTTTAGTGGGAAAGAAGGAGTTTGTGCAGATGCCTATAGGAGCAGGCATAAAGGCAGTTGAGGATACTGCAGGGAAAGGAGTTGTTAAGGACAACATGTTGAAGAAAGTTTCAGTTTTGACTAACAGAGGTCAGCAGCAGGTGCAGAAACAGGTTTGCAAACAGCAACCAGTTGAGAGGAATGACAAGGATGTTGTCATAGTTGGGACTATTGTTTGTCCTATAAAGGTTGAAAGAAAGACAGAGTTGAACATGGCAGAAGTTCAAGAGGCAGTTCAGACAGAGGTTCTGGTTAGACAACTTGACAAACACAAGGTATGTGAGAGAAGGGCCTACATTAACAGGCATGAGGATCTACTTGCAAGAAAGCAAGTTACAGTTCAGAAGTCTTGGAGCAGCCAAGAGCCAGCAGAGGATAAAGCTGGAACAGGTCAGAACACTAACAAGATAAAGTGTAAAGGTGGAGGACTTCCACAACCAAACTCATGGGACATGAGTTCTTTTCTGTTGGGGAGTATGGTGCAGGAGCACCTACCTGACAGCTAGCCTCCATGAGGCAGTTAGTTTGTTTTGAGTCTTGTTAATGTTTCCAAGAAGGTCAGATAAGACCAATGCATGTAATAAGGTCATGTTGACCATACTTTACTATTTTTAGATAGTTTGTTAGGACAGCTGTTATGCTGTGTGTTCGGTTGGATCCTCCCAGCCGCGTGGAGAGATTTCCCAGCCGCTTGGAGTCAGGTCAGTAGTACTCGCAAGAGATCCTATTTATGCATTAGGATCGGTTGGTTTTAGAGATAGTATTGCATTGAGCAGAGGAGTTAGATTGCAGAGAGAGACTGAACATTGTATTTGCATCTTTTGAAATCAATAAAGAGATCCTGTTGTGTCGATTCTCTGTTTTGGATTCCATTGTGTGATCGATTTGCTGTTTTGGTGGTTTCATGGATTCGCTGATCCATTCCACCAGTTGATTCATCAAATCGGTGGAATGGCTATGTACAGTAGTTTAGGGTTTAGTCTGCATTTTGTGTTCGTTTGCATGCAGGTGTGCAGGATTGTCGTCGAAAGGTGTTAAGGACCCTAGCATGGGTATGTGCTAGGTCGTGCTAGTTGTTAGAGTCTGGAAAGTTGTCCAGGAAGTGGATCAGGTCACCTCAGGAGGTTCGGCGGATCGAAATTCGCTAAGGTTGGAAAATCCATCGCAACGGCATCATCAGGATATTTCTGTGTATATCCTGCAGTTACTACGGGCGTCATCCGAGTAAGTGGAGATGAGCATGATGCAATCGTTTGCATAAGGTGAATGTGTTTTGGGGTGATCATCATCAGGTGTTGCCGAGGAGGAGCGTATCGGCATAAGGTAGAAGATCGGGTTGATAAAACCATCGCGGGCCGATAATGTTAAGTTTGGCCGACAACAGGATATTGAAGGAACTGCATGTGACGTCATCGTCATCAGGATAATCGTCATCAAGATATCGGGGCAGCAGGATATTGAAGGAGCTGCATGTGACGTCATCGTCATTAGGATAATCATCATCAGGATATCGGGGTGACGTAAGCATCAAAGGAAGGGTGCATGAGGTTGTCGTCATTAGGATATATGGGAGGAACCAGATGTTCTATATCCTGCTGATGAACATGATGTTGAACATCATGATGCTGAAGATAGCGTTTGGCGGTAAGGTGAACAGTGGACATCAGGAGGATGTTTGCGCTTGCCGAACGTGATGATGCTGCCGATAACCGGATATGATGATGCTGCTGACAGGCGAAAGGGCGAAGGTTTGTCTGCAGGAGGATATCGGTCGGCAGAGAAAATATGATGATGCTGACAGTGTTAAGGGAAATATGATGATGATGATGATGGGTTTTAGGCATACATGCTGTATGTCAAGGTTTTAGTGTGGATGCCTCTACATCACTGTATTTGACTCCTTCGCGTTCGGGTTGTATATCTTTGACCTTTGTATATCCGCAATATACAACTCAAACACACATGCAAGTTACGGACGCCAAGAACCTATAGAACAAAATGAAAGCACCATCGGGTCTGCCTTGCATCCTCTTTCCTTGCATATTTTTGAATGTATATCACATATACATTCTCCTTTGTATACGAGATACAAAGCCCTTTGTATGTGAGGCGGACCCCACCAAATGCATCTCCTGCTGCTTTGTACATAGCCGAACATACAAGACCATTTGCACCTTCCCATTGTATATTGCCAAATGTACATTTTCTCTTGTACCTTTTTGTTGTATATTTGGATATACAAACTCAATATACATTCAACCCTGCGACCACCTTTGTATGCTTGAATGTATATTTTCACATACATTCTCACTTGTATATCCGATTGTATATTTCGAATGTATATTGGCTTGTATGTGCAAACATACAAATGAATGCACATACAAATTGGTGGGCCCGACCATTTTCTCTCTCCCCTGACTGTAGCAAATGTGTATTTGTTTGTATGTCAAATATACAAACACAAATAGACAAACCCCTTTATACAACTACGGAATCTACGACAAAATATTCTGGGAATGTATCTTCTGCTCGCCACTATAGCAATTGTATATTTGCACCTCCTTATATATTTTGCTTTGTATATGACCCGATATACAAAGAGAGAATATTCCCCGAAATCTGTGAAAGATTCCCCCTTTGTATATGCACCTTTTAGAGCCTGATATACAATCAGAAATGCACCTAACTCAATTTTTTAAAGGGCGATAGAGATTTTTGACCCGCCAATGCACATTTTGACCTATATGTATATACAAACACCTTTGTATATACAAAGACACATGCATACAAACTAATTTTTTCATTTTTTACAACTGCAAAGGTCAAAAGTGTCTGAATTTTTGGATTCTTGGGAAGGGGCCTGCATATTTAAATGCTTAAAACCTGAATGCTTATGCAAGCACCACCAGCAGCTCGAGCCTAAAACCCTAAACATAAATGATTACCAATAGAATCTATGACTCCTTGTCACTCTATTCCTTGTTTCAAAAGTTTATATGTTCTTGGTTTTCAATATCAAGATCAATTTTGGTCTATAACTTCATCAGTTTGGTTAAGGTATTTAACTTGGTTCAAGGATTTTCATCTAATCCTTGTCGAATATAAACATATCCCGTTCAAGTCAACAATATAATTGTAAGAAGAATTTTATATTTACTCAACATGTCTGGGATACACTTAGAGATCTATCTTCTCTAATCTCGTTGATCAAAATAACATTTAAAGTCTAGTCACATGTAGGTAAAAGAATACCTTGACATACCTTTAAATAATCTCATGTCTAAGTTAGACTATTTACCTTTATCAAATTTCTTTTCTTTGTAAAATGAAAGACATGTGTTTCTATCTCCTTGTAGAAAAACTATCACTAAATTATTAGTACAATTTGATATCAATAATAGAAGAGGATTAATGTAATAGTTTTGAGCTGATGACTTTATTTCAACCACTATCTTTGGTCCAAGATAAGTTATACACCTGTGCATACTTTCTTGCACTTGAGTATCACATATGCTAGATAATTATAGAACAGTAAGGTTATAACACTGTGCCCAGTGATGGCTATTATCAATCAGGTTATCACAAAATAATAAGAAGATGTATCTTTAAATCTTAATGCTAGTCACAAATTGGACTGTATAAAAAGAAACATCTTTTAATCATTACTTTTATGTCTCATCAACATGATCTAAAGGCTCAAGATTCAGTTTAACAAAGGCTCCACTATTTCTCTTTCATCTACTAGAGCAACACCTTTTGATCGGCTCCAACATCCACAGTTGGGTCTACCTATTTTGAACTCAACATGCACCAAGAATGACTACTAGTTTTCATTCCCAATGATAATGTATTGTAGAGAATGATTGTCAGTTTGTTTTCAAGGGTTGACATGATCATGAATTGGACATAGTCTACTAATATTCACAGAAGAGGATAAGTCACTGTCTATATCAACTCTTAAAATAGTTTAGGGTAATGGCCACCTTAGGTGCCTTGAGAATGATAACCATATGGCCATAATAACAATAACAAGGATGTCAGCTTAACATAATATGTTGTAGCTCAACCTCTTGAGCTCTCAGTGGGCTACCAAGCCTTTAGTATACATAACAACAAAGTTTGTTTTCTTCCAACATGTGCTCATTGGTTACACAGTCCTTTGGCTTGACGTATTAACAACAATGACAGGTCTGTATTTCAATAGATAAAAAGAACAATAATACAATATTGATAACACAGAGAAACATCATAATAATCCTTACCTAGATATTGATGAAATATTCTAATTTCTTCATAGTGGGTGTCATTTGTGTGTTTGCAGGTTTTTCCTTATGTTCTTGTTCTACTGTACCTTTGCTTCCTAGTTCTTCATTTTTCTAAAAATGCAACCTCCTTTTCTTTTGTCATGGAGTTTCTTTGGGTTAATTACCATATCCTATAAAGTTTCCACAAACAGGAGCATGCAACAGAGATTAGGTTCCACTAAGCAAAGACCACTTAGATAATCAATGCACAATTCGAGGAGATGGAGTCATGCTCCACTATGAAATACATTGGTTTACCAACCAAAAGAAATCTTATCCATAAGAGATAAGTATTTATAGCTTAATAGCATATTTCTATAAACAATATTATAATATACAAATACATAAATTAAAGTTATCAACATAATGGTAATGATACCATTTCTATGGATGTTGATAATAATCATTTGGTAAATTGTGAGAATGGGGTTGAGATCTTCTCCCCCTCACATCCTTGCTCTTACATTAGCATCATGAATCATGCAAATAGAGAGATGTTGGAAAATTTTCTTGAATATCTCTCAACCAATTCAACAAAGTTTTGATGTCAAAAACCTTTCCAAATGACAAATCAACAAGGGTCGAATTAAGATTGACTTTACAAGGAGAATTAACTATCACATACCCTATCTCAAGAAGGTTCATCAAATATACAACTTGGACCTCAATTGGCAAAACCCATCTCTTTCCACACATCTATTCCTTTCTCTCCGATGATGGTCTCCTTCCTTTCTCGAAGGTGGAAATTTGTGATGGTGCTAGTTTGTCATTGATGTCAAAAGGTATTGAGAGAGTTGAGTTGTTGTGCATCTTCACAAGGTATCATCAGGACTGTAGGACATTTGAGGATCACTTGCACTATTGACAAAGGTTTTTCATGATCATGCATTTCACAGTTGTTCACTTATGGCAGGAATCAATTAGGAGTTGTTCATATGCAAAGGATTCATATAAGAAGGTTAACAAGTGTTTTATATGTCATGCAATATCATGATGTTCATTGGTGTTTCTGAAGTTGATAGTTTGATCAGGATGATCAAGATGCATTCTTCATAACGTGTCCTTGTCTTCATATGTTCTTTGGTTATGTCAAGATATTTTACTCATAATGATGTCATGAAAAAGCCTTGCAGAAAGTGGTACTTGCAGAGAATGTTACATGGTTGCAGAGTGTTTGATTTGATCAGTTGATGTTGTTGAGTTGTTATGCAAGTTTCATCAGAACATGTTGTTTGTATCCTTGTATTGTTCATAAGGAGTGCTCGTTCATTTGTTTCAGGATATCATTTGGATAGGAGCAATAAGGTGTTCAAAGACTCATATATTATATCTTTTTGATACCAAGGGTATGGTGTTGCTACAGTGAAATAGTTGAAGAAACCTATACTTGTTTGTGTTGGTATTGTTGAAAAGGGTTCATTGATTTTGGTGTGGAGATTTGAGGTTATCTTGAAGCTATTGGTGCTAAGCATATCTCTCACAAAGTTGATGTTTTTCATATCATGTTCTTCCTGAATTGTCCATACTTATATTACTGTTGGTGATTTTTACCTACTGTCTATATTCAGAGGATTTAATATTTTTAAGTCTTCATTAAGTGAGAAGAAGACTTCAAACAAGGCTTGAATATCCTAAAGACTAAATTTTTATTTTACCTTTTTACCCGTATATGACAAGTTTTGCTTTTTGTTATGAATGCTCATTGACCTGCTGTCATAAGTGATCGACCACTTAAGTGAAGACTTAAGGGGGTCTTCTTCATATGATAACTGGCCCCATGGCTAAGGAAAACAGAGGTAAAATGTCTTCATAAGGTGAGCGCCAAAAAGGGGAGACTTTGTTTAAAGTTAGAAACTTTATATGTGGTGGCCTTTTTACCTATTTCATATTTTATGACATTTAAGAAAGTAAATTTTTTATGTAAAAGGAGCATGGTATATATTTCAAGGAGGGAGCCCGATATAAGTGGGAATATAGTAGTCTTAAAATTTCATTCGAAGAAAAAAAAGAAAAAAGCATCAAATTTAATGGGAGAAAGTTTGTATTGAATATGTTTTATTCAAAAAGGAGGGAGCCCATCTATGGAAAGCTTTATTTTTATAAAGCATAAAATGCATTTAGTAAAAGGCTTCTAAAAAGCTTTATTTATATAAAGTTTGAAAAAGTATACGTGGGCATGATTTTCTATGGTTTTTTTAAAGTTATTAAAAAGGTATGTGGGTTAGCCTTAAAAGGCTTTGTATTCAAAGTTTAGAAATTTTTTATTTCTTTTTATTTTTTTAAAGAATGAGATTCAAAATGGGAAGTATATGAGTTTATTAAGGAGCTTTTAAAGGAAATAGTTGATGCTTTTTAAAAGCAATTTTTTTGGAAAATCCTTTCTAGTTTCTCTCCCATACAATTGAAGAATTTAGTGAAGATTTTTTGTGAGAAGATTATGTTTTTGATGACGAGATTGATTTATTAATGAAGATTTTTATCAGAGAAGGTGAAAGGTTTTCATTGACAAAATTGAATGGAGAAGATTTGTCTTGTGAGAAAATAAAGGATTTTATTTTATGAGAAAATATGAATCAGGGAGAAGAAGAAAATAAATAACATATTGAAGATTTATTTATTGTTTTTGTTTGCAATCAGAGAATGTGTTTTTGTAGGAATATGAATCAAAATTGGAGTAGATTGAAGGAGTTTGAAAAGAAAGAATATGAAGCATCATTTTGTAGATTGAAGGGAATTCCAAAATGAAATGAATTTTTTTGTCAAGACAATTTGATATCATTTTGCAGATAGAGGAAGATGATTAGTCATACAAAGAGGAGGGATATGTTTTTAGAATGGAAATTGATGGATGTTGTTTTGAAAAGAAGAGGAACATCAAGAGTCTTTTTATTTACAATAATTTTTCAGGTGCATTGATGCAACTTTATAAATAGACAGAGATGAAACATACAAAGTGTGTAGTGTTGTTGAGTGGATCAGGATACAGGGTTGATTTTGAATATCTGAGTTTTGTATATTATTTGGGTTGATGAAAAGAATGGCCATTTGATAGACACATGTGAGAGAAGAAATGTTTTGTATTGAAACAGAGAAACCCTCTGAGTTCTTGTATTTAATTTATTCTCAATTAGGGGTTGGTGCTTCTAAATGAATTAGGGGTTGGTGCTCCTTGAAGTTGGTGCTTCTAAACATTGTAATCAGTGAGATTCTTGATAAAGCTAGTGAGGTAGTTTTGGAGTGGTTTTTCTACCCCTGGAGGGTTTTCCACTAGTACAAATTTGTGCTATGTCTCATATTGTTTTTATCTGTATGTGTGTATACTTTGCTCATGAGGTTTTGTTATCCTTCCTCATTCTCAGTCATGTACATATGTGTTTGACAAATTAAAGATAACTTTCTCTCCTTGTGTTTTGAAAGTTAAAGTTTGTAAAAAGATTTGAAAATTCACACAACACTGATTCACCCTCCCTCTTAGTGTTGTCCTTGACTCCTACAATTTGTTTCCTGGTTACACTCACAGTTACATAAACTATGATCAGTGTATCATTAGTAAATATTTATACATCATAATTAGATAATCTCAAATTCATTCGATCACATGTCCATTTCAATGTATTAAACATACTTCATAAAATCAATGATTTATCCTGATATTTTCCCTGAATGTCAAATCATTATTTTATGATTAATTATCCACTTAATGACATGAAAGTAAAAGTAAAACATAGTCAAAGTTTGGGGATAGAACACATGAACCATCTGGAATGGGCTCTTTCCTACACTTCTATTCACTGAATTGTTGTAAGAAAATTCTTCTTGTGCCAAGACAAGATCCCATTGATGTGGCTTGTCTCCCACCAAACATCTTAATAAGTTTCCCAAACTTTTTTTCACAACCTCGGTATGTCCATTAGTCTAGGGTTGATAGGTTGAACTAAATCATAATTCAGTACCCATCTTCTTCCACAATGTATGCCCACATGACTAACAAACTTTTTGTCCCTATCCTAGACTATGCTCTTAGATAGTCCATGCAGCCTAACTACCTCCTTGAAAAACAATGCAACTATGTGGTATGTATCAATAGTTTTCTAACATGGTATGAAATGAACCATCTTTGAAAATCTGTCCACTACAACAAAATTGATTCATTACCTCTCTATGTTCGAGGAAAACCCAAAACAAAATCCATACTTAGGCGCTCCCTCTGGTATAGGCAATGATTGATATAGTCCCGTGTTTTGTCTTTCTCCTTTAGCATGCTAGTAAATTTTGCAACCTTGTACTAGTCTCTTTACATCTACACTCATTCTAGGCCAAAAATAAACTTCACTCAGTTGTGCCAATGTCTTATCTATTCCAAAATGTCTACTCAAGCCTCCACTATGATTTTCTCTTATTAGATTCTCTCTCATTGAACCTCTAGGTATACACAATTTCTTTCCTTTGAACAACAAGTCATTTTGGATGAAATACTCCAACCATGGCATCCTATCTCCTTCCACTAGACTTCTACTAGTTGTCCATGCTTCCCTAAAATTAGGATCATTAGGATACAACTCCTTCATTGTATCAATGCCAACAACACTGACCCTCAACTCAGTCATCAATAAACACCTTCTGCTAAGTGCATCTGCTACCCTATTTGACTTACCACTCCTATGTTTCAAGAGAAAAGAATAACTTTGAAAGAACTCCACTCACTTTATATGCCTTTGGTTTAACTTACCTCAACTATTGATGTATTGCAAGGCATGGTGGTCTGTGTATAATACAAACTCATTTGCCAACAAGCAATGCCTCCACTTCTTTAAGGCCTGCACTATAACATAGAATTCTTGGTCATAAACTGCATACTTCATCTTTGCCTCATTTAGTTTCTCACTCAAGTAGGCAATGGGTCTACCTTCTTGACTTAAAACTCCCCTAATTGCATTACCTCTAGCATCACAATCCACTTGAAACACTTTGCCAAAGTTTGGCAATGCCAACACTGGCTACTTTGTCACCTTCTTCTTCAACAACTAAAAGCTATTTTCTGTTACATCTGTCCATTATAACTCTTTCCTAACACCCTTCATTGTCTCTATAATAGGTACACATATCCCACTAAAATTTATGATGAACTTCCTATAGAAGCTCGCCAAGCCATGGAAACTTTTGGCCTCAAACATGTGTTTATGGATAAAGACCAATCTATTATTGCTTTAACCTTCTTGAGATCCATCTTCAATCCTTATTCAAACACTACAAAACCCATATATACTAGTTCCCTCTACATAAAACTGCATTTATCCAAGTTTACCAACAAATTTTCTTCTTTTAACCTCTGCAAAATTGCCTTAAGGTGTAGCAGGTGTTCCTCTTTTGATTTACTAAAAACTAGAATTTCATCCAAGTAAACAATGAAAAATTTGCTAAAGAATGACTTCATTACCTCATTCATCAGTCTCATAAAAGTGTTGGGTGCATTTGTCAACCCAAAAGGCATCACTAGCCACTCATACAACCCATCCTTGGTCTTGAATGTTGTCTTCCATTCATTCTCTTCTCTAATTATGATTTGGTGGTATCCATTCTTCAAATCAATCTTACTAAAGTACTTTTCTCCACTCAAATAGTCCATCAAGTCATCCATTTGAGACAACGGAAACCTGTACTTAATGGTTATCTTGTTTATAGCCCTTGAATTAGTGCACATTTGTCATTTCCCATCTTTCTTAGGTACTAGTATAGCAGGTACAACACACATGCTAAGACTCTTTCTAATCAGTCCCTTATCCAACAACTCTTGCACTTGTCTATTCACCTATTCATTTTCCATGGTGTTATTGTATATGGTGCCTTATTTGGTAGGCATGCACATGGTATCAAGTCCATGCAATGACTTATGCTTCTAGCTGGAGGTAATCCATCAGGTAAGTCCTTCATTAGAATGTTAGTGGATTCATTCAAAGTTTCTTGGACTTCTGTGGGAACTTCTGCCCCTTTCTCTATTGTCCTAACCTTTGTAGTATTAGGTAGGAAGGAAAAACATACCTTCTACTTTCTAATATCTTTCAAGAATTGTTTTCCAGTCACTAGACAAACCCTATTGGTTTTCTCAACCTCCTCATCCTTATCCTTCAAAGGATTCAACACATACTCAACTCCATATTTCTTGATTTTAATGCAATTACTCTTGCCATCATGAATGGCCTACCTATCATATTGCTAAGGTCTACCCAACAAAATGTGGCATGCATCCATTAGCATAATATCACACATGATTGAGCATCTTTGTAATTCCTGATATGAAATTTAACAAGGCATTATTCATTTACCAATAACTGATGTCCCCTTTGTAGCCAAGAAACCTTATAGGGAGTTGGATGCTTCGACCTCCTCATCTTTAACTTCTCCACCATCTCTTTTGACACTAAGTTGTCAGTGCTGCCATTGTCCACAATGACTTTGCAACATTTTCCTCCAGGCTTACACTTGGTTCTAAATATATTTCTTCTCTTATATGGTTCCTCTTGTACCTTCTCTAGTGTTATAACTTTCCTCAGTATCAAGGATTCTCCATCCTCTTGTTCTTCTCCAAATTTTGGTGAGTCTACACTTGCCACACTCTCCTCTTCAGCTTATGCTATATGGAATTTAGTTTCTTTTCCCTTTCCACTGCTCTTTTGTACTTGATGACATTCAAATGCCCTATGCTCAACCTGTTCACACTGAAAACATGTTCCACTAAATCCTCTTCATGTTTTATAATTTCCTCTACCTCTAGAGTTATCACCTCTTCCTCTACCTCTTTGGGTACTAGTCTGAGAAGTGGATGATTCTCCTTTCTTATACTAATAACCACGTCTAGGATTTGACTCTCCTCTTCCATTCAAGGATTTACCTCTTCCCCTAGAACTATTCTATCTTCTAGAGATCTTTACCTCTACCTTCAATGCAGACTGATAGGCTTCTTCTACACTAGTACTTATAACCATGCTAATTTCATCTTGGATGGAATAATGCAATCCATTTATATACCTGGAGACCTTCTCAACATCAGCTTCAATGTGACTATCTCTGATGTTTAATTTGTAAAACTCCTCTGTACAACCTTGCACACTTTTCTCTCTTTATTTGAGGTTTTGTAACTTCTTGAACATGGGGATTTGATGGTCTGCTGGTAAGAACTTGGCCTTCAACTTACTTACCATCCTCTCCAAGTTTTAATCTTCTCCTTTCCTTTTCTCTATCTCTCAACTTGCACATAATTCCACCATAGAGATGAATGTCCCTTAAGATTTGTAGCTACAAGATTTACCCTCTTAGAGTCTTCAATGGATTCCAACTCAAAATACTTATCTACCTTTGAGATCTAGTCTATCAAAACTCATTTGGATTTAGGCTACCACTGTAATTGGGTAGTTCTAATGTTCAACTCCTCCTTCAATGACTTTTTCCTCATAATCACTCACATCCTCTACAAGCACTCCTATGAATTGTGTTCTCTCCATTGCATCTAGCCGAGCTGTGATGCCTCTCAACATCTCTACCAGTGATACATCTCTAGCTCTTGGAGTGGCTTCTCTTCTTCCTCTTGCTCAGTGTGCCTTGTGTGCAACCCTCTGTAGTTACATGTTTTCCTCTCTTCACTCTTCCTACAACAATTTCCTTAGGGTCCCTTTCACAACACCTCCACATTTTTAAGGAATTCCAAACCTAGGCTCTGATACCACTTGGTGCAGGTTAGGGTTTAGGGTCTTTAACAAGCTACTGAACCAAACAACAATATCACAAACACAAACAACAAACAAAAACTTCCTTTATTCACTTGCAATAGAACATTACAGTAGGAGTAAAATGATATTATAGTTGGTAATTCCATTCATACATGCCTTGGCATTAAGCCTTATAATCATTTAGATAGGGATTCAGATCAACCATACAATCTTCACTTGAAAACCCTCATCATAAAACTGAAAACTATTGATCTTGCAAAAGAAGAAAACTGTAGCAGAAGAAGTCAACCCTTTCAGCATGAAAATTCTCTATTTAAAGGCATAAGAGGTGGCCACCACACACCTTCACATGAAGGGACATGTGTTATTCTCCTATTGGCTCTCTTGATCATTTGCATAGACAGTTAAAACTAATTTTGTCATTTTATATGTGTGTTCAAGCAGTTAGGCTAAAATCTGAGGGTCATCGGCATATTGTGGGTTTTTACAAGTCATTGACATGTATATCCTATTGGAAAGGAAAGCTCCACCAAAAAGTTCATGCGTAGTTGTGAATCTGAGAAATGTAAAATCCCGAGGGGTATCAGGATATGCGGGGAAAGTGATGTCATCAGAATGAATCCGATGAAAATATAAAACTCTGTATGAAATGTGAGGAATGGGGTCAGTAGAAGAATTCAAGTCATCGGGATTTGTGGGGATCTAGTGGGGTCTGAGATATATCTGGTAGGGGTCTGAAATCTTGCAGATTTGGTTGATGCGCGAAATCACGCAAAATTCTTAGTAGCTTATCAGCGAGCAGAAGATTTAGGTTAGTGTGGCTATGAGGGGAAAGCAGATTTATCTAATAGGGGCCAAAAGACCCACAAATGCAGATGCAATCCTAAGACCCACATCCATACATAGGCAAAAGTCTCACATCGACATAACTTGCTCAATTTTGCTTAGATTCTCACCAAACTTGAAATGTAGACACCCATTTGCCTCTTCATCAAGATGAAATCATCTCTTGGCCGTGAACCAACTGCAATTTCATAGAAAATTGATCATCAACTCCTGCAACAAAAATAAGAAGGAAAACAAACAAGAAAGAAAGCAAATAAATATTTTTGGTTGATGAGGATTGCTCATGGACCTAGATGCTCCTACATCACGAGGTAACACCTGATACTGATAATGAATTAGATTCAAAGTTTTATCTTGATTTAGATGAGGATGAGGTAGAGGTGTAGTAATAGTAGATCTTTGATATTTCTAGGGTTTCTACTATATCATATTAAATTTTTTATTTATTAATTGTTGGCGTACATATCAATGGATATATCGATTATGTACACCAACAATCAATACATATTAAATTTTTAATATGTATTGATTGTTAATGTACATGTCAATTGATATTGATTTATATATCAATTGATATTTCGAGGGTTTCTAAAGTATCATATTATATTCTTTATGTATGATTGTTGGTGTATATCAATTGATATTTCTAAGGTTTCTATTGTATCATATTAAATTTTATATGTATTAATTGTTGATATATATCAATTGATATATCGATCAATATCAATTTATATGTACACAAACAATCAATACATATTGAAAATTTAGTACACATGTATTGATTGTTAGTGTACATATCAATATCAATTGATATTTCTAAGGTTTCTACTGTATCGTATTAAATTTTATATGTATTAATTGTTGATATATATCAATTCATATATCGATTGATATCAATTTATATGTACACCAACAATCAATACATATTAAACAATTAGTACATGTATTGATTGTTATATGTATACTAACAATCAATACATGTACTAAAATTTTAATATGTATTGATTGTTGGTGTACATATCAATTGATATTTCTAGGCTTTCTAATGTAGATCATATTAAATTTTATATGTATTTATTGTTGGTGTATATTAATTGATGTTTCTAGGGTTTCTATTGAATCATATTAAATTTTATATGTATTGATTGTTGGTGTATATCATTGTTGGCATATATCAATTGATATGTACACCAACAACTAATACATATTAATTTTTTTAATATGTATTGATTATTGGTGTACATATCAATTGATATATAAATCGATATCAATTAATATTTCTAGGGTTTCTATTGTATCATATTAAATTTTATGTATTTATTGTTGGTGTATATATCCCAATTGATATTGACCTATATATCAATTGATATATAGGTCAATATCAATTGGGATATATACACCAACAATAAATACATAAAATTTAATATGATACAATAGAAACCCTGGAAATATTAATTTATATCAATCTATATATCAATTGACATATTGGTTGATATCAGTTGGTATGTAAACCAACAATCAATACATATTAAAATTTTAATATGTATTGATTGTTGGTGTACATATCAATTGATATTGATCAATATATCGATCAATATCAATTGATATATGCCAACAATGATATACACTAACAATCAATACATATACCCCTATTTATGGGTCTGATGCACTTAATTCTATTTTATTGGTTATTTAAACAAAGGGAGCGGTCCCCATGAATATCATTTATTGACAAAAAAAATCAACACATAAAATTTAATATGATACAATAGAAACCCTAGAAATATCAATTGATATCAATCAATATATAAATTGATATACACCAACAATCAATACATATAAATTTAATATGATCTATAATAAAAACCCCAAAAATATCAATTGATATGTACACTAACAATGAATACATATAAAATTTAATATGATACAATAAAAATGCTAGAAATATCAAGAGTATGTAATCTTTATTGATCATTTATAGCTAAAGCATTTAATTGATCCCATCCTTAGAACACCAATACCAAATAAACTATTATATTTGAAGAAATATATTTTTGTGTTAATTCTAAGAAGCACTACTCAACCAAGAACCTAACATGGTGGAATTCCAATTATACTAGCTAGAATGAAGGATGAGATAGGAAATCCTTACATTAACTATTGCACACTTATTAATATCATTGTCAAGAAAAGTTACTTGATCTTTTTGATTGATGATCTCGAAGACCAACTTTGAGGGGAAAATTTATCCACTAAAATTATTATAAATTAGATTATCATCATGTTCCTATTGTGCCAACTAATATCTATAAGAATAGCCTCATGTCTTAGAAGGTTTTATTTGAGTGTTTAGTTATATTCTTTTGTCTAACCATTAGACATACTAATTTCATGTGGACGTTGAATGATGGACTCAATAATCTCATATATTCTTAAAATTGGTCAACATAGATGACACATCATCTTTAGATAGACTAGGGAAGAGTACCTATATCATGTTGGATTTAAGTTATTTCAACCTTATGCTAACATAAGTTCTTATAGAGAATTAATCTTTTAGAATGAAGATAATTTAATACCTCAGATACATCTTTGTTAAAGATCATGCATGAGTCAACCTAGAGAAGATTTGTATATGAACATAGAATAACCCACTAGAAAAACTCTCATAGAATTTGGGAGCTTCATGGCACCTAGGAATTCATAAACAAGGTTTATGTTCACATTCTTTCACATTTATTATCCTTTAACCAATGCAACAAAACAAGGTTCGAAAGAAAAGCTCATGTGGATAGGGATGTAAAAGGTCAGTAATTCACATAATTGAAGCTAAGGTTGTGTCTACTACTAATTATTATTTTGTTTTTAATTTTTAATAGTCTTTTGATATTAAGACAAAAATTATTCAAATTATGTAGTGGAATCAATTCTCACTAAATGTGGCATCATGTTGCCTACCATAATGATGCATTTTATATAATACTATATATGTACCAAATGTATACAAATATATCTATAGTATTAACTTGGTTTGTAGGAAATGAAAGCATCATATACTACAAAATAAGATCATCATATTTTCAGATCAAAAGCCTCTATAATTAATACAAAATTAGGAAAAATTGTATAATAATTGACATCAAAGGTGGTCTAGATATCCCCACAAATTCCACCATAATATCTAACACAATTAAGGCCCATCTACAAATGAGATTTTTGACTTCCTAAAAGAACTTCTAGTTGCAGTTATGACAACTACAATATTTTGAGTATAAGACATCAAATTGCCCTTTTAAAATTATTAGAGAATGGGAACTTTGGACAATAGTTTCTTGAGCACCTCATTGAAAAATATTCCTATTCCACATGGGAACAATTTTATTTGCACTAAGGAGTGTTACAAAATGATCTAGGAAGCTCATTATATTCGTGTAATAGGAGTGTTACAAATTTG
Organism: Cunninghamia lanceolata; assembly: GCA_027924645.1. Lineage (NCBI taxonomy): Eukaryota > Viridiplantae > Streptophyta > Pinopsida > Cupressales > Cupressaceae > Cunninghamia > Cunninghamia lanceolata. Next base: position 561,409 of record BSBN01000394.1, read on the forward strand.
ATATATAATGCTTTGAATTATAAATTGAATGCATATTTAAGTTTCAATGATACTTGTTACAATTCAAATCTAATGTATTAATTTAAACCATGTTTAAAAAATATTTTCAAAATCTTTATTTCAAATGCAAAATTTATATTAATTTAAATTGTAAAATGAAATTATTTATTTATTTATATTTGCATTAAATGTATAAATATTTTGCATTTAGTATTTTAGAATGTACTTAATTAAATTTTAATTTTTGTTTATAATTGTAGCTAGTTCCTTTACTCATTAATGGATCAACAATTGAATCAATATGAGTTTTTATTAGATGATGTTTTACAAAACCAACTCCCACCAGAAAACTCCCTGCCACAAAACTCCCCATCCCAAAGCCCCCCATTCAAAATCCCACCACACCCTCCACCTAATGAGCCTTGGTTGAGAGCTACCATAAATGAAAACATAACCACATTACAAGAAAAAGGTTTTTTCCACAATGAGCCAAACATTCCCGCACACCTTGCAAGATTTTCCTCTTCGATGCAAACCATTATTGATTTGTTAGATCCATAGATATAGATCTAGACATATTATATCTATAGAGGGAGGAGAAGAGCCATTTTTCTTTAGATGGGCTATCATATAGATAAATCCTTTATTTGCATATTTCTAAACATAAACTAGCCCCATATTTTATCAACCCTTCCACAAATCTACCTATCACTCCAATAAAAAAAATTCAATTAAATGGTGTAGGAACCCTCAAACTACAACAAATTTTTGGGAGTGATGGTGGATAGTCTTTGACCATAAACCACATGGAAATTATGAGGCACCACTATATTTTTTGAGAAAATTATTGGTAGAATTTCAATTAGGTTTAAAACCAAATTATTTTGACATCAAATTATTCCAACATGTTGGTGGAGGCATGCCACAACATAGACTAAGGGCATGTGTTGATCCAAATTGACAATGACTTGCTCCATCCATTGTTTCTCCTCATGTGTTAGCTATTCTTGCCTCCGTTCACTAGCAGACATTAGTGTCAATGTTGGGAGCATTGAGCGCGCTGTCTCAAAATTGAATTGACCAAGCTACCCACATGGTAGCTAAAGTTAGTGGTAGAAATCATGGAGGATATGGTGCTAGTCCTAGCATCCTAGGCACTTAACATCATTACAGTCTACACCCCATTTTTGTTAGAATTACAATCAACCATGTTATGGTCCTAATCGCACATTCACTTCAATGATTGTAGTAGCTTAGAGGAGTCATTATTCTCTACTTTGTTTTCTCCTCCTACATAGGTCATAGCCACATTTTATGTACACAAATACATATTAAAATTAATAAATATATCTATTTTAAAATTATCAATTATCGATTTAGTTAATGAATTATATATTGTCTTGTTTGGTGCAAATGACTAGCCCAACCACATCATCTAGATTAGATAATCTAGTGTTGAAAACTATACGACTCAACACATCTTACATGGTAGAGCAATAAATTATCCTTAACCATCTAGAGTTCATTAAATATGTTTAATTCATTTTTTCAAATTAGATACATTTTAATAATTATGGAATTTGAAATGTGAATCAAACTCCTAGAAGAACCAAGTATATTAGGACATGTTTAATAACTTTTTATTTTTAATAATTATTGGACTTGACATCATTTTTATAGTAGTTGGGAGGTCATGAAACTTCCATGTTAGACCAACCAGAAGGTGTGGTGAGCAATCCTCTAGTCTTAGTTGCTATTGTAATGCCCTGCCACGAAACCCTAGGGAACAACTCAACTATGCTATACAAAGGACCAATTTTTTTTTTTAAAGAAAGAAATAACAAGAAATGTAAATCATATTTAATCATACATCAAGTTAAGCTATATCCTCTATGGATTCCATAGCTGCATTACTAACAACTATTAACATGATCTAACCAACATTATGAATTAACTAACAACCACGGTTCATTCTAATCTAATTGCATCAAATGAATAAACACATATATTTCCATATTATATCATCAAATAAGTAATCATGAAGATCATGCAAAAAGGATACAAGTACATATACAAGTTCCTTTACAAGAGAGTATAATATTACATTTTTTACAATATCACTCTCCTGATTACATTGGAGTACACACATCAAGATAACATCACATGATTCAACTGATAGACAAGACTAGAACATGAACATAAGTATTTGTCTCCTCAAGCTAAAACAAGATCTGTAATATGGTAAAAGAGGTACATCCTTCTCGTACATGAACAACATCATGGAAACCAATTGGGATAAAACACCCCCCGACCATGTGGAACCCTAAGGTCCACCCCCTGTGCTAGGATATAACAATAAGATCCCACTAAGCAAACAATCAAGAAGACAATAGGCTAACAGGTGCAAGGACTACACATGATTCCAATACAACACGGGTCAATATGAACAACACAAGTAACTCAAACATCACTTCCAGAGGCAATCATACAATAAAAGGGGAAAACACACTTAGGGAATGCTAGGTTGCAGTAGGGAAGAGTGTCATTGCATGGTCCTAACATGGGTTATCCTGACAGTCTCTCACCAGACGCCGGCCCCCATCCATGGGTTATCCTGGTCGTCTAGACACCGGTCCCCATCTATGGTTATCCTAGCAGTCTCTTACTAGACACCGGCCCCATAGGGTGATACACGTGGAACCAACATTCCTTTCGTGAGGACAAGGAAGTTGATCTTGCCAACCACGGCCTTCTCATCCCATCCTTAGCCTGAACGAGCACTACACACATGGGTGAGGCATCTAATTATCTTATTTAGTGTAAAAACTACCCAACCCTCTAAATTTATTATTACGTTATCACTGGATTAAAAACTTCCAATGGGTTATCCTGGCAGCCACTTTGGGCACTAGCCCCACATTGAAAGCCACTCCCCTACCAACATCTAGAAGACCCTATCCATGAAGCAAGACAATTACCATCACAATGACAAGTAACATATACAATGCAAGGCATTTACCTTCTTGCATACAAAACATAATCACGAGGACCAATTCTTATATCCTTGTCCCAAAACATAAACCAAGCATGAACTATCACATTCTCATCATGATGCATTTACAACACAAAATACACATCATTTCACATCACACAGAGTAATGCATTATCTATCTTGCATAGTCACCATAACCACATGAATAGGTACACTGAGCAAGGCATTATCCATCTTGCATGTAGTCATCGCAACCACATGAATAGGTACATTAAGCAAGGCATTATCCATCTTGCACATGTATCATACCAACATGAATAGGAGGCAACATTTCAAGCATGTAGTTCATTCAACTCAAATGATGCACACATAGCCAACCCCCACACAATCACACCCTCGTAGTCCTCTATAAACAACTTCCCAACACTTGACACCACTAAACACAATGGTCTCACATCACATTCACTCTCAGATGCACATCATAAACTAACATCCTTCATCAATATTTTCATGATCAATCATACAACAAATATAAAGTGAATCTATCTCAACAATACACAACTGTAACTAATAATTATCAACACTTATTTTTATTTCATATAATTAAAATGAATGCGAACAACATGCAAATAACCCTAAGACATACAAATTAAACACAACAATTATTTACACTATTTACAACTAATGTATATTTCATTAATAATCTAGACAATTTTGTAAATACTATTAAATATAATTGTATAAGAAAGACCAAAAGCCTATAATATTAGAATGCTATAAATCTCTTACACTAGTTAGAATCACAAGATACAAAACTCAAAGCTACAATGAAAGAACCTTGTTTTAAGGTTAGCTTGAGAGGAAAGGAATACAAAACAACAAAACATTCCTATAGATCTAACATCTTCATCAAATCTACCACACTTTTAACCACATGCATATGATAGGATCAGCACAAAATAAATTTTGTTGAGAAGGTTTTAGAAGCTACCAACAATGCAAAATGTGAAAGCATAGACAGGGCACACAGACTGATTGGTAGAATGCCTCAAAGAGAGTCATATGATGGAAAACAATGATCATAGGATATGTACAAAATTAATTTGTTGAAAAATCTCAGAGAAACCCAGTTCAAAAATATTGAGTTATTGGTGACGCAACTAACTGTTTTAATAGAGACAAAATGGGTGAGAGGTAGACAATCACAAGATATTCATATCTTAAAAATGGCAAACTGGGTATGGTTGATTTTGGGATATGATTTAGATATTCATGCCATACACCATATATAAAAAAATTAGAGAAAGCTAGTTCGTAAAATTAAAGTTATAGCTAGCGTAACAGACTGCTAAAACAAAGACGAAATGGGTGAGAGGTAGACAGTCACAAAATATTCATATCTCAAAAATTGCAAACTGGGTATGGCTGATTTTCACATATGATTTAGAAATCTAGGAGGTGCACCATGAATATATAAAAAAAAACTAGAGAAACCCAGTTTGTAAAATTAAAGTTCTGGCTAACGCAATAGACTGCTAAAACAGAGACGAAATGGGTGAGAGGTAGACAGTCACAAAATATTCATATCTCAAAAATGACAAACTAGGTATGGTTAATTTTTGGATATGATTTAGATATCCAAGACGTGCACCATATATAAAAAAAATTGGAGAAACCTAGTTTGTAAAAATAAAGTTATGGCTAACACAACAAACTGGGTTCAGAAAATGTAGAAGAGAATTCACAGAATATTTTACTAAATCTAATGCAACAATAAATCAGATTCATATCTCAGTCCATACCTAGAATATTACTTCTATCACATATTCACAAAATTCTCAGCTCGCATCCATTTTCCCCCAAGTCTTTTCTTCTGGAAACTATGGTTTATGGTGGCAAAAGAAAAATGAAAACTTCCTGAGAGAGAGATCCCCAAAACATAAAATATATTCTTTATTTGAAATGCACGGTCTTCCCCAAATTATGTCTTGAGATTTCAAAATAAAGTTGAGCATGCATAACCACCCCCATAATTTCTTCCAGAAGATTTTCCTTACTCTGACCACCTATACATCCAAGGTGAAACTAGAGGGACACTATGATTAAATATGATTATGAAAGGAAATCTTTTGTTAACAAGGGATGCAAATTACAACAACCCTCACTCCATTATCAGTCTAGATATAGAAACAATAAGACAAACTAACCAGAAACCAAAATAAAACCTACTTATCTATTTTTCCATTAAGCTCTACAACACCCTCTTCTTCACAAGCATAGGTATAAAGTGGACATGCACGTGCAAGAACATGGACATCTAATTTCTCTACCATGCCTTCAACCATTCTCCTAGTGTCAAGCACACTATGTAGAATATTGTGCATATGTCCCAAGGTAGACTCGTGGTTCTCTACATTCTGCCGTGAAGAGTTAATTAAGTCATCGTGTGTGAGAACAGAAGCCACTGCCATCAAAAGCATTGTTTCCACCGCTAAAGACTATGCAACATTGAAGATGCTCCATCTCCCTCTAGAAGTCGCAAGGTCCAGAAGCAAGTGACCCATAGCTTCCCTCACGTTTACCCCTTCTTTGCCATCCACCTCCTTTGTCATCTTCAACAGCCTATAAAGCCATTTTCATAGAATGGGGTTCTTGATTTCACTTTCAATATCTTTCATGAAGCTTGCCATCACCTCCTCAGCCAGTATTTTCCTCAAACACTTCCTAGGTGTATACTTCCTTTTCATGCAAACTCCAACTGTGTTACTTGGTCTCGCACAAGAGATTTGTCGCCGGTAGCTTGCCCTTCACCTTTAAGCCTAAGCCACTAGCAAGGCAACCATCCATCATTACAGTCGAGACCTAGTGCAGACAACTCAAAAACCATTGTGGAAAAAGAATAGACATCAATCAAAAAGGCATATTGCCTTCTACTCCACGCTATCACTTGTAATGATTGCATTTCTACCACCTTTCACTTCACACGAGTCTTCAGATAGTTCGCCACCTTTTCATTATTGCCTGCCTAATGTGCTATCCCATTATCTAGAGAGACTTTATCTTGAATTTAAATATTAATATATCATTTCATTATAATTTCTAGTATTAATCTGTATTAATCTTAATATGATTATTTAATTTTTATTCATTTTATATGTATATTAATTTTAATAGTAATATTCTAAATATGAATAAAAATTTAATTTGAATTTATTTTAAATTCATAATCAATTAACTAGTGATTAAATTGATTTTTAAAATTTTATTCTTTTATTAATTTTGTATGAATTTTGGTCAAATTTACTCTTTGGAATTATAAATTATTATTAGATTTTGTACATATCAATTTTAATGTTTTTACTAATTTAAAAATATATATATTTTAAATTTTGTATAAGTTTGATTGAAATTTATTTATAGAATTGTGTTTTCATTTTATTTTTTAAAGAAAAAAATATTTATACTAGTATATATATCTTAAATACATCTATGTAAAAAATAATATTTATGTTGTTAAATTGTTGAATTTATTTTATTTCAATAAATAATATTATACTATGTCATTATATTAACTATTATTATTATACTTGTTTTACATTAGAGTTAATTTATTTTATCATAGAGATAATTATTTAAAATCATCCCCTTAATGCACTTAATGCCATTGGATAATTCCTCTCCTTGTAATTATTTTTATATGTAGGCTCTTTAATAGTTTTTGTTAACATGCTCAGGGCATTACACTCCACCCCTTTCTACCAGTGTAGTTACGCCTCGGTGTAATAAAAAATTACATTTTTACTTTAGAGTTAATTTATTTTACCATAAAACTATTTTATTTATTTTAAATTACTGTCTTTACATTTAACAAAAAAAAAGTCAGTTGTAGATTTCAACTATTCTTTCACCTCACAACATAAGATGCTTCTCTTCCCTATTAAAGTGAATTCAAAGGAAACAAAAAAAATTACTAAAGTTGTGCAATTTTCATAATTACAACATCATATATGGTAATAAATCATATTAAATAAACATTTAATATTATATAATATTTTAATTTAAGATCAAAGATCTTATCGAACGATACCATCTTTAACTGGTTTAGTTTTTGAAGAGATCTCCATTTTAAAAATCTCTTGTGCAGATGTTATAAGTTGAAATCTCCTCCTTGTTTTGATTTACTTTCTGTTCTTGTGGAGCATTGTGATTTGTGTCACTATTATTCTGTTGCATCTTGTCTTGGTTTAATGGAGGTTCAAGGTGATATCCCTGTAAAGGGGAGGATATTAGTGTTAGTTATCGTTCTTAGTGTTTAGTTTAAAAGTTCCCTTTAACATTTTAGTTTAATCATGTATGTTTGTAGTTAATTAACTATAATGTATTAGGTTGGTATCACTCTACTTAAACATCATCTATTTTAATGGTCAAACAATCAATAGCAATTTTACACTTCATCCATATCAAAAAGTGAGAAATATTTATCATATTTTTATTGGCCCGAATTAACCTTTAACTGTTGAAGTGGATGATATTGAAGAATAACCCGTTGTTGGTATTAGTGAATATAAATCTCTATGATTTTAAGAAAATGTGTTGAAAGTATACAATCCATAAATAATGGATGACCTTTATGCTTGACCTTCTGAAAATAGAAATGTCTATATTATATAATCTAATTGTTTCTATATATAAATCTACTGTCATACAATAGTTGTTACTTAAGTTTGGGCTGAGCTTAAACAACACACTCTAAGCTTTGACTTGCTTAGAGTGGGGCTCGCTTAGACTGTGTTGTTTGCTAACCGGAGTTTGGTGGGTGCCCGTAACTTGTAAATGTTTGCTGACCGTAACCTGTTTAAGCCCGGCCTCCTCTTCCAAGCTCAATCGTGATTCCTAAAGTTACGGAATGAAATGAAAGACTGATGAGCCGTATTGTGTATCTCGCGTGGGCTCCACGAATTCTTTTACAGAGAATTCTAAAACAACATTCATATCCACGTCCACTCCCACCATTGCTGCAAAGGACTTCTAGGACGCTGACTTAATGAATTTTACATTGATGCTTGAGATTTTTTGGGTTTCTAAGAAATACCAACTAATTTGGGTAGTGACAAAAAAAAGTAGTTTTATCTTTTCACGTTATCTTGCTCGATGGCTTTTTTATATAGATTTTTTGCATTCTTCATGCTCAAAGTTTCTCATTTAACGCGTGAATGTTAAATATCTCTAATTTCATGAGCTTTTTTTCTGTTTTTGAAATAATATTATGGAGATATGTGCCCAACTATTGTTTAACCCTGCCATGTTTGCAACTGTGCATGGACAAGGCAAAGATGGAAAATTAAATATGATGTAAAATTTAATTTGTTTTTTATTAATGTTGTGTTATTAATATTTTTTTTAGGTAAATATTATCATTTTATATTTATATTTTTAAAAATATATCTAAAGTATTTGAGAGACATCCAAAAAATATGTCTTTCAATTCATTAGAAGTAAGAATTTTGTCTATCTAAAATAAATATTATTTTTTTAAAGTTAAAATGTCAATTTAAAAAATATATACATTTTAAAAATAAATTAGTTATAATTTAATTGATTAATATTTTTTACCTCTAGTAAAAATAATGATCAAATCAACCGTATACAAATTATAGATTACATATTACATATTCAATTATTCAACACGTAACATTAAAGCGGCTCAAATTTCGTGGGAAGTCCAAGACAACATACAAGCAATCCACTCTCATTAATACTTTGAATAAATTTATTTATAATAGTCACTACGTGAATTAGAATATTTACACTGAAGGGGTTCACTCAATGAAACAGACGACCTACCTTTGCCCATCGACAGTCAACACTGTCTGAGAAGAATGCAAGACGATTGACGATTGCAATCATCTTGCCTGTTCATTTTCATCAATTTGTTTCTGGGCATCTGACAATTTTCCATTAGTAGGGCAGGGGAAAACCCTAACGAACCTTTCCATTCGCCAATTTCAAGAGAAGGTTTCTATCCATAAAGTTTTAGATGACCAAATTAAATCACGGAAGATTGATCGATATGTGCGTGAATTTAATATTATTTCCCAGCTCTCAATAATAGAGACTTAGATGATTAATAGTTTTTTTAATGTAATGAATGTAATGACTCCACACTTGTAGGATTTTACGGATGAATTCACCTTCAACGAGAACAAATATGTATTTGTTGTCTGGATAAAAATTGTTATTAGAGGTCTAAGTATATATTTACTTCCACGAATTTGAATTCAAGTGTGGTTATTTAGTAATAATAATTTTACAATTTATTTCCTAGACCAAGGTTGTAACATATTGGGGGCAGAACTAGAGGAATGGGTCTAGCACAAATGCCAAGGCCTATGGATTGATCACTATGGTCGTCCTCTATGGATGTGAGATTTGGGGGAGTAGCATGTCAAGTCACAAATGGAGACAATTAGAAACAATTCAAAAACATCTTATCACTAGCAGTCTTAAAGTCAAAACTACAGTCCCCTATGAGATTCTTTTGGCTGAAGTAGGCACTTTCCTGATGGACGCATCAACAATAATTCAGTTACTAAGTTACTTAAAAAGGTGGAAAGCATGGAGAATCATCGTTGGCCCAAAATGGTAGTAGAGGAGGAGTTAGATCGTAGGAAAAAGATGTGGATGAAGTAGAACAACAAGTGGATGAGCAAATGGGACATTAATTTGCAAGATTGTTCTAAAACCAAAGAAGAAATTAAAAAAGTTTGTGTTAGAAAATTCAGGGCTGCCATGTGGACAAAACAGATTGGTCGAAAAAAATCACTTTATGTCAAAGAGTTCAACCCTACTTGGGAGCATGGTGAAAAAGCCTACTTATGTGTTGCTCTTAATAGTAAAGCTAGGCTTTTAGTTGCACAATTGAGGATTGGTTCACATCATCTTAGATGCAAAATTGCTAGATGGATGATTCCCAAGGAAGACTGGGAAGATAGAATTTGCATTTTCTACACCAAAAGAGTGGTTGAAATTGAATTTTATAATCTACAAATAAAGATTCAAGATTTTGGTGGTTGGTCAGCTGCTCTATATCATGAGCTTTGAGACCTTTACCTTGTTGGATGCATTTGGAAGGTCACCATTAGGCCAACAGTGATCATCAACAAGCATACTCTTAGTAGTGAGCTTAGTATGAGGTTCATGATATTCTTTAAGGGACAAATGTGAATTAGTTAAGCATATTTTATTAGTCAAGCATGAGGTAGAAGGTATTTGTTGGGAAAAGCACAAGAGAAAAGAAAATCACTAAGCGTCCTCGAGCTGTCTTTACTGAGCCAATATAAGGAGACTAGGTGTTGGTATGTGGCGATAGAGCTAGGGGACATGGAATTATATAGGGGGACTCTTGGGTAGATTTGTCAGATCCCTTAATTTTTTATTCAAGTACCAAATAGTTGTTGCAACTATTTTCTCTTTTACAAGGCATTAGGTTTTGTTGACTCTTTGTCTCGTATTATATGAATGGAAGAATCCTATAAAGGGGAGAAATGTGTGGTAAAAGAGATGTGATTGACTAGAAGCAATACAAAGCACTCAAAGTTCAAAATACTAGTATCGGGCTACCTATGACAAATTCCAAAATGCCATGAATGTATCTCATCCTAGTTGTTTGGACTATTTTGTTTCTAATTAGGATTGGTTTTTAGTGTGAAATTCGGTATGCCTCATTTGAGTTACTAATGTTTGGAAGCCAAGTATTTTTAGGGCTTCATCCAAGTCATACAGAGCATAGCTAGTGTTGCTACAATTTAGGCCATGAAAGGTATGCTCCTAAGGTATTCTAGGAAATATGAACCCGATAATTAATTTAAACTACCCTTGAATAATGGTTGCCATTAGTTACAACATAATGAGGTATGCTTCATATGCATGACATATGTGTCTACAGAAATCATATTGGATTAATATGAAAGATTAATATATACATTGTAAATACAAAAGTTCTTGCACAACATGTGCATAACTTCAAATTCTTGTTAATGTCTTGGAATTTTTTTATCAATTTTCTTTACCTATTTTTGGTCTTGTTTTGGTTTTGCAAAAGGAACATGAAATTCTAATTGAATGTCTTAGGAGAGGACCTTTTAAAAAAATGTGTCTTTGTGGGGACAAGGAGTGGTTGAATGGGATAAATTTACTTATTATAGAAGCTCTTGGAATTAATGTTCTCTTGTAACATCTTTAAGTCATTTGATCACCCAAGATTGAGAAATATAAAGATAAACTAAATATCTGGGAGGATAACACAGGAAATACAAAATAAAAGCATTTTAATATCTAAAAAACTAAGATTAAAAAATATGAATAGCAAAAATCATGTTTGAAATTCTTTATTCTACCATTTGTATTTGAGAGTTCATACCTTAGCCAAAAAAATAATAAAGAAGTATTGAGAGAAAACAATGCAGTGGCATACCTAGAATGAGCACCTAGTGAGAAATATTGGTAATAGTTTAGAAATATCCTGAAGTGTAGATGAATTATAGGTAGAATAATGTATGGAGAATAAATATTTATGTGATTAAACTGGTAAGTACAATGCAATTGGGGTCCTATTAATGTTGGATCTAGTGGATGTCACTCCATACCATTTGAAATGAAAAACCATATGAAATGTGAGATTGAGCAAGAACTACTAGCAGAATGTGGGTACCAGGTCGAGCCCCGAAAGATGAGTTTTCGCACACTCCTACAAAGTTCTTTAAAAACACAGAGATTTCAAAGCAAGAAAAAAGAACACGAAATATGAATAACCACTGAATTACATTTACCAAGAATGAGATGTACATATATAGGTGAGAGAAGGGAACTGCCATGCATAATTAGTGGAGTTAACTGAAATCGACTCCAACTAAATATAGAACAAGTGGCAAGTTCTATTCCTAAAGACTTGCATGCAAAGGCAAGTTGACTCTCACTAACTAGACACCTAAACTAGGCTTAATGCCATGTGTAATTATCCATGTGCATGTAATATATGCATGGAATAATATATACACTAACAATAAATACCCTATTATTGTACAACTTGGAATTTTTTCAATATAAAAATCTAAAGAAGTAATCCTATACTAAACAAATATCTATGGTATTAAATTTCTAAGTACAATGCAGCTAGGGTCCGATTAATGTTGGATCTAGTGGATGCCATTCCATACCATTTGAAATGAAAAACCATAAATATAGACATTATTGATTTTACTATACAGGGGAATTCCAATTATTACATTTATTATATGTTGATTAATATTTAGTATTTAAATTGGCTACACTAAATGTTAATGTGTGTAATTTAAACTAAGTGCAATTAGTTTAATTAAAAGAATAGTTTATGTTTGTAACATCCACTGTAAATTATTATTATTATATATTATTAATACAAATATATTGTAACATCAAATGTTATTGTGTGTAATTTGTTTAAATTATATCCATCAATATTTATTATTTAAATTGGCCACACTTCATGTTAATATGTGTAATGTATTTAAATTAGGTGTACTTAATTTAAGTAAAAGAGTAATTTATAATTGTAACATCTACTGTTATTTTAATATATATATATATATATATATATATATATATATATATATATATATATATATATATATATATATATATTATTAGTACTATTACAAATGTAACATCCATTATTAATATTTATTATATATATTATTATTTCTTTTTATATTGTTATGCTTGCAATTTGCTTATTCCATATTTATATATAAGAATTGTGTACATTATATCTATTTTTTATTTATTTAGACATCATTTAAAGTGAAATAAGATTTAGCAGTTCATTAAATTTAGAAGCATGAACTATAATTTATGTAGAGCATTATTCGTATAAAATAAAAATAATTATAATTTATAAATATGGAGCAAGCAAACTGCAAGGATAATAATATAAAAAGAAATCGTTCACTTGAAGGAAGAGACCTAGAATTGTTACATTCGAAGCAAAGAAGGATATATTCTCCACTACGCACTGCCTATTCAGATGCAACAATTTTTTAAATGATAGAATATCAATTATATATTTCTTATATAGTCAGGACCATGTTTCTCTTTGGCCTTGTAGTGGAGAAAAAATGAAATCCCTAAGAGAGCTCAAAGGTCCTCATGAGCTACTCAACTAAGAGTAGTTTATCATGATGGTCAATAAAAATTGAAAGTTTCCCTGTTATTCCTGATTAGCCTATCTCAAAATAGAGTAATGGATTGCTTTAGGTCCTCATTAGCAATTGTATCGGTAATGTTGAACACACCACCCAACGTCCCTTCCCTTGGACATTTATTGAAGGAGGAAATTACCTCAAGGGCTGTAACTCAAAATGGGGTTAGATGAAATTGTCGACTGCTAGCTTGACCCATCACTTCCTACCCGTGACCAAAACATAGTTTGTTAGGGGAATCTCCAAAACCTAGTCATCATGTGAGGTGGAAAAGATTCTAGGGTCAATCACATTTCTCATTGTACTCTCTACATCCCCCAAGTCTATACAAAAAATCCAATGAAGTTGTGTAGAGACATCTTCCTCTTTGTAGGAACAAACACAACTAGCAAGGTAGCATAGAGCATTAAAAAGAACCTTCAAACTGCATTCCTAGAAAAAACATACAATATGATAAGGGGTGATATCAAATGAATGGAAAAGATAGAAGGAGATATGTTATATCTGTAGAGGACGTGTTTTTATGTATATTTTATTTATACATATCAAGTATTGTGTTTGGTAGAAATATGATATACAATAATAGGTTTAATTATAATACAGATTTAGTTGAAGTATGATAGATGTATATAATTATGTGTATTAGTATCTATTATATTTTATACAACACACTAGTAAATATCTATAAGAATTACAATCTATAAAATATATTACAATATAATTGTTATGTAATTTAATTTATAACACTGTCTAAAATAGTACATATATTATATCATAAATATATATAATTTATATCTCACTATTTTATTGTATCTATGAATATTATTAATAATTTTAGTAATTAATAATCTTAATTATCACTAATTGTAATTATTAACATTTGTATCTATGAACAATTTTAATATAGATTGTAGTATAGATTTATATATTTAGTTCAAGTATTCAATCTATGTTATATTTATACCTTTGGACATATATTAAATTGGTCAAGATAAATATTATTTAATAATATTTGTGACTATATAATTGCTATAAATTTTTTCTCTTATGCTACTTAAAACAATACATATAGTAAAACATGTCTTTTAATATCTATATTTATATTTTTTCTAGAAGGTATACATATTTGAAGTATATCTATTAATAGTTTTTTTTTTTTTTTTTGTATTGAATAAGTTACAATTTGAAAAGTTAGTCAAAAGACTGCAAAAGAAAAATGGTACATAACAGTCTAAAAACATAATACAACTGAGTCCTTTCAATATTACACTTTGGAAATTAGGTAATTGTTATATTGTTTTGATTAATATCCAATAATATTTTAATATCAATTATTTCAATTTTAGACAATTAATATTTAATAATATCTATGAATATTATAAATGGGAAAATATTAGAATTTCACCAAAAACAAATTAATAATAAAAAATATGTAATAATTATACTACTTTATGTTAGAGATATTATATTATGTAGAACAATATTATATTATTTAACATTTATATTCCTTTAATTTCAATTATAACTATTAATCATATAAGTCGAGAAATATATAACTATAGGATAGAGATATTGAATAATATAGATTGTGTTTGCTTATTGCACATTTTTCTAATAATATACTATTAATTAATTAATTATATTTGTAAATATTTAAAATGGAAATATGTACAATTTAATAGAAGGGCTAAAATCAATAGTGAAAGATACCATAGAATTATAGTATGTAACATATATTATACAATCCAAAATGGTATTATATTACTCAAAATTAATAGTGTTACACCACTGTATAGTATCATATTACAAAACTATGTAATACAAAATAAATATTGAATCAATGCAACTGCATGGATTATACTAGATTAATGTAATAAATATTGAATAAATGTGACTGCACAAATCATATTATAACAAAGTTTGAATTGCGTCTAAAAAAATGAACAATGACTGAATTGAATTGAATGAATTTTAATGACATCCACAAGACCAAGCAGTCTAAGGGACCAAGAGCCACAACCCTAAGACATTTTCAAGATCCTTTCAATGTCTACTCTTCTACTCTGAATCTTGACCAAGAAGCTGGTCATTTTGTGAAGCCTTACTTCCTCAAAGAGTTCATTTAGACTACCCACCTTCAAGTTGTTTTCATATTATATACATATATCTTCATACGCAACACACTCTATGATGAAGTGTCATTCAATTTCAACCACTCTTTTGGTGTAGAAAATGCAAATTCTATCTTCCCAGTCTTCCTTGGGAATCATCCATCTAGCAATTTTGCATCTAAGATGATGTGAACTAGTCCTCAATTGTGCAACTAAAAGCCTAGCTTTATCGTTAAGAGCAACACACAAGTAGGCTTTTTCACCATGCTCCCAAGTAGGGTTGAACTCTTTGACATAAAACGATTTTTTTCGACCAATCTGTTTTGTCCACATGGCAGCCCTGAATTTTTTTAACACAAACTTTTTTAATTTCTTCTTTGGTTTTAGAACAATCTTGCAAATTAATGTCCCATTTGCTCATCCACTTGTTGTTCTACTTCATCCACATCTTTTTCCTACGATCTAACTCCTCCTCTACTACCATTTTGGGCCAACGATGATTCTCCATGCTTTCCACCTTTTTAAGTAACTTAGTAACTGAATTATTGTTGATGCGTCCGAAAAGTGCCTACTTTAGCCAAAAGAATCTCATAGGGGACTATAGTTTTGACTTTAAGACTACTAGTGATAAGATGTTTTTGAATTGTTTCTAATTGTCTCCATTTGTGACTTGACATGCTACTCCCCCAAATCTCACATCCATAGAGGACGACCATAGTGATCAATCCACAGGGCTTGGCATTTGTGCTAGACCCATTCCTCTAGTTCTGCCCCCAATATGTTACAACCTTGGTCTGGGAAATAAATTGTAAAATTATTATTACTAAATAACCACACTTGAATTCAAATTCGTGGAAGTAAATATATACTTAGACCTCTAATAACAATTTTTATCCAGACAACAAATACATATTTGTTCTCGTTGAAGGTGGATTCATCCGTAAAATCCTACAAGTGTGGAGTCATTACATTCATTACATTAAAAAAATATTAATCGTCTAAGTCTCTATTATTGAGAGGTGGGAAATAATATTAAATTAGCGCACCTATCGATCAATCTTCTGTGATTTTATTTGGTCATCTAAAACTTTATGGATCGAAACCTTCTCTTGAAATTGGCGAATGGAAAGGTTCGTTAGGGTTTTCCCCTGCCCTACTAATGGAAAATTGTCAGATGCCCAGAAACAAATTGATGAAAATGAACGGGCAAGATGATTGCAATCGTCTTGCATCCTTCTGAGACAGTGTTGACTGTCGATGGGCAAAGGTAGGTCGTCTGTTTCATTGAGGGAACCCCTTCAGTGTAAATATTCTAATTCACGTAGTGACTATTATAAATAAATTTATTCAAAGTATTAATGAGAGTGGATTGCTTGTATGTTGTCTTGGACTTCCCACGAAATTTGAGCCGCTTTAATGTTACATGTTGAATAATTGAATATGTAATCTATAATTTGTATACTGTTGATTTGATCATTATTTTTATTGGAGGTAAAAAATATTAATCAATTAAATTATAACTAATTTATTTTTAAAATGTATATATTTTTTAAATTGACATTTTAACTTTAAAAAAATAATATTTATTTTAGATAGACAAAATTCTTACTTCTAATAGATTGAAAGACATTTTTTGGATGTCTCTCAAATACTTTAGATATGTTTTTAAAAATATAAATATAAAATGATTATATTTACCTAAAAAAAAATATTAATAACACAACATTAATAAAAAAATAAATAAATTTTACAATCATATTTAATTTACCTTGCCCATATGCACAGTTGCAAACATCGCGGGGTTAAACAATAGTTGGGCACATATCTCCATAATATTATTTCGAAAAAGAAAAAAAAGCTCATGAAATTATAGATATTTAACATTCACGCGTTAAATGAGAAACTTTGACCGTGGAGAATGCAAAAAAATCTATATAAAAAAGCCATCGAGCAAGATAACGTGAAAAGATAAAACCACATTTTTTTGTCACTAGGTACCTAAATTATTTGGTGTTTCTTAGAAGCCCAAAAAATCTCAAGCATCAATGTAGAATTCATTAAATCAGCGTCCTAGCAGTCCTTTGCAGCAATGGTGGGAGTGGACGTGGATATGAATGTTGTTTTAGAATTCTCTGTAAAGGAATTCGTGGAGCCCACGCGAGATACACAATACGGCTCATCACTCCTTTCATTTCATTCCGTAACTTTAGGAATCACGATGGAGCTTGGAAACACTTACAAGTTACGGGCATCCACCAAACTCCGGTTAGCAAACAACACAATCTAAGCGGGCCCCACTCGAAGCAAGTCAAAGCTTAGAGTGTGTTGTTTAAGCCCAGCCTCAAGTTTGATGCAAAAATTTCTTTATTTTATAAACATTTCTGATTATTGGGCAAATGTGGATCTATTATATATTGGATACAGGAGATGATTTTTGTAAAGATGGCTTTCTGTTTTACAGTCAATGTTTTGTACAGATTCGTTTTTCCCAATCTTTGGTTTTTTTTGGTTGTTTAATAGTTGACCTAAAGACGTCAGCAGAAGGATAAACGATTTTGAAAAAAAAACTACTTGTCTTATACCACTGGCAAAGTGGTTTTGAAGGCGAATCTGATTAATTTAATTCACTTGGGACTCAATTAATTTAATTTATTAAAAAACTTGACTCTTGATGCATATTAATTCAGTTTAATTGGGGTTTGAAATCTTGACTACCTCCATTTAAGTACGCAATGATTGAGTGAATCACTGAATAAAATACTCTGCACGATAAATTATTCTGTTTGAATATAAATTTGGTTCACGAGCATTTGGCACAGGAAAAATAATGATTATGTTTCAATCTTGTATTATCACGCGCAGAGGTGGCGTGTTCTCTGCCGTGTTTTATGGCGAAAGAAATGGGCCGCGCGAAGGAATAAATTGTAGACGTGAAAGAAATAAAGAATTGTTGGCCAGACAGTTGTTGTATATGAGGCGAATGATTTTGAGAAAACTGACATGCACAAAGATTACCTTCAAGAAAGGCATGTCGCTGCAGGTTATTTGTTGGATACAACGCTTTATCTTCTTGTTTTGCACTTGGTTTAGTACACTCTTTTTAAGAAATGACGTATGACCATTTCTGACCATTTGGAATACCAATTCATCCTTCACTGTATCCCACACAAGTTTAAAATGAACACAAATCATTTTTGTATCTTTATAGGTAACCTGCTCTTAACCTTTCATTCACGTAACGCATCATGCTCTTAATTTTCCAATAGAGTGTGGTAGTTTCCTCTGCATTCAAAATACTCTTTTCCCATCCAAACACTCCTTCCTTCCTTGGCACAAATTTTAATTGATCTCAAATCACTAGAAACAACCGAAGTTGTTTAAGGAGGACAATTCTTAAGAAATGATTAAGAATTTGGCATTAAGCAAGAAGTATAAGCACAATCAAGTACCCACACTGTTAAGAATATGTAAAAGAGAACTTGCAATCTAGTGCAAGAAATAGAAACTATGAAAAAATAGCATTATAGAGTTAAGAATTTAATGATAGAAATGCAAAATGCTCAAGAGACATAGATCTACAAGAAGCAAAATAGCATAATGGAAAACTCACAATAGCATGAATTGAATTATAAGCTAGAGGAGAATAAATATATATAGGCCTCTTGGATGCACAAATTCAAGAGGTATGAGTTAACTCTCAATCAAGAGGTGAGTTAACTTAGTTTAATTATGAAGTCAAGAGTTGAATTGCTAATTAGTGGATTAGTTCACTCGACTCTACTAAGATAGAGGTGGTCTTGAATAAATGAAGGTAGCACCTAACTACCATTAATCAAGGATTGATGAGAATCAAGTAAAGTTGTGCGCATGTCATTATTAGCTACCTAAAGAGAATAATTAAATATTCATATTATCCTAAATAAACTTAATAAATAGATGCAATATCACACTTAGGATAGAACATATTTAAGGTAAATAAAATATTTCAAGTCAACACCCTCCCATAAGTGTAACTTGGAAGGAAAAAGAAACAGGTCCCAACAACTAGGCCCGACAAAGTATCCATGGACATAAAGATTTCTCATAAATTAGAAAAATGAAAACCCTATAAAAAGAAGTCCCCTCCACTTCCTTCGCCACCCAAAAGAGAGAAAACCCCCCTTAAGAATAGCTTAGGTGAGTAACGAGATAGGCCTTGGAAAATAAAACCTAAAAAGGTACCCATGTACATATTGATCCCCCAAAAAATAAGAATCCCCCCAAGGAAGAGAGAGTAGCCCTCCTCAAATAAAGAGAGAAAAGACCCCCCAAAAGATAAAGGAGCTTGAAGAAGGTGTTGACACCTAAAAAAATCAGCCCCTAAAAGTGCCCCTTTGTTCCTAGTAATATATTTGGTCGAATATGCCTCTTAATTTTTGCCCAATCTCCTAAGTCCAAGTAGGCCAAATGTTTTAATTTTTATATATGCACTTTAGGTGGGGTCGAAATATTTTATCAAACTACCTAAATCCTCCCTTGCTCATATTACCTAGCGCAACCTCTTCTTTAAAACAACTTTTTGCGCATGTGTGCATAATGCCACTTAGTTCCTCCATCACACATCTTCTTCGCATCGCAATTTGCCTTTTGGCATTTTAAGGCCAAATGCGATGTGCAATGGAGTTTTTTCTTTGACAGGTGTCTGCTTCTTGGCGCATCGCGTAATTTCTTCGCATTGTGTTTGTCTTCCTGGCGCTCATGTTAGAAATTGCGATGTGAGATGGAAGGTTCTGGGACAGGTGTCATTTCCTTGTTGCGTCACGCAGGTCCTTCGCATCATGTTTTACTTTTATGAAGATGAAGGCTAAACTACGACATTCACTGGTGTTCAGATTTCCTCCACGTGGCCGCATCACCCTTCATCGCTGGAAGTCTTCACATCACACTGGTGCTCTCGGCACCCTTATCAAATTTGCGACGTGTGAGAGAAGGAGAGTTAAGGGGAAGTGGATATGTGGAAATGCTTGGGCACATCACATCAACTCTTCACATCACGTTTTCTCCTCACGAGTATGTGCAGGATCATCGTGGGTCAAACAATGGCAATAGGAAAAAAATCACATTTTTACTTAGCCAAATTCGCGACTTGGCAAAGTTTGACTTTGAAATAGATATCTGTTTTAGTTTGGATACCAAACCAAAACGGATATCCGTTTTCTAAAAAAATTTGGGAAAAAGGCTTTTTACTCTTTTTGAAAATATACCTCTTAAATCTTAGATCTCCCATCAATATATGAACCTCCTTAAAGACTATTTCTAGTGAAGGAGGAGGACAAATTAACATTGGTAGCTTCTTTACACATTGATCCATAAGGATTTGTTAAACACTAAGAATCATCACTAATGAATTACTTAAATAATCAATAATAAAATATTCAGTTTTGTTCATCATGTCAAATAATCACTTTTAGACTATGTTCCAATATTTTGGGGATAGGAATGGTGGGGCAGTAGGGGATGTGTTTTGGGGCGTTTTGGATTTCATGCCCTAAATTGCTTTACCCAATCCTTCATATGATTTGATTCATGATACATGGTTTGAGAAGGATACACATGATATACCCTTACCCTCTATGATAAAATTATGAATGATACTTTATGTGGTGAAGTTACACCTTTGTTAATCCTTCATGACATTGTTATTCCTTGTGATGATGATGTCCTTCATGTGATATGTTAGGACATAATGCAAAGTTAACATGGCATGACTCTCTTGGAAGGGTAAGCATGGACTATAAGAACATTGAACTAGTTGGATCTGTTAAGCTCGCCATTTATGAAAGAACCTTAAAGGTTAACCCTAATTAGGTAAAGTTATGTTTTAGTGTGGTTGTTTGTACAACAATGTGTAAATTAATGTTACCGAAGGATAAATCTAACTATACTAACATTTTAATAACCATGAGAGCTGGGACTAACAATTAGACTAAAAACTTGACAAACAATACAACTTGGACACATGTAGGACTTGGAAAATGGAAAAGAATATAATTAAATGTGGAAAATAATGAAAAAGTGGTATTAGTTGCACCTATATAGAGAAGTGGTTTAGAGGTTGGTTAGGGGAATTATTTAGGGTTTAGAGGTTTAGGGTTGCTCAGGTTTAGGGGTTTAGGGTTTACAGTTTTAAGAGAGATAGAGAGAGGGGACTGATAGAGTTTGGGAGAGATAGAGGAGACAAAGGGGAGAGATAGGGAGATAGAGAGTGAGAGACATGTCTAGAGTCATAGAGAGAGAGATTGAGAGGTAGAGGGATGATAGAGATAGGGAGATAGAGGTTTAGGGTTGCTTGGGTTTAGGGGCATTATTTAGGGTTTAGGGTTTTGGGGTTAGGGGTTAAGGTTTAGAGGTTTAGGGTTTAGGGTTTAGAGAGAAATAAAGGACCAATAGGGAGATATAGAGGAGTTCGAGGGGAGAGATAGGGAGATAAAGGGTGAGGGACATGGCAAGAGACATAGCGAGAGAGATTGAGAGGTAGAGGGACAAAGGTGATAGGGAGATAGGGGAGAGATAGGGAGATAGTGGTTTATGGTTACTTGGGTTTAGGGTTTAGGGGTTTGGGGTTTAGGGTTTCTCAGGTTTAGGGGTTAGGGGTTAGGGTTTAGGATTTAAATTGTTTAGGGGTTAGGGGTTAGGTTTAGAGGTTTAGGGTTTTGGATTTAGGGTTTATAGAGAGAGAGGAATGATAGGGAGATATAGAGGAGTCTGAGGGGAGAGATAGGGAGATAAAGAGTGAGGGACATGGCCAGAGACATAGGTTGAGAGATTGAGAGGTAGAGGGACAAAGGTGGTAGGGAAATAGGGGAGAGATAGGGAGATAGTGGTTTAGGGTTACTTGGGTTTAGGGTTTAGGGGTTTGGGGTTTAGGGTTTAGGGGTTAGGGGTTAGTGTTTAGGGGCATTATTTAGGGTTTAGGATTTAAATTGTTTAGGGGTTAGGGGTTAGGTTTAGAGGTTTAGGGTTTTGGATTTAGGGTTTATAGAGAGAGAGGAGACTGAGGAGAGAGATAAGGAGATAGAGAGTGAGGCGCATGGCCAGGGACATAGGGAGAGAGATCAAGAGAGGTAGAGGGATGATAGAGATAGGGAGATAGGGGAGAGATAGGGAGATATAGGTTTAGAGTTGATTGGATTTAGGGTGTACCTGGGTTTAGGGTTTCTTAGTTTTGGAGATAGCTAGATAGAAAGAGAGAGGAGACATATAGGGAGAGATAGAGGTGGCAAAGGGGAGAGATAGGGAGATAGAGAGTGAGTGAGATGTCCAGAGAAATAGGGAGAAGGATTGAGAGGTAGAGGGATGATAGAGATAGGGAGATAAGGGAGAGATAGGAGATAGGGTTTAGGGTTGCTCGCATTTAGGGTTTAGGGTTTAGGGGTTAAGGTTTAAAGGCATTATTCAGGGTTTAGGGTTTATGGTTTAGGGGTTAAGGTTTAGGGGATATATGTCACAACAAAAGGTTCAAAGGCTCGTCAAAAGTGGAGTGATCAGAGCATCGGTATAAGAATTTCTGAGTCAGCCGATAGTGTTTATCTTGTCGATAGGAAGAATGTATATGATTTGATGTTATTTGGGACTTTGAGAAGGTTTCTTAAAGCTGATTAAGCTTTAATCTATTTGAACTATGGGTTTTGATGGGTATTTCACCGTGTTTTGAGAGCTTCCACTGTGTGCTCTGCATCAGACCAATAGGGAGATATAGAGGAGTCTGAGGGGAGAGATAGGGAGATAAAGAGTGAGGGACATGGCAAGAGACATAGTGAGAGAGATTGAGAGGTAGAGGGACAAAGGTGATAGGGAGATAGGGGAGAGATAGGGAGATAGTGGTTTATGGTTACTTGGGTTTAGGGTTTAGGGGTTTGGGGTTTAGGGTTCCTCAGGTTTAGGGGTTAGGGGCTAGGGTTTAGGAGCATTATAATTTAGGGTTTAGGATTTATTGTTTAGGGGTTAGGGGTTAGGTTTAGAGGTTTAGGGTTTATAGAGAGAGGAATGATAGGGAGATATAGAGGAGTCTGAGGGGAGAGCTAGGGAGATAAAGAGTGAGGGACATGGCCAGAGACATAGGGAGAGAGATTGAGAGGTAGAGGGACAAAGGTGGTAGGGAGATAGGGGAGAGATAGGGAGATAGTGGTTTAGGGTTACTTGGGTTTAGGGTTTAGGGGTTTGGGGTTTAGGGTTTAGGGGTTTAGAGTTTCTCAGGTTTAGGGGTTAGGGGTTAGGGTTTAGGGGTTAGGGGTTAGGGTTTAGGGGCATTATTTAGGGTTTATGATTTAAATTGTTTAGGGGTTAGGGGTTAGGTTTAGAGGTTTAGGGTTTTGGATTTAGGGTTTATAGAGAGAGAGGAATGATAGGGAGATAGAGAGAGGAGACCGAGGAGAGAGATAAGGAGATAGAGAGTGAGGCGCATGGCCAGGGACATGGGGAGAGATATAAAGAGAGGAAGAGGGATGATAGAGATAAGGAGATAGGGGAGATATAGGTTTAGAGTTGATTGGATTTAGGGTGTACTTGGGTTTAGGTTTTCTCAGTTTTAGAGATAGCTAGATAGAAAGAGAGAGGAGACAGATAGGGAGAGATAGAGGTGACAAAGGGGAGAGATAGGGAGATAGAGAGTGAGCGAGATGTCCAAAGAAATAGGGAGAAGGATTGAGAGGTAGAGCTCGATGATAGAGATAGGGAGGTAAGGGAGAGATAGGAGATAGGGTTTAGGGTTGCTTGCATTTAGGGTTTAGGGTTTAGGGGTTAGAGGTTAAGGTTTAGGGGCATTATTCAGGGTTTAGGGTTTATGGCTTAGGGGTTAAGGTTTAGAGGTTTAGGGTTTAGTGTTTACAATTTTTTTATGACAATTATCTATTCAAAAGTGCCTTTGAAATACTATGAGATACCTTAGTATAAGTAAATCATATAAAAATCAAATATATATATCATCATAATCCTATATAAATTTTTATAGTTTGTCCAAAATCTCTCCTTTCATATGATACAGCCTTTCTAAAATTTGGATTGTATTTTATAGCTAAAATGCCTAAATACTAAAATACTAAAATAAAAAGCAATGAAAATAATTGAGAAAAAGAAAATGGATATCCATTTTGATAACGGATATCCATTTTGAAAAACATAAAAAGCGAAAAAGACACTGTGTTTTTGCAAACCCACGACTTGCAAAACGCAGTGACATCTTTGAAGAATGGATATCAGAGGTGAACGGATATCCGATCCTAAAAGGTAAGATCTTTAGCATTTTTTTTGTTTTTTTTGTATATTCAAGCAAATTTTTTGGTTTTTTATGCTAAGTGGGTATGTTTTCCTTTTTTAATTAGGTAAAATGGATGCACAAAATGAAAACTTAAACCCTCCACCACCAAACCCTCCCCCTCCAACAATAGAAGAGAATATTCAAAGAAATATTGATCATATAAGTAGGATCATAGAAATGTATCGCCGCCACCCTTGATTGTCTACAATGACATCGAATTTAGAGGGAATCATTAATCATGTTCAAACCTTGTCAACCCAACACGAATCATTTAGGCAATGGCGAGAAGCCAAGATGGCCGAATATGCTAACGGTTTGTCATATGATGAAGTCAAAGAATTAGAGATTACAAAAACAATGTTAGCCCAACACTTTGTCAATCCTAAAACCGGATTGCATGTTGATGTCCGTAAGCCCAAGTTTTCAATCAAATGGTGTATTCATGAGGGCATTAGTTAGAACTTTTGGGATCATTGGTGGATGGTTTTTGATAAACCACCCAACAACAATTTAGATGTACTTTTGTATTTCCTTCGTAAACTCTATGCAGAGTTCGTCATGGGTCAACATGTTAATTATTTTGATTTTAGAGAGTTTCAAGGAGTGGGAAAAGGAATGCCTCAAGATAGACCTGGGACAATTAGACAAGTACAAGGTCCCTATATTCCCCCTCCTGCTATCCCTTCTCCACCCCCAATGCAACACCCATACGTTGTTGCAAATGCAACACAACAGGGCCTTAGTGCCATACACTCTTTGACCGAGCATTTGATTATACAAACATCTCAGTTTGCACAAGCACATGATGAAGGCGATGATATTGGATCACCAGGTTCTACTAGACTATTGTCGTCCACACATGTATGTGTGCCCCATCATTGCATTTCTTGCAATCATTTATGCTTAGGTCCTATTATGGAGAGTAGTGAGCCACTGTTGAACACATCAGAGTATGATCTCCATTCACGAGATGAGGCAGTGGGGTCTAAAACTCAAGCTGAGGGGTCAAGGACAAGAGTAGAAGTTACCAGATCAGTGAACCATAGAGGAGAAATGCATGAGCAATCTTTTGTGCAGGTAAAATTTAAAGTTAAATTTTATGGTCTATTCCATTTGAATATATAAACAAATTTATTAGTACTAATGTATCTAAGTGGGATAACAGTTGATGACAGAGGAGGAGTTGACAGAAGTTCATCATGGAACTTTGTCTGCCATCCAATTTGGCTTGGACTTGCCGGTATAATTTGTTCTACACATCAACTTTTTTTTTATGCATTTGTTTCTTTGTGAGTAATTATGTATTAATTTATATCTTGATGTTAAATTTATTTTACAGTCAATCGAAAATGTGAATGATGTGGCATCTCTGCCAATAGTCTTTTCTCGAACTCTTGATTGAGCCAAGGGACTATCATTTGCAGAATGACTTTCTCAACGCCAACAAAGGGTGGAGGTAATTTGATTGAATTGTACTTTAATTGATAATTTAGAAAACTTAAATATTTGATTATAGTCATTTAGAGTCTTACATTCTTGTCATTTTGATAATTCAGAGTCCTCAATTGATGTAGGAGGCCTCGAGGGTGGTATGTGCTTGTTTTCTAGTAGATAAGTTTTTGTGTAGTGCACTCTAGATTGTTTGTGTGTAACACATCTAACCTTTTTAAATGTATGCATTTCCTATTTTGTTTAATAATTATATATTAATTTATTTCAATGTTACTTTGCTTTTATGTAGTCTCTTGAGAATGTGAGTGATGTGCCACCTTTGCCATCCTGCTTCACTAGGACACCTGATCGTCTTAAGAGAAAATCATTTGCAGAATGATTGTCCGAACAACAACATAGAGTCAAGCTAATTGAATTGAATTTTTCTAAATAATTGATAGTTTATCTAGCAGTCTTATAGTTGACTGTAGTGATTTAGATGTATGTTAATAAATGAAAGTTCTTAATTGTAGTAGATAAGAATCTATTTACTAACTTTAACTTATTTTTATTTACCATTGAAGAGATTAGTCAAATTTGTGTTTTGACTTGTTAATGCAGGAAACTTCGCCTCCATCAATTACTAGACATTTTGGTACAAAGAGGACACTTTTTCAAGATCCATCACAAATTGAGGATCCATCATAGATTGAGGATCCATCACAGATTGAGGGTCAAGTGGACTTGTAGTATTTGATGTAGCTATTTGGCATGTAGATTGTATATAGATTTTGAGACATGGCATATGCCACATTTGTAAAAAATGTTTTGAGTTGGCATATTTGCCAAATTTTTGTATATGTCTACCATTATGGACTAGATTTTAATATATATACACCTTGATATACAATATAATTTAAATTCCTTATGTGCATGTCATGATACTTCCCATGATGCCATACATTATGATGATAGTTCTTTAGTCCATTGATGATATGTTTAGCATTGAGAATGGTTTTAGATCAATAGAATCAATATGACAAAATTCCTTATATGCGCTAATTTTCATGACATTATGCATATATGTATATATAAGATCCTAATTTGGCACAAGTAGGGATAATGCTTGCAAAGGTTATGGAATTTGGTTTTAAACGTTCTAATTGTATTTTCTTCAAAGTTTCTAAAGCCTTTTCAAAAAATCCATTTTGTGCATATCTTGCAATCATTGCATTCCATGAGATAACATCTCTTTGAGGTGTCATGCCAAATTGTTCACATGCCTTGTTTATGCTTCCACACTTTGGATTTACACTTGCCAATTGCATTTTCTTAACATTTCCTTTCAATCCTTATAAAAAATTATGTTTTGTGCACATATTGCAATCATTGCATTCCTTCATTTACAACACATGATTAAATAAGAAGATGCAATCATTGCATTCCTTCATTTACAACACATGATTAAATAAGAAGATGCATATTTACAACACTTAAGAATATGTAGTAGTGTTGCTCATGTCACCAATACTATGTTTACATCTTCACATACATGGCTTACAACATGTGACAATATGAATGATAGAGAATGTTTGCATCAACATGATGGCTCAACATGAACAAATTGCATGTTTGCATCAATTTCATTGGTTCAATGATTGAGAATGTGTCAACTTGAACAATATTTTTTGTTCTTCTCATCAAGACCTTCATGAAATGATACATTGGTTTCTTGATATTCAATCATGCATTGGAGATTTTTAAAGTGTTAAAGATGTTTGATGTGATGAATAAATTTGTTATTTTGATGTATTTCAACTCCAAACTTCCGCCTAGAAGTGAAGGCGCAAATCCTTGATCAAACTAACCTAAAAGTGCGCCTTGGTACTTAGGGCGCTAGATTATGATTGATCAACCTAAAATGTGTGCCTAAGGCTAGATAGTGAATTGGAAGGATAAATGCATCATCAAAGGAGTTTATAGTTATTGAAGGCATCAAATGATGACTTGGGCGCACATCTACCTCTCTACACCATCAAATGTGCACCTAGATTAGTGAGGTGCCACTTCATATCTCTATGACTTTGGATATGCGCCTTGATAATGAATACAAGGTGTCAATTATTGAATAAACAACCTAGAATGGGTGTCTTACTACTTGAGGTGCTAGTTCATGCTTCTAGTTCATGATTCCGGGCAAGAGGCTACCGACAAAGTCCCTTAAGATCCCTGAGACCAAAAAACTGCCAAACTTTGATAGAGCAGTTCTGGGAATTCGTGACAGCTGGGAATGTTCTGTTTGGACCTATAGGTGCACGTGGAGTCCATCCATAATAACCTCTCTCATTTTTGGTCAACTCCATTCCATTTGACCGTGCCGAAATTAAACACATTGTTGCAAAATGCTTCAATTTGATGCAGTGGAAAGGTGCTAGGTGTGACATTTTTCATTCCATAGCTCATGGGGTCAAACAGACTGCGTCAACGTGTTAGGGTGGGCTAGTAAATGCCATTGGAGGCCTCGTTTGGTGCGCCAAGTGTCCCAGTGATTGTGGGCAAGAGGTTACTGGCAAAGTCCCTTAAGATCCCTGAGACCAAAATATTACCAAACTTTGACGGAGTAGTTCTCAGAATTCGTGACAGCTAGGAATATTCTATTTAGACCTACAGGTGCATGTGGAGTCCATACATAATAACCTCTCTCATTTTTGGTCAACTCCATTTCGTTTGACCATGCCGAAATCAAACGCATTGTTGATAAATGCTTTAATTTTATGCAGTGAAAAGGTGCTAGGTGTGACATTTTTCATTCCATAGCTCGTGGGGTCGAACGGACTATGCCAATGCATCGGGGTGGGTGGGTAAATGCCATTGGAGGTCTCGTTTGGTGCGCCAAGCATCCCAGTGATTCCAGGCAAGAGGCTACGGGCAAAGTCCCTTAAGATCCCTGAGACCAAAAAACTGCTAAACTTTGACGGAGTAGTTCTCAGAATTTGTGATAGCTGGGAATGTTATGTTTGGACCTATAGGTGCACGTGGAGTCTGTCCACAATAACCTCTCTCATTTTTGGTCAACTCCATTCCATTTGACTGTGCTGAAATCAAACACATTGTTGCAAAATGCTTCAATTTGATGCAGTGGAAAGGTGCTAGGTGTGACATTTTTCATTCCATAGCTCATGGGGTTGAATGGACTATGCCAACGCGTTGGGGTGGGCGGGTAAATGCCATTAGAGGTCTCGTTTGATGCACCAAGCGTCCCAGTGATTCTGGGGAAGAGGCTACCGGCAAAGTCCCTTAAGATCCCTGAGACCAAAAAACTACCAAACTTTGACAAAGCAGTTCTTGGAATTTGTGATAGCTAGGAATGTTCTGTTTGGACCTACAGGTGTACGTGGAGTTCATTCAAAATAACCTCTCTCATTTTTGGTCAACTCCATTCCATTTGACCGTGCCGAAATCAAAGGCATTGTTACAAAATGCTTCAATTTGATGCAGTGGAAAGGTGCTAGGTGTGACATTGTTCATTACATAGCTCGTGGGGTCGAACGGACTGTGCCAACGCATCGGGGTGGATGGGTAAATGTCATTGGAGGTCTCGTTTCGTGCGCCAAGCATCCCAGTCGTTCTGAGCTGTAAGCTACCGACAAAGTCAAAAGTTGCTAGGATTGAAATTTTGCATTCTACAGGTCCTGAGGCCAAACAGATTGTGCCAACACGTCGGGGTGGGCGAGTAAATGCTAGGGGAGGTCTCATTTTGTGTGCAAAGCATCCCAGGGATCTTAAGGGACTTTGCCAGTAGCCTCTTGCCTGGAATCACTGGGACGCTTGGCGCACCAAACGAGACCTCCAATGGCATTTACCCACCCACCCCGACGCATTGGCGCAGTTCGTTCGACCCCATGAGCTATGGAATGAAAAATGTCACACCTAGCACCTTTCCACTACATCAAATTGAAGCATTTTGCAACAATGCGTTTGATTTCGGCACGGTCAAACGGAATGGAGTTGACCAAAAATGAGAGAGGTTATTGTGGATGGACTCCACATGCACCTGTAGGTCCAAACAAAATATTCCCAGCTGTCACGAATTCTAAGAACTGCTCTGTCAAAGTTTGGCAATTTTTGGGTCTCAGGATCTTAAGGGACTTTATCGGTAGCCTGTTGCCCGGAATCACTGGGATGCTTGGCGCACCAAATAAGACCTCCAATAGCATTTACCCGCCCACCCCGACGCGTTAGCATAGTCCGTTCAACCCCACAAGCTATGGAATGAAAAATGTCACACCTAGCACCTTTCCACTGCATCAAATTGAAGCATTTTGCAACAATGCGTTTGATTTCAGCACGGTCAAACAGAATGGAGTTGACCAAAAATGAGAGAGATTATTGTGGACGGACTCCATGTGCACCTGTAGGTCCAAACAGAACATTCCTAGCTATCACAAATTCTGAGAATTGCTCCGTCAAAGTTTGGTAGTTTTTTGGTCTCAAGGATCTTAAGGGACTTTGTCGGTAGCCTCTTGCATGAACTAGCACCTCAAATAGTAAGGCACTCATTCTAGGTTGTTTATTCAATAATTGGCGCCTTGTATTCATTATCAAGGCGCATATCCAAAGTCATAGAGATATGAAGTGGCACCTCACTAATCTAGGTGCACATTTGATGGTGTAGAGAGGTAGATGTGCGCCCAAGTCATCATTTGATGCCTTCAATAACTATAAACTCCTTTGATGATGCATTTTATCCTTCCAATTCACTATCTAGCCTTAGGCGCACATTTCAGGTTAATCAATCATAATCTAGTGCCCTAAGTACCAAGGCGCACTTTTACGTTAGTTTGATCAAGGATTTGCGCCTTCACTTCTAGGCGGAAGTTTGGAGTTGAAATACATCAAAATAACAAGTTTCTTCATCACGTCAAACATCTTTAACACTTTGAAGATCTCCAATGCATGTTTGAATATCAAGAAACCAATGTATCATTTCATGAAGGTCTTGATGAGAAGAACAAAAATATTGTTCAAGTTGACACATTCTCAATCATTGAACCAATGAAATTGATGCAAACATGCAATTTGTTCATTTTGTGCCATCATGTTGATGCAAACATTCTCTATCATTCATATTGTCACATGTTGTAAGCCATGTATGTGAAGATGTAAACATAGCATTGGTGACATGAGCAACACTACTACATATTCTTAGGTGTTGTAATATGCATCTTCTAATTTAATCATGTGTTGTAAATGAAGGAATGCAATGATTGCAATATGTGCACAAAACATAATTTTTGATAAAGATTGAAAGGAAATGTTAAGAAAATGCAATTGGCGGGTGTAAATCCAAAGTGTGGAAGCATAGACAAGGCATGTGAACAGTTTGGCATGACACCTCAAAGAGATGCTATCTCATGGAATGCAATGATTGCAAGATATGCACAAAATGGATTTTTTGAAAAGGCTTTAGAAACTTTGAAGTAAATACAATTGGAACGTTTAAAACTAAATTCCATAACCTTTGCAAGCATTCTCCCTACTTGTGCCAAATTAGGATCTTCTATATACATATATGCATAATGTCATGAAAATAATGTATAGTGTATATATCAAGCCATATAGGCATATACAAATAAAACCATATGGGTATATACAATGATATACATCGATAACATACAAAAGTATGTTTACAAAGCCAAATAGGCATATGTAACAAAATGTCCCAAAATCAAATCTCCTATCTAGATTGCTATCAAATAATCTATGGCTCTTGCTAGGCCATGAAGATGGTGAACCAGTCAATGACTCATCCTCTATCGCTCATCGACTAGACCTCCTCGATAAAGATTTTTGAATTTTCACTATTAATACAATCAAACAACATGCACATTAATATAGAATTTAATATTCAAAATATATAACATGACATAAGTAATCAATCACTTACCGCCAATTGGTGATCCCTCTTGATCATTTCTTGTCTCTCTTCTTCTGTAGAGCTGGATGGGTAGGGGAGGTGACATCCTGTGAGAAGCATGAACAAGCAAATTTAAGTAAACATGAATATCATAAATATGTACATTAAATGTTGCGCTTATTATAGGACTGTTCGAGGACTATTTTAGGACTGTTGTAGTTAAAACTATCCTAGTAGACATGTATAGGACTGTTATAGGACTGTTATCTCATGGAATACAATGATGGCAAGATTACTATCAAGATTAGTATGAAGATTAATTATGACTGTTATAGGACTTTTATAAGAATGCAAAGTAAGGAAGCATAGGCAAGGCACATGAACTGTTTAGTGGAATACCTCAAAGAAATGAGAATTTTGTCAGATGTTGTAGTTGCAATTGCCATGTGACACATGTATGTAATATGTGAAAGCATAGACAAGGCACATGAACTATTCGGCAAAAGACATCAAATACATGTCATCTTATGGAATGCCTTATGTAGAAAAAGGTACAAATGTGCAATATTAAGAAATACAGATGAGAACTAAAAATCATACCTCGAGTATAGTCAAAATAACCTACGATGCCATACAAAATAATTTATGATACCATGCAAAATAATCTACGATGCCATGTAAAATAACTTTATTCGCAGTCCTGTATAGTCAAAAGCATGCATTATAGTTAAAGTAACAAGATTTTTAATAAAACAATTCTAAAAAATAGAAAAAATAAGAACAAGTTAAGATAAAAAAATGTCATACCTGTCCATCTGGAAGTTTAAATGCTAGTCAAGCGTACCTAAGGGGTCATCTCTTACCTTCAAAGTATCCAATATTGCTTCATGATCAGCATCACTAATTGTCCATAGTTCTTTTAATCTTGGTTTTCCATGATGCTTTAGTAACTTGACATTTGTTGCTACAACTAGGTGAGAATACATCAATATGGTTTTATGCTTCTCAAAGTCTTCAAAGACTGGGATGCCATTCTTTTTAATCATATATGTTCGTAACCAAGTCCCAGCAATAACAACTGATCCTGTAGGATATGTGAACCCATCATCATCTGTCACAGGTTGTGTTAGCTTTTGTTTTCTTGTACACATCGTGCCAACGAATAGTTTGACCTCTC
Organism: Cunninghamia lanceolata; assembly: GCA_027924645.1. Lineage (NCBI taxonomy): Eukaryota > Viridiplantae > Streptophyta > Pinopsida > Cupressales > Cupressaceae > Cunninghamia > Cunninghamia lanceolata. The sequence goes on from BSBN01000394.1 coordinate 594,567, forward strand.
TTCATTTCCATACAGTGCAACAACTGCATAAACATGACTTGGTTGTACAAGGTCTGAAAGATATTCATAGTCAAATGAGCTCTCCATGTCATTGACGGAAGATGATTGACCATATAAAGGGATTAAATATTGTGGAATCCATGCATCTACCCACTCACTTGACTCACAATTGTTCCAATCACATTTAATACAACTCTGACAAAACAAGCTAATTCTCATGTCCAAATAGTCCATGTACTTGCATTTGAGCTTTGAAATGAATGCATCTTTGATGATTCACTGATTCTCTAACATTCCAATTTCTCTATCGCTATCCCATCATCAACCAACCAAAAGAACCTGTGCACTTCAGAATCAAGAGCCACTCCTCGTGACAATGCATAGTTACACCACTTAACAATGGAATCTGCATCACTGAATGTAGCACCACCTCTAATTTTTAGTTGTTCTTTAAAAAGAGCTCTCTTCACGCATGCACCTGCTCCATCATGTTCACCTTTTCCATTCCTGGCTTCAAAAAAATTCCAAATATGAGGTATACCCTTCTCTACATGCATTTTGCTCAACCAATAGAAATTACAAGCATTCTTGAATCGACCAGTGCAATTATCTGACCAAATGAGATGTTGATCCATTCTAATATCTTTTTCTTGCAAGAACCCATAAAATTGTTGGAAACAATATTGCACAAACTCTGCTGAATGAGATCGATCATCACTCATGTAAAAATGGTATTCTCTGACAATCTTCCTGTTCTCTTCTGTACTCTCGGGGGCATGTCTGTATGTGATGTGAACAAAAATAGCAATCTGAATAGAATTGTAGTACTGGGATTGAACTTCATTTTGGGGTTGCAATGTATAGTTTTCTGTAAAATCAACTACAGAGACAATAGTTCCAATCGGGAAATAGTCTTTACACATCCTGAACTGTTGATCTAACCATCGAACCTGTGGCTATGTCTGACATACTTGTAGAAAAGATTTTTCTTAAAATCATCAATAAAATAAGCAATACTTACCTCTCTTACAATCAACTCACATCTAGAACCTTCACCTCCACTTTTCAAATTGTATTTCACTGTCTCATATCTCTTTTTCTCAACCATTCTCTTTCCAAAATCATGCCTGTTGCCCTCATGAAAACATGATACAAACTTTGATAACCCACCACATTGTAAACACTTTTCATTTAAACAATCATTCTTGTAGAACATGCAACCATCATCTCTAATACATATAAATAAATCCAATAAGTCCCTAGATGACTTTGGTAGTTGAATTGCACCACACTCCTGTAACATTTCGTTAGTGTGCAAAGTAGAACGAATATTGCATAATAATTCATGGTACATAGAAAACTCTACATGGTATTTACAACATGTATTACGAACTTTAAGAGGAACACAATAAAATGGCTTAAGAGATTTAAATGCTCTTTGTGAGATTGTCATACCTGGGTGAGTTTCACAATATTGTTTGTGCAATGTTGTTTGGCTACATTCCAAGTAATGTTTAGGATGTGGTGTGCGGTCTTTATCACCAATTCTTAACTTTACAACATCTTTTGCATTTGGTGATACCCTAGAGTTAGTGTGCCAAAATTGTTTCTTCCTTTGTGCTATCAATTAGCTTCTTGTCAACTCGTGGAAGCCTACCATTGAAAGCCCAAGTATCATTGGCAAGAGGACTATCTAGCCTTGATCTTAATGCTAGTGCTTTTGACAATGTTTTACGATTCAATCTTAAGTCAACACAAGTTTTCCTCATTAATCAAGCATTTCTTAATTGTTTGCTTACTATTGAGGTTGTTATTACTCTACGGGCAACTCTTTTATCTTTCTCCTTGCTAGTTTTTCCAATAGAATTGAGTGCATTGAAAAGGCTTCTAACAATAATTTTATTCCGATCGGACACTTTGTTTAACCGAATCTTTAATTTCTTTAGTAAAGGTCTCATTTTGTACATCTTTAATAATTGCACAAAAAGTTGGCATTGTTCGGTTAATGTTATCTTCTCAAAGTATTCATTGAAGAGTTTTGTAGCCCACAACCGAACCGTTCGTGACGATCTCTTGCCTTCAAGTTTTTCCATTATGTTCTCATCAATTTCAAGTAACCATTTTGGGGTTCTTGGGTGTTTTCCAATTTCATCACGGTTATTCTCTTCTTGACAAATGTCCTCTCTTCTTATGAAATTTGGAAATACATTGATTGTTCTTGTTTCATCCATGTTATCAGCCTCATCAATTTTATCAACAAATGGATTGTGGAGTGCAATTTCAACATCATGATGTTCATATCCACTTTCTTCAAGTGCACCTCTTCATTTTTCTTCTTCTTTGTCCATGGTATTGCTATTATGAATAGGTGTTTCATAACATTTTTCAATATTTTCATTTGCAATATCAGGGTGAATTTCATTATTATCTAACATTTCATTATAATCAAAATTAACATCTTCAATTTGCATGTCATTAGATGGTAAAGAAGAAGATTCACCTTGATGAGCATTCGCCAAACCCACTCTTCCAATCCTCTTCCTTTCCCTATCTTTTGCCCTAATTGCTTCAATTTCCTTCAATGTAACTTTCCTCCTTTTTGCTTTACGACGACTATTGCTCCCCATTAGGGGAACAAAAATATCACCCTTATGATTGTAACAAGAAAATTGTCTCCAAAAGTACATAAAAATATTCCTTTCACTGTCATAACCAGAAATCACGAGTATTTCGACAGCAGAGGGTCTCTGGTTGCGGATGTCGGGCCCAACAATATTCCTTTTGTCTTTTTTTTGCATTTACAAAACGGATATCCGTTTTGGAAATGGATATCCCTTTTCAAAACAGATATCTGTTTCTTAAATCCCAATTCTTTGCCAACAGACACTCTGCAATGTCCATATCGCTACTACAAAACAGATATCTATTTTATTATGTACATTTGGATTCTAAACTAGGGATTCATTTTATTATTCTATAAACTTGTGAATTACCATCTAATATGAATGTTTACACACTAATCCACCTAGGTATCAACTTAATAAAGCTCTGGATATAAGCCATTATTTGATTTGAGTAATCTTACTTTGGACACATTTGTGAAGACTCCTAAAGAGCCTGGACATACAATTGTAAAGATGATATAGCCTCCATATAAGCATAAAGATGATATATAATTTTAGTTTGTTGAAGGCCATGTAAATCAGTCATTGATGAGGACTCTGCTACACCTAAAGTTGAGTCCTTTATTTGGAACTTTGAAGCATGCAAAGAGGCAAGTGACTTGTAATGCTTAAGTAAACACAAGTCTCAACATGATGTAGTTCAACTTGATGACATGTCTAAATATGACACATTTTAGTTTGTATTGCATGAGGACTTCCTTATTCATGCATATCAAATTTATAATTAGGTATATTTTTCTGAAGTGTATGAGTTTGAGGCTTTCAATTTTTGTATTGACTCACTTGAAGATGCTAACAGCCATGTGAACATGATTAATATGGGATCCAAGAGTTGTCCTTTTCCCATGCATTTGGAGTGGATTGTTGGCCCTTATGATTGTTTAAATCATGTTGGCCTAGCATTTGAATAGTTGCTTCGTGACATGGATGGGAATAGATAATGTATAGACTTTATCACACTTTAGGGTTTTCCCATTATATGCTAAAATGTTATGACTATCCACTTATTCTATTTTAGGCTATCATCAAATGAGGAGCTTCTAAAGGCAATAATGTTGTCCCAAAAGAAAGCTCAATGTTATTCGTAAAGACATTAGATTGTTAAAATACAAATTCAAGGGTAGATATTCCTTGGGCTATTTTAGTATAGAGTAGCAGAATTGCAATATATGACTATCCTAGGAATTAGAATGGTTGATCATAGGATATTCATGGCATTTTGATATTAATGGATGGATTGATGGATGTTTAGGGAGTTTAAGTTTAAATGTAATGTATGAGAATTCTTATTTATGAAGGATCTAATAGGTCTTATGTCTTATTTGTAGGCCATTCAAGAAAGAAATGAAAAGATACCAAGGACTATCATAACACCTATTACAATTAGGTGCATCAAAGGATTGTTATCCATGACCTTACCAATATGGGAAGTTATCAAAACCATGTCATGTTTAAAATTAAAGGCTTTATCACCTCTTTGTCCCTATAGGCCTATTAGAACAATAGGTCACATTTTATTCATATACCGGGGTTGAGAATAAACACTAAGCATTTGTAGTTATGGCAAGTGTAAATGGAAATAGATTACAACTTTAGACAATCTATCCTCTCCTAGATTGCACTGACTAAGTGGAAATTAAAAATTCCCTATCAATGTCCTTTATATACTGAAGGTATGGGTGAGAAAGGTAAACTTTGTATGTTGTAGACAAGGCCTCAAATGTAAAATATATTGACAATAACGATAAGGACTGTTAGGCATGAATGCTATCACTATTATAGATTGTCAAACCAACCATAGGCTGCCATAATAGTACACTGCTGACTATCATACCTTTAGGCATGGTGCCATGAACCTTATGAGTAGAATGCATTGGTATTTGTGAGAAATGTATTGCTTATGTTAAGAATAGGTATTTATATTGTTTGAACATCATCAAAAGGTGGACTACAAATATGACTTTGTCAAAGGAAAACTTTAGTGGCAAAAATCTAACTATGAACTATTGTGCCATCCAAGCACAATCATGACCAACATCAAGGGATAGTCAAGGCATGGGTGTCTTAAGAAACACAATTGAAATTGTCCATGGATATTTGAAGTAATTCACAATATTCATGATCAAGAATCAACTCTGACTATCTCAACAGTGGTAAATTTGGCTTCAAGACAATAAAAAATTAGGGATTCATTATCACTAAGTAATAAAGAAGAGTAATCGTAAGTGTCGACCTTCAATTTCATTATACAAGAGGATGAAGAAGGGGCCATAGTATTTTCATACCATAATACAACATACAAAAGGAAAATCATGAAATCAAAACATGTGCAAAGGGTATCTATGTTAAAGAGGAGACTTGTGAATGGACGATGACTATCACTGTCAAAATAAGATATAGTCTCACTAAAGACAGTTAGGTGATTTGTGGATTGTCATGACTACAAGGCACGAGAATCTTATGTATGAAGAGGAAAGAAATATAAATAAAAGAAGATTGAAGGATTGTCGCACCTGGGTACAATGATCCTAAAGGATTGTCATGCTAAAAAGATAATCAATAGTACAAAGATTCATATTTCAAGGCTATCCTTAATCTCATTCACATGGTTCTAATGTTGGTCTGATATGCATGGAGTGAGATGACACTATCAGGATTAATTGAAAAGGTGAAAGGGTTTGGTACCAAATTTGGTCACAAGTGTAAAAATTGCAATAAGCTTGAGAATATTGTTCACTAAACCTAGAACTATCACCAAGCAACATCCTATTCATAAGATGTGATCAACAAACATGTAACAAAAATGGATATCAACCTTCTTGGTTATGCGTGCTTCATAAGAGACCATACTTTTCACAAGGAGCCACCAATTTTTAACTAAATATTTCCATTAGAAACAGATAAAAAAATGTTCCCCCAAATGAGGAAACTAGATTGTTAATTAGAATTCTATGTATAATGTGATATGAAACAATAGATACACCTATAAATGACCAATTAACTTTAACTTCTTGTATTATTGCCTCGATGTTTCAAATATGTTGCTTCTCTTCATCCAAAACCAATGGTACAAAGTTTTTCATAGATCAAGGAAACAGATATATGTTTCCAAAATGGATATCCGTTTTGAGTTGCTTTTACTGAAGCAAAACGAATATCCGTCTTGCTTTGGTACAAAGCAAGACGAATATCCATTTTGGTTGTTGACTTTTCTGGATTCTAACATGTTTTCATGTTTTAGTCTCTTCTTCGAACTTCACCCTTCGTGCTGACGACCTTTTTTATGCAAAATTGATAAAACGAAAAGGGTTTATAGAAAAAATTGTTAGCTTTCTAAAAATATAAGATTTGTTTGGTTATCATTTTATTGAATAATTATTAATAATTTTCTATATACCATGTCTCTGAAATCCTGATGGATACACTGATTGAAAAACATCCATAACTTTCAAACCATTTCACCTTTTTGAGATCCGAAACCTGCGTCACACTCTATGCTTTTCTAGCTATAGGTCAAAATTTTTTTTTTTGAATTTCAATTTTTTTTTATCGAGTTAGGTTGGCTGGAAAATTACTTTTTAGTTTTTAAAAAAAGTCACAATAAAAAAATCATAACTAATTATTTTATTGGAAAAAAATTTCAAATAAATATGTGTCACATCCGGACATGAGTCCTCTACTTATTTTTAAATTTTCAAAAAAAAAAAAAAAAATTTTACTCATAGTTAGGTTGGTTGGACAGACACCCACTTTTTATTTTTTTTGAAAAATTTAAAAGCTGTTCATTGAAATATTCAATTTTCACTAAGTAAATTTAGTTTTTTTAAAAAAAATAGTAGCCTATAAACTAGATTCAATTCTCTACAAATTTTGTTCTTACATCTTTTTCAAATTGTGTAGATAATCCATTCAAATTTTCACATGAACTTGATAAAGTCTAATTTTTTGTATTTTCATTGCCACTTAGAGGTATAGTTTGGCCCATCATGATCTTGCACATACCCTCACTGGAAATATGAAGAATAGTGATGTGTGATAGACTTCAAGAGGTAAAGTATCTTTGTAGAATATCTTGTTGCAAGTATGGGCCTAACCGATTTTGTCATTGATGTCAACATACTCCTGTTGCATTAATGATAAGGATTGGGTGAGTTGTGTGCTGAGGATATTGAGAAAATTAGTCCTAATCAGGAATAGAGAAGAATAGTGAAGACAGTGAGGTAAAGATCCCAACTAAGATGAAGATCAGAGGATACGCTTCAAAGGGTTTGTAGATATGTGTCTTGAGATGATCTAGTAAAAATTTTAGATGTTTGCATGAAGATCTGAAGATGTTATGGCCACTTAAGTAAAACCAGTTCTGGCAGGTATTTAGAGGTGATAGAGTGATATAGATAGGTCTGGTGAGATCCAAAAAAATAATATCCTGTTCTGCAGATTTGGTGGAGTGTTTAGGAAGTCAATGTGAAGTGACAACTCAATTGGTTCATGGTTTGGAGGTCTGCAAGCATCTATTCCAATATGACAGTGATGACAGACTGTGTTCTTGAGGTTCCAGATGAAGGAGAGAATGATTTCAGTAGGCAGAAGTAGTGTGGTTGTTCTTGGTGATTTAGGCAAGCTTGTGGAGGTCTTTGGATTGTGTCCAGTTCGTGTTGGTGGTCCGCATTGAAGATTGAGCTCGTAATTGAAGAATTACTTCCAGATGATGATGTTCTTCCTAAGTCTAGCCGATCGGATGAGTTACACATCCTACGGATGATCTTGAAGATGTTCTATGAAGAATGGTGTGTTCCTAAAGGAATATTGGAGTCTCAGATCTGTGTGGCCGACAGTGTGTTGATCCGCATGAAGTCTTTTTAGTCATGTTGCATTTATATATTTGCTTTGTAATGTATGCTGACTTGGATGGTTATTCCTAAGTTGATGTCTTATATAAATAAGGAGTTGTAAAGTCATTTCAAAGGAGTCTTGTGGAGATGAGAGTGTGGTAGATAGGAGCAGAGCGAAAGGCAGAGCAGAAGTATTGAGCTTAATGGAACTGACTCAAGCATAGTGAAGATGCTATTCTTCAGTTCAAGTATGTAATACTTATTTTTCTGTAGACAGTGTGTCTCCTGTAAGCAGTGGGCCTCTTGTGAGCAATGTGCTTGGGCAGTGAGTCCTAATTGGCATGTGCCATTTTTTTCTTCCTATTCTTCTAACAGATAATACAATCTTGGGTTAGTCACTCTGTGGTTTTTCCCTTAACTGGGTTTTCCACATCAAAAATCTTGGTGTCTTATGTGTTAATGTGTTTCTTCTCTTGAATTATTGCATTATGTTTCCATGATTGATTTATCATTATACTACTAAATTAAGAAAAGGATTTAAGTGATTAATTGCAAGAAAGTTTTGGACAACTAATTCACCCCCCTCTCAGTTGTCTATCCTAAATCCAACAATTGGTATCAGAGCTAAGTTCCTCTAAAAGAGCTTAACCGCTTGAGGAGATCTAGGATGTCATCCTACAAGAAGGATAGTCTGAGGTTTGATGGAACCAATTTCACTCTTTGGAAAAGTCGCATGGAATGTCACTTGCAATGTATGGGAATGCAGTATTGGATCATGGCTTCAAAGAAGTATGTTCCTCCATATAATGGTCCATGTACCATAGCTGAAATTTGAGATGCTGAAAACAATTTGCAGACTAAAGAAGCCCTTCTAAGTGCCTTATCTGATTCAGAACTGACAAATGTTGTTGATCTAAAAACTGCATATGAGATTTGGAAAAAATTAGAACTTCTGTATGAAGGAGATAAGTATGTTAAATGTGCCAAGCTTCAGAGTCTGAAAGGAAAATTCAAAAATCTGAAGATGAGAGAAAATGAAAATATCACTACATTTATGCCAAGAGTAAATGAGCTTGTATGTGGCATTAGATGTGCTGGTGGAATCTTGGATGAACATAAGATTGTTGGCAAAGTTCTTAGATCTCTTCCTAATTCTTACAAATATAAGGTTGTTGCTATTGAAGAATTTAGATCCCTCTCAGGCATCACAAGAGATTAATTCATTGGTAAATTGGCTGCATTTGAATTGATCGAGTTTGGAGATGCACCCCCTAAGACTGAATCTGCATTCAAAGCTAGTGCCTCTGTAAAAGGAAAATAAAAGTTTGATCCGGGAGAGAACTCTTCAAGGAAACTATCATGGTATGAAAAAGCAAGAAAAGACCTGGAAGAAGATGAAACAGAAGCTTCTCAACTTGAAGCCCTTATTGCAAAAAGACTGCCAAGAGGATTCGGTAAGTATGAGGGGAAATTGCCTTTTAATTATTTTAACTGCAATAAGATTGGTCATTTTGCCTCAAGGTGTCCGAAAAGATTTTCAAGGCCAAATCCTAATAGATCAAGGTTCCAAAAGAATTGTTACTATGTTCATGAAGATGATGATAATGAAGGAGTAACAAATGATGAATTAGAGATAGGAAACAAATCCAGAAGTGACTGGGTGTTTATTTCCATCAAGGAAGAAGATCCAATGCCCTATGAATCTGTCAATCATAAAATTGTAGAAATAGCTCTGGCTGCACAAGTTGAAGAAAAGGATGATTGGGTCATTGACAGTGGATGCTCTCACCATATGAAAGGTGACAAAAATAATTTCATAGATTTGGAAAGGTATGAAGGAGTGGTAAAGTTTGGTGATAATTCTGTTGGCAGAATCAGAGGAAGAGGAACCATTTCTTTTGATGGAAAGAACAAAACCAGTAATGTACTATATGTTGAAGGTCTGAAGCACAATCTTCTCAGTGTTGGACAGTTGGTGGACAAAGGCTATGATCTCCAATTCAAGAATGGAAAATACAAGATCTTTGAAAGTTCTAGAACAAAGATTGCGTTCGGTACTCAAACAAAAGGTAATATCTTCCATTTAGTTAGTACTGGTAAAAGTTGTCTATTTGTTCAAATTGATCAGAGTTGGTTATGGCATAGGAGAATGTGTCATGTGATTTTTGATAATATCATCAAGATAAGCAACACTCAGGCTATAAGAGATCTTCCAAAATTGGTGAAACCTACAAATAGTTTGTGAAAAGAATGTCAGTTGGGTAAACAAAGCAGAATCTCATTCAAAAGCAAGGAACAATCTTCTACCAGATTATTGGACTTAGTTCATACTGACCTATGTGGTCTGGCAAGAATCAGGAGTGTGCAAGGTGATAGATACTTCATGTTATTAATTGATGACCATTCACGGATGATGTGGGTGACTTTTCTGAAAGAGAAATCAGAAGCTCTTGAGAAATTCAAAATATTCAAGGCTATGGTAGAGAATGAAACCGGATTAAAATTAAAATATCTGAGGTCTGATAGAGGTGGAGAATTCACATCCGGTGAGTTCATAGAATTCTGTGAGAAACATGGAATAAAAAGATAGTTGTCTGCTCCTAGGACTCCACAACAGAATGGAGTAGTGGAGAGAAAGAACCAAACCATCTAGGAAGCATCTAGAACCATGATGATGGAAGCAAATGTTCCTCAAATCTATTGGAGAGAAGTTGTAAGCATTGTAGTTTATACTCTCAATCAAGTACAAATTAAAAGCAATATCGGTAAGACTCCTTATGAACTTTGGTTTGGCATCACTCCCACTGTGAGGTATTTTAGAGTCTTTGGTAGCAAATGTTACATTAAAAGAGATGAAGATCTAGGAAAATTTGATGCTAGAAGTGATGAAGGAATATTCTTAGGTTATTCTACTCAAAGCAAAGCATACCAGTGTTATAACAAGAGATTAAGGAAGATTGTAGAAAGTACAAATGTGAAGGTTGATGAAGGTATTGGAAAACCCTCAAGGTTTTATGAATATGATCAAAATGATGTTTTTGTTCAAGAAGTCCAAGCTCCCTTTGAAATTCAGATTCAGACTGATCTGGTAAATCAGGAAGAAGAGATAAGTTTGAATGAACCTGTTCAAGAATCAGAAGTGCAAGAAACTACTAAAATTCCCAGGTATGTAAGACTGAATCACTCTGAAGATCAGATCATAGGTGATAAAAGCAAAGGTGTTCAAACAAGAAGAAGGATTGCTCAAGATTTAGAAGAATATTGTCTGATTTCAAAGATTGAACCTAAGACAGTGAATGAAGCTTGCAATGATGAAAACTGGACTAAAGCAATGGAGGAAGAGCTGATGCAAATTGAGAAAAATCACACTTGGGATCTTGTTCCCAAACCTAAAAAACAAAAATGTGATTGGAACCAAATGGGTCTTCCGGAATAAATTGAATGAAGATGGTGAAGTAGTCAGAAACAAAGCCAGATTGGTTTGCAAGGGTCACTCCCAAGTAGAAGGAGTTAATTTTGAAGAAACTTTTTCTCTGGTGGCAAGAATTGAAACAGTCAGATTATTTCTTGCTTTTGCTACTTTCAAGGATTTCAAAGTATATCAGATGGATGTCAAGTCTGCCTTCCTGAATGGTGACTTGGAATAAGAAGTTTACATTGAGAAATCAGATGGATTTCAATTGTCTGATCATGGTGATATGGTCTGCAAGTTGAAGAAAGCACTGTATGGACTCAAGCAAGCCCTAAGAGCCTAGTATGAAAGATTGAATAGCATCTTTTGAAGATTGGTTTCAACAAAGGTACCACTGATAGTAATTTATATTTCAAAATTGATCATGAAAATATCTTGATTGTTGAAGTGTTTGTTGATGATATCATTTTTGGAGGAAGAGATAGTATGTGCAAAAGCTTTGCAAATCAAATGAAAAGTGAATTTGAGATGTCCATGTTTGGGGAAATAAATTTCTTCTTGGGTTTGCAAATCAGTCAAACAAAGAAAGGAATCTTCATTTCTCAGACCAAATATGTGAAAGAATTGTTGAATAAATTTGGGATGGAAGACTCAAAACCAATGAATACTCCCATAAGAAATGGATGTAAATTGAGGAAAGGTGATGACTCTGCTAAGGCTGATCAGAAAAAGTACAGGTCAATGATTGGAGGACTATTGTATCTCACTCAAACTAGACCTGACATTATGAATGTTGTTGGTCTTGTTGCTAGATTCTGAGCTAATCCTAGAGAATATCATGTCATGGAAATCTAGAGGATTTTTAGATATCTAAAAGGGACAGTTGAGTATGGATTGTGGTATCCCAAAGATCATGATTTTTCTCTTCATGCATATACAGATGCAGATTGGGTAGGAGATGTGGATGACCAGAAGATTACCAGTGGTGGAGCATTCTTTTTAGGGAAGAGATTGGTTTCTTGGATGAGCAAGAAATAAGAGGCAATATCTCTGTCCATTCCAGAAGCAGAATATATTGCAGCAGCAGGTAGTTGCACTCAAGTATTGTGGATGAAGCAAATGCTAAGAGATATCAGAGTGGAGTATGAAGAACCTATCACAATCTTCTGTGATAATTCAAGTGCAATTAACATATCAAAAAATTTGGTGTTGCATTCAAAGACTAAACATATATCCATCAAGTTTCACTTTTTGAGAGAGTAAGTGAACAAAAATGAAGTCAGATTGGAGTTTGTGCCTTCTAAGGATCAAATTGCAGATATTTTTACTAAACCTCTACCTAAGGACTCTTTTGAGTATCTCAGGGAGAAGTTAGGGGTTATTACCCCTCCAGTTTTGAATTAAGGTGCACTGATGTGCATCAGTTCGGTGGATCTCACAGTCATATCTTGTGGTCCGGATTGATGTTTGGGAAGCTTTTACTCAAGGGGAGTAGCTGGTATGATTCTAAATTGATGAAAGTATGTGCCTTTGCCATTGATGTCAAAGGGGGAGAGAAGACATGTGAAAAACAAGTAATTGCTGATCAAAGGGGGAGCAGGAAAGGAAGAGAAGACATGTGAATGGTTGTTGTTGATAGGGGGAGTTGTGATAGTGTGGAGAAGTTCTTGTCTTGATGGTTAAAACAATTTTTCACATCATATGTTGCCATCAATGACAAAGGGGGAGATTGTTGCAAGTATGGGCCTAACCGGTGTTGTCATTGATGTCAACATACTCCTGTTGCATTAATGATAAGGATTGGGTGAGCTGTGTGCTGAGGATATTGAGAAAATTAGTCCTAATCAGGAACAGAGAAGAACAGTGAAGACAATGAGGTAAAGATCCCAACTAAGATGAAGATCAGAGGATACACTTCAAAGGGTTTGTAGATATGTGTCTTGAGATGATCTAGTAAAGATTTTAGAGGTCCACATGAAGATCTGAAGAAGTTATGGCCACTTAAGTAAAACCAGTTCTAGCAGGTATTTAGAGGTGACAGAGTGATATAGATAGGTCCGGTGAGATCTGGAAAAGCAATATCCTGTTCTGTGGATTTGGTGGAGTGTTTAGGAAGTCAATGTGAAGTTCAACAACTCAATTGGTTCGTGGTCTAGAGCTCCGCAACCATCTATTCCAATATGACAGTGATGACAGACTGTGTTCTTGAGGTTCTAGATGAAGGAGAGAATAATTTCAGTAGGCAGAAGTAGTGTGGATATTCTTGGTGATTCAGGCAAGCTTGTGGAGGTCTTTGGATTGTGTCCAGTTCATGTTGGTGGTCCGCATTGAAGATTGAGCTCGTAATTAAAGAATTACTTCCGGATGATGATGTTCTTCCTAAGTCTGGCCGACCAGATGAGTTACACATCATGTGGATGATCTTGAAGATGTTCTATAAAGAATGGCATGTTCCTAAAGGAATATTGGAGTCTCAGATCTATGTGGCCGATAGTGTGTTGATCCGCGTGAAATCTTTTTAGTCATGTTGCATTTATATATTTTATATGTAATGTATGCTGACTTGGATGGTTATTCCTAAGTCGATGTCTTGTATAAATAAGGAGTTGTAAAGTCATTTCAAAGGAGTCTTGTGGAGATGAGAGTGTGGTAGAGAGGAGCAGAGCGAAAGGCAGAGAAGAAGTATTGAGCTTAATGGAACTGACTCAAACATAGTGAAGATGCTATTCTTCAGTTCAAGTATGTAATACTTATTTTTCTGTAGACAGTGTGTCTCCTGTAGGCAGTGGGCCTCTTATGAGCAGTGTGCTCGGGCAATGAGCCCTAATTGGCATGTGCCATTTTGTTCTTCCTATTCTTCTAATAGAGAATACAATCTTGGGTTAGTCACCCTGTGGTTTTTCCCTTAACCGGGTTTTCCATGTCAAAAATCTTGGTGTCTTATGTGTTAATGTGTTTCTGCTCTTGAATTATTGCATTATGTTTCCATGATTGATTTATCATTATACTGCTAAATTAAGAAAAGGATTTAAGTGATTAATTGCAAGAAAGTTTTGGACAACTGATTCACCCCCCCTCTCAGTTGTCTATCCTAAATCCAACATATCCCTGCCAGGTGTCACTATCTTGGCCAGTCACAAGGCCCCTTCGCATCGTATTTTGTATCTTTGGTGCTCGAGGGTGAACTACGATGTGCGATGGGGCAAAAAGAAAAGGTGGTAAATTTCAAATATAAAGAGTGGTAGGGGATAGATAGCAGTCTCTAGGTCCATTGCAGGGGTCCTATGCATTGCTCTTTTGCTAGACATTCTCAGAGTTGATCTGCGATATACGATGGTGGATAAAATTGAGTTGGATGGCGCAAAACATTGGGGGATGAGGATTTTCTTGCAGGATTGCAGTATGAGAGCCAAATCAAAAGGGAAAATCAATTTGTCAGGTCATCATTACACTAACTTGACACCCGCCCAAGAGATATACAGAAACACGCCATCAACTATCAGGATCGCCATCAAGGCAATACAAATGGATAGTTATGGTGTCATCAATTCGGTTGGTGGAGTTGGTAGAGTTTCCCTTGGAATTCCATGATCAGATTAGGGTTTTAGGTGGTATAAGAGGAAGGGGTAATTCTCAAAGGGGGATCTGGTCACTTTTAGGTGACTAAGTATAGAGCTTTCTAGGGTTCTAAAGAGCAAAAAGTTGCAGTTCTCCAGTAGATGAAATATAGGTTATGGAAGATTCTTCAGCTCTATTTTAGTTATCACTGTATCAATTTCTCCTTCTTCTATAATTTTTTAGGGAAAGCCTCAGTTCTGTTAGGTTTCTTCTTGCCATGTTTTGTGGTATGACTGTAGCCATTTATTAGATGAATTAGACAAATTCTAAAAACATTGCATGCTATGTAATGATCTCTTTTATGGTTATAGATGAATGATTATATGTTGAAAAGGATTACTATGTATTTTCTTCTTTGATATCTATCTTTCTTGCATCTAGGTATCCAAAAAGTGCATGTTTCATTTCTATTGTTGTTTTCTTCCTTTTGTTGAACCGTGGACTCTATAACCCAATATTAGGCACCGATCTGAAGTATTTGATCAGCCACACTCTTAAAATCAAAACAAACTTATCATGTGTGAAGAAAGTAGTTAATTTTTATGTCTTGCAAACAAGCATACCTACACCTTCTATTGTCAATGGGAGTGCCCTTTTATCAACTATATAGGGGTTATTAATGACAACTAGTTGTTTTAGGTCAAATGACAATCTTTGGGGCCTAAAAGACAATTAGGGTTTGGTTGTCCTTTCATATTTAGTTGTTCATCTGGCTTGAACCTAATAATTATTTAGGTATACCCCTAGGAATATCCCTCCTAAGTCTAAGCTGAGGTCAAAGTGTAGAGGAGTCTACCCACTCTTGTAGGTTGCCTAAAATCACCTTGAACTTGTTGATAAACCTCTTCCAATCATCTAGAATGATCGTCCTTGGCCTAGGTGATTTGGAAATGTTTTAGAGTTTAGGGTTGTAGTTATTTTGGGTCCACAAGCTATTAGTGGTGATAGAAGTAAAGGCCAACACCACTACAGTGCCATGTGCCTTAAGAACTGGTAGAACCCTGCAAAATTTTCTTGGCTTTTTGACCTTTCTGCCCAATTTTCATTCAAAATCTAAGAGTCTGTTACCTAGGGTTTCTATTTACAACACTAAATATTTTCCTAAGGGTCTAAGACCCTAAACCCTAGTGTTGTTCAATGCAAGTGATGAGTTACTTTTGTTATATTTTTGTGTTGACATCTTGTAGCCTATGTCGAGTATCTTAAGTTACAAATTTGATGCATCAAGCTATGTTGTTTACTGGCCCCATGCCTCTTTTCCACCACCTATTGCTCGTATTTAAAAAGTTTTATTAATATGCCCAAGGTTTGAAATCGACCACTTGATGAGTCTCACGACCCCCTTTTTCCTAGTAGATGAAAGTTGTTTTTAAAGAGTATGCAAAGGGTTGGGTCCCATTTGTTATTGGGTAAACAAGTGGCATGTTTTTATTGGTTTCTGCTATTTCGCAGAGATTAAAATATTGAAGAAAAAGATAACTGTGGAATAGCATAATTGCAACATGTGGTGGGCTCTTTTCATCAGGACTTTGTAAAAGAATAAAGGATGGGTCCTCGAAGGATAGTTGGCAGGTCCTTGTGTTTTCTGCTATTTCGCTGATCCTCAACAGTGGGCCCATAGGACTCCTGTAGAATTATGGGAGAGTGCCATGTCTCCTCCATAATAGTTGAATGGAATATGCAGACTTCTATATCACATGGCATGTTTCCTATGGTATAAAGGCTATTTTTAGGGGGTTCGCTTCGTGCCACGTGGCACAATTTGTGTCCAGTTTCTGCCATTTCGTGGGGCTCCATCTCTTGCCAAATCTTACAACTGTGGAAGCACAGAAAGCCACTTTGTTGGCACTTTTTGAATTTTCTTCTCAGAAGTTGTGGCTTAGGTGGCGGTCCAAGTGGAGTACTCTCATTGGTCCATGCTCATTTTACACAGGTGACGGGGTTTTCTCTCCTTGTTGACTGCATTTGCACCGTTGATTTGGATCATATGTCATAGAGATTGATGACTCACATTCAAATTGGGGAAATGATGCGATGGTGTGTAATAAGGGATATACCAGTACTAAAATGGCTTCTTAGGCATGCTCTAGGTCTTCATCACCACCAATGCAAAGGGATAAACATATTGGAGGATTGGCATGATGCAAAATCAACTCTTGGGGATCTGTGCTCATGCTGAAATGTATCTTTCACTTGCTTTATGGCAAATTTTGACAGGGTAAATGGCTTAAAGTGGAATTAAATACTGAAACCAAGAAAACTAATTTGGCAGCTTCATTGCAAGAATTCATGTTTTCAGTTGTGTGATATCAATGTGATGGTAGAGTGCTATCTTTTTTCCCTTTTCTGGCAGGATTGGTTAATCATCACAAGATTTCCATTTATGATTAGTATGTCGTGGAAGTGACTAAAGTTACTTGATTAGGGAATTATTAGAGTATATTGGCTCCTACAGTTTTGTTATAAATGGGTGTCGTTGATGATATTTCATAAACCATTCTTTCTATGCGGATAAGATGGACACTCACCTATTTAGTATTCTCTTTTTGCTCCCTTGCTATATAGGATTTTCTTCTTTGGTTTCATGGTTAATGATATGTTCTTATAGAGTCAAGGAATTAGAAGATTTTCTTATGGAATAGGTGGTGCAAGGAAAATTAAGGAAGCATAGCAGCATCCATTGAACTCCTGTGAGCTTTTCTCCTTTCCATTTTTTCATCTAGTTGAGGGATTTGAGTCTGAGTCTCCAAACTCTAGTAGTTCCTTATTATGTGATTATCTAGATTAGGATCTTAGGCAGAGAGGCATCATTGGTCTCTCTTCCCCTCCCCCAGGTTTAATGGTCCTAACAAAACAACAACTCCAACTATGGGAGTGTTGTCCTCCTAGATGGAACAAGTGGAGATAGAGGAGAGATTTGTGGCTATTACTACTACCTTCCTAGCTGGACTAATGGCATAGTCAAATTTAGCTATGTGTGGCTTCCTCTAGTTTCTGTCTAATTGAGACGGTTAGAAACCTCTAAATTAGAAGTGAGGAGTCACATGTTGAATGCACAAGACAACTGAGAGGGGGCGCGAATCAGTTGTATAAAAAACTTCAAACCCTCACAAACATTAAGATCCACATTAGCTTGATTAACCCTTAAATTTGTTATGATGATTAAGCATGAAAAAGAAAATCATAAAAGCTAAATCACAACCACATCAAACACAAGACAACACCATATTTTTTCATGGAAAACCTTAAAAGGGAAAAACCACGGTGAGGATTAGCTCACAATATAAAGTAGTATCAATACCGAATTACAAGAGGCTCACTGCCTAGGGCTCACTACCCAACAAGAATGCTCATTGCAGGTGGACTCATTGTCCAAGTGGACTCACTACCCACTGAGAAAAATATAGAAGAAGAGGCTCATTGCTAGGGATGAACTGATAAACTTGCATCTAACATATGTATGGAGTACAGTTCCTATGAAGCACAACATTCACTACAACCACATCACCTTCGCAACAACACTGAAAAGTAGTAGACACCTTCTACTCACTACATCTAGTAGCCTAACTCATGAAAGCTCTTACTACCCTGATCAAATTTGCATTACAAACATCACATTCCACACACATCTCAACATTCACGAATCCTTGACACTTATTTATACCATCATCAACCTTGAAAACATTCTCCAAGGTCGGTAACACATCTTAACCTAGAAAATTCAAATTAGGTCCGGACCTAAACATTCCTTGGAGGAAGGGAATGAATGTAGACCAGTCCACATCTTAGCACAGACCTAAATCCACTTACACATTATTCCACGCTTCCTCAATCAACAAAGCATAACCACATTTAGTGTAAACAACCAAGTCAGCCAGACTTGTGTAAACACTATGAACTATTGAGCACACACTTCATCAAAGGCAAACACACCTCATGGATCTTACACAAAGATTTAACACAATCTAGAAACATCCACAAACATCTTGAAGTCACCTAAAAACCAACAAATTTCACCACAACAATTTTCACCTGAAGAAAGTTGACAATATGCTTACAAACAACACTATCAAAATCTACTACACAAGAATTCACTTTCCAGAGCATAAAATCACAAACCCTATGGACTAAAGATAGATAAGGACCTTATAAGCATACATTTAGAACCATGGCACCTAAAACCACTCTGCAGAGAAATGCAGAGCAAAACACTTTCTCCTAGACACACTGTCTAACACTGTCCTCAAACTAGTGAACATAACTTTCACTTCACAATGATCCGAAGCACCAAATTCTGGATTTAGCATCTTCAAACACTTATAAACAGCATATCCAAACCACACACTTAGATATCCAATACAAAAGAAATGTGGAGTAAAAACTCAAACAACATTATGTGAGCTAGAGGAATTCTTCAACACATTGTTTCCATTATTAATCAATCTTTCTCAAAAGCACTTGGAAACCTAGATTCAGGAACAGATTACTAACATTATCAGCACTATCTCAACATTCAAAAACAACTCAACCTCACACTCTTGCCGTATCCTCATCTCTGCTTAACCTTATCTCTGATCTCTACTCATCACAGAGTGCGCATACTCTTGATAAAGTTGACAGTCATGACAAAACAAGCTTGTTGACATCAATGACAACACCGATTAGTACATACTTGCAACAATCTCCCCCTTTATCATTGATGGCAACACATGATGTGAAAAACCATCAAGACATAAATTTGCACCAACTTCTTTTCTTACTTACTCTCCCCCTTTCTTTTACATATCTTACTCTCTCTCTCTCACTGATCACTGATTCTTTTCTGTTCTCTCTCTCCCCCTTTGTTTTTCACACTGAACTCTCTCCCCCTTTGACATCAATGGAAAATGGTGACACACGTCTTTTCTGCTCTTTCTCCTTTTATGATACTGCACATACTTGCATTGCTCAATTTTGTTCTGGACCAACTTTTCTTTCACTCTTATCATGTCACATCATCTTTTCTTTGCACTGCTATGAATACTCCCCCTTACGAGTGCACACCAAACTGATCAACACTTACTCCCCCTGACTACAACAATCATCATGACCACTACCTACTCCCCCTGAGAGGTAGCCTCCAACATCATTCCAGAAAAGAATGAATCTTGAAGTCCACTTAATATACTTTGAGATCCTTATGTGCTGCAAAAACCAAAAACATCCTAATGGCCTCCATTCTTCCCATCGGAGCATAAGTTTCCTCATAGTTTATTTCTTCCACTTGTCATTAGCCTTTACACACAAGTCTTTCCTTATTCTTTACCACTTTTCCACTCTCATTCGATTTGTTCCAAAGTAACCACTTAGTTCAAATTACTTTTTTGTTCTCTGATCTTTGGACAAGTTCCCAAGTCTGATTCTTCTTATTTTGCATTAGTTCTTCTTCCATATCCTTGATCCAATACTCATGCTAGCTTCAATCACTGTTCTAGGTTCAACTTTAGAGAGTAAACACATATTTAGTTATTCTTCAGCAGCTCTGCTTCTTGTCAAAACACCTTTGTTCTTATCACTAATGATCTAGTCTTCAGAGAGATGTTGTTGTACATACTTAGGAGCTTCTTCAACCTGCACTTTCTTTTCTTTATCTTTTTCTTCTTCACTACTTGAAGATTCATCTGATTCATATCCATTCACCTCTGAGTTCATCTGTAGATCCTCAATCACCTCCAATTAACATGAAAACTGCTATGTACTGGAAATAACTGTGTTCTGTCAAGCTGAACTTTTGTTACTCATTACTTTCAAGCCAATCATCAAAATTAGACAAAATTTTGGATGTAGATGTATCCAATGATCAATAGCCATATGCCAGAACCACTGAGTAATATCTTCAATAGCAGACCAATGCAGACCAAATTATTGGAACACTGTAGCTTGATTTCACCGGACATATACTTAGTCAAAATTCATAACATGTCTTCTTACCTGATTAAATTTTCTTACACAACAAACTTCTTGTGGAGGATAAGATCCTCTTGTAACATTACCAACCAAGATAATATGTGCAACTCTACCTTTATCCTTTGTAATAACAGTCTCTGTCCTAACTTAAACCTTTGTTGTTAATTCTTAACCTTATCTCTTCATGCTGATACATCAGCACCATTCCTTTGGTAGGGGAGAAAGGATTTTCAATAAGGCTCCTTTTGAACCAAAACTCTAATCTTAGTTCCCAGAGGGAACATCTACACTGGATGCCAGTACATGCTTATCCTTAACTTCTGTTACATCCTTCTTAATCCAGATCTTATTCATCTCCTTCTTAGTCTCTGTTGGATCAACCTCTTGTATTGGTTCATTCTTTTTTACCAGATAATTCTCCTTTATGTTTTTGCTTTTGCAAGACTTAGAAGTATGTCCAGATCTATTACAATTGTAGCATACAACATTCCTCTGACCGGTATTCTTTTCATTCATTCTGGATCTGCATTGGTTAGCTTTATGTCCAAAATTCTTGCATGTATAACAATAGCCACTGAAAGATTTAACTATTCTATCCTTGCCATAGCCATTTCTCATTTGACTTATGCACTCACTAGCTCTATGTCCCGTCTTATTGCATGCAAAACACCTAATAGAGTTCTGACTCATTTTACTTCTGCATACAACAGTTCTATGACTAACTTTATTTCATGTAAAGCATTGACCAAAGAAGGATGGAACATTTTGATTCCTTCTACTTCTACATTCTATTGCTTTGTGTCCATACTTATTGCATAAATGACAAAAACAATTCAAAGATGGATACCTTTGAGCATTTGGTTGTCTGACTAGAGGTCTTCTAGATTTATTCTTTTGATTCAGTATCTTCTTGCCATTGTTCCTCTGATTTGAAGTCTAGTCTAATTTTGAACTTTCATCTTTTTCAAATTCTAAACCCTCTTTATCATTGGAGATTTTCTGATTTGCAATCATCTCATCAAGCCTTGCAGAACTTATCTTGAATTTTTCTTCATAATTCTATACCTTCTCTAGATCTGATTTCAGATTCACAACTTCTTGTCCAAGCCTTATACATTCTTCAGATTTGCCTTTCACCATTAAGTTCAGACATTCCTCAATCCTTGCCTTTTCTTCAACTTGCATTTTTAGACCATTCATAGATTCATTTGCTAGCCTCAATTGTTCATTGAATTCCTTATTTCTTTCTTTGAACTTCTCGACTTGCTCTCTTAATTTTTTGATGCATTCATCTACTTCTTTAACATTCTCCTTCAGGTCTTTGATTTCTTCTTTAGTCCTTTCTAGGTCTTCAAGAGAAACCTTGAATTCTTCACTACTGACAGATATGCATTCATCTTTTGAAGATCCAAAAAATAGGGGAACATCCTTCTTGTGCACCATCCCAGATCTACCTCAAGATGTTAAGCTCTTCAAAGGAACCTTTCTCTGATACCAATTGTTGAATGCACAAGACAAATGAGAGTTGGGGTTAATTAGTTGTATAAAAAACTTCAAAGCCTCACAAAGATTCAAATCCACATTAGCTTGATTGACCCTTAAATTTTTTATGATGATTAAGCATGAAAAAGCAAATCATAGAAGCTAAATCATAACCACATCAAACACAAGACAACACTAGATTTTTACGTGGAAAATCCTAAAGGGAAAAGCCATGGTGAGGATTAGCTCACAATATAAAGTAGTATCAATATTGAATTACAAGAAGCTTATTGCCTAGGGCTCACTACCCAAAAAGAATGCTCATTACAGGTGGACTTACTGCCCATTGAGAAAAATATAGAAGAGGTTCATTGCCAGGGATGCACTGATAAACTTGCATCTAACATATGCATGGAGTACAATTCCTATGAAGCACAACATTCACTACAACCACATCACCTTTGCAGCAACACTAAAAAGTAGTAGACAACTTCTACTCACTGCATCTAGTTGTTAGGGTTTAGGTAGAAGATAACAATTAAATGCAAATAAAGATTAAACAGAGGAATGAAAATACACAGAAATAATAATAGCAAGAGACAAGTTTTAACATGGTTCACCCAAACTCAGGCTACATCCACCAACAGAGAGTCCAATATTATTATCTAGCAATCGAACTGATTACAACCAACAATCCTTGCAACTCAATACTGCTACAAATGCTACAATACAATATCTCAACAGAAACCCTAACCCTTAGCCATTTTTATCAAGACTTATGTTGGTTAGAAAATAGGGTTTTTTAATGTCGGCCAATAGAAAAATAACTCTCGATGCCTTTATAAAATAATAGGTGATTTTTGCTTCAGGGGCGCTAGCCCCAGCAGTCCCTGCTGGGGGTGTTGCTCCTAGACCCCCACCGTGGGCTCTGCCCCAGGGCCCCTGCTGAGGAGATAAGCCCCCCGGGTCCTTGCACTACCCCGTTAAATATTTGGGGGGAAACCACGCCGATAAAAGGGGAAAATTTAACCTTCGAGTCTGATTAGGCTCCATATAACAACAATCTCCCACTTGGAGACTGATCAAACTCCACACCATATCATCTCCCACTTGGAGACTGATCATAACACCACTGACCCTGTAGCTCCCACTGGAAATAAGCACCCTGGACCCTATTGTTTTGATTTTTTTGTTTTTAGTCTTGAAGACCAACTAAAGCTGAAGAGGAGCTCAGCTTCTCCTTTGTCACTGCCTTTGTAAACATACCCACTGGATTTTCATCTATATGTATCTTTTCCAGCCTTAACTATCCATCGTCCAACACTGACCGGATGAAGTGATACCTTAGTTGTATGTGTTTGGTCTTAGAATGGAAGGTAGAATTCTTTGCAAGATGTATGGCACTCTGGCTATCCATAAACAAATAACTGTTAGCCTATTGTTTGCCCAATTCTTCCATGAAAGATTATAGCCATATCATCTCCTTTCTTGCCTCTATTGCAACTACATAATCTGCCTCCATGGTGGATAAATAAACCACCTTTTGCAACTATGAGATCCAACTCACTACTGTCCCACCTATAGTAAAGACATAACCTGTAGTACTCTGCCTGGTATCAATATCCCTTGCCAAATCTGAGTCTACATAACCTGCTAAATCAATATTAGAGCCCCCAAAACATAAGTGTTGATTGGATGTACCTCTCAAATATCTGAGAATCTATTTTACTGCATTCCAATGCTCCAATTCGGGATTACTCCTATACCTATTGACAACTCCTACAACATGTGCAATATCTGGTCTCGTGCATACCATGGTGTACATTAAACTTCATATAGCTAAAGCATACGGTACCTTGGATATTTTGTCTTCCTCCTCTTATGTCTTTGGACACATCTCCTTAGTCAATTTCAAATGACTAGGCAAAGGTGTGCTGACAGCTTTTGCATTCTCCATATGGAATCTCTGCAACACCTTTTCAACATAATCAACCTGAGATAGAGTCAATTTTCTATTCTTTCTATCTCTACAAATTTTCATACCAAGGATTTATTTTTCTGCCCCCAAATCCTTCATAGTAAATGATTGTGCTAACTGCTATTTTAACTCTCTTATGTGATCCATGTTAGACCCTGCTACAAGCATGTCATTAACATATAAACATAAAATAATGTAGTTGTCATTATCCAAGATCTTAAAATAAACACAATGGTCAGAATTACACCAGCTGTAGCCTTGCTCAGCCATAAAACTATCAAATTTCAAATACCATTGTTGAGGTTCTTGTTTCAGGCCATATAAACTCTTCTTCAATCTGCACACCAATTTCTCCTTACCTTTGACCTCAAATTCCTGTGGTTGTTCCATATATATCTCCTCTTCCAAATCACAATGGAGAAAGGTAGTTTTCACATCTAGCTGTTCCAAATGCAAATCTTCAGCAACCACAAACAGTACGAATAAAAGTCATCTTAACAACCGGAGAAAAAATCTCATCAAAATCAATGCCCTTTTTCTATGCAAATCCTTTTACAACTAACCTGGCTTTAAATATTTTCTTACCTCCATCTTCCTCTATCAGCCTACAAACCCATTTGTTTGGTAAAGCCTTTTTACTTGTAGGCAACTTACATAATTCCCAAGTCTAATTTTTCAGCAAGGAGTCCATTTCTTCTTTCATTGCAAGCTCCCATGGAACCTTTGTATCCACCTGCATAGCTTCATCATACCCTTCCGGTTCACCAACATATATTAACAAAATATAATACAAAGAGGGAGAAAACTTTTCAGGGGGTCTACTTAGCCTTGTTGACCGTATAACATTCACTAGAGTTTGTGGTATTTCTTGTTGCTATTGCAGAGCATGAGAAACCAATGGAACTATCTAGAGTATCATCGAGTACCACATAATCCTTTTCTTTCTTCTCATGATGCTGCAACTAATCTTTGTACATCACCTTCTCATTGAATACAACATCCCTACTTCTCACAATTTTTAGATTTTGAACATCCCAAAGCCTATAACCAAATTCATCAATGCCATATCCAATGAAAATACACTTTTTTGATTTTACATCTAGCTTGGTTCTATTTTCAGAATCTACATGTGCAAATGCTTCACATCTGAAGGTTTTGAGAAAAGAATAACTCACCTTCTTACTTGTCTATACTTCCTCTGGAATACCACAACCCAAAGGAACTGAAGGACCTCTATTAATTAAATAAACAACAGTATTGACAACCTCTACCCACATGTTTAAAGGAAGCCCAACATGCAATCTCATGCTCCTTGCACACTCCATTATTGTCCTATTCATGCGCTCGACCACTCCATTTTCTTGTGGGGTCCTTGGAACCATTTTTTGCCTACAAATTCCATTAAAGGACAATAATCCTCAAATTATTTGCTACAATAATCACCACAATTATCAGATCTGAGACATTTTAATCTTTTACCCATCTCATTCTCAACCAAGCTTCTCCATTTCTTAAATGTTTCAAATACATCAGATTTCTGCGTAAGGAAATAAATCCAAACCTTTCTAGTTGCATCATCTATGAATGTAACATAATACCAAGAGCCACCAAGAGAAGATACCTGAGTCGATCCCCATACATCTCTATGCACAAGTTCCAACTTTTCATGTTTCTTTTGCTTCCCATCCTTGAGAAAACTAACTCTCTTTTGTTTTCCATACACACAACTTTCACATAAATCTATATTAATACATTTTAGACCTGGTAAAACTTTCTTAGAATGAAGTACCTTCATACCTTTTTCACTCATATGCCCAAGTCTGTTATGCCACAGGGTTGTCTCAGAACTTGTAACAACTGTTTCAGTCTCTTCCTACAAACTCACAACAACTAGTTCTAAACCTATTTGTTTTTTCTCTGCAACAACTAAAGTAGAAGGAACAGTATGATCTGTACAAAGATATAAGGTGCATACTTTCACACCTTTTGCTACTATTAAGGTACCTCTTGAAACCTTCCAATTTTTATCACTGACAGTAACTATGCAACCTTCATTAGCTAGCTGCCTTGCTGAAATTAAATTCCTACTCAGCCTTGAATGTGCCTTACCTCTTGTAGTAGCCAGTGATTCCCATTCTGCAACTTAATCTTGATTCTTTCCTTTCCAACAATCTGACAAGGTTCATTATCTCCCAAATAAATGAGCCCAAAATCCCCTTGGACATAATCAAGAAAATAACTTCTATGGGGCGTAGCATGAAATAAAGCCCCTAAATCTAAAACCCATGAATCATCATCATTATCTAGGGAAAGAATCAAAGCATCATCTTCAGATTTATTACTTACCACATTTGCCTCCTTATTTCCTTCTTATTTGTCTCCTTCTTTATTCTTTCGAGACCAACAATCTTTCTTCAGATGACTTGGTTTCCCACAGTACTAGCAATCCTTTTGTCCTTTGGATTTAGATTTTCCTTTCTTTGACTTCCCTTGTGACTTCCTACAATTTGTTGGGCTTTTTCCTCTCTCCTTTGTTCTTCCCCTGTTCTCTATAGTCAAAGCATTTCCCGATGTTGAACTCTCACCTGTGCTTTTCCATTGCATTTCCTCACTAAGGATAACACCAACAACATCATCAAATTTCAAAGTATTTGAACCAGAGATAGAGTTAATTACAACCATTACCAAGCTATTCCAAGTTTCTGGCAAAGAACATAAAACTAAGAGAGCCCTTACCTCTTCATCAAATTTCACTTTTACAAAAATTAGCTGACTGGTAATCGTATTAAACTCATTTAAATGATATGACACAGATCCACCTTCAATCATTTTTAGATTAAATAAACGCTTCATGAGAAATACCTTATTAGAGGCTGAGGGTTTTTTATACAATTTAGCCAAAGCTTTCATCAGTTCATCTGTTGTCTTCGCTTCTGTTATATTGGATGCCACAGATGGTGCTAGGCACAACCAAATGGTTCCTAGTGTCTTTCTGTTAGGAACCTGTGTTTAACCCTTCTCTTTACTTTGTTAGTATGTTACTTTTGGATGCATATGCTTTGTAAGTCATCCCATGAGTATATTGTATTATCCCACATTCATAGGAAGTAATAGTTGTTTAGATTAGACTTAGTATATAAGTGCGTGTTGAGGCCAATGAAGGCATCCACGAATCTATTGTATTAAGCTTGCTTAAAGGAGGTTGCTCCCTCGAAGTGGACTGCAATCAATAAATTCCTTTTGTGTTTTTGCTATTTCTGTTATTTCATGCAATTTCATTATATTGTTGCAGGAGGTTCCTCTCATATGGTATTAGAGTGCTTTCTTGGGCTCGCTAGGTGGAATTTCTGCCAAATTGTTTTTCCGTAGTGGCCTCCAGGCACTATGGTTATTGCAGTAGTTCTTTCTTTTTTGCATCTGTATTGTTCATTTCAATTGCAGGTTCAGATTAGGGAATATCCCTATTCGCTTAACTATGGGAAGTGCCCGGGCATATAACCCTAAAACTCATTGTGAGGAGTACCATAGGAACCCCAAAATAGATGGCCCATTGAGAGGACCTGCCAGCAAAAAGGGCAACGGCCCCTACCTAATTGACTAGTTCCCATTCATGAGATAAACCAAGAGCTATCATTTGTGGCAAAGTGGTTATCAATTTTACTTGAGCTGTGGAGTGAGGGGTACTACCCCAATACGCAAGCCGTTAGACAACATTGGTGGCCGAGTGATTCCCCTGAACCTTTAGGAAGCTGAACATATTGGGGGCCCATATCTATTGATAGCTAGCAAATCACAGATCTAATCCATTTAGAGCAGTTAGCAGATCATTTCCTAAACATACTTGGGGCCCATATCTTCCTTGCTTTAACTCTGTTTTCTCTCAAAATTTACTGGAACCCCTAAAATTTCATTATGCATATTTCCTTCCTTGAGGACCCTATGCCAAATTCCACTTATCGAAGCTAGAAATCTCACATTTGTCTATTTTTAGGGTTTGCCATAACTTCTTTGATTCTCACCCAATAGCCTTCAAATTTTACCATAGTGTTCATTTCATCTTTCTGCTCCTTTGTCCCTCTTGGACAAATTTTCCCATTCCTTCACTCCACTTCTGAAATCCTCATTTTTTTTTCCCCTTTCCCTCAGAAAGTGTCCAAAACCTAGTCAAACCCCAATTACCCATCAACGTTTTTCCCAAATCTAAATTTTCCTTTACTCAAAAAGTTTTTGTTTTTGTTTTTCTACCCATTCCCCCCCAAAAAAAAATCTCCTAGTTATGGTTGTCACCCACACAGGAGCAAAAAACATAGAGGATGAACATGTAGCCCTCAAGAACAAACTCCAAGATCTGGATGAAAAAATTCTTGGCCTCAATCTTTAGGATTCAGCCACGAACAATAGATGGCATCCAGAATCTTCCACCAACATTGGGTTCTCTTCTTCTAGCAATTTTCATGGGCTGAAGCTTGATTTTCCTCGCTTCAATGGTGATGATTCAACTGGATGGATATATCAGGCAGAACAATATTTCAGTATGCATAATACTTTTAATGTCAACAAAGTCCCACTTGCATCCTTTCATTTGGAACATGAAGCCCTTCAATGGTTCTATTCGTACATCAAGGCTCATGAAGAGCCAAAATGGATAGATTTTTGTAAACTCATTTTGCAACAATTTGGCCCTAGTGCTTTTGATGACTTCACAGGGGCACTCACTAAACTTCGCCAAATAGGCACTGTGAGAGAATATCAGACAGAATTTGAAAAACTGGCCAATCACACAGAAGGATTGTCTAATGAATTCTTCAAGAGTTGTTTTGTCAGTGGTCTGAAGGATGCAATTTGATCTAAGGTTAAAATGTTCCATCCTAGCACAATGATAGAAGCCCTAGGGTTGGCGAAGTTGGCTAAGGACAAGATCACAGCTTAACAACGATCCAAATCCAATTTTGTTCCATTCATAAATACGGTTTCCCAAAGACCTCAAATAACACTAGCTCCTAGAATAGCTCCTATCAAGCATTTGACTAAAGCAGAGATGCGGACATGTAGGGAAAAAGGGTTGTGTTATAATTGTGATGAGAAATTCACTTGGGGACATAGATGTGTTGCACAAAAGCTCTATCTCTTGGATGTGGATTCTTTACCTGAAACTGAAGTTTATGCAGATGCTTAGGATACAGTAGATGATTAGGTTGAAACTCAACAGCTGCTTGTTGACCCTACTTCTTAGGAAGACCACCCAGAGATCTCTCACCATGCTTTAGCAGGAGTCACCAGTCCACAAACCATGCAAGTCAAGGGTTACTTCAAGAAGCTCCC
Organism: Cunninghamia lanceolata; assembly: GCA_027924645.1. Lineage (NCBI taxonomy): Eukaryota > Viridiplantae > Streptophyta > Pinopsida > Cupressales > Cupressaceae > Cunninghamia > Cunninghamia lanceolata. The sequence goes on from BSBN01000394.1 coordinate 623,841, forward strand.
TCTTACAATACTCATTGATTCTGGTAGCACTCATAACTTCATTGACCCTCGGATCACCAAACAGGCTGATTGTTTTGTCCATCCTTGCTCCAGCTTTGAAGTCATTATTGCCAATGGGGGCACATTACCTTGCAAAGGGAAGTGTCGCAATGTGTGTATCTTGATTGGAGATTATAACCTGTGCCCTAACATGTTTGCCTTGCCCTTAGGCGGATGTGATGTGGTTTTGGGCGCCCAATGGTTATGCACACTTGGACCCATCTTATGAGATTTTGCTGAACTTTGGATGCAATTTTTAGACAATGGGAAAAAAACACATTGAAGGGCATCATAAGTTCACAGCATGGAAAAACGTCTTAAGAAGAATTCACATGGTGTCATTGCTTAGCTCCATTCCATTCAGATGCAACCATCAACGGTCTCCACTACTCCTTCTGATCTACAATGAATTTTGGATAGGTATGCTTGTGTCTTTGCCGAACCAGTGGGATTGCCACCTTCACAACTAGAGGACCACCGTATTTAGCTCCTTCTTGGAAGTGTTCCTACCAACATTAGGCCCTACTACTACCCATTTCACCAAAAGATAGAGATTGAGATGCTCGTTCGAGACTTATTGAAGTAAGGTATTATTCGCCCTAGTACCAATTCCTTTTCTTCACCAATTCTTCTTGTCTAAAAAAAAGATGGGTCATGGCGCCTCTGCATTGACTTTCGAACACTTAATCACATCACAATCAAGGATAAGTTTTTGATTCCTATTGTTGATGAGCTTCATGGCACTCATTTTTTCTCCAAGTTGGATCTTCATTCTAGGTATCACCAAGTTTGGGTTCATGAGGATAATATCCCTAAAACAGCTTTCCGCACACATGATGACCACTATGAGTTTTTGGTCATGCCCTTTGGCCTCACTAATGCTCCTTCAACATTCCAGGTATTGATGAATAAAATATTTCGGCCCTACCTGCCAAACTTTATTCTGGTCTTCTTCGATGATAGCCTCATCTATAGTAAAACATGGGCTGAGCATCTCCAACATCTGGATCTTGTATTACAACTTCTCTTTGATCATCATCTCTGTGCAAAATAGTCTAAATGTGTTTTTGGCTAGGAGGAAGTGGAGTATCTCAGGCATATTGTTTAAGCCCAATGGGTTT